>CAIGQQ010000001.1:11786441-11884960 GCA_903798035.1 Danio albolineatus | reverse complement strand
TATTATATTATATTATATTATATTATATTATATTATATTATATTATATTATATTATATTATATTATATACCATTAAAGTTCTTTTTCCTTTTATTTCGGTGCCATGATTGTCTGTAATTACAAATTACAAAATTAATTTAAGAACACTCCAAATTCCCTCACAGAAGAACAATTTTTTGTTTGTTTTTATTTATCTATTTCTGTTTTTAATTTATCTATTTGTATTAAGATAAAATTATTTTGTTTAATGAAGTAATCCGGCGCCACGGTGGCGTAGTGAGTAGCACGTTCGCTTCACAGCAAGAAGGTCGCTGGTTCGAGCCTCGGCTGGGTCAGTTGGCATTTCTGTGTGGAGTTTGCATGTTCTCCCCGTGGTTGCGTGGGTTTCCTCCGGGTGCTCCGGTTTCCCCCACAAGTCCAAAGACATGTGGCATAGGTTAATTGGGTAAAGCTAAATTGTCCGTAGTGTGAATGAGTGTGTACGGATGTTTCCCAGAGATGGGTTGCAGCTGGAAGGGCATCCGTTGCGTAAAACACATGCTGGATAATTTGGCAGTTCATTCCGCTGTGGCGACCCCAGATTAATAAAGGGACTGAGCCGAAAATAAAATAAATGAATGAATGATGAAGTAATCCTCTAAATATATACAAAAACATTAAATGGGGGTAAATGAGTGAGTAATTTTTTTCAGAAAACTATCAGTATTGTTATATACAATAACACATTTATATATTGTATATCTATATATATATATATATTATAGTGTAGTGTAATATAACATAATGTTTTTCACCAATCAGCTTGTTTGTAAGAGACTTACGCTGGTGTTAAAAATTTTTACACTTTATATTTCCACAAAACTAATTTATTAAATTACATGATAATTTGACAGCCCTAATTTAAACATCTGAGTTCTGAGGGCTGGTGAGTAAATCTACTAAATTACTTTAAATTAATTTCAATGTATTTTTCTCTCTCTCAGCATCGTCCAGTGAGGAAGAGTGGGTTCCGCTGGAGCTCTGCTTCGGGATGCCTCTCTTCAGCTCTGAGTTAAACCGCAAAGTGTGTCAGAGGATCGTCTCCCACAAACTCTGCAGCAAAGACAGGTGACAACCAGAACAAATGGCTCGTTTTCACTGTGCATAAGAGTGTTTAAAATCACTGTGTTTGCAGACATGCTCTGGCATACTGAGCTACGAAGAGCACCAGAGCTCAATGTGTCAGTGCATGTCGGCAGAATTTTCTGGAGAAAAATATTTGAATTCAGCACATTACTTTCCCAGTCCAATCCTGTCCATTATCTGTACTCATAAGAGTGGTAAAAAGTGAAAGTATACATACATTTTTCCATTTTTTAAAAAACTTTATTTGTTAATGTTTGTTTACTATATTTAAAGATACCTCAGA
Organism: Danio albolineatus; assembly: GCA_903798035.1. Taxonomy (NCBI): domain Eukaryota; kingdom Metazoa; phylum Chordata; class Actinopteri; order Cypriniformes; family Danionidae; genus Danio; species Danio albolineatus. The sequence continues at coordinate 11,883,552 of CAIGQQ010000001.1, read as the reverse complement.
GCATTTATTTTTATTACTGTCAATTTTAACATTGAATAATATGTTATTAAAAACAAACATTGTGTCTGTTAATGTTATTTAATGAACCTGTGCTTACAATGTAACTTTTACACAGATCAATCAACACTAACAAGTGACTTTTTAATCAGAAACATTGCTTGCCTTCATAGTGTAGTATGGAATAAATTCATTACGAAACATTAAGCATATTTGATTGTCTTCCAACAACCTCCATTAGATTTAAACATTTACAGATTCAATCAATATTAGACTGGCTCTGTGCCCGATATATAAACTCACTATATCAGGTTCACTTGCTCTCCAGAAGCTTGCATTCTGTATGTAAAAAACACATTGTTGTACCATCATACAAAGGCAAACAATCACTTCAAAATAAAAACTTTGCTTCGTGCACTGTTAGACTGTTTGGGACTCATTGTTACTCTTTTGTTGGTTTATTTTTGTGGCTTCTATTGTTCCTCTCATTTGTAAGTCACTTTGAATAAGGAAAGTCTGAAATTTTTAAATGTGTAATGTATTATACTTTTGTTTCTTTTGCAGTCTTCAAGAGCTGCTACATTCCAGTCGAAAACTAGCATTAAAAGTTCTCAGTTTTGTTCAGTCATTCCAGGTAAATCCTCATTGATTTTTATACTGTCACAAATACAACGCGTTTTAACAGTGGAAAAGCAACCACTTTTCAAAAAAAAGGATATTTTACTGAACTTCACAATTTTTTTTCTGCAAAAAAACAAGGGTTTTAACTGAATAACAACAACAAATAACACATTTTTTTTAGTGTTAATTGGGAATGTCTTCAATAACATTTTGTTAATTGCATGCTTTTTGTCATTTATTCTGTATAAAGGATAGTTCAGCCCAGAATGAAAATTATTTTAGTGTTTACTCAACTTACTGTATTGTAAAGCTGTTTGAATTTCTTTGTTCTGATGAGCATAAAAGAAGATATTTTGGATATTGTAGGAAATGGTGGCCGTTGACTTTCATGTTATATTTTTTATGTATGCCAATGGCATTCTAAGATTCTTCAAAATATATTCTTTTACCTTCATCAGAAGAAAGAAATTCCTAAAGGTTAAAACCACAGTAATTATTTATATATTTTTTTAAATAAAAGCACACTCTAGCAGTGCCAGTCTTGTATCAAAGATGTCATTCAGTTGTACAGTATTACACACAGTCACAGAAAACCTGGAAATATCAGGCATTTTAAAATTGCAAGAACCTAATGAAACCCTATAAAGTGTGTGGTCTGTGCTGAAATATTTCATCAGCTAGAAATTGCTCTTTTAGAGTGCAATCTCTATAAAAATGTGCAGAAGGAATCGGAGCCGCCTAGTATTTTTTCACTGTCAGGTGTTCTTTGTACAAATTGTGAGTTTCTTATTTTTCACCGTCTCTCACAGGACGGAAAACAGCCTGCAGACCCTGACAGCGGGGTCTCTGGTCCCCTGAGTCAGCCTCCGGCAGAGTCTGGCGTCCCCCTCCCCGCTATCAACCTGCTCTTCAAGGACGGAGAGCTGAAAGAGTGGAGCGGGCGAGCGCCGCCCTCACTACACATCTCTGCCCCACAGAGAGATCAGCCCACATAAAATACTACCCTCCAAATAACCCAGATCCACAGCAAACTCCACTCACGTACGTCATCATGAGTTACCGTTTGGCACTCATTCTCACACACACAGACACACACACGCAGCGATCAAGTGCTGTTACATCTGGATGCGAGCGTCCAGAGAGTCCTGAGTAACTCTAAAAACCCTGATGGGTTCAATCACACGTCCCATTCACCCAATGGCAAAATTACTTTTAACGTGTATATAGACTTTGCTTGGAAAAACATAGGACCAATCTTGGGTTGGATGAAGTCACCTTACTCGTATTGTCATGTTTTGTGACCCGATGCATGATATCACTGCACAAAATCTCAAAAAAAACAAACAAACAAACAAACAAACAAAAAACTACTTGACTGAATCAGCAGGGTTTGAAAACATGAGGTTTACTTTTTGCACAAAGCCTGTGGATGATATTCAGGTTTATTTTGATTTTGTTTTGGAAATCAAGATTATAGTTTATTTGGTCAGCAGAAGAGCATCATTTCTGCTTCAACTGAGACCAAAGACCAACTTTTTATGTTGATTTTTATTATTATTTTACTTTTTTTTGGATGCCTTATTTGGTTATTTGTAGACTACTGTATGCATTTATTCCACTAGGCCAGTTTGAAAACATTCCCAAACTATTTAGTCGGGCACACAAACCTTCAAGTAGTGACAATAACATCATCAAGTATCCATCAGTACGTAGATGTGTTGAATATCAGTATAAGTTTAGCGTTTATTGTGCGATTATGCAGTAACACAGCATTAAAATCCCCTTCAGTGGCCTGACCTTTTCCCTGAAGGTGCTGCCAGTGTTTCCCCAATCAAACCTAATAGTGGTGTATGATGATGAAGACCGATTAGAGATCTTGGTGCTGCATGATGAGTGTGTAGATTCGTTGTGTGTAATTGTGCGCCGTTTTCTCCTCATCTCTTTATTTCCCCTGTCCATTCCTTCTTGAAAAGATACGATCCAAAACTACACCGGCTCTGTACCTGACCCTGTCACAGTGCTAGGGAGAAAAAATAAATAAAATGGATAACCGATAGTTTTAAAAAGTCAACCTACATTTTAGGAAACTCTCTGTTGTAGTGTACTTGATGGGACTGTGAACATGCTCTTGTAATTAAATGGGTTCAGAAGTTACATTTCCCCTCTCACGCCATCCCATTCTCCAAAAAGATATATGTCATAACAAACAAATATGTAAAAAGTATATGAGAGTACTAATAAATATGTTACAAAAACACCCATTACAAGTGTTAGCATGCTGTTTCTCATTTCCAAAGCTGTTTTCTGTAGCTTGTTGATGGCTCGGCTACAGGCAGGCCGGCTCCCCGGTGACTGTAATTATTATAGCAACACAAATTCAGGGTTTCACCAGGGGGCAGTGAGGCCCTGAAATGGGGCATGTCATCATAGGAATAGCACACACACACACACACACACACACACACACACACACACAAAAAACATTTGATGATGCCTGTCAACAGTTTGTGTTCGTCGTCTTTATTTTCCATCCCTCAGTATGCGCAGGGCCAGTGAACGCGCTGGTTTTCCTTTTGTCATTAATTTTATAATTAATCTTCTTGTCGCTTAATAATTGAGTTTGGTTTTATCTGGAGACTTGCTCTTTAAAACTAGGTCGCTAACTCGAAAGTCGGAAACTTTCAATATTTCAAGAAATGTGTACGGGAGGAAATTTGACACAGCGGGTGGCTAGCCCATCCATTTTTATTGTAGATGTGCTGCAGCCTATGAAACTTTTACACTGAGAAATACAGACTTGTACAAAAGGAGTACAAGCAACTTCAGTCAATACTATCCAGCCTTTCGTGTTCCTAAGTGGTGCATGTGGAAAATCAAAACGCCGTGTTAATATGTATTATATAAATGCTTTATTAGAATATTAGGAAATATGTTAAAAACTTAGATTATTTACATTTAGAAACTTACATTTAGATTATCTGGGAATATGTTAAGAACTTTATCTTTTTTGGGGGTCACCAATAAATTCTTACACCTAATTTGAAAAAAAAAAAGCGCCTTCCCCGCCCCATATGTATAGTTTTCAAAATGCTTCCTTGTTTATAATGCTATTTTGCATTTAAGAAATCAACATTTGCTGTTACTTCTAGTAATTTGTAAACTCTGTATACAATTCTGTCAGGTCTCGTCCAACAAATTTGGTGTAGCTGTGGTGTAGCCTTCCCTATAGTGATTGGATATTGATTTGGTTATTAAATTACAATAATTAAATTAAATGGCACCTTTCTGGTTGGTGACACGGTGGCGCAGTAGGTAGTGCTGTTGCCTCACAGCAAGAAGGTCGCTGGTTCGAGCCTCGGCTGGGTCAGTTGGCATTTCTGTGTGGAGTTTGCATGTTCTCCCCGTGTTCTCCTGAGTTTCCTCCGGTTTCCCCCACAGTCCAAAGATATGCGGTACAGGTGAATTGGGAAAGCTAAATTGTTCGTAGTGTGTGTGTGTGTGTGAATGAGAATGTATGGATGTTTCTCAGAGATGGGTTGCGGCTGGAAGGCATCCGCATCCGCTGCGTAAAACAAATGCTGGGTAAGTTGGCGGTTCATTCCGCTGTGGCGACCCCGGATTAATAAAGCGACTAAGCTGAAAAGAAAATGAATTAATGAATGAACGAACCTTTCTGGTTATTGACCATAAAGTGAATATCGATTTAGCATTACACTTAACATACCAGCTGACAATAATATTTAGTTGGTTATACGTGTCTGCTGTAGTTTTTAAATGCTCGTTTTTTTTTGTTTTTTTTTTAAGCAGATTGGATGTTTTTGGCTGTCCATCAGCATGTAGTTCATTATTGCCCACCCACTTTTACCAGTTTTATAGTAAAGTTAAATAAAATCAGGCAAAAAGACAAAGGTATAAGACTATGTGCCTGAAGGCTTTAATGAGGATAAGAACCACAACAATGGTGCAAGTTGAAAACAATGAAGACATATAAAACTGTTCATTTAAAGTTGTTGCTTGTACCCACACAAACGATATAGTCAGCATTTATTGCGAAGTACGCATCTATATAAATACTAATATATTTCAGTAGCGTGATTAGACTGACTTTTTTTTACTTTATTTTTATGCATTAAAACATTTTACAGAACAAAACATTCAATGACAGCAGTGATTTTTTAATTAAAAAAGTAACACTAGACATAAAAACAAATTACAAAAAGAAAGAAAAAAAACATACATCATTTTCAATTTCAAAGGAGCTAGAAATATTATGTCCTGTTCAGATACATAGTAACAGGTGCCCATCTTTGTTTAAAAATATCCAATTTCAATTGAAGTTGAAGAGACTGACTTGAAGCATGATTTGCAATGCTTCATGGAAGTGGGTGGGGTAAAACATCTATTTTTCCTCTAATTGTTCACTGCATCTTGCTAATTGGTGGAATTGTATGTACCGCACATAGGCTGTAGAAAATACAGTACCGCATCATGGGTAATGTACTTTTTGTAAATGGATTTCGCTATAAAAATTATTGTTTTGAATTCATGATCAACAGATGGGTTCAGTAGAGCTCACAACAGGTGTCTTAACAGTCATATCAGTCCAAAAAAAAGAACCATGTATAAAATGTTGTTTATACTTCCAGACTGCTGAATATATAGGTAAGCATCCATGTTTTGATTCATGTATCACTATTATTGGCTGTTACTATTTTAGTGTAAGGAACTACCATAAACAATTCAGTGCAGCTCTCTGAATGAAGCAAAAAGTAAATCATTTCAGATTAATTTCATACTCTAAATAGATTCATTGATCAATTATTTGAATGACATGCATAAATAACTGCATTTGGCATAATATTGCTGAAAAAAATGTCTGATGACTAGATAAGATCTACCACAAAATGTACTTTATACAGCAATGAGCTTTATTTAAGCAGTACATATTTATGTATTATTACACGCGTTATATGTGTGTTTGTTGTTTATTTGGGTATTTTATACTGCAGGTAGTTCCAGTTGGTCCTCAAACTGTGAGTGAGCAATGATCCTCCGTGATGTTTGTCTAACCAGCTTTGCGCTGTTGCTTATTACCAGCAATGTCTCTTTAAGTGAGCGAGCCGAGCCGAGCGTGTGTAAGTGTGACTCTGGCTGGGTTTCTTCAGCTCTGCTTGTTAGTTCGCATATCTGATGGACCCGAGCAAAGCGCTGCAGGTGCCTTTCTAAACAACATTTTACAGTAGCTTTCCGCTACTGTAAGGACACGATTAACTGCTAAAACCGCAACATTTTATTCACGTTATGCCATAGGAGCTGTGAAGAACTTTCTGTTTGGAGACATCAGTGGGCTGCCTGCTAACTAAACTAACTGCGCGGAGCAACAACATCACAAACGCTGGATGTAAGCTCGCACTTAATAACACATAGCTCTTATGTAAAGTGCTTTGTTTTGGTCTTTAATTGTGATGCTCGCGGAACTGGCAAACGCAGCGTTGGTAAGCAGACGGAGAAATACACTTCCAGATGTCCATCATCATCTCTCTGTGCTGGTAACAGGTGGAGCTCATTTCACTCCATCTGTCCGCTGCTGAAGTGGCATTTATGGGCAACCAGGTTGACAAACTGTCACACCTAAGTTACGCCGAAGTTCCTACGACCGACCCGAACGGACTGGACACGGAAGAAGACGGCCCGCGGATCGGGGTTTCCTACATTTTCGCCACCGACGACGACGAGCTGGACGACGGTCACCATCAACATGTCGATGCATCGCAGCAGACGGAAGAAGAAAAGCACTATAACGAGCTGGACTGCGCGGTTTACCACAGAGATGAGTGCGTTTACGAGAAGAGCGGCAGCACTGCGGAACTGGAGACGTTCAGTCCGGAGAATTTACTGAACAAATGCAAACCCGGCGACTTGCTGGAGTTCGTGTCCGCCGGGCAGTTTCCGCACTGGGCTGTATATGTCGGGGACTTTCAGGTGGTGCACCTGCATCGGGCGGAGGTCAAGAACAGTTTTCTGACCGACGCTAGTCAGGGCAGGAGGGGCAGGGTGGTGAACGAGCTGTACAAATTCAAAGCCCTCTGTCCCGACATGGTGGTGCAGAACGCGATGGAACAGGTGGGCGCAAAGGACCGAGAGTTAAGTTGGAGAAATTCGGAGTGTTTCGCCGCCTGGTGCAAATTCGGGAAACGGGAGTTCAAGATGGGAGGGGAGATACGGATAGGAAAGCAGCCGTACAGATTAAAACTGTGCTTGCCCGACAAACGCTTTCATGTACTGGAGTTTCAGAGTTTGGAGGATTTGATCATGGAAAAGAGGAGAAATGATCAGATCGGCAAAACAGCCGTTATACAGGAGTTGGCGCATCATTTGAGCAATAGCGGAAGTGAGGCGACCGTTCATTGACATGCAACAGGTAGTGGAGAGAAATTTAACCCAAAAACAACATATGTGTGAGTCTCACGAAGCCAGTCCAGAACAATTCACTGCAAAGAAATGTATAAAAACAGTTGTTTTTAGGATACAGATTCTGATGTGTCAGTACCAGTGACATTTAAAGTACTACCAGCTCATTATATCAATGCATTGGTCCCAATATTCTGTCATGTCAAGGACTATATGATCTAGAAGAAGGATTTCACTAACATTAAAAAGAAGAAGAAAAAATGGTGAACGTGTCTTCAAAATGTTTAATTTATTGCAACCAAGCAAACAATATTATAGAACAAGCTCTTGCTTTATTGGTTAAGATACTTTTGACTTCTGGAGGTGACATCTCCATTTTCTCCATGAGAAAATATATATTTTTAAATGACTGATAAACCTTTAAATACAGACTTGTGGTGACATCTGAGGTAGTTAATCGATGCATTAGCTTTTGTTAAACTAATATGAGTCACATTGATTCTTCTATTTTTAAACGGTAGTGTTTAATAGGTGAGTTTGTGCAGAAAAAAACTGCATCATGCTCTGTACTGTAGAAAATTCCACCAATCATGAATGTAGCAGCCATCTTACTCCTTTAAAAGAGATGTGTAGCTCCGCCCACGCCATATGCTTATTTTGATATACTTTGTTTCAAATCAAAGTTTGTGATGTTGGATTCATCTTCTAGCTGGTTAGTTTAGTTCCGTTCAGAGGCTCATAAAGCATTAGCAGACAGTATTTTGCATCAAAATCTTCATGGGCAAAATGAATTGAAAATTACTTAATTTTTTTCTGTGATACCTTCTTTTCTTGTCATTTCCTCTTCAAATTCTCATTGCTCTAAAGAAAAAATATAGGATTTTTAATGTGAAGCAATAAAATAATATATAGTTGATTTTAATAGAATCAAATTAATGAATTGAAAATGAATGTGAAGCTAAATGATGAAAATGTGAGAGATATACATTTTCTCTGTAAACTGATCTCTCAATTGCAGTTAATGGCTAGCTAATTTGTATGAACTCATCAAATTTCTAATATGATTTATGAGTATAATTTATACAAATAAGCCATTAATTTGTCAAAACATGAAATAATTATGAATTGATTAATTAAATAATTGTAGAGTTGAGTTGAAAATATCCTAATGGTCCTAAATGTATGCTACATTTACTTTAAGTAAAGAAATCTCTTAATTTCAGGGCTTTGTGAGACTCATCTATATGTTGATATCTGAAATGACATATTATGACTAATTAAGTTTAAAATCGAAATAATTTCACTTTTAATTAAATATAATATATTGTGCAAACAGGCCAGCTTTTGAATTGTAAGCTGTTCTGTATGATGTTGTTTAACCACGCTCTCTGACAGTTGAAAAAAGCCATAAATGATCATCTGTGGACTTTACTTTATAAAAGTTTTGGCACAAATGAAATAGCAGCAAGTAAACAGTGACTGAATCAACCTGTTTATCCTCTCTCTCCGTTATTCCTGCTTTTTGTTTTACACAATCCTCTGAGAATGTACAGTATTTGACCTCACAGCTCCTTAGTGGGGTCAGTATGGTGCATTTCTTAAAGCAATACTTCAGTCAAAAATGAAAATGGGCTGTTAGCTTTTTGCCAGGCCATCCAAAATGTAGATGACCATTTCTTTACTCTTTACTTTACTTTATTAGATTTTTAGCTGAAACTCTGGTTTTTGGTTATTAATGCAATCCAAGTCGTTATACTGTATGCTGCAGGAAGCATGAATGCCTGTGGATTAAAGGTTATACTGTAGTAAATAATCTTGCACTCACTATCACTTCGTAATACCCCAGTGTATCACCAGGAGCCACGACTCACAAGTCATTTTAATTAGCCTCTTAATTTTTGTTTTGGGTGGCATGATGGTTAGCACTGTCGCTTCACAGCAAGCAGGTCGCTGGTTCGAGTCTCGGCTGAGCTTGTTGGAATTTCTGTGTGGAGTTTGCATGTTCTCCCCCGTGTTTTTCTTGGGTTTTCTCTGGGGTTTCCCACAGTCCAAAGACGTACTATAAGTGAAGAGCATCCGCTGAGTAAAACATGCTGAAATAGTTGGCGGTTCATTCCACTGTGGCGACCAATGATAAATAAGGGACTAAGCCGAAGGAAAAATGAATGAATGAAGAAATGTTTGTTTTCACTCTCAAAGTGACTGTGACCATTGACATCCATTTTATGAACCATCAGCGATCAGTTTCAGCTACAAAAAAACTTTCTTTAATGTTACACTGAGCAAAAAAAAGTAAGTTACATCTTAAATGTCTGGAAGATGAGTCAGTTGTTTTCAATCTTCACTTGTCCTTTTAGTAAATGAACATTCATAATTTAAAATCAAATGAGCAGTTTTCTATAGTTTTTTTTGTTTGTTTGTTTATGCTTTTGAATTGCACTGTGGGATCTTGATATTTGGATGATGAAAAGTTTTTAAAAAGTGACTTTCATTGACCATTTAATAGTTTTAAGTCATATATTGTTTTGGTTGGTGTTGTAAATTATGGTAAAAAAACCTGGTAATAAACTGCCAATACATTTTATGTTATGTTACAAACTTAATTCTCTATATTATGTATGAGATTGCTTCAAGCTACTATAATGTCAAAAGTCACTTTGTTTAAGTGTTGAATTTTCAACATCATCACAAAATACAGAAACGGTAAATTACTGTATATTTTATACTGTGTTTTTTTCTCCTTTGGTCTTAGTAGAGGGAACTTTTTACATTTTAGTTTTAAGTTGTCACTAGTTTGTATAAAATCCTAAGATCTGCTTATTCATCAGTTTTTGGTATGCTTAGGGGCAGAGTTGGGAGAACTTTTTTATTAGTACCATTTTGAATAAGCATACAAATTAATAAAAACGAACCACAAATTTGCCCCATCAAAAATAGTAGCACTGTGTTTTACTGCAAGATTGTGTCAATCTTTATAAACAGTCAGTACATTTACATAAACACCAATAATCCGTTTTTAATATGATTAAGACAGTACTCTAATTAAGTCTTCCATGTAAAAAGGGATTTTTGATGACTTTAATCTGACTAAAGTCATAATATAACTAAACAGAAATCGCATTAAGACGTGGAGTATGCCAATGGTATAGGATTTTCACTGCATTTTTTGCAACAGGATAGTCCATACACACATGGCTGTTTGACACTATTCTCTGCACCAACCGAGTCAGAAAAGGACCACAGACACCTGCATCATGAAATGCATTTTTTTCCCCCCAAAACTACACTCTTCCAGCAGTTCATACTCACATCCAATATCTCGTTTGTCACGGGGGCATGCATGAAATGTTCCTGAATGAAAGTGAAAGTGCCAAACTGCAGTTAAAGTCGACAAATCACAAATGAAACACCCGAAATTACATTAAACTCAGGAGGAAATGTCGATAGCGTGATGACGCAATGACGTTAATCGAATTATGTGCTATAACATGTAAAACGGGATCATCAAAGGAACATTCAAAAAGCAACTCATGTAAACACCTTAATCAAATTATTGTCTTATTCAGATTAAGGCAAATTACTGATGTCTAAATGTTGTCAGATGCAGCTTCATATTGTAGCATCGAAAGAAGCTACACCAGCTTGTTTTAAAAATCCGTTAGAAATCATTTGATGTAGTGTTTTAATATTCATCCTCAGCCTCTTCAATACCTTGCAAACTCTCCACGACTTTCATTTGTGAGGCTGCCAAAGTTGGCTTACCCTCTAATTGTCCTCCCACTTGAGAACTTTAATACAATTCCCTCCGTGTGTGCGAATTGAATTTAATGGCGCGAGGCTGTAGAAAAGGAGCTGAAAGCAACAGTTTGGATTAAATAAATACAGCAAAGGCCAAGGCGTAAAATACCACGTAGGGTATAATTTACACCTCTGCTTCCAGAACGCTATAATAAGAGCCCTAACAAATGCCAGCCATTTAAAGCAGCACTGTTTAATCATAAGATGCCGATCGGGCCTCAAGCTGGACTTTAACCTCATGAGAAAACATCAGGTGATCAAACCTGAGGTGAAAAACACAATGTCACCGAAACCGGCCGTGACTTATCTCTCCAAACAGGAGCCGTGTCTTCGAGATATGCCGCAGATGACGTGTTTTGTTGCAGGAGGAAAGGGTGTTTTATGGGTTTGTGCCCAATCGCGCTGCTCCAGGGCTACTCTGAGTAAACAGGGATGCTGGGAAACAGGGAAGTAATTACAACTGCCATACTGTGAGTGAGTAATGGCTGCCCACAAAGGCAACAAGACAGTCTTTGTAAATCACTGGAAAGCCAACACTATTGCCAGCTTGAGACAACAGCCCCCTAATGAGCACTTAGCGGGTGATGTTTTGAATGTGATCTGACTGGAAGTGCAGGTTCATCTGCGGAGAGTTAGCAGGTTTTTTTGCGCTAGAGCCGTTTTTGGGTTGTGCTGAAAACGAGAATAGAGCAAGCGTTGGAAATTCCTGAGGGGAGTCCATGGCAACATCCCGGGATTGCCAACAACTTTGACCTCATGGTTGAACAGCTCTGTTGGTTCAGATTATGCAACTGTGACACTAGGCTGTACGTACTGGGGAGGAATTTTCATTAAAGTTCACATGAACTGGAAGCTGTGGCCATTTTATTTTTGTATTGAGACGCAGTTACTAAAGAAACATAATATTAAATGAGGAAACAGTGGGCATGACTTGTTTTTTCTTCTGCTATGGATGTAGTGCATGTAGTAAAGTAGAAATTTGATTCAGAAAGATCGGAAAAAGGGTTTGGGGAAAGATAATACAACTTAACAGTCTTCTCCTCTTCACCATTTCTGTTTGTTGTCAACTGTTTGTTGACAGTTGGAGTAGCGTGGTAAAGTATGTTAGCCATGCCTCATACCTAAATATTCTACATATTCTAGAATATATACATATTCTAACATTATACATATTCTAACATAATTAAATTAAATTAAATTAAATTAAATTAAATTAAATTAAATTAAATTAAATTAAATTAAATTAAATTAAAACAAAACAAAACAAAACAAAACAAAACAAAACAAAACAAAACAAAACAAAACAGGAAGTGCATTTTCAGATCATTGGTAACAAATACTACCACAAAACTAGCATTGTGAGCTAACAAAATCATATGGTTAGTTTTGATTTCATGGAGACTTTTTTTTTAAAAGGTTTAGTCATCAAATCCAGTGTTTTTTTTTCTTTCATACAGCCACGTTTTTGTAATTAAAAACAAATCTTCTAATAATTCAAAATTGTATTAATTTAAAAATACGGATATCCATCAAATTGCATTTTATTTATCATAAAAGGTTATAGAAATGTATTAAAAAAATAGAAAATGCATTAGTTTGTCACAATGATCACTAATAACTACTTATTACCTGTCTATTATTAATTATTTATTGTCTGTTATTGTTTTAGTACTTATAAATTATGATCTTATTCTACATTCCTAATCCTACCCAATAGCGCAACTACTACCTTACTAAGTATTAATGATCTGCTAGTAGATTAGTGAGCTAATGGCTTTAGTTAATGGTTAATAATGTGAATTGTACATTAACATGAAGTATTACCACACAATGTAATATAAAAAAGTAGTTGAGCTTCATTCATTAAATCCCAGTGTTCTTATTGTTGCTGCACAGTGCATGTTAATTAATTCATTATTTAATAATAATAATAATAAATGATAATAATAATAAAAACGATAAAGTTGTGTCTTTCACAAAGTCCTGAAAAAAGGTTCTTTGCACTCAAGGTTTCTAAGTAGAGCCTTTTTTTTGGAAGGTAAAAGTTTCTACTGGCCAAGTATAGAACCCCAGGGTTATATAGAACCTCAAGGAGCCCTTTTTTAGAGTGTGTATATGGAAAGTTGATCATACAAGTCACTTACTCAGAGGGCTGTTTATATCGAAGTTGATATTTAGCCGCACCATATTGGTGTTTCATTCATTCATTTATTCATTCATTTTACTTTTCGGCTTAGTCCCTTTATAATCAGTTGTTGCCAATTTTCTTTTCGGCTTAGTCCCTTTATAATCAGTTGTTGCCACAGGGGAATGAACCACCAACTTATCTAGCATATGTTTTATACAGCAGATACCCTTCCAGCTGCAACCTATCACACATGGGAAACACCCATACACCCTCATATTCATACACATACACTATGTCCAATTTAGCTTATTCAATTCACCTCTAGCGCATGACTTTGGACTGTAGGGGGAAACCAGAGCAACCGGAGGAAACCCACGCCAACATGGGAAGAACATGCAAACTCCACACAGAAATGCCAAATGACCCAGTCCAGGCTTGAACTATAGCGACCTTCTTGCTGTGAGGTGACAGTGCTACCCACTGCGTAAGATACAATTTTTACAAAGTAGGTTGTTAGGATTGTAACGCTCAACCCCCAACCTGGAGGACCAGGACATACGCATGTACACTACAGACAATTTTGCTTAATTTACCTGTAGTGCATGTCTTTGGACTGTGGGGGAAACCAAAGCACCCGGAGGAAACCCACACGAACACTGAGAGAATATGCAAACTCAACACAGAAATGCCAAATGACCCAGCCCGGGCTTAAACTAGCGACCTTCTTACTGAGAGGCGACATCGCTGAAAAAAAGTTACTTTCATCAAATTAAAGTGAATGTATTGGGACTGCATCAGTAAATAATAATAATTAAGCTAAAAAAAACTTTAAAAAATGTAAAAAGTAAGATTAAAAGGCCTCATTTTTAAAAATCCAGTGAGCTCAAGAAAATAAAAATGTACTCAAAAACTTTTCCTCTTTTTAAAAATCTTTTTTTTTTTTTAAATGCGAGCAACGATGTAAATAAAATACGTTCAAGAAACAAAATTAGTTTTTTAACAGTCAAGCACCAATCATCCAATCTCAGTGTGTCTTTAACAGTGTCTAGGGAAAATTACTTTTAAAGTAGTATGTTACGATATTTATTCACTTTTTAAAGTATCTAAATGTGTTGCTAAGTAACGTGTTATATTATATTATATTATATTATATTATATTATATTATTTATTTATTTTCATCGTGTCTGCATATGCTTAAGGCTGTAATATATTACTTTTACAGGAACTTTTCCCAAAACTGCTCTTTAACCACTGCTTGGTTTGTGGCTGTTCATTACATCACATTAACCAGATTGAGGTGAACTTGTGCAGCTCATTTGTCAATGCTTAAAGAGCGCTTATCAACTTAATCAAACATTCTAATTTAACCACAGCAAAACCTTTTCCTCGCTTCTCATTATCTCATTATCATAGACTCTTCACACCTGAGTCATTATGTAAATCCACTTTACGCTGTAATGTCTGAAGCGTTCAATAGACTCTCATCATAATATTCCATTAATATCATAAATGTAGTCACGGCTTTCTTGTAAATTAGCATGCAGGTTAAGAGCGTGTCTTTAAATGATACACCTTTGATATCCTCAGGGCTTCACTAAATGCCTTCTTGAGCTGCGTTAAAATTATGTTAATAGTTTAGCGTTGAAGATTAACCATCTTTTAAAAACCGTGACTTCTCCTTCACCTTTGTATTTGATGCTAACTAGCAGGAAGGAAGTTACTTCATGTCATATAGACTTCTCACTTCTTTCATGAACCTTCCTCTTGCAAGTGCAAAACATATGCGGTGTGTAGAAATGTACTTTCGTCTAACATTAATCGCTACCTTGGGTGTGTAAGTTTCAGTTGAGATTCATTTTTGAGATTTTGAGCTTTAAAGGCCACCTATTTACTCCTTTTACAAGATGTAAGATAAGCCTTTGGTGTCTCCAGAATGTGTCTGTAAAGTTTGAGCTCAAAATACCCATCAGATAATTCATAATAACCTCCAGAATATACCCATTTTGCTGTCTGGGTACTGTGTACCTTTTTTTGTAGCCTGTGCCTTTAAATCCAACTGAACTGCTTCTCCCCACCCTCTGCCCCCACGTGCGTGTCTGCTTCTTATGCCTTACGTCAGATAAACAGCAGTCAGTGATAGAGACAGACACGGGTAAAGCTGAAATCTAGCACATTAGTCAAAAATCCTAGTTACAGCCTTTAATCCTAGTTTATTTGCAAAAAAAAAATTGTTCTATGGACGTGTGTAAATGTTATTATAGAAACATGGTGCCTGTCAATCAATTCAGTGGGCGGGGAAAACCGCACTCCTACATCAGGTTGCGGTAGGCCTCAAAATCAGTGGGATTTGGATCCTATTTTAACATCAGGAAATTTTTAAAAAGAGACTTGTTGGGTTTATATCACTGCAATATGACAGTGGACACACTATACCTAGACAGTTCTGTCCACACAGCTTACTAAAGTAGATTTTTATTATGGGGCCCTTTAAAGTTTTTTAGCTTTCCAGCAAATATTAATAATATTTTCAGCAATTCACACCATTTACTAGTGGATAATTACCTTCCTATTATTAAGATAATAACCATTTATTAGCAATTAAAAAGTATGATCTTATTTTACATCCCCAATACTACGTAGTATCTAAACCCAACTACTACTTTCTACTATTAATAAGCAGCTAATTAGCAGTTTATTGAGCTAAAAGTTAGAGTTAATTGTTTGTTCAATAGCATGAATTGTACATTAAAATAAAGTGTGACCCAGATATTATATGGGGAACATGTCTCTTTCATGCATGAAAACAATAGCAGCCATAAATACATTATCAATAGACTCTCAAATTTGTATTTTAGGTCAAATGCAAAAATAAACTTTTAATAAATAAATACATTTCTGGTTCTGTCCTTTAAAACATTTAGTGAAACAATCATTGATAAAAAAGTTTTTTTTTTTAAGACAGAACAAATGTGTGAATGTGAGGGTGTATGTGTATTTCCCAGTACTGGGCTGCAGCTGGAAGGGCATCTACTGCGTAAAACATATGCTGGAATAGTTGGCGGTTCATTCCGCTATGGCGACCCCTGATAAATAAAGGACTCACGTAAAGATAATGTAATGTTGTTTAGTTCAATCAATATAACATAACTTAGCTTTAATCTGTTTAGTTATTGAACTTAAATGCTGTGCACTTCATCAGTTTGTACTGCAATCTTCATATTTTGAATCCCACATAATGAGAGGGGTATTTGTGGTTTGAATCTTCTGTCCTTTGTTGTTTTGAAACTGCGCATGTATGGATATTACTTCTCCTATTGACCAACATGCGGTACTGCAGAAGCAACACAACTTCTCTTTTTATTTATTTTAATTAAGTGAGCTGTTTAAATTTGAAAACTTGCTTTTTTAAACACAACTCTTTTAGTGTTAATAAATATAAGTGAATTGTTTAATTTAAACATAGGCCCCGTTTATACTAGTGCGTTTTAGTTTTAAAACAGCGTTTTAGCATTAAAACGATCCGCGTCCACACTAGCGTTTCACCCAGCGTCTCTCAACAGATCTCCGTCCACACTACGCCACCAGAAACGTATATCATGTGACCATTCGCGCACTCTGGGCATGCGCGTTCAAGTATAAACAGGAAGCATGTGTCTCGCTCGGCATTTGGTTATTGTTAGTCAACAAACGCTGGTTGAACGAAGAACGCGATGGCAAAGAAAGCAAGAGAGGTCTTTTTGAGGACAGACGACGAGGTCGAATTGTTACTTAAAGTAACAAATGAATATAAAACATCTATGGCTATCGAAAATACAGTGTTTACAGTGAAGGCTGGTCTGCTGTCTTCCGACGTCGTTATAGTCATGTGTGCTTGACGAATAAGGGAAGGATACGCAATGACCCAAAAGCCCCAATCACGTAGCCAATCTCAGCAGCCACGCCTCCGTTTTCAAAGGTCTCCGTTTCCCTCCATCCACACTGAGACAGAGCAGCAGCGTTTTAGAATGAAAACGGCCCCTCCAGCGTTGCTAAAACGCTCCGTTTTCGCAGCTTGAAAACTCCGGCGTTGTGTAGACGGATGGCGTAACCGTAGCAGAACTTATGTGTTTTAAAACGAAAACGCACTAGTGTAAACGGGGCCATAGTTACATTCTTTGGACCAACCAAAGCCATAATCCATCTTTTGAGTGTAGTTGAGTGTAGTTTGAGTGCCAGATTAGATGAGAGGGGTCTGGATGCAGACCTGGTGCAGTGCAATCTGAGCTACATCCAACGCTTTTTAATGTGCTCACTTAACCCCACCCCTAACCCTACAATGTCACAGAAACGTCACTCACTCCATTGAGTGTATTGTGTCTGACATTGCATCGCTGAGTGATGCAATCTCAGCTTGCATCATAAAGGCTGCATTCAGATACTATTGGATTAGATGAGAGCGTCCGCTCATACCAAAATTTTTTCGATTGAATTTCGCAGCAATTCCAAAAACGCAAAGCTTTTTTCCTCAAGCCATTTTTTATCCCTTTTATTGTGCTCTTTGTGTCATTGTCCTGACGGAAAATCAATCTTCACCCTTGACACAGATCTCTGGCTAACAAAAACAGATTCTCCAAGGATCCTATGCTGGTCCACAGTATGATATTGGGAGGCGTATTTGCTTTTTTTTTCAAATATAATGCTTCACTCTTAGGCCAAAGAGCTCAATTTTAGTCTCTTCAGTGTACATATGTTTGCTTCAAAAGGTTTCACACGTTCTCAAATTCCAGGCTTGATTTAATGTCGAGCTCAGAAGTGTCTTGCTTCTAGCCACTCTCAGAGTGTCATGAACTGTGAAGTGCTGCAGCGTGTGTTGATATCTGGGCTGTTTCTGCTATTTCTGCAGCTCTTCTGGTGTTGTAACCTGCCTCTCGGTCATTTCTCTGAGAGCTGCCCTTGTCCTCAGTTTTGATAGCAGAGTCGGATTGTTGTATCAGGCTACCATGTTCAAAGTTTGATGGTTTTCTCCCTCATGATTTTAAAGAGCTTTGGGTGTAGGGCTGCACAATATATGCTTTCAGCATCGATATCGCAAATGTGCAAGATCTGCAATGTCAAGTTGGGGTTATTAATACCAGCCACCACAGTTCAGAACATGTGATTTGCGTAGTCTACTAAATATAGTGAAAGGGTTTTATTTGGAAGTGTTTCTAAAGACCTGTGACTGTGTGAGATTTCAAGCAAATTTAAACCAAGTCATAAAGTTGAAGCTTTAACAAAGATTATATGTATTTTTGGTCACACTTTATTTTGATGGTCCGTTTGTTGAACTTACATTGCAACTAATTCTCATTAGATTATAAGTAGACTGTTAGCTTGGGGTTAGGGGTAGGTTTAGTGTAAGTTGACATGTACTTGTAGTCAGTTAAATGTCTGTTGAATGTCAGTATCAACAGATATTAAGTAGACAGTCTACTAATACTCAACTGGACCATCGAAATAAAGTGTTACCGTATTTTTTATAAAATGAAGACTATACAGTGTTATATAATTACATTTTTGTGCCGCAATGCTGCTAGATTCCACAGAAAACCCTAAAATATTATTTATTTCATTTGCGTCTTCGTTGTAATTTGCTTCGTTGTAATATGCTTCTAATTAGTTTATTATTTTTAATGCAGATAGTCTCCTACAAAGTAATCTCAATCAAAAAATTTATTGATTTTTTTTTCCCAAATAGTGTTATAAGACAACTTTTGAAATGAATTCGCATCGTAAACTGCGGACAAAAAACATATTGCAATGTCAGTTTTTTCTAATATCGTGCAGCCATAATTGGGTGTGTGGCCATAATAAATCCGCTATATCAATGGACAATACATACATACATACTTCTCTAAGCAGAGTTGCCAGGTCCAAGAATATTTTTCAGCACAATGACAAGTCCAAACCTACGTAAAAGGAATGAAAAGTATATTTCATATTTTTGCTTGTTCAAACCTAGTCAGTTGCTCGATTTCCACAATGGAAAGGTTTGCATGTCTTCTCTGATATTTTGTGATACACATACACTACAAGAAATAATGTACAGTGTACATTGTGTATGACTCCCAGGAACTTGGAGGACTGCATCCATACATCTCTGCAATGTTATAACTTATTAATAAAGTCATCTGGAATGGCAAAGAAAGTGTTTTTTGCAGGACTCCCAGAGTTCATCAAAATTCTTTGGATACATCTTCAATGCCTCCTCCTTCATCTTAACCCAGACATGTTTAATAACGTTCATGTCTGGTGACTGGGCTGGCCAATCCTGGAGCATCTTGAGCTTCTTTGTTTTCAGCAACTTTGATGTGGAGGCTAAAGTATGAGGAGGAGCGCTATCCTGCTGAAGAATTTGCCCTCTCCTGTGGTTTTTAATGTAATGGGCTGCACAAATGTCTGGATACCTCAAGCTGTTGATGTTGCCATCCACTCTGCAAATCTCTTGCACACCCTCATACTGAATGTAACCCCAAACCATGATTTTTCCTTCCCCAAACTTGACTGATTCCTCTGAGAATCTTGGCTCCATGCGGGTTCCAATAGGTCTACTGCAGTATTTGTGATGATTGGGATGAAGTTCAACAGATGATTCATCAGAAAAATCTACCTTTTGACACCTTTTCCAAATGATCAACAAGAAGTCAAGTTATTATTTGTTGCTCTTACAACTGTAATCGAAGACTTTTGTCAGGTAGTGTACTTGTAGATACTGTATACATTTAAAAGTTACTGACTGACTTTTAGCACACCAAACAACACTTGTAAATAACTTTCTCAGGTGTGAGCATCACTGATGTTCTGCTCATTTAATATATGACCTGCCTCAGACGATGGTATTACTCGCTCACTTGCGGTAGTCTTTGGGTTGCCAGGTATTCCAGGATAATTGTCTATTTATGAATGTCTTATTTTGAATTTGCGAGAAAGAAACCCTATAATGGCTGCATCAAGCAATGAAAGTAGTTTCATAATTTTTCCCTCAACTGCAATTTCATAAGAGCCCAATTGTATGGGAAAACTGCGACCCTGGCAGCACTGTATCTAGCTATATCTAAGAGTTTCATTGGAACACTTCCACTTGATTGTGCAACCTCACAAAATCAAAAACATTGATAAATATTGTGTAATATTGCAGATTTTCAGTAGACAATTCAGTGTTGAAAGGAAAATAAAAGTAGGTATTGGCATATGTTAAATTTCAGAGCAATGCTGTCCTGAATCAATCTTAAAAAAAATCGCTTGAGTCAGAGATTGAGTGATTAATTCAAAAAGAATCGCTTGCTTAATTTCTGAATGAATCAGCCATTTTGAGCAAATCATTTGAATGAATTAATTCGTTTTAGTGTCATTTTACCTTTTCCATGACAGGCCTGAACTAGCCAAGCACAAACCCAACACCAAAAAAAGTATGTTATATGAAGGAGCAAAGTTTTTTTCTTTATATAAAATATTTTGTTGTATAAAGCGACTCAAGGCCAAGCTTTTCTGAATGCTTTCCATGCCAGAAAAGAGTCTGAATGAAACTTCTGTGAGATCAAGAAGCAAGTCTCCTTGAAATGTATAAAGACTTGTTTTATTGTAGATATATACCAGCCATTCAGCCTTTATATAACTATTATTACAACTCAACAGATATATTCTACTTGTAAACAGTCATTTATCAATACCTAACAAGTCTTGTAAGTGAAATCTGTGAGGTTAATAATACATTGTGCACAATACTAATAAAAACCTTTCAATTATTACAGTTTACAGTTCATTTTAACAATGTTCAGTTATTTTTTTTATAATAAAATAATCAAACAATATTAAAAAAAAAGCAAAAATAGTTCCAGAATATATTGTTCTATCCATTTAATGGTTATTTTATCTTGTTTTTAATTACTGCTTGTTCTTCCACATGAAAGATCCGCGTCCTGAAGCAGTTTTGTCAGTCTGTAGTCAAATTAACTTTAGCCGGTGTCTGTGTTCTGCTTTGAACATCCTAGAGAGGGTAGAGCCTGTTTGATTATTTATCTTATTTCTCGGGAAGAAAAACCTATTTGATCGCCGAACATAAAAGCTATCATAGAAGAACATGGAAACCACTGCTGGACTCATGAAATATTGTTTTTTGGCAGTCTCAGAAAAACCACATCAATCTATTTTTTATAAAGACAGATTGAATTCATTCCTTCTCCTGTGTAGCGGAGCGTCGATGTGTTCTTGAAAGCTTTTAAAAGGTTTTAGAGTTTGTCCTTTAGAACTGCCGTTTAGCAGCATAATGACACTGAATTTTTAAAGACTGAATTACTTCTGAAGCTGCCGATAATTAATAAAAGGCCTGGAGCTTAATAAAGTGACATAAAAATAGCAAACACACCTATCAATCACCCAGACTCCACGAGTGAAATGTTCATCGTGGATGTGGAATTTAATGAACTCACACAGATCTCTCTTAGCTTGAGTACCTGCTGGCTCAATCAAATCAATGGAAATTCTAGGGCTTGCAAGGCCTCATTGTGATGCAGGGCAGCATCATAACACCGGGTGCACAATACAAAGTCACTGCATGTGGTGCTGATCGACGCGGCGCCTTATTCTAATTTCATTAATGCTGATTTTTTTTTCACTTTTATGAGACGAGCGTTACATGTCTAAAAATAAAGGACATTAGCATATCAATCGTATCAGATGCCTTTGGCAGCAGTGCGATCGAATGCATTAAATATTTCAGTTTAGAACTGCGATAATGTGAAGAGATAATGTCAGAGTATCTCATTTAGATATTTATTACAGTTTTGTTTAGCTGTGCCTTATTTGATCATTTATAATGCAGGGATAAGGGACATTAAGACTTTGAAGAAAAGCTGTAGGAGACCAACAAATTATTTATTTTCATTCATTCATTAATTTTTTCTTTGGCTTAGTCCCTTTATCAATCCGGGGTCGCCACAGCGGAACGATCCGCCAACTTATCCAGCATATCTTTTTACGCAGCGGATGCCCTTCCAGCCGCAACCCATCTCTGGGAAACATCCACACATTCTCATTCACACTCATACACTACGGACAATTTAGCTTACCCAATTCACCTGTACCGCATGTCTTTGGACTGTGGGGGAAACCGGAGCACTCGGAGGAAACCCACGCAACCATGGGGAGAACATGCAAACTCCACACAGAAATGCCAACTGACCCAGCCGAGGCTCAAACCAGCGACCTTCTTGCTGTGAGGCGAACGTGCTACCCACTAGGCCACCGTGGCGCCATTATTTATTTTAGGTTATGTTACATTGATCAAATGTGACAGGAATGATTCAGTAAAAGATTTCTGTTTCAAATAATTGCCAAAGCAGTATGGCAGAATGATGTTTGAAGGGTTAGGTGATGCTGAAGACTGATGTAGTCAACCCAGGCTCATTCTGAGAACGTAGTCCTAAGTACGTTTCTGGAGGCTGCGGAATATGTCCCGTCGGGTATGTCTTTTTGCACTTTTTGCTTTGGCAAGTCCACGAGAGGGCGCTGCAGATGCTTTTTTTAGATTTCAAACGTCTCTCGCGAGTGCCGTTCGCGCCTGCCGTTCTCGCGTAAACCCGCCAGAGGCCGCTGTCAGCCGACCGTTTTTGGCTGACTGAACGACTGACTGACCACCCGATCGGACTGACCCACCCTCCCCCTTCCCTAAACCCAACCAAAATCTTATCGATCGACCCACCAACCCACCCTCCCCCTTCCCTAAACCCAACCAAAATCTTATCGATCGACCCACCCACCCTCCCGCTTCCCTTAACCCAACCAACGGCTTTCAAAAAAGCAATCCAGAACAAAACAAAAGCCCCTCGTCTCATTTTTACCACATTTTCAGACTTCACCGCGTTCTCACCCTGTTGTTTACTGGTTTACTCCGTTATATGGATTCTGTGTTTGTCTTACCTGCTTTCTGGAACTGCTCCTCGCCGGACTCGAACCCTGGCGGTCAACTCCTCTTCGCGTTTCGAGTCCGCCGACGAACACAGCGAGCTAACGGGACAAACTGGTTGCAGCAGTAAAGTCGTCGACACGAGGCGGTTGGCCGGTAAGCACGAGAAGAAACTTCGTCACACCGCCCCGTAGCGTTCGTTTAAAAAAAACGAAACGCAGCCATACGTACCTCTGACCACATAATGTGCGGTCTCCAGAAATGTACTCGGGACTACATTTTCACAATGAGCCTGTGGATGTAGTACCGATTGAATAATACATTACAAAAAATAAAATAATATATGTGGTAACACTTTATTTTGATGGTCCATGTGTGTATTAGTAGACTGTCTGCTTAATATCTGTTGATACTGACGTTTAAAGCCCCGGTCAGATCACACGATTTTGCCACGATTTTCTTGACGTAGGGCGTCGTAGAGAATCGTAAGCGACAAATAGGTGTCGTGACACAAGATTCAATCGTGACTTCTCGTGTAATGTGGCATAGTTCACGACAACCGATTCTATGCCTGCGACGCCTCACGACGCCGTCGCAGAAAGTCTAGCATGTTCAATTTTTTTCTCGTCCTTTACGACGAGTTCCGTCATGTGTGTGACACGGCCCATAGGAGTACATCATTTAGACCTTCTGTCATCTCAGTGGGTGCTGCCATTAATGTCAGGGTCAGGTAATCAAAAAATAGGCTGCATATTTACTGATGAGTTGGTGATCACGGGTGGATATGACCAGTCATTGGCTATGCAATCTTTAACTACCTTCTCTAAAATATTAAGGTGTTTTAAGCAATTTTATCTGACAGACTGGCACAAATATGCCCACATCTCCATTCTCACAATGAGTTTCTGAGTTCTCGGGGCACCTGCAGGATTTTATTCAAAGGTACGTTCATATCCAGCACCACCCGCCCCATCATCCCTTTCTTATTTCAATCTCAAAAAAAAACTGATGCTTGCTGTCGAAGGCTACATTTATTCATTAAAGTGACATATTCACAGTTTCAGAGAAGCCCATATTAAAGTGTTTTCATTGCGCCGGTCAATTACAAAACTTAGTATCAATATTATTTGCAAATGCATGTTCTGTCATCCACGCGCTCGATTAATGTTGTATGCAGTATTACATGATATGATATGCAGCTTTCCACTTGAGTCTGTGAATTAAAGATTTGCACAAACAAAAACATGTTCGTGAAAACAAATATTATGTTTTGCATTCATGCATCTTAATTTTCCTGTGCGAAAGGTGAGTTGCATTTGCGGATCAGGTGATGCGCGTGTGTGAATTGACTTTTTGTTTAAATACTGCCGGCTTCGTTTGAATTATGAGACATTCCTTTCGCGGTTTTTAAGCTTTTCAAGAGTTAAATACAAACTTTACACGGAAAAGCGATCTGCGGCGCAACTCTTCCTCCGCGCGCAACTCAGCTCTTCATTTGCGTGCGTGTCGAAAGTTGCGAGCGGCTCTTGATCCACGTGCAAATGTACTAATGCAATTTAACAAGTGACATTCACAGACTCAGGTGGAAAGCTATTCGTTTGTGAATGTAAAACTGCATATACAACATTAATCGAGCGCGTGGATGACAGAACATGCATTTGCAAATAATATACTAAGTTCATCTCATATTAATTCGTGCCCTCTCATTGTTGGTATGCACAGCCGGTGTTCTGACGATCTGTACCTCATCATGTGCTACCGGTAGCTTAATCTGTCATATTTCATATTAAAAAAAACAGGGTTAGCATCTTGTCAGATTCAAATGTCTATCGGAAAGAACTACCACAGTAAATACAACTGCTTTCATTCTTTCATTCTTTTCATTCTGTAAAAGCCTGCCCTGCTATTTCAAATGTGTAATTATTTGTAAAAACAGTTTAATTCAGGCCTCTCTGAAACTGAATATTTAACTATATTCAGGCTGTTTTATTAAACAAACCAACACAATCTCGCGGCAACTCGTGTTTTTGGCGCTATAGCGGGTTTTGAAGCGCATCTCGGAAGGTTTTTTGTTATTCTTGTTTATCTAGTAGTTCACTCACCAACAAAAAATAGATGACAATTAAGATACAAATTGTAGCTAACGAAATTCGTTTCAAAAAGATATTTTTTCCAAGAAACATATACGAATTTGTTTTTTTTTTTACCCGTCCAACTGTGCGGTGATGATTTGTTCCGCTCCGTGGAAAATAAGGATTTAATGAGTGCTTCACTGCTTCATAGCTGCTGATATGCTTTCACTGTATGTTCAGGCAAGAAAGTGTTTAATAGCATCATTGGCAGGAAAATATACATTTAGATTTCAAACAAATATATTAATATTAAAAAGGAAACATAAAAGTTTTAGCCTGTGAATGTCATACCGAATGCCTTTGCTATTAGTTGTCAGCCAGCATCAGTGTTTATGGAGATTGAAATAAGGTTAAAAAAAATTAAATTGCGATGAGAAATGTTATGATAGCAACACTGCTTTGGGTAATAATGTTCGTCGTAGACATCACGGGATGACTGATCGCGAAGGATCGTGTAGTCTGGCACATCTGTAACCTACGACGAGTCAAGATTTTATCAAGAAAAAATCGTATAATCTGACATAGTGACTTTCGTAACCGACAATAAAAATCGTGTGATCTGACCGGGGCTTAACAGTCCTTCAACAGACATTTAACTGACTATAAGAAACTTTGCAAGTACATGTCAACTCAACTTCACCCTAACCTCAACTCTAACCTAACATTCATTCTTTCATTCACTCATTTTCATTTCGGCTTAGTCCCTTTATTAAGCCGGGGTCGCCACAGCGGAGTGAACCGCCAACTTACCCAGCATTTGTTTTATGCAGCGAATGCCCTTCCAGCCGCAATCCATCTCTGGGAAACATCCATGCATTCTCATTCACACACATACACTACGGACAATTTAGCTTACCCAATTCACCTGTACCGCATGTCTTTGGACTGTGGGGGAACCCCTGCGCCACCGTGTCGCCCACTTCAACCTAACAGTCTACCTATAATCTAATGAGAATAAGTTGCCATGTAGATGCAATGTAACTTAAATTCAACAAACAGACAGTCAAAATAAAGAGTGGCCATATATTTTAAGGCTAAGAGTACCGGCTGATTGATTAATTATGAAAAATAAAATAATATATTGACTAAAGAGCCCCTATTATGGGTTTTTGAAAATGAACTTCCATGCAGCATGTAACACAGCTGAATATAAGTGAATAAAAACATCCAGCTGAGGTTTAAATCTGAAAGAGCACCATGTTTAAAACTATTGATTCTTTAAGGAAAGATGAATGAAATGAATGAATGAAATGAATGAATCATTCTGTGTTCGGATCTTTTGCCTGGCATCACCGAATATGAAGTGCCAGATCTGGTAAACGTAATTGTACCTTCCCTTCAAGCACTAGCGAAGCGCATGGGGACCATTGGATTGATCATGATGCGAAGATGTTGTCATTGCTATGACCACCATAAGCTGTTCCACTCACGAGCAGTGTGGTCGATTTTCAAAATAGTTCTAGTTTTGTTGCTGTTATTACTTGGGGGTATGGTTAAGAATAGAGCAGTATGTTGGTGTTTTAACTGCATTGCTTTAATGCACTCCTGCATTGGCCTCACACATATACTCTGCACTCTTGCTACTTCATAGTCATGATGGGCGTTTCTTCTCGTCTTGCGCTGAACCCAGTTGACCAATCACAACAGACTGGGTCATCGGAGCAGTCATCGCAGATTAGCATCACGCTAAGGAGGAGTTTTGGAACAAATGAATCACTTAACAAATCATAGGTGTAGTTGGGATAATCAGGTAAATAAATGCATATTACAAGACAATAAAAGTGTTTGTTGACCTTGCGTGCATATCAGCCTGTTGTTGGAGACCCCCAAAACCAAAATATGACCTTTTATAATGCATAATAGGGGCTCTTTAATTAATTCTGAGATCCCCCAGCACAATTTTGACATATGAGGATCAACCGCCCATTCCAGAATGTGACTGGATTGACCAATTTGGGTGGGTTTTGTTATGCAGGGCTGGCAACCCTGCCAGGACTATGATTGCCCAAGAACACAATATCCTGTTGAGTTGGATTTGATTGACACTGACGAAGGCATGCAGCTTTTTTCTTTTCTCCTGCGATTTATTCCATAAATTATTGAGTGAAAAATGATTGACCTTCTTTGACACTTGTCATTCGAAGAAATTTGGTCACAGCACTAAACTTATCAGGTAGAGCACGGTGACTTACTTTTGATTGGATTTGATTAACAATAGAGCAGGTTTTCTTATGCAGACCTGGCAACCCTGGTGAGCTGTGTGATGCAACCCGACTTAAGAAAATAGGTCCGTTTATATTCATTGATTCTGCCTACACTGAATGCAGCATGACACAAATGACAAATCAGCAAATTGAAGCCTCATTCTGTTTCTGACTTTTTTAACACACTGTCTACACCAGATGCAAGCAGTGTTGCCAAGGCCATCATTTTCCACTAAATTGGGCTCCTTTTAGGGTCCGTGTACAACCAATGCCAGGGCTCTACTAAAATCACTCAGCTGTCAGCGCATTTAAAAAAGCTGACTGCTCAACACCCCATCACACTGCTGGCAATCTAAAAAACGTGGCACTTCCATTGACAACTGAAGATGTGTACTCAGATTGGAAATAAATGCTGAGGGAGACAAACACCCTTTCACTTTTATAGTTTTTTTTATTTGCAGATTCAACCACATTTCAGCTGCATGGCTATACTGTAAAAAAGGCAGTTTAAAGGGTCACAAAACAGCTAAACACATTTTTTTTGAGATGTTGACAGTCATATATGTGTCCCACGTTGCTAAAAGCACTATTAGGACACATACATTTGACAAAGAAGTGAAAATGAGTTTTTGCGTTGTTTAGAGCAAATTTGTTCTTCTGGTTTAAAAAACAAACTTTGAAGCAACGTCATGGCGATGAGATCATTGTGTAAATTCCAGCATAGAGATTGGCTGTCTGTACCGGCTGGTACAAAGTGACGTCATTGAGTTTTCAGTTTTGAGTTTTTAGCACGTCTGTTCATCGGTTCGAACCAATCTGTGTGCTCTGTTGTGAATGAGATACGACTTCCTTAATATGCATGATATAGCTTTGAAGACTCTTCCCCTGTTACAGTGTCCAGAGAGATGCCACATTGTGTTGCCATCAGTAATTCAAACAAGTGGAAGAAGAAGAATTGTTTGGAGACATGGGTCGTCAGTGTTGCGTTTATGAATGTGCCGCAACAAAGGTTTAGTTACTATTTCCCCTTGATGAGAGCATAGTTTGCGTGTGGACCCACATGTGTGGTTTACAGTGGTCAAAAAATATATTTGTAAGAAACATTTTTTTACCCAAGAGCTTTTTGAATCTGGAAATAGTGAAAACCAGATTTGCTACTTGTCTCTTTTAAAAATAAGACGTGGTTCCAGTTCCTGTAGTTGTCCTGTCTTTATGGATTTGGTAAGTGTGTGATCAAAGTTAGTATCATCAACAGTACTCTTTCAGTATTTGAAGACATACCTTAGTCAAAATGATTTAGAATGTCACTACAATATTATTATTAGCTCTCTGATCTGCTGTAAATGCTGCTCTCTGAATTACTGTCTATCTCCCTTGCGTCTGTGTTGCTGCTATAGTGCACATACTAAAACTCCCCTTTTAATGCAAACCCTTCCCTCTTTTGCCACTCAACACTCCCACCTAAACACAGCTGGACTTACCCACTTACCTGAATTTTTTCAAAATAGAGGTGTGAACCCCCCTGCTAAGACAGGAAAGGGGGTTATTGCCCCTTAAACTAGATGGGATTCCCTTAGAACACAATTTGAGCTGAGGTTCCCTATCCACAATTTTAAAATTGGGTCTAAAGAACACATATTTTATTCTTAAGAATATTCTAGGTAATTTTAACAAATAATAATTTAATAATTAGGCATTGGAATCAGAATGTGAAAACGCATATCCTAAACAAATAAATAATAATACATTTTAACAAAAAATTGCAAGGTAAAAAGTAACAGAGGCTGCAAAATCTGCTACCAGATTTAATTTCAGTTGTCCGACACCCACATGAAAATATACTAAAGTAATTTATAGTAAATACTATAGTGTATTTAACCATACTGACACTGACTCCTCCAACAGAGATAGAGATGTCGCACAATCAGCGAAAATGTTGCAGAATTGTTTTTTATGTATGGGTGATATTTATTGCATCACTAAAAATGATGAGGTCATGTCCATGTGTACGATAAGTCGATATATTGATTATCGTGACAGGCCCCTAGTGTTTGGGCTACTTTTGGGGTAGTTTTGATTACAGTTGTGCATGTTTTTGTTACACATACCTGGCAACTCTGACAAGTGGTGCGACGTGACTAATGTAAATTGACCACATTATATTCAATACACTTGGTCTATTCTGGTGTGGATGATGCAAGTGACAAATCTCATCCAGCAAATCGAAGCCTAGTTCTATTTCTGATGTATTTAAACAACTAATTCTGAGAAAGCAATGAGTGAAGAGTTCAGATCCAAAAACTTCTAAGTGCTGTCTGAAATTTCCGATGAAAGTGAACATTTCTGTCACCCTCCTTTGTTTATTTTATAAGTTATTTCACTGTAAAGTCTATAAAAGGACATCTTCTCTGCCATAAAAGGGATATTTCTGTATCTACACACAGGAGCCAGGTTAAAATGCTCATTTTAGAAGAAAATTTCAGACCGCATTTAGAGGTTTTTGGATCTAAACTCATCATTTAATGTTTGCTCAGTCACGTCCAGTGCATGCAAATTCACACTGCTGAGACACAAGCCACATTAGTAACATGGACATACCATCCAAACCATCTGAAAGTGAACAGAAGTATTTTTCATCCATGAATCAAACTGAAACTCATTGTACATTGGTTTTAAATGTTTATGCACAATAGTTTTAAAATCAACAATATAATTCTAGACAAGCCTACCATATACTAAAATGCTAGCGGGCTACTTTTGAGTTAGGGTTTGGGCAAGAATTTGGACAAGTTTTATTATGCAGACCTGGCAACCCTAACAAGCAGTGTGATGTAACCTGATTAAAGAAAAGTGATTCTGTCCACACTGGACGCAGCGTGACACAAATGACAAATCTCAGACAGTAAAATGATGAGTCTTTAATGCACTGTCTACACCAGTCTATGGATAAAAAAGGTACAAAGTTGTACTGTACCATCCTAGTGAGTTGATTTTTTCCTGAGAGTAAACAGAAGCATATTCCATCCACGAATGAAACTGAAACTCACAGCACATCAGTTTGAAAGGTTTATGCACAATAGTTAAAAAAAAAAAAAATCTATGTCTCTGTGTCCAAAATGAGTGGGATTTTCCTTTCAGAACTGATTGTTGTGCTCTATTATAGTCCTTTATTATACAAGGCTACTTTATAAGTTATTTGTCAGCTAGTCCTTCAGGAAGCCCACTGATGTGTTGATTTCGAACATCCCTAGCTATTACACATTACTTTCTGATCAATTGAGTGCTTCTGAACAACAGCCTAATGTATTTTCGAAAGAGCTTAAATGTGTTGGGAATAATCACCGCTTGCTTCTGTGTGTTGAGACAGGAATTGGTTATGCATTAATACATTTAAGAGAAGAGGGCGTCTTGAGGTCTGCATCATGCAGATAAGTGCTCTGGAGGACTAGCCTTATCTGTCATTATAGCGCTCTCACTTCTCCGGTCTGACTCATAAAAGCTCCTCCAACCCAAACCTCCATCATTCATAATAGTACACCTTTACTGCTAAGAGGACCCACCGGTGGCTGAGTTAAAAGTTTTATGTTAGAGAAGTAAATGACTTGAGAATGGTAATTGGTAGTAAATGTGTTCTGCTTTGCTCTAGACTGTGAATCTTAGTACATTTAAAGCAGAGACGAAAGAGGCCACTAAGTGGGTTTTCGAAACACGACTATAAATGGGAAAGCACACCGTACGACACTGTATTTGTAATTCTGTATTCATAGAAATTGGTCAATTTGATTGACCTGATGAAAAATAATCATAGCATCCATAAACAATGAGGAAAAAAAAGATGGATTTAATGCTTGAAAGTAACAGAAGCCGCATTTTCATCCTAACGTGAAGTGAATCTTTTCAAAGTTTGCCAAAAAAGCAATCTAAATGTGAATTATATGCATTTTCAGCAAGTTGTTAGAGTGGCTGAACGTAGTATTGGTAACCTAGCAACCAGCAGTACACAAGGCAGACACAATGGAGACAGCTGATTAGTTACATGGGTGTAATGTTTGTAAATGTGTTTCCATCTCCCATTATTTAATTAAAGGTGTCATATAATGCATTAGATGAATAAGTTAAATTGTTAGATTGATATCAACACAGTAGGTTTATGGCTTTGGTATATTAAAAAAATCTCCAGAAATGTTTTATATGCTCATTTATTACTCCATAAAATACCCATAGAATTAGAAGGTCCATGATTGACCATATATGGTTCGTTTCATGGATATTAGTTCTTACAAACACATACAGAGCCTAATGTATGCTAAATACGGACAAATATAAACCCATCAGAGTGACGTTAACCTATTTTGCTCAGCAGATCTGTTGTGGATAAAGGCTAAATTATAATTAAACTTGACAAAAGAGAGGGGTAGAGATGTATCGCATTGTATTTTGAAGCTAGAGTCAAAGAAAACACAAGAACTAATAACTTCTGCATAAACAGAGCGATTTAACACAATTCAGCAGTCTACACGTGTTTGTTGAAACATACGCATCAAATTTTACAATAAACACAATAAATTAGCGAAAGATACAATAAAACATGCCTTGTGCCTCTCAGAGTGCAGCTGAATAAATGTATAATCTGTAAAATCTTGAATTTTGCATTCTGAGGTGACTTTGAACATGCCTCATGCTGTCGTTGTCCAGTAACGCATAGTAAACAATTCGGGGCTCGCGTTTTCAAATTAAAAGTCCCACATAAATAGTGAAATAAATAAGGGAGGAAAATTATCACTAGAAAACGTTTGATTTATTAAATGCAGACTGGGGCTTGCATATTTATGATTCAGAGCTGCATTTGAGTTGTATGAGTCTTGATGACATGGCTGCTTGTCAGGTCCGGATAAATGACCTAAAGTCAGCATACATGCAAATGTGGAGGGTATGGCCCATAAGTTTCAAGAGTTCACACTTAGCTGATGATCAATAAAGCGTATTTGGCATCCCGGGGCTCCCTCCTGTTAGAAGGGTAAGAGGGGAGCTCAGGTAGGTCTCAAGAACTCCCCTGCTTGTCGCATGTGAGAGTTTATCTTGGATGCTAATTTTTATTAGTCGAATGGCTTATGGTGTATGTCTTTGGATGGTGGGAGGAAACCGGGGAACCCAGGGGAAACCCACGCGAATATTGGGAGAACATGCAAACTCCGCACAGAAACGCCGACTGGCCCGGTAAGAGGCCGAACCAGCTGCGTTCTTGCTGTGAGGCAACAGTGCTAGTCACTGGGCCGCTGTGGCACCCTATCAGAAAAGCGGAGGAGTAGGGGTGGAAGGGAGGATTCTTCAAGATGAAGATGACTGAAGCGGAAAGCTCTGGTTATTTATAATGCGTCCGTATTCATCTGATTGGGCAGATTATGGCTGATTGGGCAGATTACTGTGCCAGCTGTGTTTGATCATAAGCAAGTGATCCTCTCGAAATTATCTCTCTTTGTCACAGTTTGTTTTGTCCCCCGATTCACTGTCCACCGGGGTTTTACACTCGTGGAATGTACATGAAAACAAGGAAACAGTAGTGTCTGAGGATTACAGTATGCCAATTTCCATATACTGATCTTTTATTATTCTACTATACCTTGGTATACCCACATTTTCATTATAGGGCACCTTTAACACTTTTTCCTGCTATAACCACCTCAAGCAGTTTTTGCAAACTTGTATTTCAAATTTGACTGATTATCTTCACCTGTGCAAGCTAGAGAAGATTAACATTAAAGTCCCTTTGAAATCAAAAATAAATTATTTGGTGTAATGCAAGGTTCAGGCCAAATGCGCAATTAAGTGTTCATGCCAGTAGATATAAAGTCAAAGACAAATGACAACACATGAACTTTCCCTGTGGCACAAATGGCACGGAATGTGTGCCGTGCAGAATTTGCCACAATTGTGTCGGAAAATTATCTTGATACAAAAATATTCTGTAAGTAAAACTAGAGCTAGTGGCGCTGTGCTCTGCATTTGCATCAATATGTTAGTCTCAAAGAGGTTATCTATTATCTAGTGTGCTCTAAATCAGTGACAAAATTCACATTTAGGAGATATAAGGATTCAAAGCTTAAGATTCGTTTCTTATGGCAAAATAAATCAACAAATTATTTGACATCACATCTTACTTCAGTTTCTCATCAAATCTTTAGACCAATCAAATGTTGTCAAAGATTTGACACGTCCCACCCCGTTCAAGACTCCTTTGCTGATGCTGAAATTGGTTATTTATTTACATCAAAGAGCGTTCAAACCAAGGGTTCACCTAAACGCTGGCAATTATAAGAATATAATAAATGATTGTCAAAATGTGTTAATAAATTTTCATATTAGGAGAACTCTTTACTTTCAGTTAAATATTAAAACATTTCGTTTCATGGGATGTTTACACACACACACACAAACATTCCTGACATTACTGAGGCTTAGCAACCATAACACTGCAATGACAACACCTAAGAGCAGTTTTTTGGAAAACGAGGCCAATTTAGACGCCACTATGTTCAATGAGAGATTAAACGGTTGCCAACCTGTTTGACACCAAACATATGAGAATGTAAGTGAAAAGGCTTTATTCTGGCAGTGGACAAACGCCAGCAGTCGCATACTCCAAGCTCTAATCAAGCCTTCGCTGATGTATGAATTCACTGGGTAATCTGCTTTGCATTTAATTACATGCTTCCAACAAATTGGAGCATATTCTCCCTCCGCAGCTTGTTTCTTAGTCACTTGTTTCACACTTGCCTTAATAACAGAATGAATGGAGGAGAAGCATAAATGACGCTGTCTACATGTTTGAACACTGTTATAATAAATGCTTGAATCAAATGTTAGGCTATATCAGTCACCGAAAGAGCTTTTTCCAGCGTGCCCCTGTATAATTTCAAATTATATAGCCCTAAGAAATATCACACAAATGCTATTTATACCAGCACAGCTGTGGTTCAGTCTTGAGTAATCATAGTCCTGTTGATCGTTCAAACCATGCAACAACGTGTGGTGTTACGTCATTTATAGGCCCACAATAGCTCAGTAAACAAGATGGTATTATTGAATAACTTATATTTAGGCACACATGATTATTTTGTCTATTTTTGTGCTCCAACAACTAAATTCAAAACAAAGTCAAATTCTTTGAAGGACGACAACTATGATGATTTCTGTCACGACGGACTATTTTAGCATTCACCGTGCACCAACCACCAATAAAGCTCTATTTCATATTAATATTGTGTTTTAGATAGACTTTGTTTATGAAAGTGAATCCAGTTACATTTTTTCTTTTATGTCATTAATGTTAGCTGTTGGTTCCCAGTACTGGGTTGCAGCCGGAAGTGCATCCGCTGCGTAAAACAAATGCTGGAATAGTTGGCGGTTCATTCCGCTGTGGCAACCCCTGATGAATAAGGGACCAAGCCTAAGGAAAATGCAGTTGTTAGGTGGAATTCTGTTTTACTATAGAGAATTAGAAGAAGTAATGTACCAATCTTACAATCTTTAACCTATACAGATAAAAATGTATATTTGATAACCGATAAAGCGGCTGAAAAAACTAATGGTGATTTGATTTTTTCCTGAGCCTGATTACAAAAGTAAAGTAGAAAAAATACAATAAGAAATGCTCAAAAGTTACACAATTCCATCCTTTCATTCATTCATTCATTCATTCATTTTCTTTCGGCTTAGTACCTTTATTTATCAGGGGTCACCACAGAGGAATGAACTGCCAACTTATCCAGCATATGTTTTACACAGTGGATGCCCTTCCAGCAACCCAATACTGGAAAACAGCCATACACTGTCACATGAACACACATACACTACTGCCAATTTAGCTTATTCAATTCACCGCATGTCTTTGGACTGTGGGGGAAACTGGAGCACCCGTAGGAAACCCACGCGGTTCACGTGGAGAACATGCAAACTCCACACAGAAATGCCAACTGGTTCAGCCAGCACTCAAACCAACCACCTTCTTGCTGTGAGGTGACAGTTCTAACCACTGAGTCACCACTTTTCAATCAAGATCGATATGGCAACAAATCTAATTTCCTTTCTTATTAGAAGTAGAGTTATAAATTATTGCCCTTGGTGTGAATTTAGCACATAATGTGGTGCCTGCTTTCCAAACCTTTGCAAACTGTCCATTTGATGGATGTAACTATAGTGTGCGGACTACAAAATACTTTTGATCGGTGCAGTATGTAAACAGTATTTTTGATTATATTATTAATATATTATAAAGTATATATCGGTTAATATCAAGTGACATGTCTGCCTGCTTCCAAATATGCCTTTTTCAAAATTGTATAATGGGCAAAAACACAGGTGCACAGTTGGTTTGTGCAACATAGGCTCATTCTAAAAACTTCCACCTATATACGTTTCTAGAGATCACGAATTATGTAGCCAGAAGTATGTATGGCTGCATTTCCTCTTTAAAACGAAAGCTAGGGGGCGGTATGGTGCTGTTCCTTTTCACGCTCACCAGCTGACCGCTTACCTTCGTATGGACGGCTTTCCCTCTGTTACCAGTTTGCCCAGTAGCTTGCCATGTATGTCGGCAGACTTGAAACGCAGAGAAGAGTTGACCACGACAACGGGGTTTTGAGTCCATCAAAGAACGGTCCAAGAAAGCTGGTGAGTCAAAAACAAAAGCCAAAAAATAAAACAAACAAGTAAACAACAGAGTGAAAATGTGGTAAAATCTGAAAATGTGGTAAAAATCAGACGAGGGTTTTTCTTTTTCTGGATTGCTTTTCAAAACTGTCAGTTGGGTTTACGCCCCATTCACACGGGGCGTCAGCTCCAATGCTTCCTATTCACTTTGAATGGGTGGCGTCGGGCGTTGGCGAACTGCATTGTGGATTCGTCGGCGCCACTTCAGTGGTGTTGCTCGCTGCAGGAGTTGGGACTTTCTCAACTTTTCAAGCGCAGACAGAAGTGTCAGCCAATCAGATCGCTGTATGCAAATACACCAGCTGAGACAGTAGCCGATTGTTGACTAATTTCATTGGCTGACGCTCCTATGACAGTTGCGTCAGCCCCAACTTCAGACACACCCTCTGTCAAGCATTGACGCTGAAGCCTCGTGTGAATGGGGTGTTAGGAAAGTGGGTGGGTGGGTCAATTGGTGCTTTTGAAAACACTATTGGTTGTGTTTGGGGAATAAGGAGGATGGGTCAGTCAGTCAATCAGTCAGTCCTCTGGTGGATTTACGTGAGAACAGCAGGCATGAATGGCACTCGCGAGAGAATTTTGAGATTTTAAAAACTGTACACCGTGGCTGGTGGATTCGTGAAAACAAAAACTGCAAAAAAACACCTGGGATGTATTTGGCGCTCTTCAGAAATGTATATAGGGGTATGTTTTTAGAATGACCTTGGTAAGATGCTTGATATAATGGTATTGGGTATTAGGGTAGCCATATGTTATCTTTTTCCCAGTATTCCTTTTGGGACTAAACAATGCATTTCTAAATCTCCTAAAATTTCCACAATTTGGCTTTTGCTTTTTACAATCGTCATTAATTGTATGCATTTTTGCATTACTTTTACCTTTCTCTTAAGGTCACGTCTTGTTGCATGCCACAATTGCTTGGTCATGTGCATATGCAAACATTGGCCAATGTGTCTCAATCCCTCAGAACCAAAGCAACAGCCAATATAGAGAGAGCTTTTACTTATCAGTGGGTGGCACATAGCCCCTCAATAGTTTAAAAGTAAATATTAAATAGTGGATTTATTATATATATATGTATTTTTTTACTTTTTTTATTTAAACTGATTTTAATTTTAATTTATCCTATTGAAAAGAAACAGTTTCATGTAAAATGTTAAAAAAAAGCAAAACTTAGTTGATATTTTGTTGTTGTGGGCCAAATGTTTAATGAAAATGGTGTTATTATTTATATATTAAAGTTCAGTAACATAGTTTCATAGTTATAACATGATGGCTTGTTAATGGCAGCCAAATTACAGTACAACTCACTAACTCAAGTTTCTTGTTGTATATACTGGCATAGTGATGTAACACAATACAAAAACAGTAAACTAGAACATGATACCTTATATATTAATTTGGCTACTTGTTGTCAGCTTCCCTAAAGTGCACATCCAATAAAATAAATCCCAAGACCAGGTGGTTAAAATAAATTATAATGTGCTTCGTTCTGATGAACGATTTAGCATTATTTGCTTACAGATGTCTCTTGGTTTATCAAATGCAGCTTCCAAATACATTTTGGGACCATTTTATTTCCCTGAGCAAACAGGACGCTAAATATCACAGCTAATTCCAAGCAATCTGCATGCTGTGTTTATCCCGTCTGACTGTGGTTTGATGGTTGTCATGTTACTCAGAAGCTGGTACTACAGATCAGTGCAACCACTGTGAATGACAAATGTTGAATCATACATTCCACAGATACATCAAATACAAAACCTTTGCCAATTTGTAGACTTCATTCCTTGCTTCTTCAGGTAAGGGCTGAATTATCTGATCAGCGCTTCTGTTGACTTTCCCATGGGTCGACTGAATGATTCATTCACAGTGCCTCAGTGGTGCGGAGCCGTGATTGCCTCGGACGCATTTTAAGTACATCAATATTTGGAGCACTGAATACAGCAAGCTCAGGGTCAGAGCTATTAGAGCGGAACGTTAATTTCACAACCCAGCCTCCTCCGTGTGCCCAATCAAGTCAAGAGGAACTCATGTGGGGGAAACCAGAAAGTTTCATATCTATTACCAAGTCTAATATCAACTTGCAAATCACTCTTGTCAAAAGAAACAGAGTGAAGCCAGGGGGGTCAAAACCATACACTGTTGCTTTGCTTAAAGAAATACTTTTACACCAGACTCACTCCAAAAGCATCCACATTTTGGCATGTTCACATTACAAAAACTGGAAATAAAAAACTGAATAATAAGTATACAAGTTCCTAAATAATAGCAGGGTCTAACCAATAAAGTAAAAAAAGCAACTACAATAACGTAAGGGTGTGTTGGATAAAGTTACTATTAAAAGTAAAATACAATCTTGCGTTACTATATTCTTTAAAAAGTAAATATCTTACCTAGTTACTTTTTGTGTTGCATTACTTTTGTATCCTTTTATCATCAGGGTTGGGCTTCTGGTTTAATAATATATATATATATATATATATATATATATATATTATTATATATATATTACTACCAGAGGTGGGTAGTAACGAGTTACATTTACTTCGTTACATTTACTTGAGTAAAGTAGTTGGGTAACGTGTACTTTTTAAGTACATTCACAAATGTATACTCTTACTCAAGTAAATTATTAGAGAAAAATCATTACTCTTTACTCCGCTACATTTGATGATTTATATGACTTGTTTGCAGGTGCCACGGTGGCGAAGTGAGTAGCACGTTTGCCTCACAGCAAGAAGGTCGCTGGTTCGAGCCTCAGCTGGGTCAGTTGGCATTTCTGTGTGGAGTTTGCATGTTCTCCCTGTGGTTGCGTGGGTTTCCTCCGGGTGCTCTGGTTTACCCCACAGTCCAAAGACATGTGGTACAGGTGAATTGGGTAAGCTAAATTGTCGGTAGTGTATGTGTGTGTATGAGATGTTTCCCAGAGATGGGTTGCGGCTGGAAGGGCATCCGCTATGAAAACAAGTGCTGGATAAGTTGGCGGTTGATTCCGCTGTGGCGACCCCAGATTATTAAAGGGACTAAGCCGACAATAAAATGAATGAATGAATGACTTGTTTGCAAATATCGCGAAGCGCCACACTGGAGAGGTTGTATCGTGAAAGGTTTCTAAAGAGACGCGTCTCCCGCTTTCGGTTCGAGCGCGCGCACACACCTATGTTGGAATGATGGCTGAAGTCGAGGAAGACGGGCGAGTTTATACTGAGGTCACGCCACGGCCATCTGCGGTTCTGAGAAGGAGAGTCACGCTGTCTGTGCAGTGAGTTTGTCTAACCAGGTTACCCGCGGCCTCAAGTTCAGTCTATGTTTTCACTTAAAGCTGTCAACAAGAATAATAATCTTGATATGATATGTTGTATATATATATATGATGAAAAGTAACTACGATTTACTTGAGTAATTTTTTCATCAGCTACTTTTTTTACTCTTACTTTCACTTTTACTTGAGTAAAAATTTTGGATACTCTACCCACCTCTGGAAATGTGAAGTGAATAAACCAATATCGCATGAGCTATGTAATCGGATTACTTTTTTTAAGTAACCAGTAAAGCAGCAACTACGATGACATGAGTGCAATGTTAGGGAAAGTTGCTATTAAGTGAAGTTTATTTATAAACTAATTTTGAGAGGATTACGTGCTTACGAGTAGCATGGCTGGCCCAGAGTCAAACTAATGCACTATCCACCAATCAATTTTTTCCTCTGTAGGGCAGCACGGCGGCCCAGTGGCTAGCACTGTTGCCTCACAGCAAGAATGCCTCTAGTTCTGGTTTCTACTAGGCCAGTTGACATTTCTCTGCAGAGTTCATAATCTCTACGTGCTTGTGTGGGTTTTCCCAGGGTCCTCCGGTTTCCTCCCACAGTCTAAAACATGAGACATAGGTAAATTGACTAAAACAAATCAGCACTAAATTTCACTAGCAGCATACCCTCATAGCAATTCTTAAGCAGCAGGAGGGTGGGGGATTCCTGAGATCTACTTGAGCTCAAACTCCCCTATCATCCTGCAAACGAGAGGGAGCCCCGGGCTCAAGGATCTTATGAGCTCAGGGCTTTCTCCCGAGACAGCATGCTAAACTAGCTTTAGTATCAATCATCAGCTTAGTGTGAACTCTTGAAAAGTGTTAAAAGTTTTTAAAGAAAGTAATGCGTAACTTTTGCATTACTTTTATCATCTGGTCTGGGGTTGCGTAGGGGTTAGTAATATAAAAAACTTCTTGAAACGTGAAGTGAATAAACCAAATATCGAATATTGCATGAGCTACGTAATCAGATTACTTATTCAAGTAACTAGTAAAGAAGTTTCCTCAGATATTTTCTACATTTCCATCAGCTTGTGGTGAAGAAAAGGAATTGCAGTGCATTACCCTAACATTAAATATGTGTATACTGATTGCACAAATGAATGCCATGCGAAACAGCCATAGTTTACACATTCAGAAAGCGGTTTTTAGCACAACTTAGATTGCGGCATTTTTAGTTCTTCAATTGTTGTTTGCAACTTGTTGTTTTGTTCTCGGTGGTTAAACTATGGTTAGCGTCACAAAACCATGGCTGGTTTGTGGTTTCTATAGACCCTTTTCACATGTCCGGGTTTCTCAGTAGTGGAATAGTTGTCATAGTTGAGTAAACATAGAGTGCAGTGAATAGAAGAGTATGACAAATCATTTATTTACAATCCTATTTGCTGAAATTATAAAAGAAAATTCCACAGTTGTGTTATCAAGACATTCAGAATAAGGAAAAAATAGTGTGAGACTGATAAAGGCAGCCAGAAGAGAGAAAATTAAAATTTACTGCCCTGCCCCAGGGCGCCACGGTGGCGCGTGAGTAGCACGTTCGCCTCACAGCAAGAAGGTCGCTGGTTCGATCCCCGGTTGGGGCAGGTCCCGGTTGGGCCAGTTGGCATTTCTGTGTGGAGTTTGCATGTTCTCCCCGTGGTTGCGTGGGTTTCCTCCGGGTGCTCCGGTTTCCCCCACAGTCCAAAGACATGCGGTACAGGTGAATTGGGTAAGCTAAATTGTCCATTGTGTATGTGTGCGAATGAGAATGTATGGATGTGTTTCCCAGAGATGGGTTGTGGCTGGAAGGACATCCGCTGCGTAAAACAAATGCCGGATAAGTTGGCGGTTCATTCCGCTGTGGCGACCCCGGATTAATAAAGGGACTAAGCTGAAAAGAAAATGAATGAATGAATGAATGCCCTGCCCCATAGACGCTCCATTAGAAACGCCCTGCATACGCAGTAATTCGTTTTTTTTTTTTGTAATTTGATGCAAAGTTTCAGTCATTCATTTCCTTTTCGGCTTAGTCCCTTTATTAATCTGGGGTCGCCACAGCGGAATGAACCACCAACTCATCCAGCATATGTTTTACACGGCGGATGCCCTTCCAGCTGCCCATCTCTGGCAAACATCCATGCACACTCATTCACACACATACACTATGGACAATTAATGCCGAGTTCAGACTGCATGATTTTAGCCCCGATTTTGACTCGAAGACAGGTTTTGAGAAATCGCAGACAAATGCCTGAAATCACAGGCAAATTGGTGTTCGTGCACGCGAGTGACAATCACACAATATGAACTATCAAAGACGCGATCTGAGAGAATCGCCGATGAGTCGCCAATGCCCGGGAGATATTTGGCGTGCTCAATATCTGGAGCTGTCGGCGATTCAAATCATGCCGTGTGAAATGTGTTTTGACTGAAAATAACATCAGCGATCGCCTACAGCCAATGAGAGAGCAGCATTCACTAGTGTGGGTACCTGCAGGCTAGCGGGAGGTTGAGGGAGAAGTTAAAAGCGCTCATTTTCAGTTTATTCGGACCCAAGAAATGGAGGGAAAATTTGTGTAAATTTGGCAGGAGCCCCGTGTCTGTTTGACGTGTCATGTGAGCAATATCAGAACCTGACCAGGTCATAAAATAAAAAAGTTGAGGAGAAATTGCTAATTCCCTTTAAAGCCAGGTGGGCAAATATGTGCACTTTCTACCCTATTAAAGGCTTCTTTCTCGTTATGTAGTTAATAACATAAGATATACTACGTATTTTTGGGTGTGAGACGTAGTTTGGACAAAGTTGTCGGCGATTCTTCCTATTTTGAAGTCATGCAGTGTGAAACTCCCTGTCGCCGATCCATCTTGCAGTGTAAACAAAGCAGCGACAAAATGCTAGCCCAGATAGTTATGCAGTGTGAAAACATCTGTGACCTGACTACTTTGAAAATCATGCAGTCTGAACTCGGCATAAGCGTACCCAATTCACCTATACCTCATGTCTTTGGACTTGTGGGGGAAACCGGAGCAGCACCCTGAGGAAACACACGCGACCACAGGGAGAACATGCAAACTTCACACAGAAATGCCAACTGATCCAGCGGAGGCTCGAACCATCGACCTTCTTGCTGTGAGGCAAATGTGCTACCCTCTACGCCACCGTGTATGTTAAATGTTCAAATGTTTAAAAAAAAAAAATCGAAATATTAAAAACTTTCAAGGATTTAAGATGCTGATGACCGTTAAACACATCATAACAGTCAAAAGGGTCCATTGTGGTATAACTGCAAAAACAAAACATTTTGAAAGATCCATAATAAAACCATGGTTCATTTTCATTAAAGCAGAAGCCATGTCAAGTCATAACAACTCTTATATGAATAGTTTTCTCTCGTATTTAAAGTCAATAGCCGTCTTTGCCCCCAGAGCATATTTCTCTGAGGAGGTGTGCAGTGTGAAGCACCTCTCGGTTTGATGCCAGCTTGGAGACCGAGATGAGAGTGATCCACTCAAAGCTCTGCAGCAGCTGTTTGAAGCCTTCTGTTCACCCAGAGGGTAAACGACCTTCAGTCC
This sequence comes from Danio albolineatus, assembly GCA_903798035.1. Taxonomy (NCBI): domain Eukaryota; kingdom Metazoa; phylum Chordata; class Actinopteri; order Cypriniformes; family Danionidae; genus Danio; species Danio albolineatus. The sequence goes on along the minus strand of CAIGQQ010000001.1, from coordinate 11,840,768 downwards.
GCACAGGTGAGAGGAATTGTGGGATGCGGCGCTTTGGACACTGCTGGACATCAATGAACACCTGCTGCTCGCTTTTGGTCCAGTTGAAAGGTTTTGTGGGATATAAGAGGGTAATCTTTCTAGACGAGCGAGAATGGGCACAAAACACTGCGACAGAGCGTCATTTAAAGATTGACCAAAATAATAACCCAACAGAAAGTCTCTTGTTCCATAAAGTGGTTGATTTTTGATGTCTTGGTAATGAGAAAAGTGAGAGATTTATTGTTTACACTTTACAACAATAAGGTTCCATTAGGTCATGTTAGGTAATGTTTTCACTAACATTAGCAATGAACACATTTGTTCATCGTTTGTAATGCTAGTTAATGAAATTAAAGCCATTTAGCATTGAAATCAGCATTTATTGTTAGTCCTTGTTAACTCACAGTGCAATAACTAATGTTATTACACTGAAATACTTGATTTTGATTGGTCAATCATGACATTCCAAGGTATATTATTCCAAAGTTATCTTGTAACTTTGATTTCGTGGCTAATTTGTATGAATTTTTACAATCTCATTTGTATATTTTAGTACAATTTGCTTATCTCTTGTGACGGCTGGGTTTAGGGGTAGGGTTTGGTGCCATGTCTCTTTAAAAATTATACATTTTCATATGACTTAACGCATATGAATTTGTACGAATTAGCCATTAACTGACTAAACGTAAAGTGGTTAAGTTTCCTCATGAGATTGGGCTGGTTTTTCCCAGATAACAACCCCTGAAACTATCAACATAGGCTCATCTGGGTACAATAAACCAACTTTTACACCCATTCACCCAGTTGTTGCTAGAAGGGATACAGCTGTGACCGTTAGTTAACAAGAAATATTTAAATTATGTATTAAATTACCCATTAATTGTATTTTAACATCTATCCCCCAACCCTAAACCGAACCCTCATAGTAATGTAAAAATATTCATTATTGTAGTACAGTGTCACTGTTATGATGAGTTTGAAGTCATGGGATCCATCTGCAAGCTTTATTTAAGGTACAGACAACAATGATCAATAACAAAGGGGCAATCCAAAATCAGGTCGGTAAACAGGCAGAGTTTGAGGCAGGCAGAGAACAATCACAGACGAAGGGACAGGCTAAGAAGTCAGGACACGTGTAAGGCAAGAGTACAATGAAGAACCGCTCGATAATGACTGCTGGGCAAATCAAGACTTCGCACTGAACTGTTGGATGAGTGCTGCTTAAATGCGTAAGTGCTGATGAGCAACACCTGCTACCACAATCAGAAGGGCTTATGGGAAATTGAGTCCGTAATATGCCAGTTAGAATTCGGGTGATGGTTCCTTCTGGTGGTGCACAAGGGAAGCACCCAAAAGTTCATTTAAAACAGTCACAAAAATGATGCTATGTTGATGTAAGTTTCCACAGCTGTATCCCATCTAGACTTTACCCATTCACCCGGGTTTCACCATTGACGGAGAGCGTGTCTGAAGATTCAACATCCAGCCAATCACATCCAGCTTGGACTGTGACACAAAAAGGAACAGAATAAGTCGTAGACTAGTGTAAACAGATTGATCATACCAACCATGAATAATAAGCTTTTCCGCCATCTTGAAATAATAGACATCTCTGGTGATGCACAAACGTAGTTGGCTAATGACTGTACTTGTATATTAGCATAAACGTCTTTGTTAGCTCTTGAAAAGTTGAATGTTTTTCATCCATGCCTTGAGAAATGGACCCAACGCAACTCAACTGATCCACAATTCAGTTCTGCAATGTTTGATGTTACGTTTTGACGTACTGCTATCTCTGATGATGCACAAATGTAATTGGCTAGCGACTGCACTAGTATATTTACATAAACGTGTGTCAGCTCTTGAAAAGTTGAACATTTTTCTTTTTTTTTTTCCATGAGCAATGGACCCAAAGCAACTCATCTGACCTATAATTCAGTTCTGCAATGCCTGATGTTACGTTTTGATGTAGTGCTGGTAATGCACAAACATAATTGGTTAGCATCTGCACTAGTTTATTTGCATATACATCTGCATTGGTGCTTGAAATGTTTAATATTTTACATTTGTTTCAACGAGCAATGGACCCAGTGCAACTCAACTGGCCTATAATTCAGATCTCCAATGCTTGATGTTACATTTTGATGTACTGCTACAGTATCTCCGATGATGCACAAATGTAATTGGCTAGCGACTGCACTAAACATCTGCATTGGTGCTTGAAAAGTTGAAAATGTTTCTTTTTTTCCCCCATGACCAGTAGACCAGTAGGGGCTTTGGGTGCTTGAGCCCCTGCCCTTTTTTTGTCCTGGAAAGAAAGTGCCCTTTTTCCTGGGAATAATAATAATTTTTAAATACTATTAATAATGTTATATATGTGGATAAATTAATGCGTGTTCTAGTTAAGGACAACTTTCCCTGTCAAACAATAATAAAAAATAAAAAAACCTAAATTTTAAGTGTATCGTGGTTTTAGTCTACGCGCTCCAGGCGAGCCACGAACTGACGTTTTGGAAAGTGAAACCACTTGTGAGAAGAACACCCTAATGAGGATGCTGTTTACGTTGTTGCTCTGCCCTCAAAAGTAAGGGGTCAGTGGAGTAACGTCTCTCACTACACACAGACTGCATGTGGGCCATAGCTTACAGTCTGGCCCATACACACACTGCAGACGGAGTGTGCATAAAACAGGTGTTACTAGCTGACCGGCAGCAACGCTATGATCGACAGAACTGCCGATGTAAATTCATCTGTCATTCATCTATATGGTGCTGAGTAACTGTTAACAAAAGACTACCTGAGGCTGAAATTTAACGTCAGCTATTTATCCAAAAGTTCAAAGCAAATAAACCATTTTGTCTTGCTAACATCCTCCATGTAATAAGTTAGCTAAAGTTTAGCCCGGGCAATATCACAGGCATACAGGCTATTAGCTGAGGCTAATGAAATAGAGAAATGACAGCTGGATAGTAAAAATATCCCCCTCTCGTTTTTGCAGTTCTTTATTCAGAATATATCATGTTAATCGAAGCTATAAAAAACGTGTACATATAGGCTAGCTATGGAAGCCAGTGGCTATCAGTGTGTCCTACATTCTTCTCAATATTTTATTATTTTGTTCAACAGAAAAAAAAACCTCAAACAATAATAATAGATGGAAAAGGGATAGTTCACCCAAAAATGAACATTTACTCACCCTCATGGTTCCAAATCTTTGTTTCTTTATTTTGTTGAACACTAAAGAATTAAAGCAGATGTTCTAAAGAAAGCTATAAACCTGAACTCATTGATTTCCAGAGTAGGAAAAACAAATACCATGAAAGTCAATGGTTACAGGTTTCATGCTCTCTTCAAAATATTTTGTTCAACAGAAGAAAAAAAGTCAAATAGGTTTGGAACAAGTACAAGATGATTAAATGACAGAATTTTCAGTTTTGAAAGAAATGTCATTTTAAGGGTGCGTGGTGAATTTAAGGTGAAACATCCTTTAATATATTTTAGGTATTTAAGTACAATTATTATTGTTATTTAATAAAATAAGCCCTTTTTTCCATTTGAGCCCCTGCCCCTTAAAATGTCTCTGCACGGCCCTGATCTCTGGTGATGCACAAATGTAATTGGCTAGCGACTGCACCAGTATGTTTGCACAAACATCTGAATTGGCGCTTGAAAAGTTGAATGTTTTTCATCTCCTGCTACCAGAAATGGACCCATCGCAACTTAACTGACCCAAAATTCAGTTCTACAATGATTTATGTCACTCCATTAAAAGTAAATGTGAAGCGTTAATGCAGATTCACTTGAATTGTGGCATCAGTGAGTCCTCATATCATGTTTATATGCTTGTTTATCATGCCACTGCTCTAGACAGTTTGGCACCATCTTGGGACTGAATAATATGCAGGTTATTGTGGTCTGCGTTTATTCGATTTGCTTTCTGCAAGCTTTACATTATACTAAAGGGTTAGTAAATGAAAACAGCTCAGATTATTGTTTGTGTCTAATTGTACAGTATATTTTTGTGGCACGTAGCTGTGTAATAATTAGTACAATTTATATCTAGACAATTATATTCACATAAAAGGCCCTACATTTTGCACCAGGCTGCCAGTCAGGCTTTATTCTGCGAGATCAACCGCCTTGATGTACATTATCCTTTACTTATCAAGCATGACTTTAGACTTTAATAATACATTTATGAATGTTTAGCTATGATTAATAAATAGTCTACAAGTATTTTTAGTTCATGTTAATAAGTATGTTAATTAATGGAACTTTATTGTAAAGTGTAACAGATTTTTCCAATTTAATTATATTATACTTGATGGTAGTGTCTGTGATTGTGTTTCATTTTTTCTCTTTCTGTTTTTCTTTTTCCCTTCTATAATATCTGCTTCTGGCTGAAAAGACGAGCCACATAAAGATGTTTTTATTCTTTGAAGAGCTCCTCTTTTTTCTTTGAACTCGATCAGGCCAGTCCACTCATGAGCAGCTTTCCACAAAAATTCATCAGATATAAAAATTCTGTCATTATTTAGCCTCAAGTCATTTCAAACCTGAATGACCTGCATGTGTGGCAGAAAGTCTAAGCTTTTCTTTGGAGTACAATGAGTGAGTGAAGATCAGGGGCTGTCATAAACCAAAAATTAAAACCAACAGCCCATCAAAAGTGGACTTTGTTTCCATACTAAAAGGCCATGGAGAAGTTTACATGTCAACTAAATAGAAGAGGACAGAAGTGATGTGTATGTGCAGCTTAGTGGGAAAAAAGGGAGTCTGTGGAATTCTCAGTTCTCTGAATTTACTAGGTATCAGTTTGAATAAAATGTTCATATTACTATTATTCTACAATGGCCTGATAGCATTTCTTCTAAATTTCAAATACAAATATTTAAACAATTTTATTTTCAGAAAATGGCATTTGGTCAAAATAACAAATGTTTTCAGGGTTATTACACCTGATATTGATTTCTCAGCTTTTCTGAAGTTTAAATGGTGCTTTTGTGATGTCTAAAGATCAATATAAATGTCTGAAAACATTATTCTGTGGCAAAACATTTGGAAGAAATATCATCAGTAGTAGTATACAGGACAACACAAAAAATGGTTTACTCAAAAACAAAAAAACAAAAAAAAAAAGCTCAAAGGTTTTTCATAAGTGTAAATATGCACTCACCGGCCACTTTATTAGGTATACCTTTCTACTACTGGGTTTTGCCTTCAGAGCTGCCTTAATCCTTCGTGGCATAGATTCAACAAGGTACCTGACATATTCCTTAGAGATTTTGGTCCATATTGACATGATAGCATCACGCAGTTGCTGCAGATTTGTCGACTGCACATCCATGACGTGAATCTCTTGTTCCACTGCTTCTCAAATGTGCTCTATTGGATTGAGATCTGGTGACTGTGGAGGCTGTTTGAGTTCAGTGAACTCTTTGTCATGTTCAAGAAAACCAGTCTGAGATGATCTGAGCTTTATGACATGGTGCGTTATCCTGTTGTAAGTAGCCATCAGAAGATGGTACACTGTGGTCATAAAGGGATGGACATGGTCAGCAACAATACTCAGGTAGGCTGTGGCGTTGATACAAGGCAGAACGGATCCATGCTTTCATGTTGTTGTCGCCAAATTCTGACCCTACCATCCGAATGTGGCAGCAGAAATTGACACTCATCACACCATGATACGTTTTTCCAATTTTGGTGAGCCTGTGCCAACTGTAGCCTCAGTTTCCTGTGCTTACCTGGCAGGAGTGGCACAGTGTGGTCTTCTGCTGCTGTAGCCCATCTGCCTCAAGGTTCGACGCGTTCAGAGATGCTCTTCTGCATACCTCGGTTGTAACGAGTGATTATTTAAGTTACTGTTGCCTTTCTATCAGCTCAAACCAGTCTGGCTATTCTCCTCTGACCTCATCAACAAGGCATTTGTGCACACAGAACTGCCACTCACCAGATATTTTCTTTTTTTTCTGACCATTCTCTGTAAACCCTAGAGATGGTTGTAATTGAAAATCCCAGCCACGTTCAAAGTCACTTAAATCACCTTTCTTCGCCATTCTGATGCTCAGTTTGAACTGCAGCAGATCATCTTGACCATGTCTACATGATTAAATGCATCAAGTTGCTGCCATGTGATTGGCTGATTAGAAATCTGTGTTAATGAGCTGTTGGACAGTTGTACCTAATAAAGTGGCCGGTGAGTGTATGTTGAAGTGTTTTCACTTAAAGTAAACGATAGAGATTCTTATTCTAAACTGAACTGAAACTGAAACTGAAAGTATATTTCACAATTTCTGCATGTGCAGACTTCACACTGTGCTTACAGTGCAGTTAATAAGCAATTTGCTCTTTCACCATGAAACTTAACACAATTCTACATTCATTTCATGCAACTGATATAAATTTTAAGGTTGAGAGTCGATGTAAATTATAAAAAAGAAGAGCAGTCACAGTTAAAATAAGAATTACCTTTACCTTCTTTAACCTGCCTTCAGTTCAGAGTTATAATGCTATAATCATTTATAGTCCACATGCTGTTCTCACCACGAGTTTTTTATTCTTCCCCCTAAGTCAGTATATTCTCCCGAACTGCTCTGTGTAAGCCATTGACATGTAAAAAGCTATCCGAGCTTCTTATAATTACAGCCTGACAGCACACAGAGTCTCCACAAAGGTCTAATAATCAGAAGGAGATGATCAGAAGCATGCTCTCTGCCTCTGAAAAGCAGCAACTGCTGAAATGTAATTAAAGAAGCCCAGTTTCTCCTGCAGGAGGTCATGCGTACATCTCTCCTCCTTTCCTTCACACGTGGACATGCCAATCTCACGCTGTTACACATCTGTATGGGTCACGACTGTTAATGCAGCCTTTTCATGTTTCATTCATCTTTAGAAAATGGTTTGGTAGATTATGTGATGTCCTTCATAGCATTTACAGGGCAGATGCTGTAGTGCACATATTGGAAAATTCTGCACAGCAGAAGAGTGACAGTTTATGGTTTCAGTGTTGGGTGGAGGGAGGTGTGCACAACCAATTTGCAACCTTCAATAAACCACAAGAGTGGGTGGTTGGTGTTAAAACTGTGCAAATACTTTCTAAAGACTTTTAATGGAGTGATAGTGTAGGATTGTGCACTTTGACACTAATATGTGACCAAAAAACAGTAACATGAATAAAGTTTTCAAAACTGGGATTCATGCATCATCTGAAAGCAGAATAAATATGTTTTCCATTGATCTCAGTGGGGATGGGTTGCAGCTGGAAGGCCATCTACTGTGTAAAACATATGCTGGATAAGTTGGTGGTTCATTCCGCTGTGGCAACCCCAGATTAATAGAGGCAGTAAGCCGAAAAGAAAATGAATGAATGAACGATCTCAGTGGGAACATGATGTCAAAATGACATAAACAACATGTCAAAAAACATGTAAAATACGCAAATCAATTTGATGTCAATTAACTTGGCGTCGAAAAGCATGCCAAAAATATTACAGCACTATCTTGTAATTGATTTTTGACGTGTTTTTTGAAGCCAATGTTAGATGTCAATTTGACAACAAGGTAGTTTGTATGCATTATAATCCATTTTAATCTTTGTAATTAAAGCTTTGGGATTAATAAATATTTTTGTGTCATTATTTTAGTGTCGAAAGGGCATCAATGTCAAATATCAAATCGATTTTTGCATTTTGACATGTTTTTTGTTGTCAATGTCAGATTGGTGTCATTTTGATAACAAGGTTTCCTGCTGGGATGTATGGTTTGTTAGCATTGGCCAAGATACATACATTCATTCATTCATTTTCTTTTCGGCTTAGTCCCTTTATTAATCTGGGGTCTCCACAGTGGAATGAACTGCCAACTTATCCAGCATTTGTTTTACGCAGCGGATATCTTTGGACTATGAGGGAAAGCGGAGCACCCGGAGGAAACCCATGCGAACACGGGGAGAACATGCAAACTCCACACAGAAATGCCAACTGACCCAGCCGAGGTCAGTTATTTCAATTACTTTCCCTATCTTGTGTAGAGTCATGTGACCCTGCTGTTTATACTTCTGCAGAGCACAAGCTTACGGTCCAGCGCAGCCTTCATGCGGTCTATACCCCAATGTGTCTAAAATGTGTCTAATTTAAGTTGTTCAATGCTGATGTTCAATAAATAATCATAGATAATAGATAGTGTGTGTTTCCTTCAACTATTTTAATCCAATCATTTGTTGGATTAGTCCCTTCATTAGTCTGGGGTCGCCACAGCGGAATCAACCGCCAACTTATCCAGCATATTTTTTACGCAGCGGATGCCCTTCCAGCCGCAACCCATCTCTGGGAAACATCCATACACACACATTCACACTCATACACTACGGACAATTTAGCCTACCCAATTCACCTGTACCACATGTCTTTGGACTTGTGGGTGAAACCGGAGCACCCGGAGGAAACCCATGCAACCACGGGGAGAACATGCAAACTCCACACAGAAATGCCCACTGACCCAGCCGGGGCTCGAACCAGCGACCTTCTTGCTGTGAGGCGAATGTGCTACCGAGGGCAAAATAATAAAACAAAATAAATAAATAAATAAATAATCGTTTATTAATTGTAATCAAGTTAAAATGTTAAATTAATCGAGATTTTAATTTTAGACCAAATCGCCCAGCCCTGATAATAAATATAAGTGATTTGCTTTAACCCAATGTGATGAACACTCAAAAGTTAATTTTGCCGCTTGTTCAAATGACTTATTTAAAATGAGTTAAAACAACTTAACTGTTTTATGTTCAATCCACAAAAAATTACTTAATCGATCTGTGTTGAGTCAACTTGAGTTTAGCCTGTGTGTTTCCACTTATTTATAACAGAATTTCCAGTTCCTAGTCTCCCAAGTGTACTAAAATATGTAAAATACCCTTCATAAGGCTTTATAGAGTTTCTAATATTGATGGGCTGTATTAACAAAGATATATTTTTTATTTTACATATAATTTTTTTTTTTTTTTTGCAATTGTTTGCTTTCAGTGAGCAGCAGTTTCTTTGGTTCATATTTTTGAGCAAAAGGTCAGAAGGTTAAATGAAGACTTTCAGAATTGCTCATATTTGCAAAAGTGTGAATGTTAGCGGAGGGCACTGTCTCAGCAAAAAAGAGAAAGAAATTCTTTTGTGGTTCTCTGAAAGATTTAATTAGACCCTGTAATTTGAAAGAGCAACAATAAAAAGGCAAGGTGCAAGGTTTTCATGTGTGGGTGGAGAAGTTAATCTTAGGTTCATAATATTTTTTTCCCTCACATCATTAAAACAATGCAATGAGTCACTCCTGCTGTCTTTGTAAATTGCTTTGATGGGTAAAAAAACAAACACTGCCCACAGGTCCTCAACATGCTGCACTTTTAGGAGGTTCACACATCATGGAGTTAAATACTCAGCTCAATATACTGTAAAGCTATAAGAGGGTAGAAGGTGGTGTTGAAAGCACACACTCAAAAAAGACTTTGCTGTTTATTTAGTACTTGTAAATGAGCTGAAACGACACTATTCTTGATGTTTTAGGGAGAACAACTTAATTGTTTTTATGTTCAATCCACTTAATTTTGTAAAAAGTAATGTTAACATGGTGGCATAGTGAGTAGCACGTTTGCCTCACAGCTAGGTAGCTGGTTCGAGCCTTGGCTGGGTCAGTTGGCAGTTCTGTGTGGAGTTTGCATGTTCTCCCCGTGGTTGCATGTGTTTTCTCCGGGTGCTCCGGTTTAACCCACAAGTCCAAAGACATGTGGTACAGGTGAATTGGGTGAGCTAAATTGTTCGTAGTGTATGAGTGTGAATGAGTGTGTATGGATGTTTCCCAGAGATGGGTTGCAGCTGGAAGGGCATCCGCTGCGTAAAACATATGCTAGATAAGTTGGCGGTTCATTCCGCTGTGGCGACCCCAGACTAATAAAGGGACTAAGCCGACAAGAAAATGAATGAATGAATAATGTTAAATTAATTCCTTTATATTGTCTCGACACAAATGTGTGAAACCCAGCATTTTTACAGTCCATAAAAGTTTGGAAGGTGCATAAACTGTACAGTAGTAGGCATACTTTTGTTATTTTTTTGTAATGTATTTACAGCTTTTGAAAAAAATAAGAGGCCGACTTCAATCAAGTTCTCTATTTATGATTTATAGTTATAGTTTATAGTAAGACATATATTTTGTTTTATTCTGTAACAATATTTCTAATAAATGAAAAATAAAATGTTGTTTAGAGCATTTTCTTGCATAAAATAACAAGTGTCATGTTTATTCAGACATGTTTATTTTCATTTTAAAATATCAATGTTTTAACTTCAGAACAGTTAAGAAATCAATATTTGTCAGAATAAATAACTTTCAATCATGTGCAGAAAAAAAAACACATTATTAGTGTCCATTGGCAAAAAATACTTTTTTATTTTTTCATCACTCATTTTTTCAAACTACTTATTTAATATGAGTTAAAACAACACAATTCTTGAGTTATTTTGGAACAACTTTTATGTTCACTCCACTTAAAATTGTAAAAACTATTACGTTAACTTAATTTACAGGCTCTTTTTAAAAGATGTCATTTGCTCTTTTTCACACACACAGAAAACATTTGAGTGTTGTTGATTTTTACATCTTAAAAGCTAAGTTTGTGAAGTGCATACCAAAATGCGATTTAATTTTATTAGAAATTGAAACTTTGAAAGAGTCTCTAATGCAAATTAATAACAAAAAGAAGGATTTTTTTTTTCTGGTACTGATCTTCGCTGTAATCGTTGATTGTGTCCCGCTGGTTTTACTACTTAATTTTAATTTTAATCCTATTAATTTTATTTATTTTCAGTTTTTATGTTTTTGTTTTATTATTTTTTTTCTGGATGTGGCTTTTTGCGTTTATTGTAATGGTCTTGGATATAGTTTGTATCTGAATTTGTATTAATACTTTTTTTCCAATTTTCCAATGCTTATAAAGAAAAGACATTTATCAATTTGAGTTGGGAAAAAGCATTTGGGTTCCACACAAGTAACACAAATTAATTAAGTTAACTTTATAATTTATTCAAAATAAAGTCGATTGAACATGAAACAATTAAGTTGTCCCAATTTTTTTTTAATCTTATGCATAGTATTGGTTCAACTCATATTAAATAAGTATATTGAACAAGCAGCAAAAGTAATTTTTGAGTGAATTTACTTGCAACAAAAACATCATAAATTACTCCCAGAAATATCTAGTGAGTAAAATGTAAGTGTCGTGGTGAGTCATGCACTTTCATACATACAATTCTGATGTAATAAGTACATAAGTAAGGCTTAACTTTTAACTCGGTACTTCCCCTCACATGACCTCCGTTCCTCATGCCTCTGGTCTTTTAAAAGTCCCCTCCACTCGTCAGCATTCTATGGGTGACCGGGCTTCTCATCTTAGGCTCCGAGGCTCTGGAACTCTCTTCCCCATGACATTAGACACGCTGAATCTTTTAAATTGTTTAAATCAACCTTGAAAATGCACTACTTTACACTGGCATATTCATGAGGTGTGCATTTTTGATATATGTTTTTTGATATTTGAATGTTTTAGCAATATTGAGTTTTTTTTGTGAATGTTTTAGCCTGAATGATTCATTACTGTTATTCTAAACTGTTTTATATCGGTGTATTTTTATATTTTTTTGTATTTTTTTATGTAAAGCGCTTTGAGAATTAAGTTTTCAAGGCGCTATATAAGAATAAACTATTATTATTATTATTATATAACATCTTTTAAACACCTGTACAATTTACCATTACTACTGACTGCATATTTAGATTCATCATGCAAACTTTTTCACTATCTTTCCTGTTTTGGCAATGACAAACATGAAGGCCATCCAACTTTCTCACATTTTCAATTTACATCCGTGTTGTTTGCTCTATATTAGCTTTTTTCAGCCTCAGTTTATTTATATTCTTGTTAACACATCATGTCCCCGTTGTCGTATAGGGAGAACCACGGCCAAGGCTGCCAATGAGATGGCTGATCTGTGGGATTTGAAGCGAACACAATAGGTGTTATGTGCCGAGAATCTAATCTTGTTGCTCAAGCCAGGATTTTCTCTTCTGTGGCTTTACTGAAGGCTGGGCGTCAACTCATTTTTACACCTCAAAAATGCACCGCTTTCTTACCAAAGCAGCCCGTGCGTATGGAAATAATGGTCAATTTTTGGGAAAGTGCAGCTAAGCCTCTCACAATGTGGTGCAAGTCTGATTAGAATTAATCTTGCTGGCTATTTCGGGTGTTTTTTTTATTTTCCAAAAATGCTGATTGGGTATTTGCTGATGGAGTCTGAATCTAGGATAAGCTACTTAGGCCTATTGCTCCACTGTGTGACATTCAATACATCCAACAACATGTCCAATTTACTCTCGATAAAGAACACACTATTTGAATAAAACAGCAATGTAGTGAAAAGTTATTACTGCCTGAATAAAAAAAACTTGTTTATATTCTTATGCCGCACTACATTCAGCTTTAGTGCTCCTTGTGCACCCCTTTAAATATTAAAATCTTTTTTTGACACTCAAGTACAACACGTTGGGGCCACATACTGTTTTCTTGCTTAGAAAACGGCATAATTTTACCCGCTTAAGTGCTAGTGGCATGAGATTAACATCTTGAACAGATTCCCAACATTTATTTACTGAGAAAAGTGCATACCTGGGTTACAAATAAAGCAATTAAGTTACATAAACATCATTTCAGCTAAAATATTTGAATAATATTCCCTCTCAGCTCCCTTGGTCAACATTTCTTTCACTCATGATGCATATTTAACTCTTTCCCTGCTAGTTTTTTATTTTATTTTGTTTTTTTAAGTTGCCAGCCAGCTGCAGCATTTGTTTTATGATTTTCCTCTAAATTAGATGGCCCTCAGAAATGTGTCTGCTATGAATATATGGTATTATATATCAAAATAAAGAGCCAGGCCTCTGCTTTTAAACAATGGCAACAACAAAAAAAGCAGCTTAGACTATTTTATGTGATCGTGTTTCATCACCACTTGACAGCAGGTGTGTTTAATTCAAAATGCAACATTTTTGATAAAAAATAGAGAGAAAAAAATGCTTATATACATGTATATATATGCTTGTATATATGTGTGTGTGTGTGCGCGCGTGTGTGTGTGTCAAATCTATTTAATGACATAGGTATGACGCAGGTATTATTAGATGGTGGTGAAATATGAGAACATTGCTGATGTCCTCATTTCTCAAAAAGCTTATAAAATCCCACAGAATTTGTTGTCTTCAGTAAGTAAAACTGCACACAGTCTCCTGTGATGGTTCGGTTTAGGGGTTGGGTGGGGTTAGGGCGATAAGCCTAATATACCCACATTTCACAGAAACAGTGTGTGTATGTGAGTGTGTTTGTGCATATATAAGAAACACATACAACTTCATCCACATCAATGGAGGCAGATTATTTAGCTATGATGAGCCCTTATAAATAATGGAGTGAGTCAATGCAAAGCTCAATTTTTGAATTTTTCTCTTCTTCAAAAAGTTTGTTTCAACATGCAGTTTGATCTGCACTGTAAAAAAATGATATGATCAATTAGTCATGACAACCGTTTTTTAGCTAATTGTAACTTATTAAACTAAGTTAGTCATGTTAGCATTAGCTCTACTAAGCATTAGAGCTAATGCTTAGTCATGTTAGCATTAGCTCTACTGTTAAAGATCTGGGTGTCATATTAGACAGCAATTTAACTTTTGAAAACCATATCTCCCATATCACAAAAACTGCATTCTTTCATCTGAGAAATATTGCTAAGCTATGAAGTATGCTATCAATCTCAGATGCAGAAAAGCTATTTTATGCTTTTATGACTTCTAGGTTGGATTACTGTAATGCTCTGCTCGCTGGTTGCCCAGCCTCCTCTATTAACAAACTTCAGCTAGTACAAAATGCAGCCGCCAGAGTTCTTACCAGGTCTAGAAAATATGATCATATCACCCCAGTTTTATCCTCGTTACACTGGCTGCCTGTTAAGTTTTGTATTGAGTTTAAAATATTACTTCTTACCTATAAAGCATTAAATAATCTAGCTCCTGTTTATCAAACCAATCTTCTGTCTCACTACAATCCAACCCGCTCTTTAAGATCTCAAAACCCAGGCCTTCTGGTAGTACCCAGAATAGCAAAGTCAAGTAAAAAACCAACCCTGTTCCTGGAGATCTACCTTACTGCAGATTTCAGTTGCAACCCTAATCAAACCCATTCATTCATTCATTCATTTTCCTTTCGGCTTATTCCCTTCATTAATCTGGGGTCGCCACAGCAGAATGAACCCCCAACTTATCCAGCATATGTTTTACACAGCAAATGCCCTTCCAGCTGCAACCCATCTCTGGGAAACATCCATACACTCATTCACACACATACACTACGTACAATTTAACCTACCCAATTGACCTAAACCACACGTCTTTGGACTTGTGGGGGAAACTGGAGCACCCGGAGGAAACCCATGCGACGACGGGGAGAACATGCAAACTCCACAAGGAAATGTCAACTGACCCAGCTGAGGCTCGAACCAGCGACGTTCTTGCAGTGAGGCGATTGTGCTACTTACTATGCCACAGTGGCGCCCCATATACAAACACACCTGCCTGTAATTATCAAGTGCTGTTCAGGCCGTGCAGGAAGGTATGCTGCGTCCCAATTCGCATACTATCCGTCCTAAATAGTCTGTGAAAATAAAATTAGCCTGCCCCAATTCGTAGTATGTTGAAAAGAGTATGCCAAAATTTCCTGGATTGTTTACTATTTCCGGTCAAAATTTCAAGTGTAGAAGCATCCATACTCTAACCGCTGATATTGCCCACAGTACATTGCACGTTGGACATGAATTCGATTAGAACTACAAAACCGGATGAAAAGTGTAAACAAATGCACAAATTGCACATGATGGATGTGCAAGACCAACCGTCAGGTAGAGAGGCTTCGGTAAAATGTTTGTAGCCTATGACTGTTAGTTAATATCTTGCCCACAGGAGAATATTTGAATCGCGTTGTCTATATTATATTTCATCTGCAACAACAATACTGAACTTATATAAAGATGTGTTTGGACATTAACGTCTGAATGCAGAATTATCCAAAGACCTGAGGAGATTTCTCTGCATGAAAGACTCGTGAATGGGAGATTGTCCTGCTGCTTTTCCAATAAGGTAGGAAATTAAATACATCAGTGTTTCTAAACTGGTGGGTCGCGACCCAAAAGTGGGTCATGGGAACATTTTTAGTGGGTCGCGGAGTGCGTGGTCAAAAAAAAAAAAATCTTTCGCTTATACCGGACTTTTATTTTGAAAATCCACGCGCGACAACAGTTCAGTTTAGTTCGGTAACTGAACATTTCTCTACCCTAACCGCTGTTTACAATATTTATCGTTTTTACTTTGTAATATTTCTATAATTTGATACATTTTGTTAAATGACAGCAATAAAATATTGTTTATTTGTAAGTCTTTGTGATTTTCTTAAGATTTATCTGTCACTACTTGTGTATGTTAACAAACAAATTACTTATAATTTTTAAAATTATAGTTCCTAAAAAATTGGGTCGCGGCTTGATGACCATGTAAAAATGTGGGTCCCATGGCCAAACCAGTTGAGAACCACTGCTCTAAGCAACACAACAATCTGTTAACGAGGAAGTAGTATGTTCCAAAGCTTGCATACTCTTCTGTTACACACTCAAAAGTATATATTTTTCCTTAAAAAAAACAACAAAACATACTTTTAGGACATAGTATAAGTATGCGAATTGGGACGCAGGAGTAGATCTCCAGGAATTGAGCACCCCTGGTGTAGAGTCAGCAGCAAATACGTGGCATGTAGTAAACATGCACACTGACCTGATGTGGAAAACATTGATAGATTGGATGTTGTGGCAATGATTTTGGTTCCTTTTTTGGACTTTGACTGTCTGTCTATGGAGGAAGAGAGAGCTCTCGGATTTCATCTAAAATGTCATAATTTGTGTTTCAAAGATGAACAAAGGTCTCAGGGGTTGTAACAGCATGAGGTTGAGAAATTAATAACAGTTTTTCATAATCCTTTAAACATGCTATTATTAAAAATATTCTCTTTTAATCTAAAATCAGTCACGCTGTGGTTGGAAAACAGGCTCAACATGTAGTTTCTCTGTTCTCTTTTCAGCGTTACAATCCCAGTGGTGTGCATGATTTCCAGTCGTTCTATTAACAGATGTGAAGGCTGATGAATGAGCGAGCAAAAATGAACATGACATTTAGCGGGAGATGTAATAAAATGATGAGTGTGACTCAAACGTCATCTGTCTGGGCGCTAGCGAAATTATGGCTGCTCTGAAAGTTTCACTTCCACCAGGAGGGTAATGATATAAGCCAGCCAACAGAGCTCTGTCAAACCCGTGATCTCATTGAGGGAGAACAAGCCTGTACAGCAGCCCGTGTTCGCAGCACTGTAAGATTATTAAAAGATTAGCTCTCGCTCAGATTTGTTGCAAAATTCCCCATGTTATTTGTCACTTGCAGGAGACAAAAAGCCTTTTGAAATATTAAGGACGCTGAATCATATTTTGTATGAAGCCGAAATTGAATAAATTCCGAGGAAAGGGTATATAAGGACACAAAAATAGATCTTTAGCTAATTTCTTTCCCTGTCATTAAGTTTTCCCACCATTTGCTAAATGATAGCTAAGTGTTTACACTATGTTTAGGCCATTTCTAGTATATATTTAGACATAGAAGCTTTATTTGTTGTTGTTTCTGTTAAGGCAAGCTAAAATAAAGCCATTCTGTAAACACTAAAGAGCAAGTTAATCTGCAAATGTAGTTGCCTTTTTGAGTATGATTTTGCTAAACTAGCACAACGCAAGTCAAAGACAATGGCTAATACAACATTAATAAGTTACCATATTTTAAAATACATACAGTACATACATACACATTCTTATCTATGTAAGGTTATCCCCTTTCTTCAGAAAAAGTAGAGGGTATTTGCAAAGTTCTGTCTTGGAAAATGAAGATTTTTTTTACTGTAAGTGATGACATGTTGACCATTTGTTTCTTGAAGGCAGTTGAATGTGGCATCTATACATCATCTTTGAAAAAACTATTGAAAATCCTCATTTTTTGTGATGGTTTTAATGGCAATTGTATTAGTTTTAATGGAAATTGGTAATAGTTTTGTTTCCTTGCATTGTAGCATGTTAAAGCACTAAATACTAATGGAACATGTTCCTGAAACTAGCATGTAACGGTTTTAATGGTTAACTTTTAATGGTATTTATGTTGGAAACCATTAAGACTTCTGTGATGGTTTGGTGTATTTGTTTGCTGTGTGAAAGCATAGATCACCCTTTCTGAGTACAAAATGCTCTATCAGACAATATTAATAGACTCATGGTCATGGTGTAGTCTACTACAAAACTATAATTAATCAAAATTGAAACCTTTATATACAGATCTCAGATAGCTAGGATAGGAAGGGATTTGTTTATAATTATAATAATTTTTAAAAATGTAAATATTTTAACAAAGTTTCCATAAATGGTGTGGCACAGTAGCTAGTTAGCACAGTTGTCTCACAGCAAGAAGGTACCCAGATAGCAAGCCGACATTGAATCAATGTTGATTACTGGCTATGCGCGTCAGTATCAGTCGTCGATCAAATTTCGACATTGAATCAACGTTTTTTATTTGAAGAATAAAATATTGATTCAATGTCAAAATGAAGTTGACTCTTCGACATATAGGCTACCCGATGCATCTGGTCGAAATCATAACATCGATTCAATGTTGGGAAGGTAACCAATTGCGTTGATTTCAGGTTAGATTTGAATGGAGTGCCTGACATCGTTTCAACATTACCCCGATGAGCAAAACGATGTTGAATCGATGTCGGTGATCAACACTGATTCGATATCAAAAGAAACGTTGATTTTCGGTTGAAATTATGTCATTTTACTATCTGGGTAGCCATTATAAACAATCAATTTAAAAAATATCCAGGCTACATTTGAATGTAGTCTGTGTGTGTTCGGACATATTCATTTAGAATTTAGTGGTTTTAAGATGCCGAAATAAGAAGGCAACACATTGCCAAAAAAAAAAAAAAAGAAAAAAAGAAAAAAAAGACCATAATTTTCTTGTCCGGTAAAACTAATAGAATTTCCATTATATCTATTTAAATGGTTAGGCTACAGATTCGTTGAGGGTTGTTAGTGTAGTTGCATAACAAAGTTTTTTCATTTTACAAATGATATTAATATTTTGTTGTCAAAACTATTTTAGTCACATTTAAAAACACGTTTCCCCTGCATTCATAGTATGAACACTCATGTTGTCAAGTACTGAGAGCAAGTAGGCTACCGCCCTTCACCTGTCAATTAACCATTGAGCTGAACCGCTGTAGACATGGTGGTGGTTTAATTAATCACACGATTACAATTTATAGAGTACGTATTTACACAGGCACAGGACTTCAGTATGTCTAACGTGATGTGAAAATGAGGTGACAGAGACCATCTGAATCACATTTGAAGCTCAGGTAGGCTAAGTTACCTTAGCTTTTTGTGCGTTTGGGGTAAATGTTTGGTTTGTTACTGAAGTTTTAGGTTTGGCAGGGTTGGTTTGAATCTAACCTTTAACCCATAGATTAGAAAACCAATACTAACCAAAGCTGACATTATGTCAATTAAAAGAGTAAATCTTCATATTGTGTGGGTGAATGTTTTGGAGTCGCGGATGCATGAAACAGACCGTGAAACAGATGCTAGCACTTAGCACCATCAAACCATCTGTTCAACAGGCCTGACGACAACTTTACAAGTTTTTGCTGAAATACTGGCCTCTGGTGGTTTACTGTTGCCATGTGTGCTTAGAAAAGCACATTTTTCCTGTGCATTTTTGCACATTTGGTAAGGCTGCCTAAACCATTGTTGAATTGTTTTCTGAACTATAGTGAATAATCATTATTTTAAATTTCTGTTCATGATTTTCAAGGATTTCAATTATTATTAATATTTGTAAAACGTATTTTTGTAGTACCTAACATCTCCACACGGGTGTGACAAAACACTGATAATGAAATATGAATGTTTGTAAATATGAATGAATTCTGCTGGACATTAAAAAGTTGTACTTCGACCTTCTACAGTTTATCACCTAAAATGTGAGCAGTAAATCTTAATTTCATAAAGTCATGACATTAAGTTCCACATACACTGCAAATAGTAGATTTACTTGAAATACAAAATAAAGAAATTAAATGTTCTTTTACATTAATGTGAACAAAATTACATGCTTAAAACAAGCAACAAATGCCTCTGTCAATACTGTAGTACAATTGCTTATTAATTTGAATTTGAAATAGATTTTTCTTAGACCTTTGTTCTGTTTTAATCATAAACTAATTTTATTGTGATCAATTTTAGATCAGATAGATCTCATCAGATGTTGTAAAGTTGCCTTAACATTTTTATAAAATAATTTTTAAACGTTTATGTAATTTATTTATTTTTGCTAAAATGAAATATAAAGTATGGAGGTTTTGTTGCTAATGCAATTAATTTTCTGCTCCTTATAAAAAAACATTTAAAGAACATATTGATGAATTGTGTTTCATAAATGTCTTTTTCCCTTCATAAGACCTTCAAAAAACTCTTTTGGGAATGTGCATTAAGTCTTCATATTTGCTTCATAATTTACTGAACATGATCAAGCCTTTTCCTTTAACTCAAGTTGGATTTGAAAGACTTTGAAAAGTTGTTTTGAATGTAAATTCTTCAGATTTATGCAATAAGAAACAATTGGATTAGTTCCACTCTTTGATCCCCAGGTCTTTTCATTTATGCACAGAACTGTAGAATCTGACATTAATAACAGCAAACTGTCTTTAAACAAGTACTGTCTGTAAACTAAATGCATTGCAAATGGCTCCGGCGATGCTCTTGCAATTGTAAATCTTCAAATCAAGTCTACAACGACAGACAGTTCAGTCCTGCCACTGATAGCTGACGGCATTACCATCACTTCAGGCGGATTAATAGTCCATGCATTTGACACGTTGTGACGCAGGTTGTTACAGAGCCACTTTACACCCCTTATCTATCACCACGTCAAAAGCCTGACTGCATATCAAAACTAAGCCGCTAACAGGCCCTTAAATTTGACCTTATCCCATCACATCATCTTTTGATTCCGAGACAACTTCATACACTCTGTAGTGACTCATAGTGTCACTAGTGTCAAGATAAGATGAGTAGTGCACGAACAGTGGCACTTTTTATCAGAGCGTCACCCAAGGCCGGCTCCAACATGTTTGGCAATAGCTTCCATGGCGTGCAACGCTCTTTGGCAGCAGCCCAACAACAGAGACGCTCCAGCGACTCTGTTGATACCCAATCAGGCCCTTACGCAAGATGCTGTGATGTCATAGCAGAGGGGGCGGAACTACCTGATTCTCAGGTCAAACTGCTCATTAAGCTTTCTCTTTCAGTCTGGCCTGTATTCAGTACTCTAGGACAAAGCTTCAGTTGAAAAATAAGCACACAGAAAAAGTTGAATAATATATATAATACGCTCAAAAAATGTTTTTGCTACTTGTTTCAACCACTTGATTAAAATGAGCTGAATCAATACAATTTATGAGGTTTTTTTTGGGGGGGGGGGGGGGGGGGGGGGGGGGGGGGCTTAATCGTTTTATGTTCAATACACAATAAAGTTAACTTAATCAATATGTGTTGGGACAACAGGAAGGAATTGTGTATACTTCACCCACTTAAATGCGTTTTTGTGTAGCTTCATAATTACAATTTTTTCTTTGAAATGTGGGTGAAGTATTGCTGAACAAAAAGCTATTAAAACTGTTAGAAATTTAACTAAAATTAAAAAGAAAACTAAATAAAATAAAATAAAAAATAAATAAATAAACGAATTCAGGTCATTCCTAAAAATGATAATATAAACTTACTGATACGAAACCCCTCGTTTGTAGTAATACATTTACAGTTTAGTACATTTAAAACATACTAGCATACTTTATTCATTCATTTTCCTTCAGCTTAGTCTCTGTTTCAGAGGTTGCAACAGCCGAATGAACTGCCAACTGTTCCAGCATACGGTTTACGCAGCGGATGCCCTTCCAGCAGCAACCCAGTACTGGGAAACCCCCATACAGTGTTGCATTCACACACTCATACACTACAGCCAATTTAGTTCAACCAAAAAAAAATGGAGCACCTGGACGAAAGCCACACGAACATGGGGAGAACATACAAACTCCACACAGAAAGGCCAACTGGCCCAGCCAGGACTCGAACCAGCGACCTTCTTGCTGTGAGGCGACAGTGCTAACCACTGAGCCACTGTGCCATCCATACTAGCTTTAAATATAACAAGATATAATGGGTATAAATATAAGAATTATTACGTTATAAATTACATATATGCAAACATACACTAAATAATGTGTATTTATTAACAGTTTTTGTGATTCACTGATGTTTTTAGTTTATTTATGGTTATGAATTGCATTATGGGATCTTGGTCTTTGCTTAGTCTACTTTTGAAGTCGAAAATTCAATTCTGGAGTTTAACAGAGTGACTTTTGTTGACATTATAGTAGTTTGAAACAATATATTGTATAAAAATAATATACTGAATAGAGGATTAAATCTGTAAAATAACAGAAAAGTAGTTTATTATAATTTTTTTTCTACAATAATTTACAACACTAACTCAGACAAAATAATTAGTATATATTTTAAGACACTTAAAACTATTAAAAATAAAAATCATTATTAGTTGTTGAAGGGTTGTTGCCAGGGTTCCTTAATGCAACTCAAAGTTATAAATAAAAGAGAAAAAAATATCAATCACAAAATTCACACAAAAACAATACAACTGTTAATTTACAGATTATTTACCGTCCACAATAATAAAATTTTATCTAAATGTGACAAAGTTATAAAAGTGTAAATAATTGAGATCTCAGCAGACATGGAACATCAACATGACGTCAGATTGAAGTTGTACACCAACATCGTGGGACGTTGCATTTTGTTTGGAAACATCAGGCCGACGTCAGTATCCAACGTCGGACAGACACTGCATTTTAGTTACTTTCCAGCACAACCTAAAAACAACAAATTATCAACGTCTAGTGATGTTACAGCTTAACATTGTGTGGGCGTTGGATATTAGGTGCCATACCTGATGAATATTTGTCAGTATTTGACGTCAATATGATGTTGGTTTAAGATTTTGGCTCAATGTTGGATTTTGGTCATTTTTTAACACAACCTAAAATCAACAACATATCAACGTCATTTCACAACACTGTTGAACGTCAAAATAACGTCCTTAGATGCTGGCAACCTAAATTTAACCCATTGATGTCTTGTTACATTGTGTGCTGGGATTTTATAAAGTACACTAATAAAATTACATTTGCTGTTTGTTCTAACTACTTATTTAAAATGACAACAACACAATTCATGAGGTTGTTTTGGGACAACTTAATTAATTTTATGTTCAATCCACTTTAATTTGTAATAATGAATAAGTTAACTTAATTTCTTCATTGTGTCACAAATTTTGTGTATTTATTTATGTATTTTTAGACATTTAAGATTGTAGAAGAACAATTCAGTTCATACGTTATAAAGAAACCTTAGAACTATAGTAAAATAATTTTTTTTATATTGGATCTAACAATATAAAATGATGCAATCTACTTTTAGAGTAGTTTTTCACACACAGAAAATGCACCACTTATGTAAATAAGAAAGAGTAATCTTTATTCACTTCTGTTCACACATTTAAAATGTACATATTTACACATGCTCATTTGTACAACGAATTTTAACCATTACACCCTCACGGTCGTGCCTTGAGGTTTGTGTCACAAATACATAATTCACAGTGCAATATGAACTCTGTGCACTCGTGTCAGCTTTCCCCCATGTGCTGCATGCATGAGACAGACATTTTGCATACCCTCTAGCCTTTGCTTATAAAGAGCCTTTCAGAAAGCATATCGCCATTATGCCTGGGATTCAGAGGTAACATCCAACCCCCAAAACGAGGAGACCTTTATAGGACACTCTACCCTTACAGTAGTGCTATTGTCATACAGTTCTCTTTTTTAAAGATACATATACTGAGCACAATAATCTGGGTTCATAGCCCTTTCCTCTTCATTACACCAACGCCCAGCTTTTGAGTCATCTTTTATCTTACCCACAGAACCAACCATACCAAAACCTCATGCTTTTATGAGGATCATTTAGATTCAAGTAAGGAAACTGTGAGTAGAAAGATTGGGAAACAGCAGGATGAAAGAAAACTTAGTATCTGTCTGTAACTTTCCTGAGGGCTGTCATGAACATTTACTGTGAATCTACTTTATTTAAGAGTATGTTTGTAACGATAAACCCTTCATTTTGGAAGAGTCTTAAAGGTCAATAACTGACATTTGACCTTTGACCGGCTCTTCTGTACGATTTGGCAACTCTGAGAGGTGCAAGTCGGGATAGCAAACAGTATCATTGATTTAAAACAGCTTATAGTGTGTAGGAGGAAGTGCCACCTAAAATTATTCATGTATTCAGCCGGCTATAAAAATTTATAGACATACATGCTAGTGTTTATTTCAATTAGTGTTACATATCCTTCCAATTGGCACATGTCCTATTAAGATTTTGAATTTATATGTAAATAAATGGAAATATTGAGCATATTTGGATGGTTTTTGTTTTGTTTTCAGGCAGTGTAAAATCAGTTTAATATCACTGTATAATAAGTCTTCATGGACTTCGAATGCAGCTACAACTTAATGTTTTTAACCATCTTCGTTTTAAAACATTTATTTTTACATTTAACTATATTTCAAAGTTAAAAAAATATCTAAAAATGTTCAAATATATATCTGTATGATAATGTTTAAGTGGCACTTCTAGTCCTCCATAAGGGCATCTGGGGGTACGTTTACACAGCAACGATGTACTAAAAAGTTTCTTTGAACTTTTTCAAAGCTTCGGATATAGATGTTCATAACAATAATTAAAAATGGCCAGCAGATGGAAGTCTTTTTGTAAGGAAACACTAGGCACATGCGCACATACAGTCCTGTAGTCCACCATTGTAGTTTTTGTTGTCAAGTATTCACACATGCCTACAGACTGAATAAATAATGCGCACGACAAAACAAAATTACAGTTTGAAACCCATTGAATTCAGGTCCCTAAAATGCTGTTATTCTGTAAATAAACTGCCAAAACACATACAAAGTTTTTGGTTTTTAGTGGAAAACGTATGTGTTAACCCCCATTTCCATTCTCCTATCAAAAGAGACGTATACATTTTATACTGCATAATTCAGTGATGAGTCAACCTGCACGTTTAGTTTAGACAGTAAGAGTCGGAACAGATCTGGCCCATAGGCTGAGGTTAGTCACCATTACCTACTCATTATTATTATAACCTGACCCATAATGCCCAGTCTCATTCACTTCACACAGCACGAGAACGGTTCACTAGCACCAAAAGACTTCAAAATACACAGTCCTTAAACCCGACACGGATGATACAGTACTTCGAGTGAGCGTATACTTCTGACTCTATTACAAAATCTGTATAAGAAAACAAAACACCATATTTGGTCCACATTCAAGCTACTGTGTATTGCTTTCCTCAGGAGAACAGATCCTCGTCCTGCTCCATTTCTATCTGGGGCACTGTCTGTTCTCTGAGGTTCACCTCCTGTTCTGGATTTCGACTGTCCTGGTTGCCGTTGAACCACGGGTGAATGAGAACCTCGGCGGCCGTCAGTCTTTCGCCGGGGTCTTTTCTGAGGAGACTGCGAAGTAAGCAGCGCGCCGTTAAAGACAGTCCATCCGGGAGGCAGTATGTGCCTCGTCGAATCTTAGAGAATAGGGTTGTGGGGTCCGGGTCGTGGAAAGGGTAGCGGCCCACCAGCATCGTGTACAGCATTACACCGAGGCTCCACACGTCTGCTTGCTTGCCAGAGTAGCAGCCTCCACCGTTCAGTATCTCAGGACTCACATACGCAGGGCAGCCGTGCGTGTCGAACATCGAGTCGTCTTCTCCACACAGAACATGGCAGTCCTCCAGACCCTCTAATTTCAAATTGGTCCTGAAACAAAGAGGTTGTGGTTAGTGCAGTCATGGAGGAGTTTGTGTTGCGGTTTAAAGAAAATCATGAGATTGGCTTAGGGCTGTTGTTTATACATAGTAATACAGTAGTCAACATATAAAGTAGAAGTAAAAGTTTGCCTAAAATCGTTGAACAACACCCAATTTTTGTCTTCGGAAAATTTTGATCAACTGCTTTTGATCCACTTCAGACGTTACTATTGTAAGTTTTAGCTTTGAAAAATGTAAGATCCAGAGAAAACACAAGACCTTGTGACTTTGTTGAACTTGAGAGCTGTGTTTGTAGAATGTCATGACGTTATGAGTGAGACGGTGCTTTAAAGGAATGAGGTGCGACAGTCAAACACGTCCATCTGTGACGCTTCTGTAGAATAACAAAAGGAATGTGTGCGCAATGGAAAGAATAAATGTTTAAATGGTCTCAAAATCAGTAATATTCCACCTACATATGTACTGGCTGACATTTATCTATTTAATCAGAAACTGCTAAAATTGTAATGTTGTATGTTGTCGTTTTCTAATATAATTAAATGCTATTATTATATAATGTTGAATAATTGGACTTTTCTGAAAAGCTGAATTGTCAGAGATCATTCTGAAATGCTGATTGGTCCTCAAATAACACTTTTTTTTTTGCTGGCTGACCATTTTTATTCATTTGTTTGAATCAAAAACGGCTAAAATTGTAATATTGTCAAATGTTGTCTTTTTCTAATATAATTGAATACTATTTTTTTTTTATATATATATTGACATTTCTGACAAGCTGAATTGTCGGAGATCATTCTGAAATGCTGACTGGTGCTCAAGAAACACCTTTTTTTGTAAAAACGGTGGTCATTTTTTTTCAGTATTATTCATGAATTAAAAAATATATATTACACAGACAATATGTTATATAGGTAAATTAGTACTCAATATCATAAAGATTGAAAAGCACTGCAATAATGCACTTTAATTACTTCATAAACTCAGGTTTCCAATGCATTGCATGTTACACTCTTAACAACAGCTAAACGCCAATTACCCAAAATATTACTAAGGGGTGGGGTATTTATACACCTGTGTAAAAAAAGAAAAAAAATTACAGGTGATCCGGTTCTTAGGAAATGTACGTCAACTTCTGCAGAGCCCTGATTCCATGTAACCCTGCTGATGATGAGCTTTGTATCTCACTCTTTCCACTGCCAAACAAAATAATCTACTGACGCCTTCACTTTACAGTGCACTGGGCTGAAATGACTCTCCATCGCTTTTGTTGAGCTCGAAGATTGCAGTGCATGTAAATCACGAAAAATACATCAACATGTTCTGACTCCCAAACAGTGGTGCTACTACAACAAATAAAGATCTAATTGCGGCCTCCGTTTAAACAAAAGCAGCATGCAAGAGTTTCCACAACGCACACTTCTTCGCTCTCCAAAATGCGTTCTTGTAAACTCTGCGCTAAGTTTAGCCCAATTTCCAATAGGAAACAAATCCCCTACTAGTCTAGGAATATCCCAGCGGACATTAACAGTAGAGTTGATGACCCGTGAGTCTGTGGTATCCCTTTCAGTAAAACACGAGCTGCTGTGCATGCTATTGTGTTTCATCACTGGCTATCAGCCTTGGTTTGGAGGGGTTTGCAGATGACACAACAGCATTCTGCCGGAGAGGTGGAGAGAATGACTCATAGTCCTGTACGTGTGTGTGTGTGACAGACAGCGAGTCTGAGGACAAATGAGTGCACTGCGCTGTGCTGCAGGTCTACTGTGTTCTTCCTGCACCTGTGCCATACACTCACAGCATCTGCCAGCCTTATTACCCATGAGCAGCACTGTTACATCAGTGACGCATGAACAGCCCCTGTGTGTTTCACAATTTACCTACAGACGCATTCCTGGTCAGCCAATGCGATCCATATCATGACGTTATCTCTATCCTTCACTCATTATTGCCGCATTTCACAAAAGCCATTCGGGCTATGGAAATTGCGTGTGTCCTAAGTCAGAACAGCAGGTTTGCATAATCTACAAAGTGAAAGAAAGCAGAAGCGCTTTTTGTCTCACCAAATGTCAGCTTGCCCTGGTCACGTCTGCGCTAGACGCGTCTGTCAGGCCAGACCGCCAGTCTGCTGTGTTGCAATGGGCACAGCCGGCGCTCTTCACCTGTGAGCGACGCCGTATTCAGGAGCACGGAGTGTGTGTGGGTATAATGATGATCCTGAATGGTGAGTTTCCCCTCTCTGTGTGCATTGCTATGACTCATCCCGCTGCACCCGTTTGCTGCTATGAGAGAAGGGTGACTACGTCTTCATACACGTTCTTGTCTACTTCCATTCACTCAGATGAAAGCCAGTGGCCAAAGGTCAGGCTTTAAATGTTGCCGCAGGAACAGCAAACCTGCTGTATGGATCGAGGGATGTGGACAACAACAGATTAACTAAATTCAGCTCCTCTGTGGGTTGGCTGACAGAGTAATAGACTAATTGGTTTTAGGAAACCCCTGTGTAATTGGAAAATTCACTTGAACTCAGAGATTCAGTTCTTAGGGCAGGAATATGTATATACAGGTATATTAGTATTTGAAAATGGTTACACAATTTTATGTTACAATGCAGGAATGCCAAATTTGTTTAAAAGTACTGTTATTTTAATATATTCAGTTTGTGTAACACATTTACACAATGTTTAAAGTAATAAAAATAAATATATATACACATATACATTCTGTATTTTTAGCAATATTTTATATTAAAATATATTTGTAGGTCTATATATTACAGACGTTATATATTATATTAGTGTTTGTTTATTTATTTACCCATTTTTAGTAGCTTGACCTTAGCCTTTCTCCCCATTTTTATATATACTTAACTCGCATAATTCAAAGTACTCTCGTTTTCTACAGAATTATGTGACACAGACCCAGAGGTCTGATTAGTTGTTCCTCTTACACAGAAAAACGAGTAAGGGAGTATAAATAGGCTTGTTAAATCTTTAGGGAAGCAGCACCAATCACCTGTTATGTGTCACATTGCTGTGAGGAAGCGAAAAATGAATGAAAGTAGAAGTGACACTATTCACTCGGTGTAATGTCACAGGATTGATGCATTGAGGTACTGAACTGCACCTGGCGCACCCCCTGCCCCTCACCCCCCTCCCCCCGCCAAAAAAAAAGGCACACAATCTTTAATACAATCCTCACCTTTTCTCATCCGTGAACACAAACTTGCGGAGCTTGAGGTCCCCCAAAACGATGCCGACCTGGTGGCATTGATTCACTGCAGATACAACCTGGAAGAAAAGCTTGGATGCCAAGTCTTCAGAAAGCCTCTTGCTGCTCTTTACAAACGTGTGCATGTCGCCAAAATCCTTCTCCTGAAACACATAGGCTTTGCTCTCCCCAAGAACTATGTCTTTGATCTGTGCAATGTTTTCATGATTTGACAACATGCTGTAGGCTCTTATTTTCTCCTGGTATTGGCCCATATCAAACACCTGCATATGAAAAAAAACATGATCTGCTTAGTATAGTATTATAAGCAGCCACAGTTTAACCTGACAAACTAAAGGAGAGGTGAATGGGGACATTACTATAGGATTCAGTAACAAACATTCTATAAACATTTGTTTGTGGATGAAGTAATCATATAGCGTTTTAGTGTCATGCCAACCTTTGTATATCTGATAAAGGTGCTTGCGCATTTGCATGCAATACAAATCCACAAGAAAGAGTAATTAATAACAAATGTGAGAAGATCCTTGTAAGCCCTGTAAATTGTTATAGTGTGTTGTCTGTTCTTCATAGAATGCATCTTCTCTTTTTACATATCAATAATAATATAAAATATTATTGTTATTATTTAAACATTTATGTAATGTGTTTCTCATATGCCAAACACTAAAATTATTAATTTAATTTCAAATATTTGGTACAATAATAATAATAATAATAATAATAATAATAATAATAATAATAATAATAAATTATTAGCAATATTAGTAAAATTAAGGAATGCGTTTAAAAATATTTCAATATTTTAAAATCATGTCTAAAACACTTTAGTAATTGTTTTAAATTTATTTATAACTTCTGACTAAATATGAAAACATGTAGCTACTCTCAGGAGGGATAAGACGTGTTAACTGACAAGAGAGGGTCATACTTTATTTGGGTCATGTACATTTATAGTATGCAGCGGTTTACCTTGCAGAGCAGTTCCTCTCCTGTGTCCATGTCTAAAGCGCTCTGCACCCCCGGTCGGTCGGTCAGTGGCACCAGCAGGAACTGGCCGATGCGAGCGGGACCCTGGTGAACAGAGGTGACGCTCAGAGGCGCTCCGCTTACTGGAGATCCCGGTGAAGAACCCAGGAGACCCGCATCCGCCGAAGACTCGCTGAGCCGCGGACATCTGCTCACGGGCTCCTCTGTGTCAAAGCGCTTGTGTCCGTGTCTTCCCGGTAACGGATTATGAATCCACTGCACGTTCATTCTTACAAACTACAGTAGCCGAAACTGAAATGACCGTACCGTCTGATTTCACGCAAACATATTCCAGCAAAAGGTTTCTGTGCACTGCGCTGCAAAATGAAAAGAAAAAGATCCTACTTACTCGTCAATGAACGTGAAATGCAAAAAAGTGTCTGTATCATCGGTTTGCAGTTTCGCTTATCCATTGTTTTTCAGTTATTGCATTAGTCCGATGAATCTTTCTGTACTGAAGCCCAAGAGGGAGATACAGTATGAAGCAGCTGTGCGGTGTGAAATATTCCCGGTGTGGATCTGAGCCCGATAGGGCTGTCTGACTCACTGACTAAACTACTGATGCTGCTTTCTGAGCTCTACTTTCAGCTGATGTCCGATTCGAGCGAGTCGATTCTTTTTGGTGAGTCGACTCACGAGATTCTTTCAACCGTTTCAGTGAATAAAGACATAAACCGAGAGTGATAAAACCCGTTTGCACACTCGTGTTATCAAAACCATAGAGATATAATTAAACACCTAATTAATTATTCATACAATGCTGCGAATGTAACCAAATTGAGTGACGACTCCAAAGAATCACCGAATCGTTTCGAACGAACTGCTTTGCGTGATCTACTAAATTGAATCGGACTTCCCAATGCTGGAACTCCGCCCGGTTCAGACTCTCTCTAGTGACACATTCATTGCAGTCTCGTCGATTGAGCAATCGCGACATGCCATTCACTTTCCAGATGAATAGTAAAAGCACGAGTTTAATCAATTCTCCCTTTCCCTTAGCAGTCCAAGCTGCACGCAGAGCTTTTAAGTAACATTTATGTAAAACCGATGTCTTTGTATTCTTTTCAAATGATCACAATTCACTCCACATGTCTGGCATTGTGAAATCCAAGGAAGTTGCATTCATATTTTTCATTCTCCATCAAAACACATGGCTAGGCAATGATTAACTGATTTCGACATTCAGGGCCCATGGGGCTGTGTTGTGCTCATTAGTGCTCTGCACTAGCTATTTATGTGCTTATATTCTCACCAGTACGTTTAATATGCATCATCTTCCTGCAAATATGTCAAACATATGTATCCTGCTTGGATAAAAATACTTGTGTGTCTGACGAATCGGTGGGTTTGTACTCTATATTTGCAGTTCATATTTGTTAATGTGCTGATGACTCATCGTCATAAAGAGAAAGACAAGGGAGTGGTGGTTGTGCCCTTTGTAGAATAACCATACATCTTTCTGCGAAGGGGATGTTTGTTTAATTTATACAAAACGAGCATGCACAAAGAGCAGGGAAACATATGCCTGTGTGACGCACAGTCATTTGGTCCATTAGCATATTTCAGCAAATAATTTACTAGCCTTCAGGGCACGCAAGACAAGGACTCCAGCAAACATAAATTGTGTGACAAAATAAAATCTGATGCATGCATGTGTGTACCACACAGACTATGGGAGAACCTTTGTCCCAATTTCATTGGTTGTGACCACTCTTAATTTGGAAGGCTGTAATTAAATAAGCACCTGTTTCAGTAGACAGAAAAAGAGAGCCCTGTTTAGAAAAGACGCAAGGGAATTTGGACTTCTCCATTTTTATGCTTTTATCAGATTGTAATTTTTGGAAAATGTAGTTTTGTGCTATGATTGCAGGAGTATATAAATATTCAGACTTCAAATTTATACTGCAGTTTCCGAAAAGTGTGGAACATTTCAGCACACATTGTTCGTGTCCTGCTTGCCTGAATACGTGACAGCACATAATAGATGGTGCAGCTCAGGCCCTCAGGTTTGGAGTTCAAACATGGTCGGGTTGAGGATTTAACATTAAAGACGGATTATTTTTAGCAAGCATGTTTTCCTGCCTGTAAAATATCTCTGTGATGACTCAGTATCTGATGTGTGCGTTTGTCATGCTGCTAAGCAGGAACAGAACAGGTTTTCTGCGCTTCCTCTCCCTTTTAGAGTAAAACACCCTACACGCTCCATGGGAAATATTTACTTCTCCTTTGTTATGACATAAACAGGTGTCATTCAGACCACACTGGACAGTATTTGTGTTATGTTTGCATGTGATTCAGAGAACATGGCTATTTGAGGTCATTCGCGCTTGAGAGCAGTAACAGGGCTCTTTTCCACTGTAATTAGCTGACTCACTGCCAGCAGCAAAGACAAAGAGAACTGATCATTCTGTACACTGGAACAGGTGTACATTTTCCTTATATAGATGGTCTACACATACACTTATTTAAAAAACAAAAAAAACAAAAAAAACAATGGCGAATCTGTCCTTGGCAGGAGTGCTAGATTATTGTGGATGAACATTAACCATGCGTATGACTGTCAGAAGCAATTATGAAATAGGAAAGCTGTGGTCCAGTAGGTGTAAAGTCAATAAGGTTTACCACACAAGACAAACATTATAATCACATGA
Source organism: Danio albolineatus (assembly GCA_903798035.1). Lineage (NCBI taxonomy): Eukaryota > Metazoa > Chordata > Actinopteri > Cypriniformes > Danionidae > Danio > Danio albolineatus. Next base: position 11,808,633 of record CAIGQQ010000001.1, on the reverse strand, counting down.
TAAGGCTGAAATCTATAAAAGCTCATTTCTGCAGTAATCATTTTCAAACTGTTTTAATATTTGATCAGTTTCAGGAGAAATGACTTAACTGTAAATTAAGAATATAAATGCTTGTCAGCACATTCAGTACACTTTAACAACAGTTCATAAGACAATAGAAGTAATTATGCAATCGCATATGAATATGTATTGAGGTCATACTTAAGTGGTTCAGAAAAGCACTCTGAAATTGACTAATTACTTTTTTTTGTATAAATCGAAACAGTGATAAGTTTTTGCTACATAACTAACATGTGATTAAGTGTTCAGAAGGGATTTTAAATAAACAAAAAGCATGTTAAATGTAAGACACATTTTACTACAAATTTCTTTTGGATAACTTTTCTGAAAATACAATGTCAAAACATGAGTTATGTTCCATCAGCCTTCAACATAACAGGTATATTAATGCACAAATGAAACTACACACTTATTCTGACCTGTATGTACAGTATATGAACATTAAAAATACAATTCATTTCAAAATTATTGCTTATTTGATTAAAAACTACTTGTTGACTAATGGGCAAAACAGAGGTATGAAGGATGGATGTTGGTAAAATATAAATTACAATTAGTATTTTGGAGCAGCGCTGTGATACTTATGTCATTTAAATCAGTGATTCTCAAACTGTGGTACACATACCACTAGTGGTACAGTACACAAGCTTACTTCTCGTGGTACAAGGAGGAATCTCTGATTAATAAAAGTAAAAAAATGAACACAGTTTGATGTGTACGATAACACCAATGTGATCAGTAAAATGATTTTAATAGGCTAAACCTTTTATTTAAGTGGCTGACAATAATAAATATTCTTAATTAGAAGAATTAAGCTACCTTGTTTTTGAACTGTACAGTGCTTTAGCTGCTTAATTAGGCCTACTATGCTACTGTACTTCAACACCAGTTATTATGGTGGTACTTGGAGTGACATTTTTTTTCTGAGGTGATACTTTGTGAAAAAAGCTTGAGAACCACTGATTTAATTAATTCTAATTCTGAATATGACAAGATTTTTCTATAAACTCTTGACGTGCATTTCTTCTATAAAAACATTGATAATCATGCATGATAGTCCTTATTTTATTCATTCATTCATTAACATTTTTTTTGTAAATTACACTTTTTTTTATAGCATAGTCATTTTATTAATCTTGGGTTGCCACAGTGGAATGAACTGCCACACGTTTTACGCAGCGGATGCTCTTCCAGATGCAACCCATCACTGGGAAACATCCATACACACTCAATCACATACATACACTACGGACAATTTTAGCTTACCCAATTCACCTATATCGCATGTTTTTGGACTTGGGGGGGAAACCGAAGGACCCAGGGGAAACCCACACGACCACGGGGAGAACATGCAAACTCCACACAGAAATGCCAACTGACCCAGCTGAGGCTCAAACCAGCAACCTTCTTGCTGTGAGGCGACAGCGCTACCCACTGCCCCACCGCATTGCCCTGTTAGTGTAGATTCTACAGGAAATTGTTAATGCTGTATTTTGAACCAGTTTTGGTTACTATCTATGCAATTGTGTAGACAAAGGCCCAAATTTCTAAAAAATATATTATCTGTGTCCCACACAGAACATTCATTTATTCATTCATTCATTTTTTTTCCGGCTTAGTCCCTTTATTAATCACCACAGCCCGACACAGCGAAACGAACCACCAACTTATCCACTTATACACTCTCATTTACACAGATACACTACAGACCATTTAGCCTACCCAATTCACCTATAGCTTGTGGGGGAAACCAGAGCACCTGGAGGAAACCCACACGAACAGAGGAAGAGCATGCAAACTTCACACAGAAATGACCCAGCTAAGGCTCGAACCAGCAACCTTCTTGCTGTGAGGTGACAGCACTACCCACTGTGCCACTGTGCCACCCAAGAAGAAAAACAGTCATGTAGTAAATAAGAAGTAAATAGTTAATAATCACAGACTTTTCTTTGTTTCTAAAAGATAACTATATCTAAAAATTAAAGTACACTCTCATTCGTGAGCTGTCACAGGCGGGTGGTTCAAAGGGTACACATTTGTAGCTAAAGGGTCCTTATTAATGAGGTACATAGGGTACATATCTGTACCTAAAAAGTACAAAAGTGTTCCTCTTAAATTTAGGTACTAATATATACTTTTGAGGTACTGATATAGACCCTTTAAGTACAAATGTGTACCTCTTGAAAAGGTACCACCCCAGTGACAGCTCCTGTACCTTTATTTCTGAGAGTGTAGCAACATCGCATTACACAATTGTATCTATAGTGTTCACAAAAGTATGAAAATTATATTAGTACCTAAAATTGTAAGAGCTACACTTTTGTACTTTGTACTATGTAGCTTTGATGTATCAAAATGGACCCTATAGGTATAATTGTGTTCCTTTTTTTGTCATTTTGTCGTTGTCTAATTGTGTACCACCCCAAAACAGCTCTGGTACCTTTATTTCTGAAAATGTAGAAACAGAAAAAAGTCAGATGGCATTGACTGTAATGATGACGTCCCCCTGGTACAGTCATCTTAGGAGTTTTATGTTTTTTTTTTCTCAAGGTCAGGGCTACCGTGATCAGATAATTCAACCAGAAATCTTTCCTCTTCAGCGGTTTGGGTTTTGGTCACAGCTGTGTGCGGGGACTTTTGAAGTGTTGCCTAGACATCTACTGCTAGGCTCATAAAATCTCAAGTGGCAAGATTTTGAAATCCTCACAGTTTACAAGACATAATACGTTCAGCCACATTGGCCCACGTTCAGCACCACTAAAACGCTCTTGTAAACATTCCACGCTTGAGCCGGCGTCAAATTTCAAACAGCCCAAGTTGAGCCTTTATTAAGTTTCAACGCATGCAGCTTCTGTATTCCTACTGTGAACTTTCCTCATATGCTGTAGTGTTTTTCAAGGCTTTTCTTTCACACAATGTTCTTTAGGATCCAGTTACACTAGAATCCTCCAGTGTTTGTTGTGGTTGGTGTTATCATCAACAATCAATGACGATGAGTAAGAGCTCATCCTGTCAGCCTGAGGAAATGAAGTGTGATGTGGTGGTTAAGGGCAGTTCTCCGCACCACACTGACGCCGATCTTCAACTTCAGGCAGGAAAATAAAAGTACAGTCATTCAGAGATGCAGGACGCCACTGCTTACAACCGTATGACCTTCAGAGTGATGTCTGGAATGTGGAACTGGGTTGAGATTCTCCTATGAAGCCTAAGTGAGAGGTTAAACTGTGAGGGCGGCGTCTGCGAGCTCTGCCGTAATGCTGTGCTAATGGGTTCAAAAAAGCATCGAGTAGCTGAGTTTAATTCCGTTTGGAAAAAGAAATGCAAGAGGGGAACCTCTTAAAAACACATTAATGCCACTCAAGCACACAGTTTACACTCGTCTTGAGTCTGTTCGCGCGAATCCTTCTAAACCTTTCAGTCATCAAGAGTGAGTCAACTGTTCTGAAATTATCAAAGGGAGAAAGAGCTTAGCATTTCAAAAGAATTTAATTGCAGCACATTAACAGGATTTCAATGGCCTTCAGCATTGTAGTGCAACAGAGGAGATTTACACCAATAATGCTGTGAAAGGATAAAGCAATAATTTCATAGGCATTATGGCGGGATGCCAGGGAAGACCAGGAGGAAAATGTCGTAGTTTAATTGGAGAATAAGCTGTTTTCAGACATATGATCCTTTTAATATGGCTTGAGTGAGGCAACGTATCTGTATTACTTCTTCACTATATTTTTATTAATTGTTGTGACTCATGATCAGTGCAGGTCAGAAATATGAAATAATTGACCCAAATATGACATGGAATTGGGCGACACGGTGGCTCAGTGGTTAGAACTGTCACTTCACAGCAAGAAGGTTGCTGGTTTGAGTCCCAGGTGGGTTTGTTGGCATTTCTGTGTGGAGTTAGCATGTTCTCACCGCGTTTGCGTGGGTTTTCTCTGGGTGTTCTGGTTTCCCCCACAGTCCAAAGACATGTGCTATAGGTGAATTGAATAAACTAAATTAGGCGTGTGTGTGTGTGTGTGAGAGAGAGAGAATGTATGGGTGTTTCCCAGTATTGGGTTGCGGCTGGAAGGGCATCTGCTGCATAAAACATATGCCAGAATAGTTGGTGGTTCATTCTGTTGTGACGACCTCTGAAATAGAGACTAAGCCAAAGGAAAATGAATAAATGAATGACATTGAATTATATAAAAAGTCCACATATTAAAAATGAGTGGGGATTGAGTCGTTATTTAAGCTGCTAATATTTAGTGCTTGATATATTATGTTTATAAATTCACAGATTGTACAGTTTAAACATTTAGAGAGATCTTAAAATAAATAATTTTAAATATTTAAATGGGGCTCACGGTGGCGTAGTGAGTAGCACGTTCGCCTCACAGCAAGAAGGTCGCTGGTTCGAGCCTCAGCCGGGTCAGTTAGCGTTTCTGCGTGGAGTTTGCATGTTCTCCCTGTGGTTGCGTGGGTTTCCCCTGAGTCCTTCGGTTTCCCCCACAGTCCAAAGACATGTGGTATAGATTAATTGGGTAGGCTACAATTGTCTGTAGTGTAAAACATATGCTGGATAAGTTGGCGGTTCATTCCACTGTGGCGACCCCGGATTAATGAAGGGACTAAGTCGAAAAGAAAATGAATGAATGAAAAAATTAAATGCATTTATTCAGCAAATATGCATTAAATTTATCAAAAGTAACAGAAAAGTACACTTTATTGTTGCGAATAAAGTTCATTGGAATTTTCTAATAGATTTATTATTTAAAAAGTGTTACTATTTCCAAAGGAAAACATTTTTACAACATATAATACATAAACTACTGGATATCATATAAATATTCATATATAAACTTATGCTCAAAAAGATGTTTTTTGTTTGATCAAAAGTGACTACTTTTCTAAATCAGAAAGATAATACTAGTCAACAAAAAGTGCAGAATTTTTTTTATTCATGTATTTGTTTTTAGTAAGGTTTTCAAAGCATTTAAAACAATTTAAACAATTTATCCTATTTGGCCTATTAAATACTCTGGAATATTCTTTTTAAGGGCAAATATTACCCCTTAAACATTTGCTTTTTGACAGTATCAGTGTCAAAAGATTTCCTGGTGTCATTTTAGACTTGTTAACACCAGTTCTAAAGTGCATTTGGCCCAGCAGCACTTGCTCAACTCAAGTAGAACAGAAGTGCCCCTGTCAGCTTTGTTCAGAGGTGTGCAGGGGTTACGCAAGCGCTATTTCCATAAACGTGAACTCGTGAGAGCTCTGTTCAGGGTCAGTGACTGGTCCGTACTTGTCGAGGTAGCGTGGATTGAGTGAGTGCTCAGAGGAAGGTGTTACAGTAGCATGTAGGCGGAGGTAATTAAGAGTAGGAAACATGCATTATTAATGCTAATGAGTTATAATAATAGACTGCGGCGTGATCAGTCGTGCCCACCACTTTATGTCTCTGGCATGTTGATGTACCCGCTGTTGTTCCCTGGACCTGTCAAATTCTCACTCGCCAAAATCGAGAGCTCTCAGCTGTGTCGTGATACGCTCGGGACACAAGGCTCTGTGTGCCATATGAGGAGTAAAAAGAACTAGCCGTATTTGCTTTGTCTCTCCCCCCCAAAAGCTGATGATGAGATTAGTTTTACTATAAACAGGATGACGAAAGCTCTCAGACGGCTCTTGCTGACACCAAAAACAAACTCATTATGTAAATTGCCTCACACTCGCTACAGAGTGCCAAATTTCCCACAATGGGGAAATGATATGAAATGAGGCTGTGAATCGAATCTTCATGGGAATTGAACGAGCCGGGACAAAAGGCAAGCGTGGCCCTATATGGATAATGAGACTCTATCTCTCTTCATACCGAGGAGAACAAAACAAACTAGATTGAGTATCAGCTGCTGTGCGGTCCAAAGAAGAATTGGCATACAGTATGTGCAGTCTGGAGCTGGGATGAGGCCTGTGTGTTTTTGGACACACTGTACTTGATAGATGGAAACAGAGAAAAGGCTCATCGGGAGCGTCTGTGCGCCAGCGCATACTTTAGCGAGTTGCTGAACTTAGTATAAACCTCATATATCTGCAGCGTTTTTAATGATCCAGCCAGCACGATTCGAGTTGAGTCGAGGCAGCCTTGTGTGTTATATATGAATATTTCAGGGTGTTTGTTATTATAATCACCTATTGGTCAAGTAAACATTATTTATATTCCAGTATTTTATTAAAAGTGACATTATGGTCACAAGTGTACTTACCAAAGAGTACTTTTAAGTTCATTTAATTATTTTAAACTTACTAGTTATATGATCCTACACTCAAAAAAATGGCATTTGGTGCTTGTTCAAACTACTTATTTAAAATACGTTGAAACAACACAATCACTCCACAATCCACTTAATTAACTTAATTCATTTGTGTAAGGACAACATGAAAGAATTGTATGGAACAGTGTTTTTTATAGCATACATTCTACGTTTCTATATTCATTACTTTTGCGCTTGTTAGATATAGTTCTTTTTTTTAAAACAACTTAGTTGTTTTGTTCAATCCACTTTAATTTGAAAAAACAAAAAGTGAACTTAATTGATTTGTGTTGGGGCAACATGAAGGAATTGTGTGAAGCCCAGCATTTTTCTAGAATCCTTTTTCACAAAAATAAAGACAAAAGACATACACTACCTGACAAAAGTCTGGTCACCTATACAAGTGTTAGGAGCAACAAATAATAACTTCTAGTTGATCATTTGGTATCAGAAGTGGCTTATATGAAAGGCAAAGGTCTGTAGATTACACATATTTTACCAAAATAATATATGATCATGGCTTGATTTATTTATTATTATTATTATTATTTTTAAATTATTTAAATAGGACAGTAAGGTCTGACTTTGCTTAAGTAAAAGTCTTGTCACTTAACAGAAATAATGTTCAGTATAGAATATAAAGTCATGGTGCAGTAGAAAAAGAATTAATATTGTGTATGACTCCCATGAGCTTGAAGGACTGCATCTATACATCTCTGCAATGACTCAAATAACTTAATTTATAAAGTCATCTGGAATGGAAAAGAAAGTGTTCTTGCAGGACTCCTAGAGTTCATCAAGATTCTTTGGATTCATCTTCAATGCCTCCTCCATCTTAACCCAGACATGCTCAATAATGTTCATGTCTGGTGACTGGGCTGGCCAATACTGAAGCACTTGAGCTTCTTTGCTTTCAGGAACTTTGATGTGGAGGCTGAAGTATGAGACGCACTATCCTGCTAAAGAATTTGCCCTCTCCTTTGGTTTGTAATGTAATGGGCAGCACAAAGGTCTTCATACAAATCTCTCGCACACCCACATACTGAATGTAACCCCAAATCAGGATTTTTTTCCTTCACCAAACTTGACTGATTTCTGTGAGAATCTTGGGTCTGTGCGGGTTCCAATAGGTCTTCTGAAGTATTTGCAGTATTATGATTGGGATGAAGTTCAACAGATGTTTCATCGGAAAAATCTACCTTCTGCCACTTTTCCAAATCATCATCTAGAAGTCAAGTTATTATTTGTTGCTCTTACAACTGGGGTCGACGCCCAGACTTTTGTCAGGTGGTGTATAGCAAACATTATAATAATAGTAATAATAATAATAATAATAACAACGTTTATTTGAGTATCAAATCAGTGTGTTATAATGATTAATAATGATCATTGTTGTTGTTATTATACGCACAAAATCTTGTTAATTATGGCAAATAGCTTTGTTCCAGTGTTGTGACGGGTCATTCTGGGTTCAGGAGTTAACTGTGCAGACATTCCTCAGGTTTTGTCTTCGCACTCAGTCTGTTCCCACCTCAAACAAAAGCTCTTAACACAGTCCAGATGCCTTTGGAACCAAGTCAGAGAAGGAAAATTATCCTCTTGGTTTTCAGGAGTAAATATTTTCATCAGTTTGGAAGGTAAATGGAAACAGCCGGAGCTGGCCGAGGAGGAGAGACATTCCCCTGCTGCTTCTTTGACACTTGCTTGGTGAGAGAAGAAGGCAATGCAACATGCCAGCTCCTGCAATGCTCCCGATGGAAGAATAGAAGCTAACGTAATAGACCACCGTGCTCGTGCCTTGGTCTGTCTGAGTAACAGCAAGCTTTTGGATCATGTTCAGAAGATGTAAAGATTTATTGGTTGTATGTTCTGCCAGAACCCTGTTATTAGACTTTCACTATTGCGTTAACAAGCAAACTAACCAAAGTCGTGAATGTGTTTGCTACTTTATATTCAAGAGTTTGATAGTAGTTAAGCTGTTTTCGTTAATGTAGTTACTTACTTTTGTTAGTAGCTGCTAAATAGTACAGTTTAAAAACAATTGCACTTAAGTGTTGAGCAATTAGGTAAACGCACTGCCATTTTAGTCAATAATGTGCAAGTACATATTCCAAAATATAAGTACCTACAAACGTTATCTTTGCACAAGCAGATGTGACAAAGACGATGTGACCAAAACCGCCTCCAGGGACCAAGTTATTCATTTAACTGATTGGTTCAAATGGCTGATTCATTCAGAAGTTTGTTCATGAAGCGTCATTCAGAGGATGATTATATGTGTAGAACGGCCATTTATAAGATTGGTGTCTGATCACGTTGCTTTTGAGTGCGCATGCGCATTAGCTCGGGCAACCTGAAAAAAATGGCGATTTTTAAAAATTTTTTAAAATTTTTTGTTTGGTTCGAACATTTAGAAATGAAGCTTATGATACCGTTGTTGTTTAATAATATTGGCGACTCCAAATACTTAATGCGATCGTAAGCTTGGTAAAAAGTTTGGGAGAATTTGATGTTTCCCCGTTCAGACAGAATGCCCGAGCATCCTGCCCAAGAGGTGTTTCAAAGATGGCCGCTAAGTGAAATTACTTGCCTTAAAGGGACTTTGGCACATTCATACTATATATGAAATACTTTTTTTTTTTAAATACTGTATAAAAGTAATTTTAAAACTAAATGTAGGTAATGTGTAGTATGTGATTTGTAGAACTAGTTACAATGACTTAAGCAATGTTTTTACATTGCTGATTCATTTAATAACGAAATGCCATTGTGATGCTGCTGCATTAAGATGCATGACATTTTTTCCATGGCTTTGTTTTTATTTTTATTTTTTTGATAAAATAAGAGGTTACAAGCCCTTATTTGAGCACTTTTATCTTTCAGAAATTTGTCATGTCATACCTTAAGTTATTATTTAACAGTGGTCGCCGCAGCGGACTGAACTACCTGATTTTTAACGGACAATAAAGAGCTCTTCAAATTACCCGCTCTTCAAAACAAAGAGTAGGTGATGGTTGTTCTTTATTTTCAAAAGATTTGACTAATTTCCTTGCAAAAAAATTAATCTTTGACATCTTGGTCAGGATCCTGGACCATTTGTAACTTTTGCAAGGACTTTCCCCTTTAATGTTCCATCCTGGTGGAATAACTTGACTAGCTCTTGACTAGCTGAGACTCTGGCTTCCTTAAGGAAATGTTTAAAGACATCTTTTCTTTAACATCTAACTGACTAACAATAGCAATCACTAGTTATTCCTTTACTGTTTTTCCTGTTTGTTTATTTGTTTGTTTAATTAAAAAAACTAATTGTTAAACTTACTTAGACATGTCATAAGATTTATATATCACTGCTCTCTGGTAACCCGAAGTGCATCTACTGTATTGTCCTCATTTGTAAGTCACTTTTGATAAAACCATCTGCTAAATTACTAAATGTAAATTTAAAAGACTTTTAATGTTAATGATGTGTGTAGAACTGGAAGGATTACATGGTACCATGACCCAGAAGAGATTGAGGTTTATTAGGCTGAATGTAAAGGAAGCCAGTAAGAGTTGGGTAAATTTCACTTTCATGTCTTTAAGAGAATACACTGGAGGTGACAATTTTTAGCAGCCTTGTTAGCATACCTTCCTTCTATGTCTGAGATGCCTGTTTGAATAATACTTGAATTATGCGAGTAGAACTGAAGGGGATACATTGGTTCTGTGACATGGACAGTAGTGAGGCTGCAGTCCTACGGCCTGATCAAATTAAGCACACTTTTCACTTTGTGAGGCCCACTGCACTGCCTTTTGGTTGACAAACTAAGTACTGGAATGCATGACGTTGGGCATTTTTGCACACTGAATTTCCTTTTTTGCAGCCTCACAGAGTAGTCCTTTAAAAATGTGACGCACAGCAGGTGGGTGCATAAACTGTATGCAAAAAGCTCATTGCTAGGGCCACACGGAATCTGTGCGCGCAGAATTCCGCAGATTTCCGCAGATTTTTAGCCCATCATTGATTCTGTTTATTTACTGGTGTAAATGTGTATTGAATCAGTTTTCAAGTTAATTTCAGTAATAATATTGACTAATATGAAAATATTCATATGATTTATTTACAATACAGTTTGTAAAGTAATATTTTCTGTCTTTTAGTAGAGATTTTATATGAGAGACTTGCTTTGTTTACCAAATAAAGTGGATCTAATTGGATTTGCATTGTAAACATTAAATAAATGTTCAAAAGGTATTACTTTTTATTTCATATATTAAGTTTTTAGTTATGATACTCCCAAAATCATTCCGCATAAATCCGCTGATTTTTAACAAAATACTCCGCAGAAAAAGCAAAAAATGTCCGCAGATTCCGTCTGGCCCTGCTTATTGCCAATAGAAAACCATATAAAAAGATGCCTCTCATCACAAAAATGTGTTTGGGTATTAATCAGTCCTGTTAGCACTGCTCCTATTGCAGAAATATTGGTTTGAATCACACTAGGAGTTACTATAGGGGTTACAGTTACAGAATAACTTAGATGGGCTTAGATGGAGGTTTAGGGGGATGATTTTAACGGAGGCCAATAACAGCTGTAGGTTAAATTGGTGCAGTGACGTCGGCGCCAGTGGTATAGTGGTTAGTGCGTCGACACATGCACTCCGGTGTTCACGGTGACCCGAGTTCGATTCCCACCTCGTGGTCCTATGCCGATCCTTCCCCTCTCTCTGCTCCCCATGCTTTCCTGTCAATACTCTATACTGTCCTGTCCATTAAAGGTGAAAACCCCGAAAAAATAATTATAAAAAAAAAAAAATTAGTGCAGTGACGTCTCTTTAAATCATTCTAGGAGTAGTGTAAGTTGAATCAGAGAGGTTTCATTGCTGCCATTACCTTCATGAAAATGAGGTTTTAGTGGGTGAGTGTAACAGGCCAGTAAGAGCTGTGCAGGTGCTGGATTTAAGAAACTGCTGTCATGTTTTGCTGGAGATGCTGGTTTGAATCCTGCTAAGTGTGATGCAAGTAGAACCAGCAGAGGCACATTGGTGTCATGACCCAGATGAGAATGTGGTTTAGGGAGGTGAGTGTAATGGAGACCAGTAGGAGCTGTAGGTTACATTGGTGCCATGACCTGGATGTGAATGGGGTTTAGGGCGGGGAGTTCGCACACCTGCCTCCCCACTGCGAGTGGAACCAGAGGGTTTACATCTAGAGTTATTACCAAGGACAAATGTAGCCGAGCATCAGAGTGAGCGGTGTCCTTTCCATGATCATCCATGCATGAGAAACCATCAAAAGACCCGGAGATGGGTAGCAAACAGTGGAATGATTTCCTCCAGATGTCCTTCTACATCCTGTCTTGCCCAAACAAACGCTCAGCACAAAGGCAGAGGGACACAAAGCAGGGATCCTGCATGTGCTCTATTACACCATGTATCCTCCCTGTTCTCTTGTGTTCTTCAGGCCCGATGCCAGGCACACTTATTACTGTCTATCTGTTACTAGACGTCTCCTGTTTGTGGGATATGTTTTAACTCAAATGTATGGATGAGAAACAACTGTGACTGCATTTGTATTCAGGAGGACAGTAGTTCATATATTGGAAGTGATTTTGTTTTATTTAAAATTGATTGTGTTATAAAATTTAGCATGCCAAACTAATCTCTTTCAACAATAGCACAAATTAATAAAATGTAGCACAGTAAGCAATAAGCATCCGCACGTGTGTATGGTGTCGATACTTGGCAAAACACACACAAAAAAAGGACATTTGTTCAGTAAACGCTCTTTGATTAAAGTAACATTTATGTACAGCATAGTTTTTCATGCACAAATCCTGTCTTCGAAGTAGCACAAGCGCTACTCTTCACTGCTACATAACAAAAACTTGTCTAAATCCCAACATAACAGAACATTAAACACAACACTGTCTGAGCCTTTTCTTCTTTTTCAAAACACAAATTAACTATTCATTTTACATTTATTCCCTTCATCCAGTTCCACGCAAAGCAGTCTGGGATCTGGAAATCCCCTGCTCAACTAGAAAAGAGCCAAAGAAAATTATTACTGTAAACTGGAGAAAAGTCATAGAAACTATTTTCACTTAGAAATAGCAAGGAAAAGGCAAGTAACACATTTAATCAGGCATAACATTGAAATTGAAAACCTTTTTTATTTTTATTTTGGTAAAATAGTAATTGTTTCATTAACTCTGAAATGCAGCAGGGGAAAAAAAATATTTAAACACGTCATGTTTTATCCTGGGAATAACGTTCCTAAAGGAGCTGTTGACGTGGAATTGAACCAGATTTTGGTAAAAACACAAACAATTCAAACATAAAAATAAAACCTGAAAAATGAGTTATGTGTAATAACAATGAAATGACACAAGGAGAAAGTGTTGAACTACTGAAAGGTATTTAATACTTTATATAAAAATCTTTTTGGTGATGGCAGCTTAAAGACGCCTCTCATGTGGAGAATGAAGTCACATGCATTGCTCAGGTGTGAGTTTTTCACAGACAGAGTGTAAAAGTCTGTGGGTCTCGTCTATCAAATCTGATCTTTATTTTGTATTTTCTATTGGATTCAAATCAGGTGATTGGCTGGGCCATTCTACCGCTTGATTTTCTTTCTCTGAAAGCATTTGAGAGTTTCCTTGGCTGTGTTTTGAATCATTGTCTTGCTGAAATGTTATCGTCATCATCCTGCTAATGTAAATGTTGGACTGAAGCAGCTAATGTTAATTTACAATGAGGAAGGGCAGAGGCTTGCTAAATAACTGCTGAGAGATTTCAGCTGCTGTCTGGGCTTTCACTGCCTTTCTACACCTCCCTTTCTTCATTTGCTTAATACTTTTTTTTCTGTGTCATTTCATTTTGCATAACTTAATTTGTAAACTAATTTGATTTGTTTTCTTTGCATATATGGATTTCTTTGGTTGTTGACAACATTCGGGGAAAATTTCAAGTCAACAGCACCTTTAGAAATATGTTTTGTGAGAAAAATGGTGATTGTGTTCATTGCTTATTTTCCCTGCTGTATATACAATACTATCCCAATGCAGAGATTCATGCAATGTTAAAAAAATATTGTTAACCAAGCATTCTCTTTCAACCATTCTCTGTAAACCATAAAAATGGTTGTGTGTGACAATTCCAATTCAACTCTTTCTACTAAAACCAGCCCGTCCATCACCTAAACATGTTCAAAGTCACTTAAATCACCTTTGTTCCCCATTCTGATGCTTTGAACTTTAGCAGATTGCATTGGCCACATCTACATGCGTGAATGCATTGACCATGGCTGTATCCGAAATCACTCCTTATACCCTCATTCACTCTTTCCTTCATTAGTCCATAAATAGTTCACTTAAAGGAGTGAATGAAAACAAGTGAATTTTTCTTGAAAAGTTTTTTGTCAGACCCTGTAATAATTCTAATACTCAGTGAACTGTCTGTTATTAAAGAAACAAAGTAATTTGATCTCTGTCATGTGTTCAAACATTAATTAAACAAATTAAATAATACATTGTTTTGAAACTTACGATAGAATTCTGCTGTGGATGCCATCTTGTGATTTAGCACGCAAAATCACACAGTGCATTATGACAAGATGTTGAGTACATTCCAATAGTATCTGGATGCACACTTGGATTTGCAAGCTGAGGCTGCATATTTCAGACTTGCAATGTCAGGCCCCATTTACACTAATGCGTTTTCGTTTTAAAACGCATAAGTTTTGCTACGGTTACGCCATCCGTCCTCACTACGCCGGAGTTTTCGAGCCTCGAAAACGGAGCGTTTTGCAAACGCTGGAGAGGCCGTTTTCATTCTAAAACGCTGCTGCTCCGTCTCAGTGTGGATGGAGGAAACGGAGACATTTGAAAATGGAGGTGTAGCTGCTGAGATTCCCTGAGATTGGGGCTTTTGGGTGATTGCGTAACCTTCCCTTATTCGTCAAGCCCCTATCACATGACTATAACGCCACCAGAAGATGGCAGTCTTCACTGTTGTCCGTTGACCAGTCTTCACTGTTGTCCGTTTTAGGCGCCATTGTGCAGTTAAACTCTGCCTTTTTTACTACAACAGTTGCATATATTCGCAAGAGGCAATCTATTGTTCAAGCACTCGCTAATCGCGCGCGTTTCAAGCGACGGAAGCCATATTTAGAATGTCGAGCGGGACACGTGCTTCCTGTTTATACTTTGACGCGCATGCCCAGAGTGCGCGAATGGTCACGTGATATACGTTTTCGCTGGAGTAGTGTGAAGGGAGATATGTTCAGGAATGCTGGGTGAAATGCTAGTGTGGACGCGGATCGTTTTCATGCTAAAACGCCGGTTTAAAACTAAAACGCACTAGCGTAAACGGGGCCTCAGACATCATGCACTCAATGGAGCTTGTGACATCACTGTGAAAGGTGGGTTGGGTTTAGGTGTAGGCGTTAAAAGCATTGCATGCATCTCAGCTTGCAACTGTACCAGGTCTGCATCCAGACCCTCTATATACATTGGTTACTGTAAAATCGTTGTATACAATTGTTATTGTGGTGAACTGTGGGACTGCTCCCTCAAGTTTAATAAAACATTTCAAAGTGCATTAATTAAAGGGTGAAGGGGGGGATTCAGATGCAAACCTTCTCATTTCATATGATTGGTTGATTTTATATTTTTGTGCTAACGAGAAGTTGAACAGGTGTTCCTAACAGGTTGACTGGTGTGCATGCTAATGTGCTGTAGCACCCCTCAATGTATGTAGTGTTTAGGACCAAATTTAAGCTAATTGAATGACAAATCTGTGCACACTTCATAAAAATGAATCCTAATTGAGGAGATATGAAGCACCAGCTGTATAGCCTGAAGTGAAAGTTTTTCCAGTGCTGTCTGATTCGAATGAGTTTTAGCCTGCCTTACTCTTACACATATGCTAGCTGTAATAACACCGGAAAGGAACACGGTTGCTATGCAATCACCATGGTAACTTGGGTTATTATCTCGTCACGAATGTTTATGATCACGCAACAGTTGCTGCATCTCTACAATCAATCAACCACACGGACCCAGCGGAATATGAAGAGATAATTATTAATGTTAAGAAGCTTCTTCATTTTAAATCATTAAAGTTCGAGATTTACGGTCTGTTGACAACACCCCTGTTAGCTTTGAAGAAATGTCTGTGATGTGAAATAACATTAGGCTGGTTGCGTAGACAGTTACACATGAATATGAATGAAACTGCTTGTTACGACCTGAGATGCTCATTAAAAGAAAAAATTCCTCTGCTTGTTCACCCACTGAGTGTGTGGTCTGCTGCATTAATCACAGCGCTGGCTGAAAAGAACATTTTTACATTTCAAATTCACACTTTTTCAAAGGCAGAACTGTTTATGGGAAGTTTTAGCAGGTTCTGTCAGTCGCCAGACAATGGAAGGCTGCAGCATGACTCAAAAAAATGACAAATTAATCGAGGAATTCCATCCTACGTGGACTGCTTTGTCTCAGTAGGCCGTCAAAACATTGATTTTTTTAATATAAGAAATATATTATTTTGCAGTACAGCAACCATATGCACATTCATGATGACCCATGGGGAAGGTTCAGATGCAAATGCCAGTAACAGTTTATTTTAATAGCTCCCTTTAGACAGTTTGTTGACTATTATTGCCATGTTTTTGGATTAGAATGCACTAGTAGGCCATGGAGACTCATTCCCATTTACACCTGCTGCATGTTTTAATCCGTCCCCTTTGTCCAATTTTCCTGATTCCTTTGAGAAGAAGGTCTATGGCCAGTTTTAATAAGTAAGTACAAATGAATGCAATACAGATATCAAAAGCTTTTGTTTTAGCTTTAATAGCAAAAAATCGAAGCCAAATAGTGCAGGCCTGTAGCCAGGGGAGGTTCAGGTGGTTTGAAAGACCCACCCCTCACTGACTGTCCAGAATTTGTCCCATACGTGAGCTCATTTGTCCTATTTTGACTGCTATGCCATCATTCATTCATTCATTCATTTTCTTTTCGGCTCAGTCCCTTTATTAATCCGGGGTCGCTACAGCGGGTTGAACTGCCAACTTCCAGCATATGTTTTATGCAGCGGATGCCCTTCCAGCTGCAACCCAGCTCTGGGAAACATCCATACAGTCTCATTCACACTCATACATTACGGACAATTTAGCCTACCCAATTCACCTATAACACATGTCTTTGGACTTGTGGGAGAAACCGGAGGACCTGAAGGAAACCCACACGACCACGGGGAAAACATGCAAACTCCACACAGAAATGCCAACTGACCCAGCCGAGGCTCGAACCAGCGACCTTCTTGCTGTGAGGCGAATGTGCTACTCACTACGCCACCGTGGCGCCTGCTATGCCATCATAAATTGTGAAAATAACCCATCAAGGAGGCTTTAAGGCAGAGTGGAATCCATTGTTGGCTGTTGCTTCAGCGTGACTGAGGAAAGTTGAATGTGCTTGCCACTTTGTTATTTGCCCAAAGACAATAGGTTAGTTTTTAATTTATAACAGATTCCTATTGTCATTCATTTCATTCATTCATTTTCTTGTCGGCTTAGTCCCTTTATTAATCCGGGGTCGCCACAGCGGAATCAACTGCCAACTTATCCAGCATATTTTTTACGCAGCGGATGCCCTCCCAGCCGCAACCTAATTAGATTCCTATTGTTTTTCTAATAATATATGATGTAATACATTTGTATATATTTAAAAAAGTATTGTTCTCATATTTCTTCATTTGAAATCTTTAGCAAATGTTTTTGGTGCATCTAAACGTTTGGTGATGATGACCATCCGACAAGCTAATCTAGCCAAAAAAGTGCTTTAAAATGTCACTAAAATGCAACCTTAGACCTCATAATTAAATAGAAATTGAGGTGAATGACTGCAAAAAGGCCAATGACTGGTAAGAAAACATTTGTGCTTTTTACATTAACTCAGGAAGTGGTTGAAAGGACAAACTCGAAACAGTTTTACACCTGTATTTAGGACTGACAAAAACGAATCTTAATACCAAATCTAAACTGGGATTGCCCTTATCTGACAACATATCACCTAATTCTAAAATATAGCAGACTGTTTGGTTGTGTACGTTAACATGCAGTCGGAAAGTTACTTCTAGTCAACAGACTGTCTACACTGCAAGTCTTCATAGACAGATCTAATCTTTTGACCACATGCATGTTTTTGTCCCACATGTTTGCTCTCACTATAAACATGATTGGGTTTTAAATTGCAGTCGAAAAAGCTCATGTTGACAGAACTTGGTAGTATTTTGCTATTTTATATACAATATGTGTATGGAATTCATAGTGAAATAAATTAATGCGGCAAGATTATTTTTATAAAATGCACATGCAGGTTAGAAGTTGAAAGCAAGTTTTAATGGTCCTGCATGTTATGTTAAGTACACACTGCTTGTTTTCACCTTGATAGTGTGAGTGCATACAGGCACAACTGCTTTATAATACAACAGTAAAAATCTTTGGATTATGGTGGCTTGGGGAAAAATATGTTTCTGATTTAAAACCAAATGGATGTGAAAAAATGGGTCTTTCAGATGTGCAAAGAAAACCATGTGTGTGTGTGTGTGTGTGTGTGTGTGTTAGAAGTAAAAAATCTGACATTTTGTGTTGATGTAAACATCTTAAAATCGCAGGTATAAACAGGATCTAAGAAATACAGGACAAAATGTATGTGTAAATGGAGTCTGAAATGAATTGAGCATCACCTTCAGTCATATCTAGAGGGGGTCAAAAACGCAATTGACTGGATTGTTTTGGTGATGTATTGGAAATTCTCACATGGACGAGTGTGTTCAAACAACCACAACCTTATTCCTGAACAAAAAAGCAGAAAGTTTACGTACATGCCCTAATTGTATTACAATCCTACAATGCTTAGCTTTGTGGTTTTAAGAGCAGAAATGAAAGCTGCTGCTCTCTGTATTGGTTTCTGTTTCTGCTTTTGTACTTGTATAAAATTGCACAAGCTTATTTCACATCACTTTATTTTTTTTTATTAGATTGAAAGTTCAGAACATGCCCATACAATCAGAGCTGAGTAGATTACTTATAAATTGTAATCAGTTACTGATTACAAATTACATGACAAAATTTTGTTTTCAGTAGTATCTTTGACGACACATTTATGGTAAGATAATCTTTTGGATTACATTTAGTTTACTTTTGTGTTAAACCTTATTCGATGTCACATATATTGACCCCACAATATTATGACTGATACAAAGAAAAATAATATTCCATATCATCAGCAAAGTTATATAAATGGTTACTTATGAAAATTAGTAAATGTTAAAAAGAGAGAAAAACTTAAGGAAAATCAACTAGAGCAGAGGTGCCCAAACTTTTTCCTATAAAGGGCCAAAAAGCATACTCCATTGTTGGCTGTGGGCCAAATATATATACCAAACCTTGTATATTAAATTTGCCATGTGTAATTTCCTAATTTTTTGAGTTAAATTTAAAAATAACTAGAAATGCTGCTTTAAATCATTAACCAATGCAGTATCTTATGTAGCATTTAATAATGAACTTGCTGTGTAAAACATCAACAATCCCATTTCTAACACAACAGAGTTCAATGTGGAATACCCGAGCTGCTCCTGCATTCAGCTTGATTTGCTCACAGATATCTTATGCATTGCCCTCTAT
Organism: Danio albolineatus; assembly: GCA_903798035.1. Taxonomy (NCBI): domain Eukaryota; kingdom Metazoa; phylum Chordata; class Actinopteri; order Cypriniformes; family Danionidae; genus Danio; species Danio albolineatus. The sequence goes on along the minus strand of CAIGQQ010000001.1, from coordinate 11,789,610 downwards.
CTGACAGTATTTATATTTTAAAAGTCTGATTCATTTACAACATTTTAATTGAATCATTTAATTTCAGTCTGCTTTTTTTGTAGCTCAGCAATAAAAAAAAAAGGTTACGTTAAACTGGAAATGACCATCTCTGTCAGATACATTCGCCCCAGCCACCTCCCCATCATTCTCCCTCTCTTTTCAGATGGGATGGTGGGCCAAATCAAAGGTTACCATGGGCCAACATGGGGTATCTCTGAACTAGAGTATAGATTCTCTGCCCGAGCCCAAGCCTGAGCCCAGACCTGACCCACGGGCCAATATTTTCTGTCACAAAAACTCAGACCGGGTCGTGATCAAATTTTTTATTTTTTAAGTCACTTCTTACTTAATTAGCCTAATTGGGTGGAAAGCTATGTCATTCATTCATTCATTTTCTTTTCGGCTTAGTCCCTTTATTAATCCGAGGTCACCACAGCGGAATGAACCGCCAACTTATCCAGCATTTGTTTTACGAAGCGGATGTCCTTCCAGCTGCAACCCATCTCAGGGAAAAAGCTATGTCATAATTAGACATATTATATGAATATTTTAACAAAGTCTGCCTAAGCAACACTTGTAGGTCAAAGTTGCACAATTTGTAATGTGTTTCATAGCTCCTCTGACAGCGTTTCCTCCACTGGCACACATAACACCACACCTGCTGTGCTGTATTTGTGTATAGCTTAAGTGCAATACGGAGTAAAGAAAAAAAAACGTACGATTAAATGGGTGAATTAACTTTAAGCAAGTTTGGAGGACAGTCAGAGGTATGGAAGCATTTCCAACAAGTCGTGGACAGTGACAATATATGTGTGCATTAAGTGTGGCACGCTGCTAGCTTATGATAGCAAAATAACGATGATGAAACAATGAGTTGTGAATACCATATTGCCATTCTGCAAATAATATGTAAAAAATTCTGTAAAAAAATATATATTCTGCTTTATTTTTGAAATCTGATGACATTTTCAAGGTTACATATATAATCAGTTACAACACTGTTAGACACTACTGCAATTTTACAGTTATTTACTGCAAGAAAGCCCAGTAAAATACCACATACATTATATACAGTTCACTATTGTAATATGCACTGCATGTGGGTCATTTAAAACATTTATAGTAACTTATTAGAAATTTGCACATTCTACTGTATGCATACTGCATAATAGGAATTTGCGGTATTCTACTGTAATCAAAGTAATCAAGTACTGCTACTGTAGTTGAACACAAAAACGAGACAGTTAATGAATAAGTTTGTCACTTGTTTGAAATTTATTGCGTTTGATTGTAAATATTTAAAAAGTTTTTGTACTAGATTTTGTAATGTAAAATGTAAATAAATTACAGTAAAGTACTGTAAAATTCAAAGTACTGTAAAATCAAAATGTGGTAAATCAATTTTACTGTAACATTAAATTTTGCAAGGCAGGGCCCTGCTACTGTAAAACACATTTACAGGCAAGTTACTGTAAGTTACTGTAAATGTTGACAACATACTGCCAGTAAGTTACCACAAAAATACGATAAAATGTCTTACAGTGTATCCAGCTGCTGAAAATTGAAAAAATAGACTAAAACAGGTAGAAACAGGTAGAAAGCTTAATATCAGATGTAAACAAGACCTAAATGGAAATGTCAGATGGATCTTAATGGAAAGGTGCTTACTGTAAGTGGCACATGGAGAAAACTCTGACTGTGCTCTGAATCAAACAGTCAGTTTTCATAAGGCCGCTGGATGGTCAGTAAACATAGGATTCCTAGTAGTCCTCATTCAACATTCCCTTTATCACTGGTCAGCGAGTGACATCTCTCTGCCTTTGATAACAGAAAGGGACACTTGTTTATGTGAGTGTGTTTGCCCTCAGACATATTGACACAAATGCCCCATTTCCTGTCTTTGCTCTGCTGCCCAGTGTTTGTTCTTAATAAAGCAGGGACCCGCTGAATGGAAAGGTCAGGTTTGTTTCTACTTCTTACACCAGCTGTTCCTGTTCTGTCTTTTGGCTGTGCTCAGAACAGATGATAATTCAGCCCCACTGGACTTTCTGTGGGTTTCTTCCAGCATTACATCCTAATATCTGCCATATATAGAACGTATACAGTCTGAGACCTGTGGTTCTTTCTTGTAGTCTGTTTACAAGGCAAGTTAGTTGATTAAAATCTTATTATGTATAACAAATTGCACATGATTTGACAATCCACTTAAGAATATTCTGGGGCTCAATGAAAACAAGAACATCGTCATTTTAAACACATCTGTGTAAAAGTGCTGACTTAGTTAATGCTATATAATTATTAAATTAATTAATGAACTAGAAATATTAATGAAAAGTCATTGTTTATTATTTTTGTTATAACCTTTTTGTTTATTAGTTTCCTAAATCCTATATGTACTATTTTTTACAAAAAAAGCCAAAAAATCGTAAAAATCCTTTTCGATATTATTATGCCGAAAATAAACCGTAATATAACAGCCATTAAATTCCAGAAGTTTACTGTAAAATAACAGACATCAAATTACAGAAATTTCCCTAAGATTACAATTTTTGGTAAATTTCTGTAATTCAAGTTCTTTTATTTTACAGTAAATTTCTGTAATTTAAAGGCCGTTATTTTACGGTTTATTTCAGGAACCCCAGCTACCGGAAATAAACCGTAAAATTCCGGATTTCTTTTACAGTGTAGTATTTGTGGTTGGTATACAGTTGTTTAATGTTTCTGTAAGTCTGTTTGGTAATGCTACAAATCTCAATCATGTCACTTGATAATATCCTTGATTTATGAAATATTATTTTTTGTACAGTATGTACATCGAAAATTGTGTTTCCTTCTATAACAGTCATGTCACAATAATAAACTTTCACATTTGAAATCGCAGAAATGTGCCTTGTTGCATAAACATTAAAATAAATTTACAATAAAATATCTTGCAGAAGTCATTGCATCCAATTCTCCCTTCTTTCATTTTTAATCTGACCCTCAGTGTTTTTCTTATCTGCAGGCCTTTAAAGGTGTTCTGGAGATTTAGGAATGTGTAAATGAACTCTACAGGTCTTTACAAGCCAACATTCAGTTACTCAACATAGCCTGTTGTCCTGTGTGTGTGTACGTGTATGTGTGTATGTACAGTATGTGTGTATAATAT
>CAIGQQ010000001.1:11756755-11786041 GCA_903798035.1 Danio albolineatus | reverse complement strand
TATATATATATATATATACACTGTAAAAATCACCTTGCTCCATTAAATATAACTTGAGAAATATTTGAAAAAGTGTAAATGTTTCACTGGAGGGCTAATAATTTTGTCTGTACAGTACAATATATACACACACTATTTCAAACAACCGATTGTTGGTGCTGACCTTTAGAAGTTCTCATGCAACATCTACAGTTATTCATGAATAGACATTCCATAAATGGGAATGTGATTGTTCATAATTAGATCATAATGGGCACCGCGTGAGTCATCGTCAAACATCGGCTTCCTCTGTAATGGTTTTGCGTGCTACTTTTCTTTGGAAACCATTATCAACACGTTGCACAATTCGAATTTGAAATGAATTGTGCTGGAGTCAAGGAGATTAAAAGCAATGACACTAGTAGAAAAAAAAAATCAGAGGCTCTATATGAGGCCTCGCCCCCCCTTCTCAGAAAGCTGCTATTTGCTCTGGGCAAATGGGCCAGTTGCACAACTGTTCTACCAATGCTGTTCAAACGGCTTCTCACAACAACCTGCTGTAAACAAAAGGCACAAAAGCAAGCAGTGCCGGTTTGCAAAACCATCCCCCAGGCCTTTCAAACAGACCCTTTTTGCCCCTTTCTGCCACACTTACACAAGACCTTTTCAACCCCAGCCACTCTCTGATGCAAATAGTAGATTAGAGCTGCAGCCTATGGAAACAGTTTAATTACGAAATATGGAGAGTTCAATGAAGCCCGTATATTTGTGCATGCCATTGTCTTGCATCACACAAATCCATGAACTATAAAAGCTTTTTCTTCTGTGGAATAGATTGGATATTGATGAGGTAATGTGCATGGGTTTTACCCTGGATTTAGATGTAATACTTTCTCACTGTAACTCCCATCTAGAGGCCTGTGGTGTGTGGGATTTAAGGCATAGTGAAACTGCTTTCTTAAATTTATACACAAATTTTTTTGTGGATCTATTAGGTTGTGAAGTGAGCTACTTTTAAACCATTCCCACAAGTTGATTATTTTCCTGCACGGTCAACTTTTTACTTTAGAAGGAATATTTTACTCACGGCCACTTTATTAGGTACACCTGTCCAACTGTTCGTTAATGCAAATTTCTAATTAGCCAATCCCATGACAGCAACCCAATGCATATAGGCGTGGACTTTGAACGTGGCATGGTTGTTGGTGCTGATTCTGATTCAGTTGATTGGGCTGGTCTGAGTATTTAAGAAACAGCTGATCTACTGGGTTTTTCACACACAACCATCTCTAGGGTTAACAGAGAATGGTCTGAAAAAGAGAAAATGTCCAGTGAGCAGTTCTGTGGGCGCAAATGGAGAATGGTCATACTGGTTCGAGCTGATAGAAAAGCAACAGTAACTCAAGTAACCAATTGTTACAACCGAGGTATGCAGAAGAGCATCTTTGAACCCACAACACGTCCAACCTTAAGGCAAATGAGCTACAGCAGCAGAGGACCACACTGGGTCCCACGCCTGTCAGCTAAAAACAGGAAACTGAGGCTAAAATTTGCACAGGCTCACTGAAATTGGACAGTGGAAGATTGGAAAAATGTTGCCTGGTCTGATTAGTCTTGATTTCTGCTGCGACGTTCGGATGGTAGGGTCAGAATTTGGCGTCAACAACGTGAAAGCATGGATCCATCCTGCCTTGTATCAGTGGTTCAGGCTGCTGGTGGTGGTGTAATGGTGTGGGGAATATTTTCTTGGCACATTTTGGGCCCATTAGTGCCAACTGAGCATCGTGTCGACGCCACAGCCTACCTGAGTATTGTTGCTGACCATGTCCATCCCTTTATGACCACAGTGTACCCATCGTCTGATGGCTACTTCCTGCAGGATAACGCTCCATGTCATAAAGCGGGAATCATCTCAGACTGGTTTCTTGAACATGACAATGAGTTCACTGTACTCAAATGGCCTCCACAGATACCAGATTTCAGTTCAATAGAGCACATTTGGGATGTGGTGGAACGGGAGATATGCATCATGGATCTGCAGCTGACAAATCTGCTGCAACTGCATGTTGCTATCATGTCAATATGGACCAAAATCTCTGAGGAATATCTCCAGTACCTTGTTGAATCTATGCCATGAAGGATTAAGGTTCTGAAAGCAAAGGGGGCCTAACACGCTAGTAAGATGTACATAATAAAGTAGCCGGTGAGTATAAACTGCTCAAAAAAAATAAAATAACACTTAAACAACAAAATGTAACTCCAAGTGTTCTCTTTATTTCTTTGAGCAGTATATATTATACAAATCATCTTTGGATTAATTTCTTTCATAGATTTTTTTCAAAATTGATTTTAAATAAAAAAAGTTACATTTTAAAATATTTTAATGTTTAAAACAACTGCTGAATGAAAACTATTCCTGTGGTTTTAAATTATTATTATTATTATTATTATTATTATTATTATTATTATTATTATTATTATTATGTTGAAAAGGCTATTTTAGATGAATAAAAAGTTCAGAGAAACATCATTTATCTAAAAAAGAATATTTTGTGACATTATAAATGATTTTATCATCACTTTTGTTTTGATCAATTTAAAGCGTCCTTGATGAATAAAAGTATTTATTCTAATATAAAAAAATAAAAATAAAATAAAATAATAATAATAAACTGACTCAAAGCATCAGAATATTAGAATGATTTCTGAAGGATTACGTGACTGAAGTAATGATTCTAATATTCTACCTTTAGGTACAAATAAAAAAATTAACTTAACCTAATAATTCATGAATAAATTGCATCTTAAAATGTATGTATTTGAAGAGTTATTTGAAATGGGGAACACATTTTAAAATATTACTATTTTGCTGCATGTGTGTGTGTGTGTGTGTGTGTGTGTGTGTGTGTGTGTGTTTTTATGTGTATGTGTGGAAGTGACTTATTTAGAGTTTTATTATTTTAAGTAACTTTAGTTGGTCATTGTACTGGCTTTGTTGCCCAGCTCTGGCAACCCTGCTGTACATCCAGAAATAACCATCAAAATTGAATTTGTGTGAATACGAGTGCCGGATGTACAACAAACAAACCCTCCACTGTGTTTCCTGCGTTGATCATGATCCGTTTTAAGCTCAAGTCAGGCATTGTGGTGACCATAAGCATAAACAGAGGCACGTTCCTGTTGATGAGGCCACCTCGCAGCCAATGGAGAGGATGTTGTGCAATCAATGAGCTAAGCTAATTATCATGGGATCAAATAGTGGCTCCATGGAAACCTCTTTACTTTTTCCAAAACAAACCGCAGTGGCAGTCTCTCTTATCCGCTCCTTTGAAACGGCCACCATTTGTTTGGCTCTGCCTGCTCTGTTTATTTCCGATGAGCAGCCCATGTATGGAGTTTGAGGAGCCGTATGTCACTTAGCTTGATAAGGAAATCTAGGCTTTTACTCAGTGGAATAAAACACCGCTTATCAAACAACCCAGCTGGTGACGCAAGTTTCATTACTTTAATTGAAGTTTGAGTAAAATATAAACATTACAATGCAAAGTAAGGGATTTTTCTTCAGTGTCTCACCTGCGGGAAACCGGCTCTTTTGGATCCGGCTCAAAGTTGGCACGTCTGGTGGAAACCGAAAAAATGTGCTTGGCTGACAACATGTGTGGTCATAAAGAGTTGGGACACATTCCTCTTTGTTGTATAAATCCTATGGGATTTTCCCAATTAGTGCGCTGTTCCCAGACATTAGTGAAACCACTGGCTCCATACTGTGGCTAATGAATTCCTCTCGTATTGCAGGCTATAGCTTAATCATGAAGCCAGTCTACGTCTACGCATGTCATATAATTCAAACAAGGAGGATTTATGCCTATTAGGTCAAGACCGGTGATGGTTCTTTAGTGTTGAAATGTCCTTGGGGGATCGGAGTCATGCCCTTTGACCTTGTGAGAATTTCCTGAAACCCAACACAGAAAAAAACACAATTTCCTCATAGATCTGACACTGACTGAATATAAAGACTTGTTTAGACAGAGAATAATAACTATAAAGATTAATATAATAACTATGTTAACATCTACTGTACACCAATGGATAATATTTTCCTGTTTACTGTAAGCACATTGTCGCTTTAAACGCTTAAGCATTTTTATAGCTGCATAAATTCTTGTTGTCATCAATGTTTAGAAAAATCGTAATGAAATTGTCAATTTTTGTCTTAATTTAATTATAATGATGTCTAATTTAATCATCATGGATTCTTATTTTAAAATGATCCTAAGATGAGTAAAAGAGCAGTTTTAAGTATATTTCAAGAGTTACTGATATTCTGAGACCGTTTATATAAAATTGAATGTTCGAAAAATAGCACTGATCAAAATCACAGAACACCCAGTGCTGAACAGGATCTGTATCTCAACTTACAGTGTCTTTTTGTACTGATATTATTTCACACAGTTTTGTACTGAAAGCTTCTGCAGGGACTAAACCTTCATCAAGATTAACCTTTGCTGAGGAGAATGTTGTGTGGACAGAAAACTGCTCCAAAGTTCAATAATTAAAGTAAGTTGAATTTATTTGGGTCCAATATTTCTCATTAGATTTGGCAAAGATTGAACACTTAGTGTGTACACAGCAAAAACATTCTTGTCTTAGATTTTTTTTGTCTAGTTTATGAATAATCTTGTTTTTCCTTTTGACAAGATAATTTTGCTTAAACCATCGACTTGTTTGAAAACCCCATTGGTTTGTAAAAACAATTACCCCAACTTTGAGATATTGTTTCTTAAAATAAATCACTGTTTTGCTTGTGTAGAAAATGCTTCTTGATTTTAAGAATTTGTAGATATTTGGACTAGAAATGAAATTAAATATGGTGTGTTTTCTACCAAGGCAACCCAGGATGCTGAAATATAATTGGGTAATCTGGCAGTGGGTGTGTTATCGAGAGCAAAAACAAAGAAATTATGTAGATTAAAAAAAATTATGTTCACTTAACACATTTCTTCAATATCCACAAACATATTATGATACATTTAATGTTCGAGAAGAGTCAAAAACATACGGACAGCACCTTTAAGTTTACATCACAGTTACATTAGATGCACACTGTACCTGGAATTTATATTCTCACTCATTCTGGAAACAAAAAAGCCAAGAACAGCCAAACAAGTCTCATCATAAAATACATATTTAAAAAAAATCCATCTAGAGCTACATCGCTGGACTGGGGACTTGTTAAAACACTCTGCACCCATGGGTTTCAGCCCCGCCAACACTTGTCCCAGGTATTCCAAGTTGACAAATCACAAATCTTGTTCTCTATGTCCTTGCGACGTGTAGTTATGTTCTTTGAGAGGTGAGCATTTTGAGAGATGCACAGAATGCACATTTGGCAGCTGCTGGAAGTCAGTGATTTGAGTTCTTGTTTTTCACATTTTATGACTGATCTAAATGCTTTTAGAAGCTTCACTACTCAACACACAACTATACAGCATGATGTAAAATGTAAAACCATTCCAACGGTGTTCATCTGAAAGTAGAAAGTCGTGTACACTGAGGACAACTTGAGGGAGAGTACACTGAAAAAATGATTTAGTGGATTTACTCATTGTTTTTAAGGTAAGTGGCTGCAAACAATTTATATGGGCTGAATTTAAACAAATTAAATTTTGTAATCTTCTACATAATTTGTTTGTTTAAATTTAAATTCAGCCCATATAAATAGTTTGCAACCACTTACCTTAAATTAAATCCAGTTTTTTAGTGTATACCAACTCAGCAAATCACAAATCTTGCTCTCCATGTCATTGTGACGTGTAGTTAAATTCTTCGAGAGTTGCACATTTTAAGAGATGCACAGAATGCACATTTGGCAGCTGCCGGAAGTCAGTGATTAGAGTTCATAATTTAAGAATTTTAAATATTTTTGTAACATAAACACATTTTTTTACAATTTATGACTGACCTAAATGCTTTTAGAAGCTTCAACAAGGGGCACTACTCAACACACAACTATACAGCATGATGTAAAACTATTCCAACGGTGTTCATGTGAAACAAGAAAGTCACACACACTGAGGACGACTTGGGAGAGTACATTGAAAAAATGATTCACTGGATTTACTCGTTTTGTTTTTAAGGTAAGTGGCTGCAAACAATTAAATGGGCTGAATTTTAAACAAACAAATTCAAAAGTTCACACTTAGATATTGCTTGACACTATTAGCAGGTTTGACATGCTGTCCGGTAGAGAACCCTGAGCTTGGAGATAATTAAGGCCAAGGCTCCCATAGCATGTGGGGGTCCAAGATCAGGCAGAAGGAGATGGGGTGGAAGGGGGGATTCTTCCAAAATAAAGATAAGGCAGTATAGGGTGAAATCAGTCTATTTATTGTAGGCTTGGATCAATCTGATTGGATTATAGCTTATTACGGATGAAAAAACAGCCGCGATCAATCATATTACATGCTCCATATTACAACTTCACTTAAATTTAGTAATGTTCAAATTAATTTGTTTGTTTAAATTCAGCCCATATAAATTATTTGCCTCCAAAATTTAGTAAATTTAATCCAATTAATCATTTTTTTCAGTGTACAACCTAAAAAAAATGCAAAGCAAACACTTTTTTTTATTTTTAATACATTTCTGTGTAAACATACCCATCAGATGTTATCTTCATAGTTACCATTATTGGTTCAAATGGCCCTTAAAACCTCCAGAAAGTTTGCTTATGTTTTTTTCCAACCAGTTTTTCTGAAGCAGCGTAGGTGTGTGTCACAAACTCTCTCAGACTCTGCAGTTTCAAGTATCACTTTTAATCAACATTTTTGACTCGTATCTCTAAATTCTGTTGACGGGGGCGAACTAGCCACTCCCTCTTTCTGACACTAAGAGCAGAATGTATATGTGTCTGGTGCTCCATACAACATTTTTCTCCAGTGAATCACAGTTAGATGTTAACACTGAAAATGTAGGCCTTTCTGACTCTGGGAGGGTAAACCTGTCAAATTAAACCTGCTGCATATTTGAGCACCAATAATGGAAAGTACATATTTCTCCAAACACACTTACCCAAGCGTGCAGGATTTGCATATCCTCATCGCACAGCTGAGAGAGCCAGCAAAGGCAGATGCCTGTTGTCTTTTCCGCCTGCTGTAAGCTTATGACCCCAAGGCATCTCTGGCAGATTGTATCATCCTAGACTCAGATAAGAACTTGCGCAATATTATATGTGGCAGCACTAGGCTTTTGAAGGCGGATGTCGAAACCATTAACAAAAACAAGCACTGGGTGACAGAACAAACCTGGAGCTCAGGTACTTCTACTCAGAATATGGTATATGGTTAACCTCTTTTTTTGGTTTGTTTGTTTTCAGTTGAATTCTTTGATGGAGAAGCAATTCATTAAATCTGTCAATAAAGATTACAAGACAATTCTCAGTAAATAAGTCTCTGCTTTGGACATGTTGCAACTGTTGCTCGGTTCATTACGTAAATTCTAAAGAATTTTGAATCGAGAAAATGCAATAGTTTGGATTCACTTGCTAGGCGTACAGGAAATAAATCACACTCCTGGTCTTTTGAAGAAAAATATGTTGTTTTTGTTCTAAAAATATGTTGTTTATGAGGCATGTGATGTTCTATTTATTCTCCAAGATCTTGGGTCACTTAGAGGGAAAAGCACTGAAGAGCTGCTCTAATTATACTGAAGGCAGCATGATATGAAAATATGGGAACGTATCCTTTTTTGACACCTTTTTAAGCAAAGTATGACTTTATCGTTTAGCGAAGGATGGACTTCTGTAATCTTTTAAATGTATGTTTACAGGAATGTAATTTAATGCGTGTAATTATTTAGTGCATTTATCGTGTATGGCCATACAACCAAAGTGCTTCACAGTGTGTAGGGGGGTGTGTAGTATCCTTGGATGATGCAAGGCCAGCCACAGGACAACGGCGCCACTGTGCACACCACACACCTGCTATAAGTGGAGTAGAGAGACTGTTATAGAGCCAATTCAGTGGATGGGGATGATTGGGGAGCCATGATGGGTAAGGGCTGATGGAGGGAATTTGGTCTGGACAGCAGGGTTACACCCCTACTCTTTACGAGAATGGAATTTTTAATGACCACAAAGAGTCGGTTTAACGTCTAATCTGAAAGACGGTGTTCACTGACAGTATCGTGTCCCCTTCACTTTACTGGGGCATTAAGGCCCCGTTTACACTAGTGCATTTTAGTTTTAAAACGGCGTTTTAGCATGAAAATGATCCGCGTCCACACTAGCGTTTCACCCAGCGTTTCTGAACATATCCTAGTCCACACTACTCCACCAGAAACATAGATCACGTGACCATTCGCGCACTCTGGGCATGCGCGTTCAAGTATAAACAGGAAGCACGTGTCTCGCTCGGCATTTGGTTATTGTTAGTCAACAAACGCTGGTTGAACGATGAACGCGATGGCAAAGACAGCAAGAGAGGTCTTTTTGTGGACAGACAACGAGGTTGAGTTGTTACTTAAAGTAACAAATGAACATAAAACATACATGGCTATCGAAAATACAGTGTTTACAGTGAAGGCTGGTCTGCTGAATTCCGGTGGCGTTATAGTCATGTGCGATTGATGAATAAGGGAAGGATACGCAATGACCCAAAAGCCCCAATCATGTAGAGAATCACGTAGTGAATCTCTGAAGCCATGCCTCCGTTTTCAAATGTCTCCGTTTCCCTCCATCCACACTGAGACGGAGCAGCAGCATTTTAGAATGAAAACGGCCTCTCCAGCGTTTCCAAAACACTCCGTCTTCGCGACTCGAAAACTCCGCCGTAGTGTGGACGGATGGCGTAACCGTAGCAAAACTTGTGCACTTTAAAACGAAAACGCACTAGTGTAAACGGGGCCTAAGACTCACGCATACCACAGGTTGAGCGCCGCCCTGCTGGCCTCACTAGCACACTTCCAACAGTAACCAAGTTTTCCTATGTGGTCGGCCATCAAGGTACTGACCGGGCTCAGCCCTGCTTGGCTTCAGTGAGATCAAAGATTTAATGAAAATGGAAAAATATACACACCACAACATTGTCAAAACTATGACACAAACACACACACTAGTTCACGTGGATGCTCTTTTCTACCATTTTCTCCCACACATACCTAATGGACTGAAGATGTAATAGATTTGCAGTTTTGTTTACATTTTTTTAGTTTCAAAAACATGCCAAGTTATTGGTCACACTTTATTTTGATGGTCCGTTTGTTGAATTTAATTTACATTGCAACTTTTTTTTTTTAACAATTGTTCAATTTTAAGTAGACTGTTAGGTTGGGGTTAGTGTAAGTTGACATGTACTTGCAAAGTTTCTTATAGCCAGTTAAATGTCTGTTGAGTGTCAGTATCAACAGATATTAAGTAGACGGTCTACTAATACTCAAATGGACCATCGAAATAAAGTGTTACCCAAGTTTTGAATGATATTGTTTTTTTTAGACCCCCAAATCACTGCTGTCATGTAAATGAGCAGCCAAAATGGGACCTTCCACAACCAACTGCAAGCTTGTGTTAATCTTTATCATCTAAAATACAATTTAAAATCAATAAATAGAAGAGCATGTCCTGCATTTCTATATTTTCCCCAAAGTAGAACAATAGATCTGTCACCACTTCCATTATATTGAGACGTTGCACTCGTTCTGTACATTTCTAATTCATCCAAATACACTAAAAAATTAAATGGCCAAGTCAAGACAGCAAATATTCTGTTGCTTTATTTTAAGAAAATCAGGTTTCAACAGATTTTTTTTAAAAAAGTTATACATAGTTTAACTTAATAGTTTTAGTCAGTTTGATTGATTTAAGGTAGCTTGGTGGCACAGTGTCGCCTCACAGCATGAAGGTTGCTGCTTAGAGCTGACTGGGCCAGGTGGCATTCTGTGTGGAGTTTGCATGTTCTCCCTGTGTTCGTGTGGGTTTCCTCCGGGTGCTCTGGTTTAACCCACAGTCCAAAGACATGCGGTATAGGTGAATTTGGCCATAGTATATGAGTGCGTGTGAATGAAAAAGTGTAAAACATTTGCCAAAGTAGTTGGCGGTTCATTCCGCTTATTTTAGATTTAAATGTTTTAAATATTATTTTCTAAAACACTTTTTAAAGCACGTATTTGCTATTTTTATTTCTGAGATAAAAACATTCTCTCCTTTTAAACACAGACAGATATCTGTCCTTCAATACCAAGAGACGAGACAGAAATATTCAGTCATGCAGTATTTCAGAGAAGATGCGCATCAAAAACACGTCATTGCAGAGGTCACACAGGATTTTCATAGACTGACAACCAAATCTCTGCATCTGCTTGATGGATGGAGCGAGTGTATATTCTGAAGAGCATGTACTCAGAGCCCGCAGCACCTCTCTCTCTCTCTCTCTCTCTCTCTCTCTCTCTCTCTCTCTCTCTCTCTGTGACTCATGCTGTAGCTCTTTTTTTTAAAAACCGCTGCGAGGCAACCATCGTGTTAATATTCAGTACAGTCAGGCACACAAACACACACTGGTTCCCATTACGGCCTCAGTAAAGGATGAGTCAGAAGGGTGAGGAGGGAATCCTTTCTGTGGATATTGTCATCCTCGAGGCCACTGAATCAATGGACGCGTTGTGCATTTGTCACGAAATGGCACGTATCCGCACACCTGGAGACAAAGACCCCTCACCATTTGTTTTGCAGCTCAAAGGTGCATCTGATTATAATGTGAACTCATTCATTCCTTTCAAATGCTAAACACTGCGGTTCCCTTGTATAGTTAGTCAGGATGCATGCACTTGATTAAAATGAGTGTTGTTGCTCTTTTTTTTGATCAGCAATGGCCATCCATTTTTTCCCAATGGCCTTGGTTTATGAACTTGCATTTCATTTTTAATTATATATCTTGGACTCTTCTGTGAGTGCGAGTGATGATTAAACCCAGGCTCATTGCAGATATGTACCCAGGTCTACAGTGGTGGGCAGGGGCGCCGCTAGCAATTTTGGGCCCCATGAAAAAATATGAGGATGGGCCCCCTACTACAAAGCTAGCTATCTAAACTCTTTGTCCGCGATGTAGTTATACTGACCTATGCAGTTTATTATTGATTTTGTATACTACTTATCAGTATTTAGTAAGAGAAACTACATGACTGTAGCTAGCAGATGATTTATTGTTCAAATGTAAACGTAGTACAAAAAAAGGAACAGTAATCAAATATTCACTGAAAATTTTACATTTTTATGTGCATATATACACACAGTTGAAGTCAGAATTATTAGCCCTGTTTATTTTTTTACCAATTTAACACATTTCTAAACATAATAGTTTTTATAACTCATCTCTAATAACTGATTTCTTTTATCTTTGCCATGATGACAGTAAATAATATTTGACTAGATATTTTTCAAGACACTTCTATACAGCTTAAAGTGACATTTAAAGGCTTAACTAGGTTAATTAGGTTAACTAGGCAGGTTAGGATAATTAGGCAAGTTATTGTATAACAGTAGTTTGTTCTGTAGACTATCGAGAAATGCTCGATAGAATAAAAATGCTTAAAGGGACTAATAATTTTGACCTTAAAATGTTTTTAAAAAAATTTAAAACTGATTTTATTCAAGCCAAAATACAACAAATAAGACTTTCTCCAGAAGAAAAAAATATTATCAGACATACTGTGAAAATTTGCTGTTAAACATCATTTGGGAAATGTTTAAAAAAAAAAAAAAAAAAGGGGGGCTAATATGTGTATGTGTGTATATCTGTATGTGTGTGTGTGTGTTTACACACGTGCTTGTGTAACTGAGTACATGCAGTAAAGTAATTACATTTAAATTGCGCCATTCACTATGGGCTCTACTTTAACAATCTAGGCTCAAAAGACTGGCTTGAGGAGAATCCTGGCTATGACATATTTAAAACATACATGATTAATTCAAAACTTGTCTGCATGGATATTGAGATATTGTTTTACACTATTCTGCTGATATGGTATGAGTTTGACTAATCAGTTATATTACTAGAAATGGTCCACTGGGCAAAAAAAATTAAATAGATCATTATCTTTCAAGGAAACCTAACTTGATAAATTTAAAGTTTTGTCTTTCAGTTTTATGTTTGCTTTGCTGTTATAACTAATATCATTCTACATAATCAACATTGTGGAAAAATAGCAGTCATTTAATTGTGGCCACGTCAACAATTAAGTTAATATCATAGTGAAATTAATACTAAACGCAGACTGCAATGCACATGCTATTTTAAAGGAAGGATCTCAGTTACCTGCTTCTTCAACTGGGAGAAGAGTTTGGGGAACTTCGTAGGGAAGAGCGGGTGAGGGCTTATATATATATATATATATATATATATAGAGCTCATCATTAGCAAAATAAATTAAACTAGCAGCGCTATCATTATCACAAAAAGAAAGCTCTGTGAATGGACATAACGTTACCTTTCTATTCAAAAAACGGTGATAGCAACTGCCGTCCCTTTTTCTCTCTCTCTGCTTTTTGTAGCCTCTTTTTTCGTTTTTGATGACCGGATTTAATCTGTGTTAACCATCGCTGCTTTGACAGTTTACCTGACGATCGCTCTCAAAGCATCAACTCTCTTCCCGCTACTGACGGACTGAACCATACAGTGAAAGGAGGGGGGTGCGATTTGACAGTGACAGACACGAGAGGCCGATATAAGCCGTTTTTTTTTTCTAATAAGTTGTTTTACTTGTAATTTAGAGATACATTAATAATTTATATTACATTATAGTATTGATATTAATTATAAAGCAGATCTCTGGGGGCCCCTAGAGTGCATGGGCCCTTAGAATCGTCCTAACTTTCCCCCCCTTAGCGGCGCCCCTGGTGGTGGGGACAGCGAAATACATAACTGGAGGTACGTCTGCTTGCAGCTTTTGACTTTGCAAATCTATCAGAGGCCATTGTGTTTTGATGATCTCAAATTTCTCTTGCACATCTTCTTCACGCATAAATCTACCAGAGGGTGCAATATACACATTAGCCGACCAGGCCAGCTTACTGTCGACTGTCTGACCGACCGACTGACCCACCCCCATCCCCCTAAACCCAAAAGCAATGTAGAAAAAGGAAAGCAGTTGCGGCAGTGGGATTTCACCACATTTTCACCACATTTTCAGCCTGTTTCTTTGATTTATTTATTTATTTGTTTTGTTTTACCTGTTTTCTGGAACCAGTTTTTATAATTGCAATAAATATAGACAACAACAATATAGATAATTATTAATAATTATTATTAATAATAATAACAATTGCAAACAATAACAATAATAACAAAACGCAGTCAACTCAGCCCCACATTCCAAGTCCTTCAACGTACACGGCGAACTACTTTGCAAACTGGTAACACCGAAAAAGCTGTCCATATAAAGGCAAGCAGTCAACTGGTATCGCTAAAAGGAACTGAAACTGTTAGCTATGTCATACCGCCTCGCTAGGGCTGCATAATATTGGAAAAATCTCACATTGCGATATTTTGTTTTGCTGTGATATATATTGTGATATGAAAACAATTTCACCAGCTGGCTTGAATAGCTCCATTTGTGAAAAATGCAGTCATTTAGATTGGCTCGGTTGGTTTTGTAAGGGTGTGAATCATGTATAAAAATAAAAATGCAATAATTAAAATAGAGCAAAGAAGAAGTGTTAATAAACAGTTCTTTATGGTTTTCCAGAGAGTCAAACAGTTTTCAAATACAGCAATGTAAAATTACACTGTTTAGTCATCATTGTATTAATAAATCAGTAAATTTTTCTTCATTAAAGTTAGAAACGTTTTGTTATTGTGCCCGAAAGCTTTACACTTTCTTGAAATGCCTTTAAAACACATGCAAATGATAAAATTTCACTCTGTTATGGTTATACGTTGCAATGACTCAGCAAATCTCATGTATACTCAATTGTTGATCGACTATAATCCCAGCTTAACCTTGCATATCTTGCGATGTGACTATTGCTGACACAGACATTGCAATATTGATGCCAAACTATATATTGTGCAGCCCTATGCCCCTCAGCGTTCTTTTTTAAAGACGAAATGCAGCCATACATACATAATTTGCACGCTCCAGAAATGTAGACAGGGGTACGCATCCATAAGCCTGTGTTGTTGTAATTACACCAGTCATTCTGCATTCTCAGAAATGAAGCTGTCAGGTTCCATAGTGATTAAAGTCAACATGATTTCAATATGATGATGTACTTCCAAATAAAGCAAAATATTGAGTATGGGGCGGAGCTTTCTTTTTGCGCATCATTCTCTTGTAGCAAACTAACCGCAATATTTTGGCAGATGCTGTCAAACTGATGTCAACAAAGAAGGACCGGCCCTCCAACTTGTTACTGGAGGTCCGGTGCCCTGCAGGTTTTAGCTCCAACCCTGATCAAACACACCTGAACAAGTTAATCAACCTCTCACTAGGTATACTTGAAACATCCAGGCAGGTGTTTTGAGACAAGTTGGAGCTAAACCCTGCAGGGACATCAGACCTCCAGGACTAAGATTGGTGATCCCTGACCTAAAGAATAACAATGTGCGCTATAGCAAAATAAACACTGTAAATTTTGATTTCACACAGACTTTAAAGGTATATTTTAGTACCTAGAAATTTCAAAAGCTATACTATTGTACTAACATGTATCTCACAGACCCTTTAGGTCCAAATGTGTACCTTTTAAAAGGGGTACCGCCCTAGTGACAGTACCTTTTATTTCTAAGAGTGTGGTTACTGTCTATGACTCATTCATGACTTACATAAAAGCTATGAGACAGAATGATGCCGATCGCAGGGTGGGTCAAGTTTAAAGGATTCACTATTGTGTGTAACATACTAAAGTGAGTCTTTCGGTATGTGCAGTCTGTAAACAAGAGAATAATTACACACTTAGGCATGTGAGATCATGAAAAAATTGCTTATTATGCAAAAGCAAGTGCCAGTTTTATTTGGTACACCAACACTCTAAGGCACCTTCTAAATAAACATTGTACTGAAAACAGAAACTGCTTGGCACTCTTTACACAAACACGTTAAATGTTATGTTCTTTAAGAAGAAATTTAATAGAAAACTCTGTTCGAAGGTGTTATTCAGTATAATTTCATAGTATATGATTTACAAGTGAGCAAACACATATACAACACACTCATCTTAAACTAACATTGCTCAGCTACCATTACATTTATTACCGGTGATGCAAATTCATTTGATAATATCGTTCATCTCCATTAAAAACACTCTTAAGTACAGTCCAGGAATGTCGCTGTGTGAAAACGTTGTGGATATTTGACTTCAATGCTCATCATCAGTCACTTCCTCCAAATCTTCCCCATCATCATCATCTTCCTCCTCATCCTCATCTTCTTCGTCGTCCCTTTTCCTCTGTCTGCTTGATGTTCTTGACTGTCAGAAGGAGAATAAAAAAATCTTTCAATGGCAGATTTGTGATACAATATGAGAGGTGCAGTCACATTTACCATTGCTCAGATTCCTGGAATCTGAAGGGTCACATAAATTCAGTGTGGCAGGTCATCTTTTATTATTTCCACAATGCCAGCGAATGCATTTTTGAAAAAGGTCTCCTTTCAGTTTTCTGTCAAAATAAAAGCTCTAGGGTTTAAAGTAAGAAAAAAGAGAGTAATGATTTATTTCACTGTATGTAATTTAACTTTTTTTTTAACTTTAATGTAATTTTAGCTGCTGTAATATCACTACTACTACTACTAAGAACATATTCATTCATTCATTCATTTTCCTTCGGCTTAGTCCCTTTATTTATCAGGGGTCGCCACAGTGAAATAAACCGCCAAATTATCCAGCATATGTTTTACAAAGCGGATGCCCTTCCAGCTGCAACCTAGTATTAGGAAACACCCATACACTTTCGCATTCGTACGCGCTCATACACTACGGCCAATTTAGTTTATTCAGTTCACCTATAGTGCATGTCTTTGGACGTTAAGGGGAAACTGGAGCACCCGAAGGAAACCTACACGAACACGGGGAGAACATGCAAACTGCACAGAGAAATGCCAACTGGTTCAGCTGAGACTTGAACCAGCGACCTTCTTGCTGTGAGGCGACAGTGCTAACAACTGAGCCACTGTGTCACCCTCAGAATATATTTCTAGAAATCTAAATTAAGAAATAATTGCAGTTTGTAAATGAGCAATTCCATGCAAATGTCAACCTTGCCGTGAAAAAATTTAGTTTGAAATTTAGCGAAGCCCTTCTAATTTTTGTGTATCCTTGTATTTTACAGTGCAGTACAAATACTCAAAATATCTTGGTCAATGTTTTCAAACAATTACATTTGATTTACCAAAATCTCACAAGTGGATATTTCACATCCGTCACATCCATAACAGAAAAAGTGTCACATCCATAACGAAGTTTTTTCTTCATAAACGCAAAATGTAAATTAAAACAAAACCAACCATTTTTGTTCTATAGAGAGCCGACAATTATCCTTGTGATTATCATTAGTTCTTTTGGGTTGTGCAGTTTAACCCACAGAATTTCTACAAAGTATGTTGTATACTGTAAACTAGCAGATTTTTTTCGTCACATCCATAACGCATGTTTATTTTCCTCATTTAAAGTATAAAAATTGTTTTCAGATTGATATTTTTCGGATCCCATAATTCTGTGTATATTTGTTTTGGAAAATGTAAACAGATGATTCAATATAATGTTAACATTATACCTTATCTGTATATTTATGTTTTGAGTTTTTACTGCAAATGTCACTGGAATTGCTTAAATATTGTATTTGATATTTAGTTTCTATTATTGTAATAATGTGAATAATTATGTGAATAATAAAAACAATATAGATATTTATTAATAATAATTATTATTAATAATAATAATAAAAAAATGCCATTAGATTAATATATATTTATTCAGTTTTTTATGCAACAATAAGCATACAAGCAATGTACATACTGCAAAGTTTCAAGAATTACTCATTTAGTTTCCAAACTGACTCACAATTCATCCACAAGCCTGCTGTGGTCGACACCATAGCTTTTTTATGTTTTGCTATCTTGTGTATATAGCATCAATAATTTATGACTATCAATAATTTATGAAGTAATATTACAGTGACCAAACACACCTTTTGCTCACTGATTCAACTGAACCACTATAAACAGAAGTGTTGTGTTTACATTTGAAAGGCTCTTTAAGTGTTGCCAGACTATCAAGTATCTTTGAGCTTAACCAATCCAGTTTACAGTGTTAAAGTAGGCAGATGCAGGTTGTATTATTTTGGTATGTGCATTATTTTCACAATAAAGAGTCTGGGTTTGTTTATTACTATGGGCTTGTTTTTTGGCAGCACTTATGTCAAGAGATAACTCGTTCCCTGTGGTTTCATACTGAGACTGAAGCACATTTTAAATGTCATTAACAACTTGTTGTTCAGCTTCAGGAATGTCTGTATCTGCAGTTGTCACCACCTGTATTTATTGCTGGTTAATTCCGTTGTTGAATGTAGCTGTTACTTCCGTAAATTATAGAACTCTTTGTGTACAGAACTGAATTGTAGACCAAGTTTTTTTTTTTTTTGAACTGTCATTAAGTGCTCCAAACGATCAGTTTTAGGCTGCCTTTATGCAATAAAATAGACATTTTTTGTTTATGAAATGATCATTCTAACAACAATCTAACAATTTAGACCGAAAATAATTGATAATTGATTTCTCTATCAAAAAAATATGCAATCAAGACATTGCTGAATAAAGCGCAGTCTTGTATTTATTCATGAAGACAAAGCAAAGCTAGTGGCTAACAAACCTCTAAATCAGTGGTTCTCAAGCTTTTTTCTCCAAGTACCTCCTCAGAAAAAAATTGTCCCTCCAATTACCACCATAATAACCGCTATTGAAGTACAGTAGCTACAGCACTGCACAGTTCAAAAATTAGGCAGATTAATTCTTATTATTAACAATATGTATTATTGTCAGCCCCTTAAATAAAAGGTTTAGCCTATTAAAATCAATTTACTGATCACATCGGTGTTATCGTACACGTCAAAGGGTTAAAAGTGTGTTCAGTTTTTAACTTTATTTATCTAGTGATTCCTCCACGTACCACTAGAAGGAAGCTTGTGTACCACTAGGGGTACGCGTACCACAGTTTGAGAACCACTGCTCTAAGTTAATTTTAAACCTTTAATTAATTTGAAGGCTTTTTCCAACTTATTTTTACTGCAATAGTTATTGAGGAGGAGGTACTTACCTGCATTGTTCCTGATTTACTCATTGATGTACCAGTTCGATTCAGGGACAGTTTAGAATTGGCACGAACGATTTCTAAACGTGACTGGTAATCAGGAGGGTGCAGTGAATTCCTAAATACCTATCAAGACAAAAAAAAAGGACCGCTCTTCATATGGACCACCAAGAACATATTAAATTAACAACGAGCAGCTTAACTCAAACAAGATCCATTGAAAAGAGAAATGAGTCAACACAACTAAAAGCACATACTGTGTTGTAGCAACAGAGTAAGATGTCATTTAGATTGGGGGAAAACATTTACACACACTGTCCTGGTGAGGGTGTGCCAACAAACACTGTCACCTCAACTTTATTAACTCCAGTTAAATATTACAGGAAGGATATTTACTATCTCATATGCACTAGCTGTGTCTTCATAAACCCGTCATCATGTGCCAATATACCAAATGACTATGACATCCATTTACAGGCAAAGTTCAGACAAGAACGAGGAAACATTTCCCTGAAATTCCCTCGTGAAATAACATTCATGTGATGCTTACCCCTGCAAGTCAAGGAAATGTTAACAAACTCGGAGTCTTGAGCATTAAATTTGTTTTGGCACGCCGAACTATGAATTCATAAATAAATGCATTAGCCACTGCAAATATTGCACAGCTGACTGAACACGCTTCGCAAGATGCCTCTCTGGTTCTTTTGCGTATCAGGGCTGGAGCGGGGCTTTACACCCCAGCAGCCATAGCTTTCATCATTATGACAGTAGGGGGATCGCAGACGGAGGAAGAATATAATTTGATTAGACATTAAGACAGACGGGCCTGAACCAGCAAGAGCAACGGTGCTGGTGCAGAAAGCTCACCTCAAGGTCTCCTTCCTCATCTACATTCTGAATGTGCTGGTAAGCAGTGGTGTAAATTTCCAAAGCCTTGGCATGGAACGCCATCTCCACCGTCACAAATTCACCCAAAACTTTCTGCATCCAACACATGACAACACGAGAGCCTAAGTGATCATTTCTGTGATGTAGCATTAAAAGATTTGATGAATTTTGATAGTATTGTAAAGTATACAGTTTATTAATAATCCTGAAATATTTATACTCATTCATGCAGCATTTATTTGACTGATTGATAATGCAGTCAAAATATTTATGCTGTGATTTTTATATGTATAACCTATTCTTGTGATAAGTGATGGCTGCATACAAAGCACTGCTTCAGAACCTTTTTGAATCTTTTGTTTCGAATTAGTGGTTTGGAGCATGAATCAAATTAGCGCAAGGTCACTTGATTTCAGTAAAAGGGGCTTTGTTACATCGTAAACATTTCAAAACGTTTTGTAAATTTAATGTTTCTCTGCTGGTGCATGATCTTATCAAACAATCCACACAAATCATGTGGGTTCACATGTTTTATTGGTTTTACATGATCTCAGATCAGTTTTATTAGTTTGTAGATGTTTTAGTGAGGCATCTGTAAAATGGAAAGCATTAATATTAGTTAATAGTGTCTTGTTTAGCAGAGCTCACCATTTAATAAATAATATATAAGCCTTGAAAATGTATGCATATCATTCAGATACTTAATATTTAACGATATTAGTTTATTTATAGTTTATTAGATTATCTAATTTAGAATTTATTATCTATATCTAATTTAGAAATTAATATCTAATAAACTAATATCTTATTTATATTATTAGTTTATTAGATATTAATAATATTTAATGACGTTTGATGATATGACGCACCAAGTAAATTTATACTTTAATTTTATATTCGAAATGTATTATTATTTTTCTAACACAAGCTTTTGTTGCATTTATACAGTTTTGACCAGCAGCTGATCAGAAGCTTTGAAAAGCTTTGTTTTTCCCACCACTACTTATGATGCCCTCTAAAAATACTGTAATAAGCCGATTTGATGCTTAAAATATCATATTGACAAAATGTAAAATACCAATAATATTTGTTGGTGGAAAATTGTGATGCATCTTTAATAAATATATTTTTTGCTTTTGTAAAATGTTAATGTTTTTATTGCCATGATAGATCAATTTAATGCACCCTAGTTGAAAGAAAAATCTCTCTCTCAAACAAATAATATCAGGCCCGTAGCCAGACTATTAAATGGGGTGGCTCTTTTTTTCTCAAAAAGTGGACCTTTTTCAGAGTTCAAATATTGCATTTTAGTGACATTTTAAGCTCTAATCTTTGGATTACCTTGTCGGATGGTTATCATTACCACACTTTTTCATGCAACAAATATATTTGAGCAATTCCATGCACATGTCAAGTTTTCACCAAAACAGAGAAACCGTTTCTACATTTATTTTACATTTAGTATTTTACAGTACTTTAGAAATACTCAAAAGTGTCTCTGTCAGTGTTGTCAAACTATTATATTTACCAAAGTCACACAAGTGGCAATTTCACATCCGTCACATCCATGACGGAAAAGTGTCATATCCATAACGACAAAAATGTCAAATAAAATAAAATCATCGATTTTTGTTCTACAGCGAGCCAACTCTTATCTTTTAGATTAGCATTATTTCTTTTGGGTTGTGCAGTTTAATTCACAGAATATCTACAAAGTGTGTTATAGACTATAAACTCACAAACTTTTGTCACACCCATAACGCATGTTCATTTTCCTCATTTAAAATATAAAAAATGTTTACAGATTGATATTTTCTGATCCCATAACTCTGTGGTTCGTTGTTTCGGAAAATATAAACAGATGTTTCAATATAATGTTACCGTATACTTTCCCTGTGAAATTTATGTTTTAGTTTTTGCTGCAGATGTCACATCCATAGCGCTGGAATTGCTAATTTCCTACATTTTAATCAAACTGCCTACCATACTATTTTATGTTTACATAAAATTTGTCTTTATTTGCAAAGGTGCATTTAAAATGTACGTTATTACAGTTTTTTTTTAATAATGTAATGATATTAGAATTTTGAATTAAAAACTGTAACCTATGGGCAAATAACAAACTGACCAGCTCATTTCCTCAGTCAGAATTTGTCCATTTAAATAATAAATAATAATTGAATTAGTTTCTTCTATTGGTTATTTTCACAATTTGTGATTGCATACTGTTAAAGAAAAGAAAATCAGACAAATGAGCTCATATATAGACCAAATCCTGCCCTTTGCCAATAGGGGGGTGGGTCTTTCGATAGTTTTAAATTTTCAGTGACATTACCTGATTTTTAATTTTTTTTCAATTAAATTTCTGTAATAATATAAATATATTTTAGGCTGTTATATACAACAAACAGTTTATAGATAATGTCTGCATAACATGCAATATATCATATTAAACGCACATTCATCCATTTATTAAAAATAAGCTGATATTCCGTAGATAGCAAGTGTGCAGTGTGAAGGACCTTAATATCACGAATCTTCTGCTTTTCAAAGTCATCTATTGTCTCCTCCAGCTGGCGAGTCGTGCGTGTGGCGTCCATTGTGGCTCTCTGGAGTTCACTCTCAGCCTTTCGTGACACAACACACAATGAAAAGCAAAGCACAAAGTGTTCTGAGCTGCAGACATACGTGATGTATATCACTTGCTGAGAGCTTTTAACTTCTGCACTGAGAGTTCCCACATCAGCTCGAGTACAACTGACATTTAGTACCAGACTGATTTAAACCTACTTGGTCAGAAATTAGCTCTAAGACAATACAATACCGTTTGTTGGACACAAGACTCACCTGTGACTGTGAAAAGCTGTTAAGGAGTTCTATGCAATTCTGTGGTTGTTATTTGGCATTAAAACAAATCACGTTAGTTTATTTCAATTTACTATAATTAAATAAATTAAGTAGTTCGACCAAAAATGAAAATTAACTTGCCATTTTCTCACCCTCAAGTTGGTTCAAACCTTAAAGAGATTCTTTTTTCTGTTCAACACAAAATGAGATATTCTGAAGAATGCTGGAAACTGTTGAAGAAAAATGGCATTTAAAAGCAATCAGTTTTTTGTATCAATTTGCATTAATGGTGAACTATCCCTTTATGTATTAAATTGGAATGATTTAAAATCTATTTTATTTAAATAGCTGATGTTTAAAAATACATTTAACTAAACCACCCAAACAGTATGCAAACATGCAGCTATATGTAGATGAATTGTGTTTTGTATGTATTGTATTTTATTTTTACTTGCAGATGTAAAGGCTATCTCAGTATCGACTGAGATTTCAAACACATTAGAATGTGTCCTATTTATTTATTTATTTTTTAGGAAAAAAAATACAGTCATATTATGTGCTTTTTATGTTTACATGCTTATTAAAAGGCTCTTTTTAAGAATCACAGGACAGCCTCAAAACACTAATTAACTGATTTTAAATCCGCATACTTTTCAATTATCCTCCAAACCACTAGATTTCACTCATATACCAGCGTTTTATTTAATAAATGTAATACCACTTATTTATTTATGAATTTTAATACCGGTCAGAATAAGTATGCTGTTTTATTTTTACATGAAGATATTATTATGCGTTAATTACATTATTATTATTATTATTATTATTTTATTATTATTATTATACCCATATTGTCGCATTTAATTTTTCAAATAACTTTAGTGTAAATAAAAGTAGCCACTTGCATTTAATATGCATTTTATGTTTATAAAATCACTTTAGTAAATATATTTGATATGGACACAAAAATGTCATCTTCGACCCACATGATGAAAAATATAATAATTTCTATCACTGACTGCCCTAATATAAAGAATCATATGACTCCAAGCTATGCAGTTCATGTGAAAACAGAAATAATACGAGTGAATGGTAAGGATACAATGATCTGTCTGTCAGAGGGGTTTCTCTGCCTCATTCTTTCCAGCTGCTGCATCTGCTTGGCCTCTCTGGTTCTCGCACTCTGGGTCTGCTTCAGATCCTCCTATACATAAATTTAAAAAAAGCATGCTTTTTTTTTTTTTTTGTAGAATAGGCTCTGTTTTGACCTATGACAACAGTTACTGTAGATTACACTTGCTCAAAATGTGATGCAATGCTGCCCTCATGAGATCACAGAGGTAAGGTCAATTGTATATTTGAACTGCTCGCTATGAACTCATTTACTCACAGTTTTTCACTGAGGCCCTGTTTAAATCAGTGCTATTTAAGATGCATTTCACAGCAGCTTTTATTTCTAATCTGATAACCACAAATGTGAGATTATAATCGTTAACTTTTAAGAACATTGTGCTTTATTTATTTAACTTTCCAACCAAATGTATGAATACATATGGCAAAGTTTAAAGCCCCATCTGTATCCTTTCAATGCAATAAAACGAATTTAGTGGCTTTATAAATAAACTATAAGAATAATAAATAAAACAAAAAAGTACATCATAGTCAAAGGTTTTCTTTTGGATTTTACACTGTACAGTATCAAAATCTGATATTATTTATAATATTAGACTGAAAGATCATATAAAGCATGTACATAAAGTAGTCAACATATTATTTATTTGTGTTTCAATGCCATATCAACAGCATTGGCTATATAACTAGCAACACTTGTACAAAATATTCGATATCTAATTTACAATCATAACAATTTCTTAATTATTCATTGCACAAAAAACATACACAGATAACAACACTGACAGTGATTCAAAAGTCTTAAGACTATCTTTGTGACAAAATACAATCATATCAAATTCCTTTTATGTTTATATACCAAAGAATCTGATGCATATTAGAACAAAATTTTTTTGATGCCATATTAAAAGGCTCTTTTTAAGAATTAACTGTAATTTTAAACATTCGTTCTTTGCAGTTATCCACCAACCCTAGGCCTGTCACGATATCTATTTTGTGCTGTACGATATATTGCACCAAAATAAATTTCGATAAACTATATTATTGTCATTTTATTCCACTCATAATGCCAGAATGACAATATAATATCATCATAATACAAGTACAATCTTCCAAAGAACACACAATATTTCATTCTTAAGAATATTAAATTAAGTTATACTCATTTTAGCAATTTAATAATTAGGCCTTGGAATAAGAATGTGAAAATGCATATCTTAAATAAATAATAATAAATGTTAACAAAAAAGTGCAAGGTAAAAAGTAAAAGAGGTTGCGATATCTGCTACCAGATCTATCTTTAGTTGTCAGACACCCACATGAAAATATACTCAAGTAATTTACAGTAAATACTGTAATGTTTTTTATTAACCATACTGACACCTCCAATAGAGATAAAATATTGCTAAAATTGTTTTTTATTTATGGGTGATATATATTTCATTACCAAAAATTAATAATGATTATTGTGACAGGCCTATTCAAACCACTAGATTTCACTCATATACCAGCATTGTATTTATTGAATATAATATCACTCATTTATTTATGCATTTTAGATGCAGTACAATGTAAAAAAAACAACAACAAAAAAAACCTTTGACTATGATGTACTATTTTTTAAATTATTATTTATTATTCTTATAGGTTATTTAAAAAACTGAATTAGTTTTAGTGCATTGCAAGAAGACAGATGGGTTATATTTATCAGTGTTTCAGTTTGATCAATGATAAACATTATAAAATTCCCCCAGAAGACACCTTTTTAAACTTTTTCCCTTAAAATATTTCCTGAATAAAAAGTGTTCATATATCACTTAAAATATGCATTCAATTGAAGTATGTTTTATCATCAAAATATACATTTATCTTTGAATAAATATGCATGTGTAAGTCTTGAGTGGCCAATTCTACATTTCGTATGTACTACATGATCTTGTCTATTTTCCAAATAGTAATTATTTCTTTAATTTCAATTATCAATAGACTAATTTTCAGAACTGTGGTCAAAAAAAAAAAAAGACCACAGAGACTTCCTCTGGAAGTGGACAAGCTTGGATAACTTCAAACACATCATTTACACCGGTATCTAGCATCACCCACTTATGAACTAATCAACAAAAATGTGTATTACAGAGTGAGATTAAAAAGAAAACCTTACCCTTTTTGTTTTGACGATATTCCCATATGCTTTCAAAGGCTCTATAACTTTCACTTCCAGCCTCTCCACCTGTGAACAAAAATATTATGTGTTCGTATATTAATAGAAAACAAAAATATGCTTAAGTAGATGATAAATATGCCGTAAGTTTTCATGCTTTGAAACACACCTCTGCCTGCCGGTAGTCTTGAACTTTGGCTAGTTGATCTGCAAAATTCTTTAGTCCACATTTTAAGTTTGGTGTCTCTGTGTCAGCGTAAATGCCGATTTCTTTGACCAGGAGATCTGCTTTATCTCGCAGTCGTGCAGTTTTACGGACATAGGCAGCAAACAGTTGGCAAAGATCTCCAAAGTGTTTTTCTACACCGGTGATGTTCTCCTGGATCTGCTTGGTCTGGGTGTCTCTGGAATGTGCAATGAAGACAAATGTGGAGTATTTGAATGAGGGAATAGCATTATTGTAACTTAGACTACTACAGGTTTTGTTTTCCATCGGGTTGCATGTCAGATTTATTGTGTCAGCACAATATACCTGAGATACAGATATAGCTGTTTAAAACAAGCTGTGTTTGTATAGCGTTAGTCTCTTAAATACATTTGAAGTTTCGAACTGGATTTGCGCGATATCAGAAATAGTGACACACATTTGAAACACATCTAAATATTAAAAACACTTCAATTGAGGACGATTTACACATTTCTCATCTTGTATATTAGAAATATATAAACACGATATTGTTTGCGACTTTAAAATTCAGCAGCACTAATTATTGACGTTAGTTAGGCGTTTTCTGTTTCTTGCTAGTTTTATTTAAGGAACTACAGTTAAATATATGATAAAAAACACAGGCTTGCAGATGAAGTAACGTTACTTTTTTGCATCATTTAGCTTAGCCAGCTAACTTTGTCTCTCAACTGTCTTGAAACTTAAACCTTTTACCTTGCTCTTGCATCAGGAGTGCGGCTCATCATTACTCGCAACCAATCTGTACTCATAAAATAAAGAATCTCAAGCTATAATGACGCAGAAAGACTGTTATGTGCTAATGCTAATTCTGCAGCAGGAAATCCGGAAGAACGCTGTGTCGTTTCCATGGAGCTAAAAAGCGCTCTCTAGAGGTAAATAATGGTAACACGAGCAAAAAAAAATAAAAAATAAATCTGAATTAAAATTGAGCTTTATTCGTCAAGTGTGTGCAAACCAGTCTATGGTGCAAATGCACAATTATTAATATTATTTTTTTCTCAGGGACTCAGGATACATACATACATGTACATATATACTGCTGTACATGCATACATATTATCAACACATGAAGACAGAAGATAAATGAGTAGAACAAAGTAAACAATAATATTGTTTTTGCCTATTGCCTATATAAAGCATAAAAGATAAAGCATAAAAATATGAGCAGAACGAGTTATTTGTTATAATGACAGGCTGCTGAGCACATGTTTTAATAATGTAAGACTGAAAATAATATTAAGCTTGCTTTAGTTTAACAATTTTCATAGTTGCTTTTGTTAGTTAAAGTGAACCTATTTTGTGGAGTAATATAATATATTATAATATAGTGTGAGGGTGTCGCGGTGGCATAGTGGGTAGCACGATCACCTCACAGCAGGAACGTTACTGGGTCGAGCCTCGGCTGTGTGGAGTTTGCATGCTCTCCCCATGTTTGCGTGGGTTTCCTCCTGGTGCTCCGGTGTCCCCCACAGTCAAAAGACATGAGGTATAGGTGAATTGGATAAGCTAAATTGTCCATAGTGTATGTGTGTGAATGAGTGTTTATGGATGTTTCCCAATGATGGGTTGCAGCTTTAATGGCATCTACTGCATAAAACAAATGCTAGATATGTTGGCGGTTCATTCCACTGTGGCGACCCTAGATTAATAAAGGTACTAAGCCGAAAAAGAAAATGAATAATATAATATAATATAATATAATATAATATAATATAATATAATATAATATAATATAATATAATATAATATAATATAATATAGTGTGGCACAGTGGTGCAGTGGGTAGCACTGTCGACTCACAGCAAGAAGGTCACTGGTTTGAGCCTCGGCTGGGTCAGTTGGCATTTCTATGTGGAGTTTGCATGTTCTCCCTGTGTTCACATGGGTTTCCTCCAGGTGCTCCGCACAGTCCAAAGAATAATGCACTGTAAGTGAATTGGTTAAACCAAACTGACCATAGCGTATGAGTGTGCGTGTGAATGCGAGTGTGTATGGGTGTGAGTTGCAGCTGAAAGAGCATCCTCTGCGTATATGCTGGATAAATTGGTGGTTCAACGCGCTGTGGCGACTCCTGACAAATCAGGGACTAAGCTAAATGAAAATGAATGAAATAGAGATGGTACAAAATAATTGTTAAATTTGCAACAACACAACTGTTTTTATGTCAAATTTACAGATGTTCTGTAAACCTGCATTTTATTAAAAACCTATATAGGCTATATAAAGGCACGGAACAATATTCATTTAGAAATTAGTAGTAAATGGTAGAAACATGTTGATATAGTTTCAAATATGACTGTAACTATGCACTGGCATGTTTTTTTTTCTTCCATGATTACATCTTTAATGTCAATTTATCTTGACCATCTTGCCATCATCAATGTGTAAGCACAAAATCATCTGCAGGATTTGCTTGCCTTTTTATTACGAATAAAGCAATTTGACTTTAATTCCCCTCTTAACAGACACATATGGCATACTTTAGCGATTTTATTGGGTTTGTAACATCGCCAAAAGCAGACTTCATGATCATTGAAAGTAATGGGAATTCATTGTGATGCACTCATGAATGTCACCAGCTGCTGTGTCTGCGCCTCTGTGGAGAATGTCCAAAAACCTTCATTATCATGCTTAATCATCCATGGAATTGATCCCACTGTAACAGATTGCCTGTGTAAAACACGTTGCATTTAGCTGTGCGTGCTGTGCATTGAGTCCTATTTAAGAAGCCTAAAGCCTTAAAATGGTCACTTACACTATGTTTAATCATTCGGCATGTGACACGAAGGAGAAAATTCTGATTTGAACTTGTAAATGTCATATAAACAAACAGGGCTTTCTAGTTTATAGATGACTTTTGGAATGTGAAAAAAAGCACTTATACACCCACTGCCTAATTCTTTTACGGGACATTCTACCAGAAACATACATTTTCACTTAGAAAAATGTGACTGGGCCTGACCTAAGCTTGTTGACCTCAACAAAATCATACAAAACAAGCAGAAAATCATACAATTCAATGATAGAAGCATCCTTGATCACTGTCAGCATCTTCTCTGTCAAATGATGTCACTTCAGAGTCATAAAACCTTAAACGTGTATGGAACGCATTTTATGTTAAATTGAATGCAAATGTAACAGGACTGACAGTAACATGGGGGCATTTATAAATTTATTTGTATTTTATATTTGTAGTATTCATTTGTAGAATTTATTTATAATGTCATGTTTTAATTAATGTTAATGATAACAATTTAAACTTGATATTTCTGAAGTATTTATTTAAAAAAACAGTTTTTAACATAAAACTAAAGCTGTTGGTTCAATGGGTTTCATTTGTAAAGTGTTTTTAATAGAGACAAATGAATGACATTTATCTTTACAGAACAACTCACAGAAATCAACTATCAGTCAATTTAAGAAAATTTTGGAATACTTTTTATTCACTGCATTTATGTTTTTGGGACAGATAATGTAAGTTTCTGGTAGAGTG
Organism: Danio albolineatus; assembly: GCA_903798035.1. Lineage (NCBI taxonomy): Eukaryota > Metazoa > Chordata > Actinopteri > Cypriniformes > Danionidae > Danio > Danio albolineatus. The sequence continues at coordinate 11,757,003 of CAIGQQ010000001.1, read as the reverse complement.
TCTCTTATATTCTTGAAAATGTCCAGAAATGTAGGATTATATTAAAATAAAGCTATATGCTTTAAACACATCCACACATCCACAGACATTAGGCTAGCAGCGTTTTGCTTTTGTTCAGTGTAAAAAATGCAGAGTTCCACACAATTTGTTCATGCTGTCCCAACACAAATCGACTACGTTAACACTTAACAAATGTGTGTGATCTATCTATCTATCTATCTATCTATCTATCTATCTATCTATCTATC
>CAIGQQ010000001.1:11746347-11756745 GCA_903798035.1 Danio albolineatus | reverse complement strand
CTGTCTGTCTGTCTGTCTGTCTGTCTGTCTGTCTGTCTGTCTGTCTGCCTGCCTGCCTGCCTGCCTGCCTGCCTGCCTGCCTGCCTGCCTGCCTGTATGTCTGTTGGTTACAATGCTTATATGTTGTCTAGACAATATTTCATCAATAACGTGTAGTCAACAGAACTAATTTGTAATGCAAAAATGTGACTTTCTGTAAATGTGTGAACACAAAATATAAAGAATATTCTGTAAATGTTCATTTTTCCAGAGATGGTACGTAAAAATCATTCAAGTAGGCTAGCTTTCCTTAGCATTTCACATTATTTATATCAGCAGTGTTTCCTTTTTTAACTGCATTTACCTGAGTTTGTTTGTTTGTTTGTTTGTTTATGTTAAAAAAAATCTTTGTAAACGTGCAAAAACGTCAGTGCACTGCACTCTCACAAAATTTAATTGTAGGCCTATTTCATTACTCTTGCAGTTTCTGGCTAAATTTGTTATCCAGGTAGCTATTAATATCAAACTGACTGTTTTTATCACTGCTAAAATATCTGTAAACTTATTACACTTGAATTTCCGACGCCCACTCTTATTAAAATGATTAAGTTGTTGAATGGATTAGCAGGAGATTCGGGAGTAAAAATGACTCAATTGTGTCGGTTCTTTTTTAGTTGTGTTCGAATCGATCGCAAATTACAATTAAATCGAATCAGTGCGATCCAGCTCAATTTAAATGACTCACTTGTCAACTGACTCGCTTGTTCGTCACCTGAATCAACATTTCGAGTGTTCTGTTGATTGTCTGGCTTCTATAAACTCCAAATAGTATAGGCTACTTTGTTACAGTGTTTTAGTAACAGTAACAGAGGAATTTAGAAACAGATGAAAGACAACAAGCGCCTTCCACACCGAACAGAGTATTCAGGTAAGGTGGAAGTGAAACCTACTTCTAGGAGAACACTGTTTTGCACCGCAATATTAAAACAACAACACTGTTTTAAATGAATTTATGAACTTGCTAAGTTGTAACGTTACTGGCTTTGTGACTGACTTGATTCTGGGAAACGTAGGTTTTACTCATATCTAAAAGTGTATTTAAAGGCCACCATTGCCTGCATTTAACTTTTACTCACGTAGATTTAATCTTAATCACATAGTAACACCATTTTAGCCACAACATATTATATGACATTCATTCATTCATTCATTTTCTTTTCGGCTTAGTCCCTTTATTAATCAGGGGTCGCCTCAGACGCCACTTATCCAGTAGGCTATATGTTTTACGCAACGGATGCCCCGGCAACCCAACACTGGAAAACACCCATCTTGCATTCATACAAATACACTACGTCCAAATTAGCTTATTCAATAAACCTAAACCGCATGTATTTAGACTATAGGGGAAACCTGAAGCACCCGGAGGAAACCCACATTTTAAATAAAAAAAGTAGACGACAAACCACTTTTTACTAGGCGCTTCTAATATAGTAAAATATTAAATAATTTTTAAGAATTATATATTATTAAAAACTTAATAATTATACAAATTTACGTAAATTGTAAATAAAGTTTAGTCCGTGTTGTAGGTCTGCAGTGACAGACATTGTCCACTAGATGGCAGCCAACATCTTTCTTACCACACTAGTAAATATCTTGCTTTTTAGGTTGTACTGTATGTTCTGTAAGAGGTCTGTGTGCTGTAAGTAGTATGAAGTGGTTATTTTGCCTCCACACACACAAAAATTGAATTAAATCGCTAGTCTGATTTAAAACACACTCGACTTTTTCACAAAGTTCTGAACAAACAGATGTTAGTTTCACACACATCTTTCTTCTCCTCTCCCCTCAGGTCTCCAGCCTCCACCTTGCAGACGTCCCCTCTTCTCCTCCAAAAAATCCTGCATTGTTTGCCTGCTGCATTCATTTGTTCTGGAAGATTGTGTCCTCTTAGAGACGGATTCTGACTTTCTTAAGGAACAGATGGTGTTATTACAAAAACACCAATTAGCGGGAAGTGGGTTGCATCAACACGGCTCTCTGCGCTTGGTGTTGGTGGCCGTCTGTGCCGCTCTGACAGGTTATGTCAGAAAGAAGTGCTCCCGCTGAACAGATTGGGAATGGCATATGTCAGGAGCCCTGGCTGTCTGGGGGCCCGGCGAGAGAGAAAGAGAGAGGAATCGGGGCCCTTTGAGCGTGGCTCCTCTTGCCTGCAGGTGAGACCTCATCAGTGTTGTGCTCTCCAAGGGTGTCAAGTCATCTCAACGGTGTTTCTGTCCGCGCGCCTGCCTGCTTCTGTCATTACGCGCTCTGCGGTGTCTGTCAGCAGCTACATGAAATCAGAGCGAAACCTTCTGCTGATTACTTCTTCATTTAAAATGCACGGGCCACCTTATGCCGGTACTTTCGGCCTGCGTGATGTCTATTTAATCTCGGAGAATGCAATCGTTTTCATTAACATACAAACAATACACTCTTTGAAATCTTATTATCGTCGCGGATTTAAATCTGATTGCATAGTCGTCGTCCTGAGATGTCTCTTTCCAGTGTGGTGTGATAATTTGATGATTGTTATGTGGTTAACAGATAAAAAAAGCCATGAATTTTGAAGAGATGCATCTGAATGCACCAAAAATAGGGGAAAAGAGTAACTGTCATCCTGTTTACTTCCCATTTTTAGCCTTTTTGAAAGTGTGACTATAAAAACGGGACGAGATGTTTCTTTTATTTGACTACTTTTTGCTTCGTTTTTAAGATTTAAGTACTAAATTAGTTTGATAAAGATGAATCTTCAATCCTGATGTTCATCAGTAGAAAGCTGCATTCACACAATATGCATTGTACAATGAGCTATAGTAGTACTGATATTATGTTGTAATGGTATAATATGTATAAAACAGATATAAAAATATGATTCAATAAAATTGAAATAAATAAATGATCAAAAATATATAAAAATACATTGAAAAAAACAGATAATACAAATTAGATTTAAATAAATTATAAAAAATTTCACTAAATGGAATAAGTAAATAAATGTGTATATATAATTACCCCAGCAGGTACAGGATGTAAACATGACGTCAGATTGACATTGTACCCCAGCGTTGTGGGATGTTACATATTGTTTGGAATTGAAAATAAGGTTGATCAGAACCCAACGTCAGACTGACGTGAATGTCCAACGTCGGCCAGATGTTGCATTTTGGTTACTTTCCAACATAACCTGAAATCAACCTAAAATCAACCAAATATCAAAGTATAATAATGTTACAGTCTGACGTTGTGTGGACGTTACCAGTATGACGTCTATCAGAAGTTGGATTATGGTTGCCATACTTGATGTATAAATGTCACTATTTGACGTCAATATGACGTTGGTTTAAGATGTTGGCTTGACATTGGATTTTGGTCACTTTCCAACACAACCAAAAATCAACCAAATATCAACGTCATTTCACTTCCTTATTGGACATCAAAATAACATTGTCCTTAGATGCTGGCAACCTAAATGTAACCTAATATTAGCGTCTTTTGATGTTGTGTGTCTGCTATGACGAGTATAATTAGTAGAAAGAAAAAAAAATTAAATTAATAGCGATTCATTTTTTTTTTCTGAAAAACATCTTAGATTCATTTGTAATATAAGTATTGACCTTATTCTGCAATGTGGAAGTGCGCTTATTTTTGCGAATTTTTTAGAACATCCCTTTCAGTTGTCTGAATTGTAGTTTCAGTTTCCTGTTCTTACCTGACAGGAGTGGCACGGGGTGGTCTTCTGCTGCTGTAGCCCATCTGCCTCAAGGTTCGACATGTTGTGCATTCAGAGATGCTCTTTAGTTGTAACGACTGGTTATTTGAGTTACTGTTGCCTTTTTTATCAGCTTGAACCAGTCTGGCCATTCTCCTCTGATCTCTGGCATCAACAAGGCATTTGCATCCACAGAACTGCCGCTCACTGGATATTTTCTCTTTTTTAGACCATTCTCTGTAAACTCTGGAGATGGTTGTGTGTGAAAAATCCCAGTAGATCAGTAGTTTCTGAAATATTTAGACCAGCCCATCTGAGTCTTGACCATGTCTACTTGCCTAAATGCACTGAGTTGCTGCCATGTGATTGACTGATTAGAAATTTGCGCTAACAAACATCTGGACAGGTGCAAAAAACAATAATAAAGTGGCCGGTGAGTGCATATAACCATTTACGTATACACACATTAACATTTATTTATCAGTTGAGCGTTTTCTATTTATATATAGCAACAAAGTCAGGTCTTCTAACTAAAATATAAATTAAAATAGATTCAACCCGTTTCCTATATTTTCCCAGGAATATGTCCTTCTTCAAATAGATTACAGAAGTGTTTTATTTTTAATGTAAAAATCTGAATAATAGGAGACCCCTATTTTAACTATTTTAACCTTCAAAATCTTTTACAGCCCCTCACTCCCTTTAAAAATATTCTTAAGTGACTTTCGAACCTTAGTACTACGAGAGAAAAACATTATTTAAAACATTAGTCTATTAAAACCTTACATTTAATAGACTTCAGCCTTAAGACTGCTTCTTCACAAATAAAAACAAACCCCAGTGTTTTATATACATTCTCAAACAGACTATGCATTAGTTTTTCATGGCTTATACATCATGTACTCTAGTCTTAATAGTTAGCGTTTGGATGATGTGAATCCATTACTGTAAGTAGCCTTGGTAAGAAAGTGCCTGCTAAGAAAACGAAAGTGCATGTAAATTAACAAGCTCACATATATTAGAGGCATGCAATTCTCCCTCATCCCCTTAAAATTGATTGTACCTTTAAGCGCGCTCCACAGAAGTGTCATGCATGTATAATTTATTCATCCCACATTTAATATTAATAGCAATTTTTATTGTGCTTGAGCATCCTTCCAGCGGGATTGCATTTTTACCTTAATGCATCTGTGACGCGGACAGACTGCAGCCATCACATAGACGCATCTTTACTGCACGTTAACCTCTTTGCTGTAATAGACTGGCCCTCCTAAACACACAATATCCATCACTTCCCTAGAGAGGTCATTCTGGAGAGCGTCCAGAACTTCTTGCTTTACCGGCTAATTGAGGATGACTTCAGACTCCAGAAACACTCTACTGTCCTGTGTGATTTAATGTGTGTGTGTGTGGGTGTGTGTGGGTTTGTGTGTGTTTGTCAGGTACGCTACCAGTCAAAAGTTTGTGATCAGTAAGTTTTTTTTTTTTTTTTTAAACTCTTTTAAAATAAGCATGCCGCACAGTGGCTCAGTGGTTAGCACTGTCGCCTCACAGCAAGAAGGTCGCTGGTTTGAGTCCCGGATGGGCCATTTGGCTTTTCTCTATGGATTTTGCATGTCCTCCCTGTGTTCGCATGGGTTTTCTCTGGGTGCTCTGGGGTCCCCCACAGTCCAAAGACATGCGCTTTAAGTGAATTGGGTAAGCAAAACTAGCCGGAGATTGTGAGTGAGTGTGTGCGTAAATGCAAGTGTGTTTGGGTGTTTCTCTCTACTTGGTTGGCCAGTATTTGACTACTTGGAAGGCCATCCGCTGCGTAAAAACGTGCCAGAATAGTTGGCTGTTCATTCCTCTGTGGCGAACTCTGAAATAGAGACTAAGCCAAAGGAAAATGAATAAATGAATGAAGGAATGAATGAATGAATAAATAAAATTAATAGGCATATTCTGATCACCATTTCAGCATATATAGGTTAGTAAAACCTGAAACTTAAAAAAAATAATATTATTATTATAGTTTAAAATTCTATAAACATTGTATAGTTTAATTATAACAAAATATTATATTTAATAACTATAGTTAAAATAGTTAAACTCTTTTCATATTCAGTTTAGTTTAAAAAGTAATGTATTCCTGTAATGGGATCCTGAATATTCAGTATCTTTGCTCTATTGTTTAGTGTCATGTGATTCTTCAGAATTCATCATATGCTGTATCATTCAAAGTATTATTAAAAATATGGTTTTTACCTATTTATTAGGGAAACACAATAGTGAAAAACATATTTATACAGTCAAAAATGACCTTGGCTGTTTGTTTAAACTACTTATTTAAAACAAGCTGACCACACAATTCTTGAGTTTTTTTTGGGGGGTCAGTGTGTTTTATGTTCGATCCAATTAAATTAGTTAAAACGAATAAGTTAACTTAATTCCTTCATGTTGTCCCAACACAAATTGCTTGTGTGGAACCCAACATATTTTTTACAGTGTAACGTAATGCTGTTAATTTAGCTTTGTTTTAGTCAAAGAATCCTAAACAGTCAAATATATTACATTTTTCACAAACTATGAAGCTGGATTTTTTAAAATTGTGCATATTAATAATAAATAGAACAAATATCTATCATAATGGATAACATCAAATCAGCGTTATAACGATAATAATGAAGGACCACAATGCTGAACTCCGCTTTGACCCTCAGAAATGAATTAGACCAAACCAAAGAACAGAGCTATGATTTGCGGCAGAATAACGTTGAGCTGCACAAAATTGGAAGAAAATAGCAAAAACATTGGAAATGCCTGTTTCCATCATTAGGACAATAATTAAGAAATTCCAGTCTGCTTAAAGTGTTCCTCTATATGGCCCAAAAATCTCCAAGATTGACAGCTGGAGAATTATAGTAGTTATTTTGCTCTAAAAAATTCCCCAAAACTTCAGACCGACACCGCCAATTTGTTTTGAAAGGGAAAAACTCTGACTCTCCTCCAAAAACAAATTCAGGCATCTTCAGATTTTATGTTGTTAATGTTTTGGGCAAAACATCAAAAGGGTACATAATTAAAGACGTGTTTTTTACAGCCTTCTTTTGCCCATGTTTATCAATGACGGCGATGTTTGCGGCGGACACTGTAGATCGATGGTGTTTTTTTATAAGTCAACTTGAGGTGCATAATTTGCCCTGGTTTTCTCTTTTGCATTGCAAAAACTGTCCTTATGTCATCAATATGCAAATGGCTGAAATTGCCAGGAGTGCAGCTTTGTTTCCCTGAAGTGCATTCGTTAGAAACCCTTAGCATAATTGATTCTCAGCACTGCAATAAAACTGGTCATTTTGTGAGGCTTCTGAGCCCCATGGGTCTGCAGTTGGAGTTCATGGAGGAACTTGCAGCATTAATCATTAAGAAAGTGTCCATGCCTGATAGACAGCGTTTGGTCTCTTGGGACGAACACTCAGCGTACTATTCCAATAATTGATGTCTGTATAATAACAGCACCAGTGCTTCCATTGACCGGGGTCCTTACTAAATGTCAGACTTCTGAGGGTGGTCACATTAAAGATTTGACCCTAGTATCTTGCATATTTAAATCAAGCCAGAAAATGAACACTCTTTAAGAGCCAAATGTGAGTATATGAAAGTTTAGTTGGTTAGTAACGGTTTAAAAATGAATTTTAACAATGCCTGAGAATGTGATCTAGTTAAGAGTGATGGTAATATTATATAATAATTGTCACAAAATAATATATAAAATAAACAGTTAAAATTATATACATTTACCAAATGTGTAACATTTACAATGGAATGATTACAATTTCAATAATTAGATTTAATTATGACAATCAGGGCTGCACAATATATAGTTTCAGAATTGACATCACAATGTGCACATCTGCAATAGTCACATCGCAGGTCATGCAATGTTGAGCTGGGATTATAATTAACTACAAATCACAGTTCAGTACACATGATTTGTTGAATCATTTTGAATTTCAAACATAATCTATTAGTGTGAGTTTTTTTTTTTTTACTCGAATGTGTTTTTTAAGGCCTGTGACTGTAAGATTTAAAGCAAATTTAAACCATTTGGGAGCAAGAAATTATAAAGTTTGCAGCTTTGCCAAAGATTAGTTGAGCTTAATTATTTAACAAATGAAGACTATACAGTATTTTTTGATTTGATAATTTAATATCTTTACCTCAATATTATAATATTATAGTATTCCACCAAAAACTATAAAGCACTGTTTATTTAAATTTTTTCTGTCCTTAGATTTTTTTAATTGCATTTTTATATATATTTTTGTATATATTTTATGCAGATTTTATTTTTAACAGTTACTTAAGTCATATTGTGAAATTACATTCATATCCCAATGTATATCACAGAAATACAAAATATTGCAATGTCAGTTTTTTCCAACATCGTGCAGCGCTAATAACAATTCACATTTTATTATTAATAATATTAATACATATCAGTAATAGAATATTAGTATTAATATTACAAAATACAGCTACTATAATTATAAAATAACAATAAAGCTATAATTATTATATTAATAATAATTTAAGTTTTATAATTAGTATTTTGGTCTCTAAAAAGACTAACTGATGGTCTCCTAAAAAATAAAAAAAATACAAATAAATTTATATTTATATAAATATTTAAATTTCCTTTTTAAAATTAATATCTTGCATATAATACATGTTGGAATTCAAATTGAATCAGTTGCATTCCTAAAACATTAGTAAACTTATATTAGTAACACTATATACATTATACATATATACATACAGTTGAAGTCGGAATTATTAGTTTGATTTTTTTCTTTTCTTTTTAAAATATTTCCCAAATGATATTTAACAGAACAAGAAAATTTTCACAGTGTGTCTGATAATATTTTCTTTTTTGGAGAAAGTATAATTTGTTTTATTTCGGCTAGAATAAAAGCAGTTTTTAATTTTTGAGATCAAAATTATTAGCCCCCTTTAAGCTATTTTTTTCGATAGTCTACAGAACAAGCCATCGTTATACAATAACTTGCCTAATTACCGTAACCTGCCTAGTTAACCTAATTAACCTAGTTAAGCCTTTAAATGTCACTTTTTTTTTATAGCTGTTTAGAAGGGTTTTGAAAAATATCTAGTAAAATATTATTTACTGTCATCATGGCAAAGATAAAATAAATCAGTTAATAGAAATGAGTTATTAAAACTATTGTTTAGAAATTTGTTGAAAAAAAATCTTCTCTCCTTTAAACAGAAGTTGGAGAAAAAAATAAACAGGGGGACTAATAATTCAGGGGGGCTAATAATTATATATATATATTTTGTCAATTCATTACAGCTTGACTATTTATAAATTAGTACATTTAAAATCCATAATTTTTTTTTTGTTTTACAATAAAACCAAAGCAGATGTGATCCTCTGCGTCTTCATGTGGGGGTATCTTTTTTTGCCGTTTTCCTCAGAAAGACTGGAGGGAGATAGGCCTCCCAATGAAACTCATCTTTTATTTTCTAATTAAAACCCTGCACTTTTTGCTCAGGCACTCCACAACACCTCGACGGAGAGGGGAATTCATGATGTATCGCTGCCTTGCAAATAAAAGTGGATCCATCACCTCCACCAGCCATAACCCAGATGGCCAGAAAATTGGCTTTGTGTAGAGATGTGGATTCAGGCATGAATATTAATAGAAGACAGATGTAAACGCATATTAATATCCTTTCACATTTAGGACAGACTGAAAATTATAGCGCACTCACTTGGGGGAGAGGAAAGGTTGCATCTGGGGGAAAAAAAAGAAGATTTTTCTCTTTCTAATGTGATGCCAGTCTATTGCTGACAATGTTTTTGAGGGTTCAATTTGAGTATTAAATGCTCATTGTGAAATTATTTCATCAAGTTATGTCAAAGCATACAGCCGAACGTCTATAATATAATATAATATAATATAATATAATATAATATAATATAATATAATATAATATAATGTAATATAATATAATATAATATAATATAATATAATATAATATAATATAATGTCTTTATTTAATTGTCTTTAGAACATTAGTATAAAGTATTTCTCAAGTTTGCAATCTCCTGTGTGAATGGGAAAAAAAGAAGCAAAAGAACTTTCACAAATGTATATGGTAAGATCATGTTTTATTGTATTTGCAAACAAAACTGCAAATACTTTAGTACTATATTGATTTTTTTTCCATAGAGAAGACGATGGCTTTTAGTATGAGCATTTAATTGCAATAGAAGTTTTTTTTAGCATATTAATCACTTTTCTCATTTGAATATTTTTATTTCAGAGTGAATCCAGCACTAAGTCAACAAACAAATATTATGAAATTATAATATCTCTGTGTTAAGATGTTTAAAGATTTTCACATCACCTTTAGATGGCAGTAGTGCTCCTCCTAAAATGGCTTTTGGTTATTGTGAAGTCTGACATTTTTGTTGCTTTCCTGTCTTTTGTGTTTTGCATTCTTCTCTGTAAATGCAGGTCTTATGTTGCTTTTCATCAATATAAAATTATATTAATTCAAGAGACTGCTCAAATATGCTTCATCTAAGGAGAAAACTCACTCAAAAATGAAAAAGGTGTCATTTATACCATATATATATATATATATATATATGGTATAAATGA
>CAIGQQ010000001.1:11720134-11746247 GCA_903798035.1 Danio albolineatus | reverse complement strand
TATATATATATATATATATATATATATTGTTTGGTATATATATATATATATATATATATATATACCAAACATGTTTGAGATATGACATTAAGCTATAACGTTTGATTATTTGTTTAGGTGCTGTGTCATATTCTTCTTAAATGGGATAATATGTGAGAATATGCATGTATTATTACTCTTTATTATTACTAATCTGTGTGTGTACCCTCAGAAATAATGGGATGAGAGCTGTCACTGGGGTGGTATCTTTTCAAAAGGTACACATTTGTAACTAAAGAGTCCTTTTTAATACTTTAGGGATACATATTAGTACCTAAAATGTACAAAAGTGTTAAATTTTAAGGTTTAAATTTACTTTGAGGTACCAATATGAGCCATTTAAGTGCAAATGTATACCTTTTAAAAAGATACCATCCCAGTGACAGCTCAAATACCATTATTTCTGAGAGTGCATGCACAAATTAGTAATTAATTAAGAGTAATAATACATGCATATTCCCACATATTATCCCATTTAAGAAGAATATACTACAGCACCCAAACAAATAATCAAATGTCTTGCACCATTGTTTATGTGTGTTTGTTGGGGCTTAATGATATTGATAAAGTCTAACATTGTGATTTTGTAAAATTCTGCAATATATATTAGGACATGAATACAACTTTACTAGATCACTTACTATTTAATTTAAATTAATACAACTTTACTAGACCACAACTATTTGTAAAGAATTTAGCATTTTAGATTGATTGGGGTGATTAATGGAGTGCATAAAATATAGTAAACAACATACAAGCATAGATAAATTCAATAAAGAAAAATATGCAAATTAAATAAACAGCATTTTATTGTTTTCTGAGGAGTCTAACCGTATTCAGGTATATAGTAATTGAACAATCAAATGTAAAATAATACTGCATAGTCTTCGTTTAATAAACAACTCAATGAAATTAATCGTTATTAATTTCTCAAAGTTACAAACGGTAAAATTTCTTATGCCTGAATGCTTTTAAAATTCTCATTCAGTCACAAACACACATGCAAATGATGAATTATACACACAAAAACACACATGCCTCAAAAACACATGCAAATGATGAATTATAATAAAGACTAAACATTGCATATCCTGCGATGTAACTTTTGCAAATGATAACATTGTGATGGTCGATCGATGCTGAAACGATATATTGTGCAGCCCTAGTGTGTGTATCAGTAGGTGAACAACTTAGGATTATTGGGCTCCGTTTACACTGATATGTTTTAGTTTTAAAATGCATACGCTTTTCTACGGTTACGCCATCCATCCACACTACCCTGGAGTTTTCGAGTCATGAAAACAGAGCTTTTTGAAAACGCTGGAGGTTTTAAAACGCTACTGCTAAGTGTCAGTGTGGATGGGAGAAAATGGAGACATCTGAAAACAAAGGCATGGCTACAGACATTCGACTATCTGACTGGGACCTTTCCTCAATATTAAATAGCCTACACAAAGTTCAGTCTTGAATCCTTTTCTAGTAAGTTCAGACTTTGCAAGCTTGATATGGAAAACAAACTCCCGAGGACACATTGGGTAAAAAAAGTGTACTTTTTAACGTCATTCGCATCACCCTGGTTACGTTGTTTCACTATCCTAACAATAAAATGAAAACATATGAGGAACTGCCTATTTTCAATTTGATATTAACAACTTAACAGACACTAAAAACGTTAAGAGGTGTCATGTAGCTACATAATTATATGAACGTCATTTTCACTGTATGCATATTTACAACAAAACAAAGCCTATAACATAATTGCCTCCTTTCTCTTTCATTGTAAAAGTATAACTTAAAATAAGTTTATACAATATAGAAAATAAAGGCAAGCAATCAGTCAGTAAGCAGAATCAGTGTACGTGGTTACATAAATTAATATATCAACTTATATTTGCACTCAGCCGAAATGCGTTACCTGAGAACAAGTAAGAGATTCAAAAGACCATTAGTTAGAGACAAGGTGAAGTAAGTATTATGTTTAACAACTATAGTGAGATAAAATCTAGCAGAAGATCCTTGATGAACTGTCCGACCTGTGCTGCTCTCATCCGGGGAGGTGTGCTCAAAGCACCCGCTGACTGCCTGGAGCTCAGACGTGCTCATACGTTGCAGCGCATGCCAGAGAGTGCGTGTGTTCACATGATGCGTGTTTTCAGCAGTGTAGCAGCAAAATCCTCCGAGTAAAATTTACTCAGGTCAGAGTGTATTTGGTCCCTCTCTAAATTGAGTAAAAGTTACTCAGCAGCAGAGTTAAAGTTAATGAGACAATGAAAAGATTAATTAAGTGATGATTGAGCACAGATGATGAACAGCTGATGTTAATAAGCATAAACAGAAGGGAAACACAAAACTACATTTACCTTCAATAACAACCTTAGATGAAATAAACTGAAATAAAACACATTGAATCTCTCAAAATCTCAGCAGAGGATCATTAAGCAACTCCACAAATAGCAGCTTTACTTATTACCGAATTTTTTGGCCTTATTTCTGCATTACAAAATTCTAAATAGTGATATTAATGAGAATGAACTGAATAAGTAATTTTTTACAACAAAAATAAAAAACACCACCACTTTTAGTGATAAGTGAATCTGATGCTGCTGATTGAAGTCAGTTGTAGTTTTGTGTTTCTCTTCTGTTTATGCTTATTAAAATCAGCTGTTCATCATCTGTGCTCAATCATCACTTAATTAATCCTTTCATTGTCTCATTAACTTTAACTCTGCTGCTGAGTAACTTTTACTCAATTTAGAAAGGGACCAAATACACTCTGACCTGAGTAGATTTTACTCGAAGGATTTTGCTGTGTGTGGACGGAGATCTTTTAAGAAATGCTAGGTTAAACGCCAGTGTGGACGTGGATCGTTTTCATTCTAAACTGCCATTTTAAACTAAAACATATTAGTGTAAACGGGGCCTTTAAAAACAAGACCTTCCCTGACTCCCTGATGCCTGTCTATGAAAGCTTGTTTCCATGCAAATGTATTTCCAACTTCTTTTTAATTTTAATCAAAGAATAAAAAAAATGCTATGAGAACATCAGAACACCAAATAAAAGCCCTGAATCTAAAACCCACATACATAGTCCCATTAAAATAGCAAAAAAAAACCTGTATTTTCTTACTCAACGTGCTATTTTACTTGGATATACGCCATGGTTTTTTCATATTTTCCACTTCACAAGGAGTGCTCAAATGTAAAATGTGGCATTCTTGTATTGGCACACTTTAGATGATCCTTTGTGCTGTTGGAATAGATTTCCATATTACAAGTGTGAAGCTAAAGGTGTGAAGACGCATCATAAATAGTGTTAAATAATGGCCAGTAATGGTTATGATGGAGTGTGACTGATGGGCCGGTGGCAGAGTGAACACGGCAGATCGGAGTTATCAAGACAATTTAACTCCCACCTTCAAATGAACCAGAAGGCTCAATAAAACCCAATTAAGCAACTAGCCCCCCCCATTTGCTTAGCAGTTTTACGAGCACATTTCCATCACGATGCCCATGAGACTGAGGTCGCAGCGAGAGGCTACTTCAGGAAAGCTCTTATGGTCAGTGTGCTGGATCATAAACATAAGGAATTACTGCGAGGCTGTGCACTCAGCCTGCACTGGCTTTTGGTGAGATGAAGTGTGTATTTTACTTCTTTAAAAGTACGGAGTTTGCTTATTTTGTAGTGATGAAATCAGAAAGAGCTTGATTTCCTGGTGTTTACACTTACAAGGATTTTGTTCTTGTGAAAGACGCTTTCACAGTGTGACAGTGACAAGACAAAAGCATTGATGATAAAGGAATGAAGGTAACACATTAAAATAAGTATGTATAAGTTCATATATTTACTAACATGAACAAACAATTAAAAAAAACATTTATTACATTATTTATTCATCTTGATAATGCCAGATAATGAAAGTATTTTGTTCGTTGTTAGTTCGTGTTAACAATCATGAATTTGGATTTATTAATGCATCAGTAAATGCTAAACTATGATTTATAAATGCTGTACAAGTGTTGTTCATTATTATTTCATGTTAGCAAATACATGAACTAACATTAACTAATGAAACCTTATCGCAAAGTGTAATGGAATAAAAATTCCGATGATACTTTCAATAGCACTTGTTCATTTAACTAGTGAATTGTTTTTAATTACACATTGTAAACACGAGGGTCATTGCAGAAAAGCCAGAGTCAGCTTGTTACACTCTCAGAAATAAAGGTACGCAAGCTTTCACTGGGGTGGTACCTTTTCAAAAAGTACAATTTTGTACCTAAACGTCCCTATTAGTACCTAAAAAGTACAAATGTGTTCCTCTTAAAAATTTTAGGTACTAATATATAATTTTGAGGTACCAATATGGACCCTTTAAGTACAAATGTGTACCTTTTGAAAAAGTACCTCTCCAGTGACAGCTCACGTACCTTTATTTCTGAGAGTGTATTCAGGTAAAACTGTATTAAATAGGCTAAGATTTACTTTTTTTGCTTAATGTGTATGCAATGTGTATATCTGAATATTATTTGGATTTAAAGATTCAGTCTTGTTCATCACATGCATATGCATTAGTGGTAATTTGCTGGCTGTAGGTCATTTATTGGCCACCAGTTCATATTGTAAGAGACCTGATATATACCAACCCAGGCTCATTGGAAATTTGTTCCTAAGCCTACATGTTTGCGAAACATAAAATACGTTTCTTCTCATCAGATATGCTCCAACATTAGGTTCATTCAAATCAAGACTGAAAACACATCTGTTTAGCTGTGCCTTTACTGAATGAGAGCTGTGCTACGTACGACAGATTACACTATTGTGTCTTTCTTTTCTTTTTCATTCTATTATAACCTGTTTTAACACATTTTAATCTTTTATGTTTTTGCTCATTTTTATTATTTGTTTTTATTTTCTCACACTTTATTTTTATTTCTGTTTATGTAAAGCACTTTGAATTGAAACTATGTATGAAATGTGCTATATAAACTTGCCTTGCCTTGCCTGATACTTTGAAAAGTAGGTGCTTTTTCTTATACACATCATTTACATGACTAGTACATCTTCATGAAAAGTACATCTGCAAATAAAAAAAGTCAACAGATGAGTTAATAAAAACTGCTGTTATCATATTGTGATTATAAAGTTTTATAGAAAAGACTACAGACTAGACTCTATGTCTGGATTTGTGAGAATGGCTTTTGTCAACAATGCAGTACAAAAATCTCTTAAACATCATACACATTTATCTATAAACATAGAATGATATGTTTATAAATGTTTTTACAAGCAGTTCACACATAGCAATAAAAACATTTAATACATGATGGTTTTATATTTAACAACGGTCATGAGGACCGGGCTATGCTAATCACGCTGTGTTTGTTGGTGCAGCCCACAAAACACAAAACAATCAGTCTTAGGATTTTAAAAATCTGTATGCATTGTTAGATTGAAGATCGTAATTAATCATAAAATCAATATTTTTATTCAGCCCTGTAAATAAATTATATTATAATTGAACTACATTATAATTGCAAATTGCATATTGTACTGATGTGACATGGAGCTCATTTGTGCTGTCAGGGTGTTTTGATATGCTGGCGCATCAATAAACCACAGTGACTCAATCAATGTAGTCAGAGAAGATGAATTTGAGCCATAATTAGAGATCAACTTTTTTGCTTCTGTTTTCCAGTTTTTGTTCTTATAGCAGACATTTCAGGCTTAAGGGGTTTCCATATTTCCATTTGAATATGATAAGTTATATATACAGTTGAAATACGAAGTAAGAATTATTAGCCCCCCTTTGATTTATTTTGTTCCTTTTTTTATAATTCCCAAATGATGTTTAACAGAGCATGGCAATTTTCACTGTATGTCTGATAATATTTTTTTCTTCTGGAGAAAGTCTTATTTGTTTTATTTCGGCTAGAATAAAAGCAGTTTTTAATTTTTTAAAGACCATTATGAGGTCAAAATTATTAGGCCCTTTAGGCTATTTTTTTAATAGTCTACAGAACAAACCATCGTTAAAATAACTTGCCTAATTACCCTAACCTGCCTAGTTAACCTAATTAACCTAGTTAAGCCTTTAAATGTCTCTTTAAGCTGTATGGAAGTGTCTTGAAAAATATCTAGTAAAATATTATTTACTGTCATCATGGTAAAGATAAAATAAATCAGTTAATAGAGATGAGTTATTAAAACTATTATGTTTAGAAATGTGTTGAAAAAATGTTCTCTCCATTAAACAGAAATTGGGGAGAAAAATAAACAGGGGGGCTAATAATTCAGGTGGGCTAATAATTCTGACTTCAACTGTAAACAGTGCAGTATTTTACAGTGTATATTTTGTTTTTTTTCCTACAGTGTATATAAATTTATATATAAACATATTTGAAACATAGGAAAAAACTCTAACTAATGGAGAAAACATTTTGGTAAATTTGATGCCGCACGCATGCAAATTCTCACAACACATACACATGTAACTGCATTGCAAAGTCCACAAAGGAAATGTGGAGGAAGGAAATTCCTGTTTAGAGTTATTTATAAAATAACATTTAATTTAATAGTAATTGTGTAATACAGCTTATTAGGGCTACACATATACAAAGCACAGGAATCCATACAACAATGATGTTAAAATAAGCCTTTAAATGTCACTTTAAAGAAATGATAGCAAATAACTCACTCTAAACAGAAAGTAGCCAGGGTCATCAAGTTTTGGGATTCCCTGACACATTTCTGTTTTAGTCTGCTCTGTTTGCATTTGCTAGGTTGTGAAATTTTCTTGTGAAATTGATGACTATCTTTTCTTAATTTTTTGTTAGTGTTATTCTACACAACAAAAATGCTAGACGTTTTCGTCTAGAAAAAAATTCTTGTTTTCGCTTTCATTAGAGTATTTTACATACCTCATTGGCAGATTATTTTGCTTGTTTAAAGAAAAAAATTCACTAAATTCTGATTTATTGTTTCTGAAATCAAGACAATATTTTTTACTTGTCTAGAAAATGCTTCTCGATTTGAGAATATTTAGATATTGGGACTAGAAACAAGACAAAAACCTCATGTAAGGTGCAAAGCATATTTTCTGTCCTTAAAATAGCAATAGTGGATTCAGACATGCACTTAATGCTTTTGCGCCATGCGCTTTAGACTTTTGCACCTAATAGTTAAAATGGAGCCAAAGAGTCACATTTGGAGAGCTTTGAAATGATAGTTTTAACTTTTAATCTGTTTCACTTGCTTTTAACATAATTGAACTAATACTGCGGTTGATCAGCACCACCTCCTGGACTGATTATTTAAAAAAAAATGAGATCTAATAGGAATAAAAAGCACCTGCTGTGAGTCATGTACTCTTATCGTCAGATGGCATCTTGTGAGCCTCGCCATAATTAAAATAAACATTTTCTATTTTTTTTAAATATATAAAAATCCCAAACAAATGTAATTCACCAAATTGGCACACATACGTACAGTGCCACTAGCACATTGATTTAGAGAGTGGCACAAAGTGAAACTAAACTGACATTTTGAAATAACTAAAAAAAACACATGGTAAATACTACACAAAACAAACTAACTAAACCAAACACAAACTGCTCCCGATTAGAATCAACATGCAAGTAAGCCAGCATAGTACAAGCAACACACTTTTATTGGTCATTTTTGTAAATTGCATGACTTGCATACCTGTTGAGTTTCATGCCAGTAGTATGGTTTGCCCTTTATAATGCAGTGATGTATTGCGTGTGATGTGTGTGTGCATTGAAGAGCAGCTGAATACAGTATAACAGCTGAAAGGTTGGGAACACTGACGCTATTTTTCAACATTTTATCTGATGGCAGACACTGAATTTAGAGTTTTTCTCTCATGCTTGAACCACATCTGACAGAAGTATATCGGCTTTAACACACACCTTTCAAAATCGAAGGTGTGCATGACAAAAACACACCGTTAGCCACTCAAAACAGTATTGACACCCACTTTTGGATCGTGAATTATCTGTTGAGAAACGCTGTAAAGGGAAGTTCTAAGCATCCTACTGGAAGATGCTGGTCACTGTGGCACTCTCCATGCAGCAGCGAAGAAAACGGTCTATTGATGCCCTAGTAGGAAGAGATGGCATGTTTTTGTAACAAAACATATGGAAAAAATGGCAAAGATTGCACCTATCATAATCTTTGTGAATCCCAAGCCCATTTTTGTGACTACTAACACTCCTGGAAGCCAGCATGCTTACCTTGAGTGGCTCTGTTGTTGCAGCAAAGCACAATTCATCTTTCATGGCTTGGTGTTTGTGAAATATGTATGTACTGTAGCACAAAGACATGTTTGCCGAAGTGCCCATCTAATATGCATTACATACAATCTGACAAATAGCTCTTAGGGTGAAGATTGCATCCCGGTCCTCGTACAAACGAACACAGCCCACAGCTGGACAACGTCTGGAAAAATTACACGAGTGAATAGCTTAGTGACCTACATATTCATGTGATTTTTGGCAAGGGAAACGTAAAGGAATATACTGGAAGCACAGTGGCAGTGGATGAATGATCAACAAAACAATTCAAGAAAACCTTGAATGTTCAAGTGCTCGCTGATAAAATCCCAAACAGAAGGAAAATGTCACTCTAAATATTACGGTTTTAAAAATTACACTTCCATATTCCATAATAGATTTACATTTATTCATGAAGCATGAACTTTTATGCAAAATGACTTACAAATGGGGGAAATAGAAGCAAATCAAATTTCAGATCTCTCATCAATAAAACCACAGCAACTCAATCAATGTAGTGATGAATTTAAGTTGAAGTTAGACATTAGCTATTGCGCTTCCGTTTCAAAGTATTTTTTCGCAAAGATTTCAAGTTCAAGGGTTTGTTGTACCGTTTTCAGTTTGAATATGATAATTTACAAGTAGATTTCAAGTAGGACTGCAAAAAATCAAGAAAGGACATTACAAGATAAACATTTTTATGCAATAAATTTTATCATTTTCCACATTTAAATCTGTTCATTTAGCAGATGCATTTATCTGAAGCGGCTTTAATAAATGAGGGGAATAGAATCAAGTCAGATTACCAGAAAAACAGCAAGATGTTGATGCTGTGGCAAGCCTAGCATTGTACATTATACATTATTATTTCCACTGAGCAGTACAGTTTGGTACAGAACAGCATGGTGCGGTATGCATTTATTTTTGTTTCTGCTGTCAGAATTTTTTTGTTTCGTATCATTCGGAATCGATAATTATTGAATTTGTTTTTTACAATCCATTTAGGAATATTATATTATATAAACGCTTCACAATCAAAGCAAACTTTAAGGTAGATCGACATCTGTAAGGTGTCAATAATAATGATACGGTAAACCTCAAACTCTGTAAACAAAACAAATTCTGAAAATCAAATCTGAGTTTCAACTAAAGCAACCATCAATATTCAAATACACATTGCGACATTACAAATTGTGAAGTTGAATGACTACATTACCCCTATGCTAAAAACAATCTTTCAGATGTGGTGCCAGTGGCTGGGATGCACAAGAAAAGAAACCAAAGAGCCACTCTGGCGACATCCTTACATCCTTTTTTATTTATAATCTCTTTACTGCTGCATGTCACGGCACTCATTTTCTTGTGTTATTCTGACCTGAGGTGGTGATAACACGAGCCAACCAGAGTCCGTTCACATATTGCGTCTAAAAGCAGGTAAAAAGTGTGCGGCGTGTGGATTCATTTACCATTTCAATGTGCTTTGCGCTCGCGCTCCCCTGATGTCTCTCGGAACTAAGAGACCATTAACCACTGGTCTCCTGATGACAAACGGACAAACCTTTGCTGTGGTTCTGATACAACTCTTATTAATGGTGGAAAGTAAAAAGCACAGCAGTGTTCTGTGTTTGTCTGAAGTAATCAGTCTACCGTTATTAGCAGATTGGTTACTTCTACTTCCATGAATCGCGGTGTGTTTGCGGTGTTCTGGAAAGTTGAGATGTTTTTAACTAATGCGGAGTTCAGACTGCATGATTTTCAAAGTGGTCGTGTCACAGATGTTTTTACACTGCACTGCATCTGGGCTGCGTTTTGTCGCTGCTTTGTTTACACTGCAAAATGGATCGGCGACAGGGAGTTTCACACTGCATGACTTTAAAATAAAAAAATCGCTGACAACTTTGTCCAAACTACGTCTCACACCCAAAAACACGTAGTATATCTTTTGTTATTAACTACATAACGAGAAAGAAGCCGTTAATGGCGTAGAAAATGCATATTTGCTCACCTGGCTTTGAAGGGAATTAGCAATATCTCTAAATTTTTTTACATTTTTTGACCGGGTTGGGTTGTGATATTGCTCACATGACACATCAAACAGACACGGGGCTCATGCCAAATTTACACAAATTTTCCCTCCATTTCTTGTGTCCGAATAAACTGAAAATGAGCGCTTTTAACTTCTCCCTCAACCTCCCGCTGGTCTTCAGGTACGCACACTAGTGAATGCTGCTCTCTCATTGGCTGTAGGTGATCGCAGATGTTATTTTCAGTCAAAACACATTTCACACGGCATGATTTGAATCGCTGACAGCTCCAGATATTGAGCACGCCAAATATCTCCCAGGCATCGGCGACTCCTCGGCGATTCTCTCAGATCGTGTCTTTGATAGTTCATATTGTGTGATTATTACTCATGTGAACGAGCACCGATTTGCCTGTGATATCAGGCGTATTTCTGCGATTTCGCAAAACCTGTCGGCGAGTCAAAATCGGGGCTAAAATCATGCAGTCTGAACTCGGCATAAGTGCAAGTTGACTTGAAAATGCGAGTACATCACGTGCGCACTGCTTGCACACCATGTGCGCATCACTCCCTGCTTGTGCATGCAACCGTGTGCCTCGATTGGAAATAACCCTATCTTAATGGCATTCTTTCAGAGGCACGTGCTCAGCAGACACATTTCAATAAATCAATAGCGCTTCATACTGAAACTTCATACCCCAACTTTTTTTAGCATTATTTACAGTGGTCTTCAGTCAATAAAAACCGATACTGTTCTATCGGCTCAGCCCTAAGATGAAGCAGTATTTTTAAATACACCACCAAAACATAACAATATAATAATAAATGACACCGCATAGCATAGCTTGATGGTTGGCCTGAGCTCAAACAAAGCTTGTCGTACCAAATTGTACTGTACTGTACTGGACTGAACCATAACACTCAGTGTATGAGACATTGTATGACTAATAAGTCATGTGTTTATTTGTTCATTTAAAATAATAAAATAAGTTAACCATGCTTCAACCTAATCGTGAAGTCATATGATCTGTTTTAATATGTACAGCTTGTAAGTTTAATTTGATTCAAATTAAAAAATTAAGTCAACCACTAATTTTTTTATAGTGTACATAAAAATAAAAAAACAAATAGAATAGGAAGTGTTAATGTTTGAAAGATCAAGTGTTGAAGAAACAGATGTGCCTTTTGCCATTTCTTGAAAATGGCCATATTTACAGTCTCTCTTACTGCCGTTGGAAAGGCAGAGAAAGAACGGAGGTGTGTTGTGCGCCTGATTGTGGCTCTTAATGACAGAATGGCGCACCATGCCTTTGCCCCAGTGCTGGGCATGCACAGTACGATTGCTAGTCATACGCCTGGCACAGACGGCAACAGAGATGGCTGGCTCGAGCGCCACTCTCATAAAGGCAATCTGTCTCAGGCTTCCATAATCACCATCTGTCATTCCCCTGAATCAATAGAAATGACAAACGAGGACCAGAAGCCCTGCTGACAGGCACAGAGGGCACGGTGCTGGCCAGAGCTCTCTGGATCTTCAGGGGTGGATCTCATGTTCCAGCAGGTCAGCATCGCTGTGCTCCTCCTGGGGAACTCTGGAGGCCTTTACTGCTCGGTTCAGAGTAATTAGGTTAGAGTTGATGATTTGGGGCAATTCTGGGTCAGAACAAATTGAGTTCTGCTTGACTCAGTGTTTTTGTTGTCGTTGTTGTAAGGGTGTTTTTTTTTTCAGCTAAAGGCACATTTGTGTGAAGTGGATAGATTTTTTAAAAATGTTTCTTTTTAAAATAAATCTAATACATTACAGTTTTCTTTATTAGGCAAATGTCACATTAGTCAGTCTCTGAAACATTTTTTAAGAGCTATTTTTCATGTTCTAGACATTCTAATTGAAAGTATCAAAATGTCTTATTGAAAACATTGTGTATAAAATAGTGGTATCTAATATATATAAATATATTTCAAATTTGGAGATTCACAATTTATTTTTCGAATTATAAATGTATTATCAAAAGTGTTTCTTTCATTTTCCTTTGGCTTAATCACTTTATTCATCAGGGTTTGCCACTTCTGAATGAACCGCCAACATATCCAGCATGTGTTTTGCACAGCTTATGCCCTTCCAGCTGTAGCCCAGTACTGGGAAACACTCATACACTTTCACATTCACACACATACACTACAGCCAATTTAATTTATTCAATTCACAAATACCACATTTATTTCTACTGTGGGGGAAAATGGAGCACCCAGAGGAAACCCACGTGAAACACGGGTAGAACATGCAAACTTCACACAAAAATGCCAACTGACCCAGCTAGGGCTTGAACCAGCGAGCTTCTTGCTGTGAGGTGGCAGTGCTAACCACTGAGCCACCGTATCGCCCCAAAAGTATTTCATTTTGAAATATTTTAATATTATTTAATTTTCAGAATGACCTACATGTTTGCCCCAAATTAAGTTTTATCAGAGGTAAGTTAATCAATTCCCGGTAAAATGTAAAGATTTAAAAAATTAGGGAGATACAATAAGGGAACAGCATTGTTTAGATAAAATTTGAGCTAAACACTCTCAAAATGATTTTTTTTTTACTTCAGTGCCATAAAAAAATCATTTTAGCTTCACAGTGACTGTCAGAAATGTAAATGTTCAGTGTATTTCTTCATAGAACCATCAATAAAGAACTTTAATTATAATGGCACTTAAAATGTAAGCAATTAAATTTACCATTTTATTCAGGAAAACAAAAGTAAAATGTGTTTATAATTTGCTCCCCACAATGATTTCAGACTGTCATTGTTTGACATTTAATGCTGAAACAACCCTGTCCACATTTGTATGACATTTTAAAAAAAGGCTTTAAGATGTTTCCCTTTTCATGAAAACACAGCAAAACTGAAGAAAACCAAAAGAAACACCTCTGATAACTGAGAATAATTCCTTCTGTTTTTATGTTGATCGACATGACATTTAAATTGGTGCTGTTTACATAATTATTTGAATTATATATATCTGGTTATACATCACATGCTGTTGTATTACAATGCTATTAAAAGACAAACTAGTTAAAAAAAAAGCTGTGTGTTTATGTGACCAATACATGCACCAGCTGCTCATTGCTGAAGTCATTATTTACATTTGTTAATGATGGACGCAGAAAGCAGGATGAGTATTGATGATGGAATTTGAACAGATTGTTTGGGACTGGTTAAGAATCTGTGCAGGATTGGTTTATCTCTCTCAAAAGCAGAATCAATTGCTTTAGTTGTACAGCTCCATCATGCGCACAGTCTCCAGGGAATAACCAAATTACATTCCAGTCTTCTCATCACAGCCAGATTTGTCTGCGCAGGCCTCCGTAAAGCCGCGTGCCACGACAGAGCCTCTAATACCCCCGAAGGTGCGCTGCATTGATGAGAAGCTTTACTCTTATACATCAAAGCGATTGTGATTGACAAAATAGTGTTAAAGCGCCCATCATGGTGCAGGCCCTGCAGACTTGTGGGCTTACAAAGCCTCAGAAAACCTCAAGATTGGATCCAAGCCGGGAATAAAGGACACCAACGGATGATATATGGGACAGGCTTATCCCAGCTTGGACCACTAACAACATCTAAGCGTTGAAGGACTTAGATCCACGTGAGCACGTTCACCTTTACTGTGGGAACGAGCGCACACACACATGCACACACACACACAGACAGGCATCCGGATTGCTTGAAAACAGCACCTGCTCCTCCATTTGAAAACTATTTAGGGAGGCATCAAACTCTATCAGAACAGGTCTGATTGCGGTCGCCTCTTCACAGTCCTCCAATCACTCAGTGAGTCAATTAGCCCCCGCCCTCGACAGCAACCCTCCTCAGCTGTGTGCTTGCAGCCTGAGAGGGAATCCATTCAGTGGCACCGAGCAACACCTGAGGCCCCCCCAGCCCTCTTCTCGCTCGCCCGTCCACCTCCTTCCACTGGCTAATAGTTTGGCTCCAAGGGCAAACAGCTCACAATGGCGTTCAATTCACCCCATTGTCCTCCTTCACTCCTGTAGAGAAGGCCCACCAGTCACCGCTTCAGAAAAAGCCATTTAGTCAAAAACCGTGGCAAGGAATGGAAGGTACATTCTTGGAAGAAAAAAAGGTTCTTTATTTGCATGAATGGCTCCCTGAAGAACCTTACTATGAAATCTTTCCATTACACAAAAGGTTTTTATAGTGGAAAATGGTCTTTATGTTATTAAAATGTTCTTCAGACCAAGAAAAAAAAATAATTTTAAGAACTGTTAACTGTAGGATTCTCTGTGGAACCAAAAATGATAGTAGGCATATACGTTAATAGACATACAGTATGGGTATTACAAAAAAGCTTTCTTATTGGTATTGATTCAACAACGTGGTTTTTGCACAACATTTTCATAGTTCACATAACTATTGTTTACTATAGCTGTTGGTTCCCTTTGTTACCTGCTTTTTTTGGTGTATTTGCACCATAGGAACTTGGAACATTTTAAGTTATAGGATTGCCTGCTGAGGGGATTACATTAGCTTCCTCAGCTTTAGAGTATGGGTCTTATATGGTAGGAACTATCAGTGACACAAGTGTAAATTGACTGGCTGAAGACATGCTATATGAAACACCAAGTAAAATAATTTTAGGAACTGTTAACTGAATCTTTTTGGCATTTAATACTTAATTACTATATTTTACTTGATTTATAGGAATATAGATGTATAGGCAGACCCTTACAAATAATTTTTTTATTTATTAATAGTTCCCTGAAGAACCTTTAACATCATTCATTCATTTTCTTGTCTGCTTAGTCCCTTTATTAATCTGGGGTATCCACAGCGGAATGAACCGCCAACTTATCCAGCATATGTTTTACGCAGCGGATGCCCTTCCAGCTGCAACCCATCTCTGGGAAACATTCATACACACTCATTCACACTCATACACAACGGACAATTTAGCCTACCCAATTCACCCATACCACATGTCTTTGGACTTGTGGGGGAAACCGGAGCCCCTGAAGGAAACCCACGCAGCCACGGGGAGACTTAAGTTTAGTTAAGTCGCTTTTAAAAAAAGAAATTGCTGAATTAAAATGTAGTCACATTGAATCCTTCACGCAATGAGAGAATGCAGGAACAGATGCTGCGTAAAACTTGGCGGTTCATTCCGCTTTGACGACCCCGGATTAATAAAGGGACTAAGCCGACAAGAAAATGAACGAATGAATGAATGAATAATTCAAGAGTTCACACTTAGCTGATGATTGATTATAAAGCTTGTTTGGCATGCTGTCCCAGAAGAGAGGCCTGAGCTTATAAGATCCTCGAGCCCGGGGCTCCCTCCCGTTTGCAAGGCGAGAGGAGAGTTTGAGCTCAGGTAGATCTCGAGAACTCCCCTGCGGGTAGCTAATGAACAGATAGTGATTGGTATGAAGAGATAACTACTTACTAGAAGCGTGTATATGGAGCCGATTTGGATTAGTCAATTAACTTAAGTTGCATGTTTTTGGACGGTGGGAGAAAACCGGGAAGCCCGGGGAAAACTCACGTGAGCACAGGGAGAGCTTATAAACTCTGCACAGAAATGTTAGCTGGCTTGGTAAGGACTAGAACCAGTAACGTTCTTGCTGTGAGGCAACAGTGCTAACCACTGGGCCACCGTGCCACTCATCTAGGAAAGGAGGAGGAGTAGGGGTGGAAGGGGGGATTCTTCAAAATGAAGATGGCTGTGATGTGGAACTTAGGGTATTTATAGTAGCTTAGGAATCGTCTGATAGGTGAATCATAAATTGAATAATCAGGACCAGCTGCAAGCAATCATCAGCACATGATCTTCTCGAAATTAGTTTATATATAAACTTTACAAAGTAATGCATCACTTTACTCATTATTTAGAAAAGGAATATTATTATGTAACTCACATTACTTGTAATGTATTACCCCCAACACTGACCATAACCAGAACCAGAACCAAATGCCCATGAAGAACCATTATTTTTTAAGAGTGCAGATTATTAAGATCTTCTGTTCAAACAGAAGACAAAAACAGTTCACTAAGAGAAACCACAAATGGTTCTCTTATGGCATTGTTACAAAAACTCCCTTTATTTTAAGAGTGTGAGCGCAACTCTCACGGCAGGCCACCGAGGCATTTTAACACAGCCATCTGGTCGCTTGCGTACGTTTTAGGTGTTTTATTGTGAGAAAGAAAGCGGCAGCCACGTTTCGCCATCGCTTCAGGTTAGCCCGTGCGCACAATCGGTTATTTATTCAGGGCTCTTTTGAAATAATCGAGTTGACACATCTGTCAGATGGCGAGGGAAGGAATGCTAAAAGGTCACGGGGAAAGATACCAGCTGCTCCAGACGAACCTTTCCTGCCTTCAAATAGCACAGTCATTACACTGGAACAGATGGGGTCCCTGAGCTTTCATTTCAGTCTTCAGGTACAACAACACCAATGCAAGGTCAGTTTAAGCTGTCTGGAGGAAAAGCTAAAGCCCATCCCCCCAGAGAAAAAGAAAAAAACAGAGCGGCGGTGCATCTAGACAACACTTGTGCGTAACAAGCCTGCTTGGATCTTTTTTTAATCAATGCCATAGCATCAAACAGAAGAGATGATGGTAATTGGTAACTGCATCATTCATAATTTACAGAGGGCTTTTGACGTGATATGTCATCCAGCTAGACTGTGTAAAAGCATGCTTGGTGCCTGAGGCTGAGCTCTGCCAGTTCTCTTTGATGATCACACAACATATTAAAGACCTGTGGAAAGAAAGGCATCTTTGATATCGGTATTGGCATCGTCTCTCTTTTGAGAACTTATGGCAGTCTTAATCTCTTTGAGGGTGTGTTTTTGTGATCCACTTTTGAACTCACTGCAAGTCTGGTATCATCTTGTGGAAAATATTGAAATGTTATGCTTAAAAAGAAAGATCGAAAGATGAATAAAGTTTACAAAGGAGAGATGGATTGTAAACACAATTGCACAAACAGATATAAATCATTTAAATCAGCGTGGGCACGTGTACATTATAACAGCTCCTCTGTGCCTTGGTTCTGCAGTAATGTTTACAAGTGGCAATGCATATTTCAGTGCAAACAGGGGATTTTGCTGTTCATTTTAATTTTTAAAAAAGATGCAAAAGGAAAGCACAGATTGTCAGGCATTTGAAAAAAGATCATCAGAACTAGCAGTAAGACAGTAAGAGTGGTCATAAATACTGAGTGAAGTAGAGGAATATTCGCAGATTATTAAATGCTAAATTAATCTAATGTAATAATGGGGTTTTAAGGGCAAATACTGTTACTATAACAATATAATGGGAATGTAAAAATATTTTTCTTTAAATAAATATTATTATTAACAAAATATTATTAGCTGTTATAAAGCATTGAGGTTTTAAAAAAGAATTTAACATTAGTCAGCAAGGCAGTAAACTGACAGTAAAACCAAAATATGTTTATGTTGAAATTCTTTTAATTATACAATACTCAAATCATGTTTTTTCCTCCAGAAATATAAGTGATTCATAATATATCTGTAACCCTATTGGTATCTGCAGATTTTCAAAGTTATTGTTATCGGCTCAATAAGGAAATTAATTTCTTTTCATCATATAAAAGACAGCTTGAGTGCCTTCAGAACGTCTTTCAAAAACATCTCAAAATCTTACTATCCCCAAACCTTTAAAGAGTATGCAACTTTTGGTTTATTTTCTTTGCTAACTATAATTTAAAAGGCAGTTTATAAAGCACAGTGCTCTCTTACCAGTCCTGATTCAAACACAAAGTCACATTGACTTAAACACCAGGTGTAAATGAGAATACTTCTCTGTAGTGTCTTAGTGATCAGATCAAAGTAAATCTTAATTTCTGGTGTAAACAAGGGCCATAGTAACAGTAGAGTTTCAACACAACGTGATGGTGGAGGGTAAACTGATTATTTATATTATGATATAAGTACTGTTCTTTTGAACATTCTATTGATGAAAAAATCCTCAAAATATAATGATTTCCTCAGAAATATTAGTGATGCATAATTTATTGGTAACCATATCGGTATCTGCCGATTAAATTGTAGAATGTTATCTCTGCTCTAACTTTTGATTAAATAAACGCAGATTTAGTGCCTTTGTAGCTTCTTTCAAAACATTTCAAAATCTAACCATTCACAAAAACCATTTGGTTTATCTTCTTTGCTAACTGTAAATGTCAACCCAGGCTCATTATTGATACGTACTCCTGCATACATTTCTGTGCAGCACAAAATATGTCCCAGGAGGTACGTTTTTTTTTTTTGCAGTTTTTGTTTTCGCGAATCCACCAGAGGCCGATGTGTACGATGTTTTTCAGATCTCAAATTTCTCTCGCGAGTGCCATTCACATCTGCTCTCCTCGCAAAAATCCATCAGAGGCTGCTGTCGACTGACTGACTGACCGACCGACAGATCCCCCTACCCAAACCCTTCCCTAAACCCAACCGATAGTGTTTTCATAAGCACAGATTGACCAGCCCACCCACTTCCCTAAACCCAACCGACAGTGTTTTCAAAAGAAATAAAAAAAAGAAAAGCCCTTGCAGCCACCTGATTTTTACTGCGTTTTCAGACTTTACCTCATTCTCACTGTTATTTACTTGCTTATTTTATTTTTTGCCTTTTGTATTTATTTTACCTGCTCTCTTGAACCGTTCTTCACCAGACACAAACCCTGTCATCGCAGTCAACTCCTCAAGTCCGCTGACGTATACGGTGAGCCACTGGGCAAACTGGTAACAGCGAAAAAGCCGTCCACATGGAGGTAAGCGGTCAGATGGTAGCGCAAAAAGAAACAGAAGCTGTCGGCAGCGTCATACTTCTCCGTAGCTTTAGTTTAAAGACGAAATGCAGCCAAACGTAGCTCTGGCTGTATAATTCGCGCTCTCCAGCAATGTATACAGGGGTATGTTTTCACAATGAGCCTGTGTTGGTAGATTTCAATGTATAAAATATAAAAAATAAAATAATGTTACATTTAAAACTGATTGGACAAATAAAGTGTGAAATACACAAAACCAGCAATGATAGACTTCCTGATTAACTCGCTGTGGCTTCATTAATTAGCCAACAATTACCCTATTTTGAGCATACTGGTTTCTTCAGTTGTGATCCCCAATGATGACCTTAGAGAATGTTTATTACTGACACACTTTGCCCGTGAGATTGTTGCTTTCTTAACTGATGACCACACAAATAACATCTCACAATAATGACCTTATATTTAGTAACTGAGGTTCATTAGCAATTTAATGCGTAAACAAATATGCGGCTTTATTGATTACATCATGTTTTGCTTCACTGGTGGGCTCATTATACAATTGATCATTTTAAGTGGCTAATAAGGCAATTAAGGAGAACTGGTTTTACTTTTCATTGCCATGTCAGTGATTATGTTAATTGCCTTTCAAACTATTACCTCATTATTGACCTCATCTGTGAGTTTCCCAATTACAGTAGCCCTTAAGGTCAAAAAGTGGCCTCATTAGTTGCTTCCATCCAGAGTTGAGAAACTTAAATTGGCAAATTTTGGCTTTATCACATCAAATATTTGTTAATACAGCTGGGTTCATTTGCAGTTAGAAGAAAATAATTAAAACTTTATGATGAACTTGCACTTCTACAAGAGAAGCCGCTGTGGGTCATTTTTCTATAATAAATGTATGCCTCAGTCATGTTACCCTGATGGTAAGTAATGTTTGGTAATGGAATTGTCTGGAACAGTTCTGGGAGGCAATTATTCCAAATCAATTATTATGACGGACTTTGGCTTGGGCCCTCCAGAATGACTAAAACAACATTTTGTGTGAGGAGATCGATCCACTGTTAGTCCAGTTATCTAGTCAAATGCATTTTTTCGCACACTAATTAGTTTATTTGGCAAATGGATATCAGTCATAATTTATCTTCTTGTCAGATTAAACAAAATATCTGAATGATTCAATAATGCACAATTTATTTTATGAACACTTTAAAAATTTGTATGCATGATTGTGACTTTTCCATCCAGTGGGATTTTATCCAGGGTCCTAACATTTAAATTATAACAGGTGAATGGAACTAATCTGACAATGTAGTGATGGTGATTTTGAACTCGATAAAACAGCGACCCTCCCAAAATAAGAGTATTAGTGTGGCTAATTAGAAATGTGACAAATAAATGAAAGGTTTAGAGAATGAGGTTACTAATTTATAGTTTATTTACAACCCCAAATTCAACAAGTGGTACTCACTGCACAGCCACATTGGCAGAGCTGAGCTCCATCAAAAGGGAGCTTGAGCTCCAGCTCTTCCTTACTGCACTTCTTCTATGAGTGATGTCACTGGGGGTTGGGGCTAGAGGCAGAGTAGGTGCACACTTTAAAACAGTTTATAGGAGTAGGAGCTGGAGCTCAAGCTCCCCCTTATTGGATGTGAGCTCCACCCAAGTGGCTCTGCAGCGAGCTCCTCATCAAATTTAAGGAATCTTGAAGAATTTCAGTGCATAAAGGACACGGGTGCAAGACTTTGATCAAGAATTTGATCTTCGATCCCTCACTGCATCAAGAATTGTCATTCATCTTTAAGCAATATCACCACATGGGCTTAGGACTACATTGGCAAACCTTTGTCAGGTGCCAAATTCGAAGTTGCATCCAAAAGTGCGAGTTTAAACTGTCATTCATTCATTCATTCATTTTCTTTTCGGCTTAGTCCCTTTATTAATCCGGGGTCGCCACAGCGGAATGAACCGCCAGTTTAAACTGTACTGTGCCAAAAGGAAGCCCTGTGTTAACAGTGTCCATAAGTGCCATTTCGGATGCATCTCGGATGAACCATCACACAATGGGAATTAATGAATTACTTAATTATTTACTTAATTAGTATCTTTAAATTAATAAAGACAGTGTTTAAAAAAATCAACACTGAAGATCAAACACTAATCTGAACAGAAGCAGAATCCATATACCTTTATAACATCCCTGTAAACCAGGGGTGTCCAAACTCAGTCCTGGAGGGCCGGTGTCCTGGAGACTTTAGCTCCAACTTGCTTCAACACACCTGCCAGGAGGTTTCTAGTATATCCAGTAAGAGCTTGATTAGCTGCTTCAGGTGTGTCTGACTAGGGTTGGAGCTAAAGTCTCCAGGACACCGGCCCTCCAGGACTGAGTTTGGACACCACTGCTGTAAACTATATTCATAAGTGAAACCATATTTCCAAGGCCTTTGTAGGGCACTATGAAATTTTCTTCCCCCCCCCAAATATTTTTTTTTCATTTAAATTTATTCTCACTCCATTTTAATGCTCAAATTAAGTTTTAGTATGCAAAATGTACTCAATGCAACAGTGATTTATTAGTTTTAAATGATTACTTTTATTAATATACTCATTATCATCTCAAATTATTACTCACGACCTATAGCAATCTGCGCTTTCATTATAAAATTATCTAAACCACTAAATTAACTATTTTAAAATAAAACAGACTTACTGGAAACAAATATCATCAACCACCTCATCTAAAATAAGTACCCATGTACACCCTCGTCCAGATCTTCGTGAGTAATGAACATAAAACAGCCAGTCTAATTGATGAGCTTGAGCGTGCACTGGCCAATCATCAGATTTACACTGCGATGCGTGTTAGCTGTATCGAGGTAACTGTGATAATGAAGAAGACGGACAAGCAGCTGGCGATGAAGAGAAAAAAGCGCTGTGTGTGCAACATTAACAGAATTAACAGAGCAGAAAATGTTCGTCTGAGTCAATTAACGGCTATTCGCTAGGCTGGGATTTTTACTATCGCCGTGCATGAATGCAGCAGGAGTTGCATTATTCAAAGCCATCCTGCAGGAAAACATGCTGGAGTCTGTATGCAGTAATCACTTCAGAATAATATTCCGGAGAACATTGGAAACAATGGCTGCCATTGAATTGCATACTCTCAGAGCAGCTACTTCTTTTGAATTAGCAATTACTTTGCAGCTGTTAAGAAAGTGTGTGTTATGAATGTAATCAAGACATACTACAATGCATTCGTCGTATTGTCATTGTCATGTGACCTACAGCATCAGTTGCAGTGCTTCACTGCCTTTCAAATATCCACTCCCATTGCCTCAAGGGGTTTATTAAATGTCCATTAGATGCATATTTTTTAAATGTCATACTTTGAAAGTATGGACATTAGCATATCCAGCCTGATCTCAACATGAAACATGAAATGCCTGAAATGTAAATAATTTACATATTGGCAAAAAAAGTGGTTGAATACATAACATTTAATTCATACAAAAATGTGAAGTATTTTGCAGACATGAAAAGGAGGCATGTCTGCAAACCCCACCCTTAATATCAACCCTAAATCATGCTAAAATGTGTGAATAACATCATAGAAATTAATACCAAATATTATGGAGCCATATCAATCTCAAGAATAATACATTTACAAAATAAAATTCATACACAATTCACATTAGGGCTGCATAATATATCGTTTCAGCATGGATGTTGCAATATGATCATTCACAATAGTCACATTGTTAGTATATACAATGAGTCTGGAGTCAGGTGTTTTTTTGAGGCCTGTGATTGTGTGAGGGTTTTAAAAGCATTCAGGCATAGGAAATTGTACCGTTTGTAACTTTGCCAAATGAATAATGATTATTTTATTGAATTGTTTATTAAACGCAGACTATGCAGTATTTTTTTACGTTTGATATTTCAATTACTTTATACCTGAAGACATTTTGACTCCTCGGAAAACAATAAAATGCTGTTTATTTAATTTGTAGCCTTTTCTTTATTGAATTTATCTATGCTTGTAGATTGTTTAGTTTATTGAACTCCCCTACAAAATCATTCAATTTAATCTAAAATTGTAAATTCTTTCCAAAACCTTATTCAACTCATGGGACTTGTATTCATATTGTAATATATATCACACACACACACAAAAAAAATTGCAATGTTAGATGTTTCCATTATCGTACAGCTCTAATTCACATTCACATCAAATTCAATTCGTACATACACAGATTCAATTCGTAAATTCAAAACAATTTATAAATATGCAAAGCACAATTTGTAAATTCAAAACACAATTCATAAATTCAAAACACAGTTCATAAATAAACAAAACACAGTTTGTAAATTTAAAACACAATTCATAAATACACAAATTTGAATTTATTAGAAATTAGTGCATTTATGAATTGTGTTTTGAATTTACAAACTGTGTTTTGTGCATTTATGAATTGTGCTTTGAATTTATGAATTAGATTTGCATATTTATGAATTGTGTTTAAATTTACGAATTGCATTTGTGTATTTATGAATTGTGTTTTAAATTTACAAAATATGCAAATCTAATTCATGAATTCAAAGCACAATTCATAAATACACAAAATACAGTTCACAAAACACAGTTTGTAAATTCAAAACACAATGAATAAATACACAAATCCAATTAATAAATTGAAAACACAATTAATAAATACACAGATCAAATTCATAAATTCAAAACACAATTAATAAATACACAAATCCAATTCATAAATTCAAAAGTATTCATTACAAAACACTGTTTGTAAATTCAAAACACAATTCATAAATAACCAAATCTAAAGGCTCGTAAACACTGGGACGCATTTCGTTTGCGTTTATCGTCAGTGTTTTTCGAGACATTTTTCTGCATTCAAGCGATTTTTTTTCTCTGGCGTTAAGCAGAAGAGTATTCAAAATCACTCCTTGATGTTAGATCAAGAATAAAAGAGAAGAATAAAAGAGAAAGTTGACACTCTTGTTGTTGACGATTGGCAAAGCATGGATTGTTCAAGTAGCAGCTCTAGCGATGAAGAAATGATTATTGTTCACCAGTGCAGTAAGCAGCTCCACGTTCATATCGCCTCTGGGCATCTTCTTCAATATGCACTTGCATTGACAGTTTTGCGCTTTAGCGCCTCCAAGGGGTGTTTACTGTAACTTCAGCGGCTCCGTACACGTGAACAAAAGTGCCAATCTAATTGGTGGAGAAAGTTTTGACGTGGCGCGTCGAAACAAAAAAATGAACATGTTTTGCACGTTGGTGTGCACAATCACATTGACGTCCTTTATTTAGTCACGAGGCATTAAACATTGACCGAAAACACAAGCA
Source organism: Danio albolineatus (assembly GCA_903798035.1). Classification (NCBI taxonomy): domain Eukaryota; kingdom Metazoa; phylum Chordata; class Actinopteri; order Cypriniformes; family Danionidae; genus Danio; species Danio albolineatus. Next base: position 11,721,722 of record CAIGQQ010000001.1, on the reverse strand, counting down.
AAAAACATCTCGGTGTGCATGGGCCTTAATTCGTAAATTCAAAACGCAATTCATAAATACGCAAATCCAATTCGGAAATTCTAAATACAATTCATAAATGCGCACATCCAACTAATTTGGGGAAATATTTATGATTTTTACTTGCAAATTCAAACATTGTGTTTTCAATTTATGAATTGGATTAGTGTATTCATGAGTAGTGTTTTGATTACACAAATTGGATTTTGTAACTGTGAATTGTCCTCTGCATGTATGAGTTTTATTTTTGCAAATATATTATTTTTGAGACTGATCTGTCTTCAAAAATATAGCCACTAAATCAAAAAAGATACTAATTAGCATGTGATTGTCTTCTCATATCTGAATGCATCCAACATCAACAACATTTCTTCCTCCACTTGGGTATTTACATAGGTCACGTTCAAGAAAACACACTACCATTGAACCTCAAGTTACTTATTTGGAAGTGCATTTTAAAGTACTTACTTAACCAAAATCATAACCTACTCAGAGAGTATGCAATACACTACAGTAAGATACATTAATACACATAAAAAAGCACACACATAACAAATAGTAACATGATCTACTTTTAATTAGTCTTTTGGAAAGCTGTTGTCTATAGTACCTTGAAGCGCTGCATCCATTGACAGCTGATTGGGTTTTGGAACAAACCAGCAGAAAACCTAGCTTGATTAACAACGACAGTCCAGTGAATAGTGGAACGTGTAGACCTCCTTTTCCACACGTCACTCAAAGTGTTTTCTCCTTCAGTGAGTAAATGCTCTTTGGCAGGGGTTAGATGGCTCTGCCTGTGGTCATAGGCAGTGATCACTACTGTTTAGACTTTATTTGCTGCAGTCTTGAGTCTGTCATCATACTTAGAGTCCCCTAAATCACTCTGATCAGGCAGTTTCTTCTCAAGCGTTCTGCTGTCTTGCTTTCAGATTAAGGCACTGGGCTCTGATCTTCGCTGATTGTATATGACAGTTCCGCACAACTCATGACGTGCACTTTAGAGCTGTGGGCTTTTACAGTTACACACAGCTAAGTGAGGCTACTGGTGCTGTCATAGGGCAGCTGGTTAGTGTGCCAATTTGAGGTGTGTGTGTTTGTGTAAAAGAAGGTGTTAGAGTGAGAATAATAAATCGAGTAACCTGCCTACCTATATCATTTTAAGGCATCATCTTTGTGTAGACTGACCCAGACAAAATTATGCTACTGAAGTTGGTCAATCAGTATGATTTTATTCCACTCTTAAGGTTTGCGTGAACAGGAAGTTGCTTAGAATTCTATATCAGTATGTTGAAGTATCTTCAACTGTAACATAATATTGAGTAGGGGACAGGACTTTCTTTTTGCGCATCATTCACTCATAGCAAACTGAGGGTTAAGACTATTGTTGCTGAAGCTGCCAAACTGATGTAAACAGAGAAGGACTGCCACTGCAAACGTGAAAGCAAATGGTCAGACTTTGATTGAGGATGACCAGAACAGACATCTTTTTCAGTATAATACAGTAGTTAGACAGACAGACAGACAGATAGATAGATAGATAGATAGATAGATAGATAGATAGATAGATAGA
>CAIGQQ010000001.1:11701802-11720124 GCA_903798035.1 Danio albolineatus | reverse complement strand
ATAGATAGATAGATAGATAGATAGATAGATAGATAGATAGATAGATAATGTAGAGAATAATGATGTGCACTAGCAAAATAAACATTGCTCATTTAGTTTTCATACAGACTTTAAGACCCATTCACTTCAAGAATGGTAACTTTAATGATTCATTGGTATTCATTGGCCACTTTTGGAGACCTTTCTAGTTCCAGGTTGGATCAGTATTGCCTTTAATTCTTTGTAGATTTAACTATCTTTATCAGTCTTTCTTTCCACCATATTTGAGAAGATCTGGTGACTGTGCAGGGCTTTTGAGTATAGTAAACTCTTGTTTAATTTTGTTCAAGAAACCAGTTTCAGATGAAAACTATCCTCAGTGGTATTTTAACTATCTTCAGTGGTAGTACGTGTGTCAAGAAAACATTCCCATCATTACACCACCAACATCAGCCTGAAGCACTGATAATAAATCCATGCTTTTGGTGGCATATTTAAATTGTAGTCCCAATTTATGCATCCGCAAAGTGTTTTTGCCTTAAGAAATGTTGATCATTCTCTCTAAACCACGTAAATGGTGTCAGCGGTTTCTGAAACACCAGCCTGTCTTGCTACAACCATGAAACGTTCAAAGTCACTTAAATAAACTTTCTTCCCCAATCTAATGCTCAGTTTGAACTACCAAATATATTTTATATAACAAATTCTATTTGTGTTATTGAGCTGTTAAAGAGTTTTATCATTTAAAGTGGCCGTTATAATGTCCATGCCAATTAGGGTTGGCCAATGTGGGCAATTTGGCATCGTACGATGTCTAATTGGCCATTTATGAATAATTAATTATTTCATAACAAATTATTTGTAGTCTACCTTTTCAACTACCTGACCCGCATGGTCTTTGTTTTACCCATAGCCAAATCATAAGTAAATAAAGATGGGTGACACACAAATTACCACCTGTCCATCACTTTTTCCGCAGGACTCTGGCATTAATATGCAGAGTCATCTGTGTCATTATAATAACGTAGACAGTCTTGGTTAGTAAAAAAAGGTGCACAAAAGCAGGAACTAACCAACAGTTTCTGAGGTTTTCACTAAAATTACAAGTGGAAAAAAAGTTTTTAAAAAAAAGTACAAGCGAAAGATGTACTGACGCTGTGACACATCACCGAAGAGTCGTTAGATAGAGACAAGATTAAGTGTGGATGTGGATCGTTTTCGTTCTGAAACGTGATGTCTATCGGCCATCGGTGATAGATGATGCCATTGTCTATCGACCCAACCCTAATGCCAATGTAATATAACGCTTTGTTTATTGTAAATGTCAGTCAACACACAGCAGTCAGTCAACAGTCAAATAAGTACGTCACATTTTATAACTATTATAATAAACTGTGCAATAATGTATTAGTATTTATTCATTCCTTTTTATGATTTTTAAATTGCTTATATTTGATATATATCTATATTTGTATATATTTATATAATTACAAATGTCTATTTATCATATTAGCTTGCTGGGTGTCGATGTAACGTAATTTCTTTCTGCCTTACATCTACTGCGATGTTTTGACTTACAAAAAAGGAAACTGAAACTGAAATGTGCGCTGCAGTTTAGTTATTTGCTGCTTCAATACCTATGCTCAAGACTGATTCTGATTGGCTGTTAGTGGTTTTATCTCATCAGTTGTAAAAAAACAAATCATTTTGATAGTAATTCCAACAACAAGTTTTTTCTTTGTGCCATTGTCAATTGGTGTGAACTCTACTGATGAATATAAAGTCTTGCTTGTGCATTTTGTGGTACTATTTTAATTTAGTTTTGACACAATTAATAAGATAAAGCTTTGCCAGTAATGCCTGTCAGCTGTACTGTACAGCGTGATATAAATAATATTGATATCACGGTTTGCCTTCAGCTTTGTCCCAAGACGCCACCGGGGTCACAATCTGTCAAGCAGCAATCATAAAGGACATAAAAATAGTATACTATGTGCCTTGGGGAGAATATTTCTGCTGCTCTTTTATGTACAGTGAAAGTGAACGGAGACGAATCATGTCAGCATCCAAAGAGCAATTTAAATGCTTGAATATTCAGAATTGTGAATGAGGTTTTGAAGGACAAGAGGATTATAAATGACAACAAACACGATGATGGTTTTGTCTGAACTATACCTTTCGTATAAAAGATCAGAATTTAAGATGTCAATGCGAGTTTGCACTCCAATCCTAATGGAAAGCGATATGCATATTTTGCTAAATGAAAACAACAAGCATTGTGAAAGCCACTGGAAGCAGTCTCTGCATGTTCTCCCTCACTGCAAGAGTTCAGTCTGTCAATCAGCCTCGACACATCACTTTCATTAACATCTGCAGGGTGTGTTCACTAATCATTTCAGAGAGATAAATGCTTCTTTTTACACTAACAAAGACATGCACTGTTTCATCTGAAGATTTAGGAGTGCGTTGAATGGGAGTGTGTGACTTGTGGATCCCTGTCTCAGTAGAGGGATTCCTATAATGAAGTGTGAGACAGGGCCAGAGATTCCCCCTAAACACACACACACACACACTACACACAAATTCTACAGCTGTCCTAAAATAAGCTGAGCTACCTCACTGCTTTCTAAGGCCCCGTTTACACTAATGCGTTTTCATTTTAAACGCATAAGTTTTGCTATGGTTACGCCATCTGTCCACACTACGCCGGAGTTTTTGAGCCCTGAAAACAGAGCGTTTTGGAAACGCTGGAGAGGACGTTTTCATTCTAAAACGCTGCTGCTCCGTCTCAGTGTGGATGCGGGAAAACGGAGACATCTGAAAACGGAGGCACAGCTGCTGGATACAGAAATGGGAGCACTGTTTGCACTATTGTCTGTTTAAGGCACTATTGTGCAGTTAAACTCTGCCTTTTTTACTACAACAGCTGCACATATTCGCAAGAGGAAAACTATTGTTCGAACACTCGTTAATCGCTCGCGTTTCAAGCGCTGTAGACGTATTTAGAACGCCGGTTTTGAATTACACTGGGAAGAACCAGCGAGACACATGCTTCCTGTTTATACTTGAATGCACATGCCCAGAGTGCGCGAATGGTCACGTGATATACGTATTTGGTGGAGTAGTGTGGACGGATATCTGTTCAGAAACGCTGGGTGAAACGCTAGTGTGGATGTGGATCTTTTTCATGCTAAAACGCCGTTTTAAAACTGAAATGCACTAGTGTAAATGGGGCCTAAGAGGCCATCTACACTGCTTTTAAACATTTTTCAATCATTTAGTTTGATTTACACTGCTATTAAATGGTTTGTGTTGAGTCATTTTATTCAACAAGGATGCGATACATTTATTGATATAAAAATATAGTTTTAGAAATTTGAGAAAAAGATGTTTCTTAAACACCAAATCAGCACATTACAATGATTTTTGAAGGATCAAATGACACTACAGTATTATGCAGTTATTTTATAGTACCTTTTTTCTTATAATGATAATAAACCAGTGCGTTTTTTGCGAAGTGAGTTTTTGTGCTGGTACATTGGCTGGTGTAAGCCCATCATACATAAGTAAATATGATAGTAAAACTGCCACTTCGGTGGCTGCATTTTTCTGTCTTGAGGTATTTATTGAATTATCCATTCCAATGATTCGTTTAGAATAGACAGAAGTGGCTTCCTCTGTGAATGGATCATTAAAATAATGATTCAAATGATTTATTAAAAAATAGATTCCTTCAGGAACAAAACACTTAAGTGTTGACACACAAAATGTCTTGATTTGGCTTTGGAACAGTTCTCATTAGTGAGATAAACTGACAGCAATGCATATACTGTATAAATTCATTCATTCATTCATTCATTCATTCATTCATTCATTCATTCATTTAATCATTCATTCATTCATTCCTTCTTTTCCTTTATTAATCAGGGGTCGCACAGCAGAATGAACTGCCAACTCATCCAGCATATGTTCTACACAGCGGATGCCCTTCCAGCTGCAGCCCATCACTGGGAAACACCCATACAGTCTCATTCCCTGGAAAAGCATATTGTGCACTGAAATCTTTCTGTATTTTTCTGCATGGATGGTGTCATCACAGAAGTGCAAGCTACCTTTGCCATTGGCACTGACACAACCCCATACCATGACAGACCCTGGCTTTTGGACATGTTGCTGGTAACACTGTGAATGGTCCTTTCTTCTTTGGTCCGGAGCACACTGCGTTAATTTCTCCTCATACCTGAAATGCTGATTCGTCTAACCACAGTACACGTTTCCACTGTGTGATGGTCCATCTTAGATGCCTCTGACCTCAGAGAAGTCGATGGTGCTTCTGGACACGCTTTTCACCAACATAGGTTCATTCTGAAAACTTGGCCCTATATACCTTTCTGGAGATCGTGAATTATGTAGCCAAAAGTATGGTTGCATTTCGTTTTTTTAAATGAACCGTTAAAACCGTTAAATGAAGCCGTTCATTTTCGTGCTTACCAGCTGACTGCTTACCTCCGTAAGGACAGCTTTTCAGCTGTTTGTCCAATTAGCTTGCCATGTACGTTGGTGGACTTGAGACGCAGAGAGGAGATTACCACGACGACGGGGTTCGAGTCCGGTGAAGAACAGTTACAGAAAGCGAGTACGACAAAAACTGAAGCCAATTTTTTTTTATAAATATCAGGGTGGGAATGTGGTAAAAAAGAGCTAAAAATCAGACGAGGTCTTTTTTTTCTGAATTGCTTTTTAAATTTGTCGGTTGGGTTTAGGGAGATGGGTGGGCGGGTCAATCTGTGCTTTTTAGAATACTATTGGAATACTATTTAGAATACTAGTCGATCGGTCAGTCAGTTAGTCATTCAGTTAGTCAAACAGTCAGACGACAGCAGCCTCTGGTCTATTTGCGAGAGAACAGCAGGCACGATTGGCACTCTCGAGAGAAATTTGAGATCTCAAAAAGTGTACACAGCTGCCTCTCATGGATTCGTGAAAACAAAAACTGCAAAAAGCGTAGCTCCTGGGACATATTTGATGGTCTCCAGAAATGTATATAGAGGTACGTTTTCACAATGAGCCTCGGTTGCTTTTCACTGAAATTTGTGGATGTAACTTCGTATTGTGGTACTTTTCAAAGGTTTGCCAAAGTATCTTTCTTTGAGAAACATTGTTTAGAAACATTTCAAAAATTTTCTCACATATTTGTTGGCCAACAGGTGGTCATCTGCCCATCTATGCTCCTAAGGGACTAGACCTTTCTTGGATGCTGCTTTTATGCCAAATTATAATTACAATCACCTGTTAACATCACCTGTTTCAATTTACACCATTATTTAACCAATTTACCTGATTACTAGCCATAAACTGCTCCAGTCTCAACTTTTTGCAATGTGTTCCAGGTCTGAATAACAGGAAAGCATTATATTTACTAATGAAATGAAGTTGACCAGACAAAGCATGAAATATTTTGTTTATATTGTCTGCATTGAAATACAAGTCAAAGTAAATTTGGAAATCACAACTTTTTTTTATTTGTGTTTTCAATACTGTCCCAAATTGTTCTGATCCCAATCTGTTATTTACCTCTTAAATGGACAATTACTGTATACCGATAATCTGACATTTCTGGATTGTAATAACATTATTGACAGAACTTTAATCTCTGCACGAACCCCTTTTACAATAATTAATACTTTTTAATAGTGTTGTTCCTCAATAATCTAACATCTTCATCATCCACTTCCTTTGTGTTCCCCTACACAGACATACCCAGCGCCTGTGTTCACCCAGAGGGAAGACAGCAGCATGAAGAGACCTGGAAGCCCAGAGGAAGAGCAGGATGGCAGGATGGAAAGAACAGAGGAATGCGAGACAGCGTGGCTCAGGGGGTGAGAGAGAGATTTGTCTTGGTGATGGGGAAGGTAGGCAGAAGATGCCATATGGCCCCTGCCGGCACTGGGTTTGGGGTGACAGCGGGGAGGGATTGTGAGAGGAATAGGCAGCAGGGAGGGACACCATCAGACCTGATGCTTCCTTCTATAGAGAAGGGCAGAGAGACAGGGGCCGAAGGGTAGACAGGGGCCAATGACTGACAACAGATCTGATTGCATCCAACACAGAGTTGCCAAATGTGACAGGTGCCAACTCTGTGGAAAGAGAGAGAGGAAAGACCAGATGACCAGACAAATACTGTTATGATGATAGAAAATCAAGATAAGTTTGCTTTGTGTTTGTATATTAAATGTACACAGCGACCCTTGAAAATTAAATTACAGTGCATTACTTGTATTAAATTCAATGGCGTTTAGTAACAAATGATGCTGGAGGTTGACATAGATTCATTCTGCAAACGTAGCACTTTAAACATTTCTGTTGAAGTACAAATGGCTGCATTTCTGTTTTAAAACTAATGCAATGAGGCTATATGACACCTTTACTCTTCGCGGTTACCAGCTGTCCGCTTACCTCTGTATGGATGGCTTTTCCGTTGTTTTTTCATTCGCTTGCTACGTAAGCCAGAGGATTTGATTTGCAGACAGGGCTTAATTTGTGCCCGAACACGCCTGATCCGGCACCTAGTTTTATCGATCCCTGTCCTCAACTGCCCTCCTCCCCCATCCACTGTTCACTTTCACTTTCTTCCCAACACTCCCCAACCCTCTTCACTTTCGTCTGCGACAATCTGGTTATGTCAGATCCGTTACCCCGATCTGTTCTGGGACCTCGTAATTTACAAATTAAGCACTTGATGCATAGCCTAGTTGACCGTGAAGATAGGGACAGCAGGTGTGAATGGCACTTGCGAGAGACTTTTGAGATCTTAAAAATCGCACAAAGCAGCCTCTGGTGGATTTGTGAAAACAAAGCAAAATTTTTGCAAAAAAACGTAGTTCCTGGGATGTATTTGGCGCTCTCCAGAAATGTGAATAGGGGTACGTAATCAGAATGATCCTGGGTTGGGAGATTAAGATACATATACACCTCAAGATAAAAAAAATATAAATGCACATTTGTGAGATTAAGACTGATGTGAGTTTTAAGGTTGCAATTTTCTGAATGTCTTATCAAATAATTCTGAACAACATAAAGTATGTCCTGGTTTCCATAAAAATACTGAGTAATGTAACTGTTTTAAACTGGAATAATACAGTATGATTTTATTTTATTTTATTTTATTTTTTATTTTAGCGCTGTAATCAAAGGAATGCAGTCCTAGTTAGTATAATGGACTTCTTTAAATTTGTTTTAAAAGATATTCGAGAATTTTTAGAGTGCACCTACCTTTGAAAATACTGGGTTATATAAGGTAATTACATGGGTTAATGTTAGGTTCAGGGGTACATTATGAAATTGTACGTAGCTTTTTCCTAGTTTATGTAATGACTATGATAATTACATAGTATGCACACAAAAAACAAGACAATAAAATAAATCAATTGCTACAGAGAAGTCAAGTCCATGTTGTTCTGACATTTTCATTTAATGAGGCCCAAACTTTTTTTTTTTTTGCAAAATAAAAGAATTGTTCACAATAACATCAAAACATGCCAACTTTAAATAAATGCCACTTGTAATATTTGGTTTTAAATGCAATAACTTTCTAGTACAAAAAAAAAAACAAAAACACTTGAGGCCACTGTAAATGCAAAACACACGGAAGCGCACACACATTTTAAAAGGTTTTTTATTCATTGCTTCTGCCAGGCAGTTTGTGTCTTGTTTATCTCTGTTGGGCACATGATTGTTTGAGCGTGTTTGTTTCTTCAAGTACACCGGCACACTGTGTACGTGCTTATGAGCATGGATGAGGAATTATGTGCGAGTGTGTGCAAATGGAGCCGATCGGAGAGCAGGAGTGTTGGAGAAGAGCATGTGTGTGTGGGGCTCAGGAGGCCTGCAGCTGTATGACCCAGGTGCCACATGGCACTCTGGCTTTGGCCCTGCTCACTAGATCCCCGCAGGCAGCCTTAGTCAAGAGGCTCTCACAGATGATCAATACATACACACACATACACACTAATCATCTGCTGAAATTCAACTTCAATATCTGTTGACCCGACAAATATTACGCAGACTGGAAATTGTGTCGGGGTTTTCAGCGGCATCAAATTTGTTTGATATTCGTCATGATTTCAGCACACTTCAGTTGCATTTGATCAGGAAAAATGAAACAATCTATCAAAGGCCTGTTGGTGTCATGCAAGATTCAATCTTGTTTACCTTTGGAGGCCACAATGATTGCTTATCAAACTTCTGTGTTTGGGGCGATACGGTGGCGTAGTAGGTAGTGCTGTTGCCTCACAGCAAGAAGGTCACTGGTTCGAGCCTCAGCTGTGTCAGTTGGCATTTCTGTGTGGAGTTTGAAATAAATGCTGGATAAAATAAATGCTGGATAAGTTGGCGGTTCATTCCGCTGTGACGACACCGGATTACTAAAGGGACTAAGCCGAAAAGAAAATGAATGAATGAACTTCTGTGTTTGTATTTAGTTCTTGATTGCAAATCTGGGAAGCTTTATATATGTTAATATTAGTTGATATATTAGCAAATCAGCTGCAAATTTTATTCATCTTTAATAAAATATAATAAAAATTCAGTTAAAATACAGTTCTTGTGTATTTTTACACAAATGGACTGGTCAGGAACTAACTCCATATGTCAGGATGAAGTGGCAATAAATATTTCATCCTGATACATGAATTACTTCATGTTAACACAAATACTAAAAGTGTGGTTTAATATTCACTGCTGAGAGTCCAAACACTGAAGATTAATCCATCGATGCGCAGCCCTACAAGTCCCGAACCATGCAAGCCAGTGGCGACAGTGGCGAGGAAAAAACTTCACCCATTGGCGAAAGTGAAGAATTAAAAAACCTCGAGAGAAACCAGGCTCAGTTGGGCTGGACCATTTCTCCTATAGCCAGACGTCTTGTGCAGAGCTGCAGTCTTGGCGCCAGAGGCTGGAGAACGCTGGACGTCCATCGTGGAGAAGCCGCAGGTGGGGTCACCGGCTGGTGAACAGGCTGGCCCTTAAGGAACAGTGCTAGCTACATAGCACTGCAAGCTACATTGTTCCTGTAGTGCAAAAACCCCAACATTTAAAAAGCAAACAAAAGCCAAAAATCTAAATAAAGCGCCAACTCAACCGAAACATCATAATATACAAACATTTTTAAAGCAAAAATTAGTTTACAGCACACCATAGCACAACAAAGAAATCAAGCCATAACTCCACAGAAGTGCTCCTGACCACTAAGGGCGAAGAAAAACTAATTCAACCAATCAGAAAGTCACAGCAAGCAAAATGCGAGTCAGGCAATTTTTTTATTTTATTTTATTTATTTATTTTTTTGTCTGATGTTTATATTTATGTATTTCAAATCAAAGTTTTCAATGTGATTCTTCTCGTGGCTGGTTATACTTCACTGCTTATTACTCATTTTTTTTAGAGTTTCTATGGGGAAATAAATTGGAAAAATACTTCAGGAACCAGTGCTGCAGAAAAAAGTGGCAGCACTAACCAGTGTTGTGTAAGTTACTTTAAAAAAGTAATTAATTACTAATTACTAATTACTTAATCAATATTGTATTTAAAATACTTTTCTAATTACTGTGTCTGAAAAGTAACTTAATTACTCAATAAGTAACTTAACTAAATACTTCTTGAAATCCCTATAAACCTTGAGTGGACAAATAATAAATATTTAACTCTGTAAATAATAAATACTTAGATAAAACAGTCAAACATGAAATAGTTTAGCCTTTTTGTTTTCTGAATCATCTTTATTATATTCTATTTAAAAAATCTATAATAATTACATGCATAATAATTTTTAGTATGCAATGTAACCTTCTTAAATATTATTCTGCATATCTATCGATCAGGCAGGATCACATCTGTCAACCCTCCCGCAATTCCCGGGATTCTCCCGTATTTTACAGTTCTATCCCCCTATTATCCCGTAAAGCTATTTTCCCGTATTTTTAGTTGTTCTCCGACGGGTGTAAAAAAACATTAAAGAGCCGATCCTCCCCATTTGCAACCCATACCGCTGAACCAGCAGTGCCGCCCCTTCTTCTTAAATGTGAATCTTTTCTGTGCTTTCGATTTAATTAGGCATTTAAACACTTTAGAATAAACATAAAAAACGGCGGGATTCCCTTTCCTTTTCATTACAGGTGCCGTCGCTCCTCCTATGCAATCCTCAAAACAGTCATAAAGCGGTGCGTGACTGTCAGCTGACGCGTCCATATAAATAGATGCTGTTTCCCAAACGGATTCTGTACCCTCGATTAGAAGCAGAGCGAAAGTGGATACTGGGTTTTGGGTGCGTGTTTGAACAGACACATACACATAATTAATAATAATATCAACATCTAAAGATGTCGATCTTGATGGTTAACTAATTTTTTAAGGCAATCGAATGCCGTCATTATAACTATAGATGTAAACTTCTGTTATTTATAACAGAGACACCTCTGTTATTTAATGTAATCAAACAAAAAATCTAAATAAATGATTCATTCACTGCTCTTTATTCAGAATGTGTAAGATATACAGTGAAGAAAAGATTAATACAATTTGATAACTTTTCTTTCATTCATTAATTTTCTTGTCGGCTTATTCCCTTTATTAATCCAGGATCGCCATTCTATTTCTTTATAATAAAAGAAATTTTATTTCTAAACTATTTGCTAATGTATTCTATACATTAAAAATAAAATCCCTTATTTTCACATCCCAATGTTGACAGGTATGGTCAGGATCATGCAATCTCTACAAAAAAAGCATTATTTTTGGCGGTATTAGAATGAAAGCCCATGCAGTATGATCGGAAGTGGACAAAAGGCTTAAGATTTATACGGCATGTTTTTGAACTGGATTGTGTCTCTCTTGTTTACCTGTGATCCGATCGAGCAAATGGTGTCTTAAAATGAGCAGCATCAGTCATGTTAAATTTGCCGACTCCCTCTGTTACATGCGTATCCTAGCCTTTCTCATAGTAATCTTCATAGCCCATGTAAGGTGTGCGTTAGCCTTGAAAAAGCCGTGCGCTACAGCACACAGGCGCGCAATGAGGAAAATAAATTGATTAATACTGAAAAATACTGTATAATGTTCTTGTCTGGGAATATTTTCATTTCGTAAAACAGCCACTCGCTTCAGGTGAGTCTGACGTCTTCTGCTTTATGACAAGCAGCAAACTGGCGCGCGGCGCTATCACATGCATCTGCACTATGATGATTTTAAAGCGCCAGAGTTTACTTTTACCTTTAGAAGATAAATTAATAAAATTGTGTAAGATTATTCAGCGAGTTTAATTATTTTACAATGTAACGCAAGTACATTATAAGTAACTGTAATTAAAATACCTAAAAATGAACAGTAATTAGTTACTTTACTTTTTCAGTGGAAAAGTAATTTAATTACAGTAACGCGTTACTTAGTAACGCGTTACACCCAACACTGGCACTAACACACTGTACTCCTGCGAAGACTGCTATATTCATAACTTTATTTTAATTATTTATAACAGTAATACTGCATCAGGGTGTCTGCTGGGCATTAAAAATTCACTGAAATATTGTGATGTAGATCTTAAATCATTTTAAACATGTCTTAATTTTCCTCTGTCCAAGTAAAGCTATAACCAATTGGGCCAACGTCCATATACTGTACACCCATACACTCGCATTCACACACTACAGGAAATTTTATTTATCCAATTCACAGATAAAGCATGTCCTGCTGTGGGGTAAACCGGAGCACCCGGAGGAAACCCACGTGAACATGGGGAGAACATGCAAACTTTACATAGAAATGCCAACTGGCCCAGCCAGGCCTCAAACCAGTGACCTTCTTGCTGTAAGGCGACAGTGCTAACCACTAGCCACCATGCTGCCAATGTTAAACTTGTGATTTAAAATTTGCCATTTGTCCATTTGTCCATTGACCGGACCAAAATCCTTAGTGTTATCCCTGTAAAAGTCCTAATTTTATTCCTAATGGTCTTAAAAGCGTGTTTAAAAGTCTTCAATTTAACTTGATGAAGCAGAAACCCTGTGTATATATATATATATATTATATTGCATGACAGTAGCCATGCTATCTAAAGTAGCAAATTTACTTTGTTCATAATCAAAATACTGCGTAAAACATTTGTAAATAAAGCACCCATTCAGAGGACAAACTTGCACAATTTAAAAATAGGTTGATCGGAATCTGTAGCTAATGGAATACAAAACAAACTTTGTTAATAAGATTTTAATCGATCACAAATGAAATTCTGTAACGTGTTAATATGGATGCTGAAATAAATAACCCACTTTAATGTGCAGTCTGAAACTATATCTAAAAGAAAATCCTCAGTAATTTACACCATATACGCAACAAAGCATTCAGATATGTGCAGGAAAACACCTTGAAAAAAGCTGCATTGGTAATTACTGCTTAAGCATTTTAATTACTCCAGATTAGCAGACTTTTATGCATGATAATGTAACCTAACTTGACTGGATTTGATAATGCGCTCGAGCATCTGCAGTGTGTGCATTCCACAGCGCAGGAATGATTGACGGCCGCGTCGCTCCTTCAGTGGCTTTTTTTGTATCTTTCTTCTGTCTTTCTTTCTCTTTTCATGAGCGGGTTCATTGCAGAACCATCTAATTCAAAACAGGGATCCTCAATTATGCAATGTGTCATTTACATATGCTAATTAGTATCATATTAATTATCTTTAAATTGGGTAATTAGGCAATCTCAATTAAGACATTGTTCATTACACTAAATGCACAGGAAAGGTGTTTGAAGTTTTTTTTTTTGCCCTCCCAGTGCCTCATCTCCCTTCATGAGTGTGTGTGTGTGTTATAGAGAGGAGACTGGGCTCGCTGCCACATCTGAATCGGGCCTTGCCAGCACGGCGCGTTTAATAATTTAGCCGTCCCACATCATATAAGGGATGCACCCACAGCTTTCATGATTACCAAGCATATGGTTTGGTAATGAAGCTGCTGCTTGTAAAATAGTAATGACAGCAGAGAGAGAGGGAGAGAGAGAGGGAAAGAGAGAGAGACAACAGCTTCTTTATTTCATTTTAGCCATGCAGCGAATGCATTATACAGGCTTGTTTGGATTTTGTGTGTAGTGAAGCTGCCATTGAGAAGATCCTGTTTGCCTTGCGCTTTATGAGGAAGGCCAACAAAACGCTGGCAGGGATTTGGGGGCACTCGAGCTGCAACAGAAGCAGAGGCTGCTGGGAGGCTTTCTTTACCTCGGTCTGCCTGAGAACAGCAGACAATAGGATTGCAATGCTAGTTTATGTGCGTCATTATGTGGTTTGATTTTTAAAGGTAATTTAAAAGTGTGCTGCAGCTCGGTCAGAATATGCAATTATTTCTTTTGGGTAGGGATGCAATGAAATAAAAATTCTGGGAAGAAACCTAAAACTCTAAAAGGCACTTGGCCGAAAACCCAAAAGCGAAAATTCTTTGTAGTCAATACATTTAATACAATACATTTATTAATTTAACTTAATTAAATGAAGTAGCTCAGTGGTTAGCACTGTCTTCTAAGAAGTTCGCTGGTTCGAGTCTCGGCTGGGAAAGTTGACATTTCTGTATGGAGTTTGAATGGATGTGTGCGTGTGGGTTTCCTCCGGATGCTCCGGTTTCCCCCACAGTCTAAAGACATGCGCTAGAGGGGATTTCAATAAACTAAATTGGCCGTAGTGTGTTTCTGAATGAGCGTGTATGGATGATTCCCAGTTCTGAGTTTGGCTGGAAGGGCGTTCACCATGTAAAACATACTAGATAGGTTGGTGGTTCATCCTGCTGTGGCGAGCCCTGATAAATAAAGGAACTAAACTGAAGGAAAATGAATAAATGAGTAAATTAAATTGGCTGTAGTGTGTGTGTGTGTGTGTGTGTGTGTGTGTGAATGAGAATGTGGGTTTTTTCCAGTACTGGGTTTCAGGTGGAAGGGCATCCGCTGTGAAAAACATCCCAGAGTAGTTGTTGGTTCATTCCGCTGTGGCAACCCCTGATAAGTCAGGGACTAAGCTGAAGGAGAACGAATGAATTTAACTTAATAATTTTGATGAAAAATGCAAGTTAATGAAATATCCACATTTTGTTGACCGTGAACAAGCCGTGAGGCGTCTTTGTGTTATAGTTTCCTTAACAGAACAGTAGGACATTATAAGACTTTGCAGTAAAGCCTTTTTGGCTCATATTTTTGCCGCTTTTACTTTTTTGTCCCAAAATCGAAATTATTATAATTTTGGTGGCCATAATTTTGGTGCATCCCTATTTTTGGCTTTTATTCTGCAAGCATTGGCAAATATGGTCATGTACTATCGACTGCCTATTCCAAAACCAGTTGTTTTGAACACAATTTACAAGCAATTTACTTTTTGGCAAATTGTTGGTAAATTTAAATGTCATTTACAAGTCCTTCATGGGTTTGTGGTGGACCTTAATGCTTGTGTTTTTAAAACATGCTTGTAAAATATAGTTAGTTTTTCTCTAACTAAAGGCATATACATGTGTATTTGTAAAGTCCAGTTTTTATATTTTTCTATATGATTTGCTTGATGGCGACACAGTGGCGCAGTAGGTAGTGCTGTCGCCTCACAGCAAGAAGGTTGCTGGTTCGAGCCTCAGCTGGGTCAGTTGGCATTTCTGTGTGGAGTTTGCATGTTCTCCCCGTGTTCGCATGGGTTTCCTCCGGGTGCTCCGGTTTCCTCTACAGTCCAAAGATATGCAGTACAGGTGAATTGGGTAGGCTAAATTTTCCGTAGTGTATGTGTGTGAATGAGAATGCATGGATCTTTCCCAGAGATGGATTGCAGCTGAAAGGGCATCCGTTACGTAAAACAAATGCTGGATAAGTTGGCGGTTCATTCCGCTATGGCAACCCCGGATTAATAAAGGGCGAAAAGAGAATGAATGAATGAATGATTTGCTTGATCATCCCTTAGGTTTAGGAGTGGTTCTTGGTGCCTCATAATTTTTCCTAAAAACTAAAAAAACTATTGTTATTTTATTTATTTATTTGTTTGTTTGTTTGTTTATTTTTTACAAATCAAATAGATTTAATTCATAGTAAGTCACAAATTAAGTAGTTTTCTATATTTGGGGGCAAACTTTATCTTAATTAGGTGTCTATAAAGACTTTTTAAACTTTTTTTTTTTTTTTTTTACATTTTTACTAAAAATTTTACATTTCACATTTTTAATTGGGATTAGAGAAGCTTTGATCTGATTGGGATCAGTAAAATAATCAAAACTTGCAATGGGACATAAAATATATTCTGACAATGCCCTTTGTGCATAAAAAATTTACCCCAAAATCAGGTTTAAAATCTGGCCAGCCAAAGACTCATTTAGGTTTAGGTGTAGGTTTTCCCACTAAAATCTTACCAAATAATACAAAAATAAATGAAAAACAAAGGCTTGCATGACTCCAACATGACCTCTAAACTTGATATTGATCTTCTTTTCAAGAACCTCAGCGTCATATAGCACGTCACATGACATGCTGTGTGGCGGGGGGTTGGTTAATTTGACAGGTTAGGAGCTTAGCTTTTTTCCAAGGAGGAAAGTGATAGATGATTCTCTCAGAGATTTCCATCCCTCTTCTTCTGCCCGTTTAGGAAGATGAGGACACAGCAGGAGGTCCATCTCCACCACCAAACCTCAGAAAGCTAGAGACGAATGTTTAAAGCCCACTCTTCTTGGCCTCCTTTGAAATGTTCCCACCTCATGCTGTACAGCTTTCAACACCACAACTCTCAACCCCATGATCTGTGTAGATGCTAAATAATTGACAGGTTCTGCACACCTCATCTCTCGCATGTAATATCTGGATTATACACTCACCCACTCTCAGCCAAGCTTGAATCTCAATGCCTGCTTCAAAATGAAGGGGAGAGCTACCTAACAATATAGCCATTGTGAAGTGCAACCTGGAGAAGTCATAATATAAATGCAGCATTTTATTTCCTCTCCATCAGCGAGTGAAACGCAGGGCAGCGAGTGGCAAGCGTGCGTCTCCCTGTGTGCAAGACAATGGGGTTCACAGCTGCTCTCACTTCCACTGAACCTGTGGAAAAACTCTTTGGTCACACGTGAGCTACAAACCCTAGTGAGCTGCCCACAAAGTCTGCTGACTTTTAAGAAAACACACCAAATGTCATTTTATTTAAACATTTAAACAAATAGGAAACATAGATATTGTTATTTGTCCAGCAAATGTTGCATCTGGCTGCATTGTACTGGCCACATGAATGTATAAACCATGTTTTATTATCGCATACAATGTTATTTAGGTACTGTGAAACTGAAACTTACCAGCTTATGAGAAATGCCATCCAATTTTATTTTATTTCACCTACACTAGCTGACAAAACTCTTGTCGTCTATGCAAGTTTTCGGCACAACAAGTAATAACTTGAGTTCTAGTTGATCATTTGGTATCAGAAGTGGTTAATATGACAGACAAAGGCATCTAGATTATGCTTATTTTACCAAAATAATTTATGATCATATGCCTTGATTTTTAAGGTCTAACGTTAGTTAGACAAAAGTCTGATCACTTAACAGAAATAATGTACAGCGTTGAACATAAAGTCATTGAAAAAAGAATTAATATTGTGTATGGCTCCCATGAGCTTGGACAGCTGCATCCATACATCTCTGCAATGACTCTAATAACTTAATAACAAAGTCATCTGGAATGGCAAAGAAATCATTCCCTCAGGACTTGCAGAGTTTATCAGGATTATTTGGATTCATCTTGCCCCAGACATGTTCAATAATGTTCATGTCTGATGACTGGGCTGGCCAATCCTGGAGCACCTTCTTTGTTTTCAGGAACTTTGATGTAGAGGCTGAAGTATGAGAAGCAGCGCTATTCAGCTTAAGAATATGCCCTCTCCTGTGGTTTGTAATGTAATGGGTAGCACAAATCTCTAGATACCTCTTGCTGTTGATGTTGCCATCCACTCTGCAGATCTCTCCATACTGAATGTAACCCCAAACCATGATTTTTCCTTCACCAAACTTGACTGGTCCATGTGGGTTCCAATAGGTCTTCTGCAGTATTTGTGATGATTGGAATGCAGTTCAACAGATGATTCATCAGAAAAATATACTCTCTGCCACTTTTCCAAATGATCAACTAGAGGTCAAGTTATTATTTGTTGCCCTTACGACTGGGATCGATGACAAGACTTTTGTCAGATATACTTGGGTTTTTGCCACATTTCTAAATATAAGTGATTTAGAGATTTTACATGCATGATCTACTATATCTGTTATGGGTCAGTTTGTCCCCCTTTTAAAAAAAATTTACAATATAATTTAAACTGCATAATATGATTTAAAATGATCTTTAAAATGTCTGAAAAGGCATAATATAATATAATATAATATAATATAATATAATATAATATAATATAATATAATATAATATAATATAATATAATATAATATAATATAATATAATATAATATAACAATTGCAGAATTTTCAGTTTTTCCCACCATCTTGGATTACATTTTTGCAGTGGATGCTTGAATTGCTTTCTTGCCTTTGAATTTGTTCATAAATAAGATGTCTAAGAAGGTGTCTTAACTGTATTTCCTGCCATTTTTACAGCATCATTGTGATACCTTAAAATACAGTCTCACTAGGGAGCCCACTGAGTTTTGCAGCCATAGCCTAAAGACTAGCACAGCAAGAAGCAGAGACGCAAGCAAGAACAAGAAGCTGAAATAGCCAGAAAAGATCTTGAAAGAAACAAGGGAAAAACGGTTTTGTCTCAGGCTTTCTTCATGCTGTGGAAACGCAGAGAAAAATATGAAGTTCAGATGGAATGAAAATGCACAGGAATGGTGCAGCAGTTCTTTCTCGGGTTGACTTGGCAATGGTAACTAAACATCTTAAATGATTGGAAATTGAACATGAGCCAATGTCAGGGCCTTTTAACAAAGGCAGGGGCTTTTATTTTGTCCAGCAGGGGGAGCTGTGGCATTCTTTAAAGCTCTTTAGCATACGTGTGAATGCCACATTTTGTGTTTTTAAAACAAGTACATGGTGCAGTGTTACATCCTATACTGCATCTAAAACTATTATAAACAATATAATGGCTGTTTGCATGGCATTTTATTGATATTAATTGAAGGACTAATAGTGTGGCCTTATGCATATTCATTTTAGCTTAAGTACATGAACATGTTATGCTTCATCTTTACATTTTGCGATTATATCCTGACAGTTTGATAATATTCTGACAAAAATAAAAAATAAATAAATAAATAAATAAATAAATAAATAAATAAATAAATAAA
>CAIGQQ010000001.1:11649666-11667509 GCA_903798035.1 Danio albolineatus | reverse complement strand
TATATATATAAACTGTATTCAAAATAAAAATATGTGTTGTAATTGAAATCTACAGTCACAAACTGACAAAAAGCAACAAAAGAAGCACTTTAAAGTCTATTTTGGAAGCTTTTTTTATTTACATTTTTTTCCATTTAAACTAGAAAAAGGCCAAAGTCTCAAAAATGACATCTGAATGAAAAGTGTTTTTTGCAGGAGTGTTTCACATCTTATGCTCGCCAAATCTGCATTTATTAGAAATATCAGAAATACAGTAAAACTGAAACAAATTTTCAGGCAACGAAGATTTTCTTCTGAAAATGTCATTTTTAGTTTTTGGTCAAAAAAAAAAAAAAAAAACAGGTGAAAATATAAGCCGAAAAAATACTATACTGCAAAGAACTTTCATTTCAGTGCATCCCTAATTTTAATGTTTTAATTGCTGTCATTAATTGTTTTCAAATGTCAGTCTGGATTTCAGCATCAGTACTTCAGTTTTCAAGTAAATCTGAATAAACAACTCTTTTCAAAGACTGATCATATTACATTATAGATTTTTCTCATATTATATTGTACATTTCACTTTTCAATGTGCATTAAAACAAACATTAATTTCCTACAAAATGCATTTACTGTAAGTGCAACTGTGTTTTCATGTCAGATAATTTATTCAGCGTTTTAAAAATAGTCCTACGGTTATATTTGGTGCTCTGTATTCACTCAGTGTTTACATAAGGGGACACTGTGGCCCCTGAAGACAGTTCATGTGACTCCTTGACATTGAGATGCAGGGCAGCGCAGTAAAACCTCCACACATTTGCACTAATTGCCATTTGAGCAGAGAGACTCAGATGGAGACGCGGAGAAACCAACGAGATTTCAAAGGGTCACGCAGAGTCTCTTTCCTCATTACATAGACTCTGACAGGCTTACTTAACCCTGCGGTCACACTGATCGAACACCAGAGAGAAAAAAAGAGACAAGCCAGACGGTCTGATGCCTCTTGACTAGATAGACATTAAGACAAGACACAGATTTTTGAGATTTGGGGCTTTTTATTAAATGTTTTTATTATTGTAATGTTTCTTTTGGTGCACTATATCAAGTTGTGCATGTAGATTTCAATTACAAATATTTTAAAGGCTGTTCTCTCAAATGAGTTTGAACTGGGCCATAAATCTCCACTTCTGCAGCTCCTACACCAAATGTTTTATTCATAACTGAGTATATACAAGATTTTATTCTACTGGCTGTTCACTGTAGTTTCCGAATTATGGAGTAATAAAAATTGATCCCCAAAATTCCCTCTCCTATAATTAAACAAATATTTTGATCCTGGCTTTATTATTATTATTATTATTATTATTATTTAATTTTTACATTTTGTTTACTAGAACTGTATGCAGCTTGTTATGGTTGTTTACATACTGTAACCGTATTCTATTATTATTCTGTATGTTTAAAACCAGCAGATTATACCACATATTCCAGATGTCATGTACTTAGTGTTATTCAAGTGTTTGCTTAATAAAATAAATAAATAAATAAATAAATAATGTATGCAACTTAGCACAGATTACATTAAATTCTGCATCATTTGCATATTTAAAAACTTGTAATGTAAAAAACTAATCTTTGCACTTTTTAATGTCATCAATCAACAGTGGAAGTATGACAATAACTGTTCACCTGCAGTGTCTTGCCTTAAATTAGTTGGGTTTAAGTGGCTTAGACAAAACACTCAATTACGTTCACATGAAAAATGTTACTGCTGTTTTAATATTTCCATTGTCTGTGAATTATTAACTGACTAAATATTGCCAGAGCTGAAAAAGTTCTCAGAGTCACACAGGTACTGCGTTTGTATGATGAAATATGTAGTGTGAGCTCTTACAGTATATATTACAGCCTGTGTGGTATTAAATACGTCTACATTTCACTGATGAGGTAAGAAATGTTGTATTTCTTTCAAAAATCACAAAAATCTGAACTATGTACAGTATGTACAGTAGTTCACACGGGCCTAATGGAGTCATGGTGATGAAGAATAGAATTAAAAATAGAATAAATATAATGAAAAGCTTTACATATATAGCTGGTCACCAGTGCAAGATTTTTGTTTGGTTTAAGCAGAAAAATTATAATAATAACCAAATAATTAAAACTAAAAATAGAAATGTTGTTAAATGTATAGAGACAGAGTAGCATTAATCCAAATCGCAAAATAATAATAATAATAATAAAATAAATAAAAAAACACACAATATAATATGTTAAAATAACATAAAAATGAAACATAGCATTTTAATTTAAAATATAAACAAAAAATGTAGCAACAGTTGTGATCCAGGAGAAGAGCCATCCATTTTATAATGACCTGTGAAAAGATGGTAAGGACTTCTAGAGGTATCCATTGTCCAAGACCAGGTTGTATCCTGAGCAGATGCTGTGGCAGTCATGGAGGAGTAGAGAGCATGAGACCGATTCCTGAAAGTCCCCAGTGACAGACAAGTCTCCGCATTGATCCCGTGGGTCAGCCTGAACACCTGCCAGTGACCTACTCACATCTGCAGCTTCCCCACAACGAACGCCCAGCGTTCTGCAGCCTCCAGCACCTAGACTGCAGCTCTGCACAAAACGTTTGGCCAGAGGAGAAATGGTCGTGCCCAACAGCCTGTTTATTTTCAAGTTTTTTTTTTTATTCGCTTTTGTCAATTGGTGAATTTTTTTCCGTCACTGGCTTGCTTGATTTGGGATTTGTGGAGCTGCGCATCGATGGATTTGCTCTTCAGTCTTTGGACTTTCAGCAGTGGTAATTAAACCACACTGAACTGAACCAAACTGAACTTCAACTCTGAAAACTGGACTGACAGTTTCATTCTACTAGAACTTCTATGTTAAGCTGCTTTGACTCAATCTACATTGTAAAAGCCCTATAGAAATAAACATGAATTAAAATTATTTATCAATCTTAAAACAGCAGGAATTAATTTTTTTTTAATCCTATCAAGCGAGAAGCTTTTCATATTTGCAAAAGTCCAGGTGGCTCGTCCACCCAAAGACAGCTCTGAATCCACACAGCTGCTGGTATACGATTGACTTTCAACAGGCCTCTCCAGCTTTCTTTACTGCAACAGGCAGAGTAAAGCGATTGGTTTCGCCCCGCCATAATGGCTGGCCATGAATGCTGAGTGTGATGGCGGGAGCCCATTAGAGCCTCAATGGCTGACAAGACACTTAGCACTCCCAAGAGCTCAAAACGGCCCTTTTATCACCGGCCTAAGGCTAAGCTGAGGCCTGAGAACTGGTGGCCAGCTGGGGCTTTACCCAACCCACACACACACACAAAACAGCACCTGCTTGGTATTACCCAAGGGCTGAGATTCCCACTGTTGCCCTCAGCTGGCATGGAGACTGGGAAGCAGCTGTGGGTTTTGACAGCGGGGATTTGGGAGATATGGGAAAGACAGTGGATTTGTAAAGATTATCAGAACGTGCCGGTATGAAGCGCAGTGACAGAAGGCCCGTATTGACTGGAGGATTTACGCAAGGTTGGACTCTGTTAGTGTTGCTTTGGAAATACAGCGACTTGAAGCCATTATAAAGCACTCAAGTAAGCATTATGGTGTGGAAATTACCTTGAAGAAAGGGGAAAAATACTTTGGGATTGGGATTCACTTTGGTGGAAATTACATGCACGGAGATGTTTTGCATTCTTGGTGGTTTTCACAACACTTCCAGGAGAATATCGCTGCTGACCCCGCAGTCTTTCCTCGCCCTGCTGAAGGAGTGCGTTGGAATGAAATGCATTAGTCTCGCTCAGGGGCGAACACCAATCTCATACAACTACTTTTTTCACTTCCTCTGCCAATCTGAAAGAGCGCTGCATGAGGTGCATAAAAGTTCCATTGGTTTGACTGTAAGTGCTTCAGAAGCCATGGGGTGTTTTATTGGGGCGGTATGACGGCTTTTATCTTTTTCTTTTCTTCTACTTCTTCTTTTTTTTTTGGGCTGGCCTATGAGAGGGAGATTTTGTCACCTGATGCTTGTACAGATAAAAGGACTGGACATTTTATTGTGAGCATAAGTGGCTCTGAAAAATGATTACAGGTCATGGTGCAAAAACAACAACAGCAACCAAAACTGAGAAGACACATGAATACACTATAGCATTTTCCTCACATTTATCTATACTAGCATCATCATGTCTTAATGCTGCATTTGATTTAATATGCCATTCCGTAAGTTATTGGGCCCTCTCAATACCAATAAGACACAAGACTTGTTTGGCACGATTTGTTGCTATTTTCAGACCAGCACAATCCTAATTTTTACATTTCGTGCCACATTGTTTAAATAGCAAATTCATTTGCACCACTTAGTGGACTCATGGGTGTCCCGGTCTATAAAGGAGATGTGTTAAGGTGCATTGTTGCAACTAAAAGCTGGTCTAAAGAGTTTATTTATTATTTTTAGTTTCAGTTTATTCATGACAATTGGCGTTTTTATAATGTTATTAATATTAGCAATATTATTAATTATATGCATATTTATATTTGTTTTAATAAAAACACGTTTAGATTTTGTCCATCTGTCGGGTTTCCGAGACGTATGCGTCACCATATTGGCTATAAGAATAGGACTTGTCTTTGGATATAACTAAGCTTTTTTTGACCACACTTCATTATTATTGTTTATTTATTTGTTTGCTGGAAATTAGAACTGAATTTAGAAATAGATTTGAAACATATCTTTGGTCTTAACAAGTGTAATTTAATATGTATGCTAGTGGATGTCATCAGTGGAGTGCGTACAACACCATTTTCTTATCCATAAAAGTAAAGCAGTAAAGAGTAATAGTAAAGTATAAGAGGCCGAATGGAGGAGGCTCATTCTTTGTCCTCACTGCAGATGGTCTGTTTAACTGTTTTCTCGCTAGTGAAGCATTCAGTTTTTCCACTTACAAAGTCCGCCATGTAACTAGCAAATGCCCCATGGCGTGACACAACTGACTCTTAAAGGGAATGTGAGGTGAGACTCTGATTGGTTTTATGCATGTTATGCTCAAAACACACCCATAACTCATTAAGAGAATAATAATTTGGACATGTCCGTAATTCTTTTGCGTCATGCGCTATAGGCTTTGCT
This sequence comes from Danio albolineatus, assembly GCA_903798035.1. Taxonomy (NCBI): domain Eukaryota; kingdom Metazoa; phylum Chordata; class Actinopteri; order Cypriniformes; family Danionidae; genus Danio; species Danio albolineatus. The sequence continues at coordinate 11,662,382 of CAIGQQ010000001.1, read as the reverse complement.
CCTAGATCATTAAAATAGAGCTCATTGTGTTGAAATTTGGGGAATACATTTAAATCTAAAAATTCTTTATTTTTTAAATTAATTAATTAAAAAAAAATAATTTTAATTATTTGGTTAAATAAAAATGGCAAAATTTATGTTTAAATTTACTTATAAATTACTTCCGAAATGCATACAAAAAGCTTTTGAAGAAAGACAAGGTGGATATAATCTGGGTGAAGAACAAAATATTAGGAGGTTGAAAACAAGGACTACTTTAAAAAGTTTGTGTGTGTCTGTATGTTGTGTGAAATTATGGAACAGTCTGGAATAGATTCTCAAACAATGAGTACGTTTACATGGACTCCAATAGTCAGATTTTAATACGATTAAGACAGTACTCTGATAAGGGGTCTACCATGTAAACAGCGATTAAAAAAAAAAATATATATATATATATATATATATATATATATATATATATATATATATATATATATATATTTATTATTTTTATTTATTTAATTTAATCCGATTAAGGTCATAATCCAACTAAACAGAAATCGGATTAAGACATGTGGAGTATGCCGATTTTAGTCGTTTTATTGAAGTGCAGTACAGACATGTAAACAATGCAATCAAATTATTACCGTCATGCAGGACATTTCGCCGCAATTTGCGACTGGTTATACACGTCTGTTTGACACTATTTTCTGCACCTACAGAGTCAGTGAAGAACCACAGACAGCTGCATCGCGAAATGCTGACGTTTAAAAAAAAAGAAATAAAAAAATTATACGTTGTGCGGTATCAAAATCCATTAAAACTACACTCTTCCAGCAGTTCATACTCGCGTCCAATATCTTGTTTGTCACAGGGGACATGCAGAAGAAATGCTCTACTGTACAACTGCAGAAATTGGGTGCTTTTTTTTAAAATCATGTTTTCAAACCTTTTCAAAGATGTTGTTTTTTTCCCATCTTTGAGATGTTGCCCATCTTCGACCCTTTTTTTTAAACCCCAATGCTTGCTCACGCTTTGCTATGATTTCAAAATTATTATAAGAGCTAAAACACAATAAAAATAAAATTAAAGCTGCATTATTTTTATTGATTTGATGCTTTAAATCGCCTTTTTGTCTTTGACTGTAGCTGCGTCCCAAATGACACACTATACACTATGCACTTTTGCACTTACACACTCAACAGCATAGTATATGTATGTAGTGTTGTCCCAAATGGAACACTAATGCCTTTTTTACTAAGCGGAAGTTCAAACCGTTTCCCCGATGACGTTTGACGGTTGCCAAATTAGTGAAACAATTGACCAAAATACCAAATAATACCTAGCATGAGTATAACCGCATTCACCATCGGGAGGTGCTATAATCACTATCCTAGGAGAATTTTGCTTTTACAATCCAAAATAAATAAAGTTATCCAACATGTGCACCCGATAGCTCCACCCCTTCCGTTACATGCACAAAGCTGCGGTTGTTGAGTGCGTGAAGTGTTCATCATTACACACTTCATACTACCGGTGGAATGAGTGCATCATCCGGGTAATTAAAGTGCACTTATTATTTTTAGAGTTTTCAGAGTAAACGCACTACTTACACTATTTATACCACAAAATGATGTAGAATAGTGCATCAGTATGCGATTTGGGACGCACCTTTTGTTATACAAGGTGACTGAACAGATTTCATAACTGATCTGTGGTAAAACACAAATACCGACTGCATTAGTATAGCGGTTTCGTACTGTTTAATTTTAGCTCCTTGGTAATGGCGGACATCTCTGAAGAAGTAAAAACGCTCACGTCACTGCAACAATACCATTTTAATTGAATAATTTAGCGTGTTAAATGAGGGAGCACAATAATGAGAGATATAATGATGGCCATTCTGTATTTCCAAATACCATTGTGTCCTTCATCCATGGATTATCCCAAAGAAGAAAAGCGTCCACATTTGCAGAACAATTGAGTTGACATGGACTGAAAAAGTGGAGCCAAGATCATCCCACCCGCCGCCCAGCAGAAAAGAAGGACTGAACTGCCAGAGAGACTGCTTTTGACGTCAATACGAGCTCCAACTTTCTTTGAGAAGTTATACGAGGGAATATTTTTCCCCCTCCCATCCATCTCTGCACATTACAGAAATAGGCGAATGCTCTAAAGTGGAGCTGTTTTCAGCTAGAGGTGTGATAAAAGGCTTTGCTTTTGTGCTGCCGGGCTCAGTTTCATTTGGTCAATTGAATGCTGAAAAGGAGAAGAAAAAAAACTTTTGCTAATTGACAATGCCAATGAAATTCAGTAGCTATTATGAGAGCTCCAGGATGAAAAGCCTATTAAGAAGCGTTTGTCTAATGCCTCTATTCACTGACTCCACAGTAGTTCTTTCATGGAAACTAAATTTGCTGATTTCTTTCTTTCTTTCTCTTTCTCAAGGCTTGGCATTTGCCACAGCACTATAACAAATTAAGTCTTTAGTTTGGGTGCGCTGGAATAGAAGACCTGGTTTAAAGATTGCTTGAAAACATTTCATGCTAGTCATACTCTGAAGTCTGTCACCTCCGTCACCCACTTTTTTTTTTTCACGAGCCAATATAAACACTCCCTTGTTGCATTGAAGTTTTCAGCCAAATTAATGTGAGGACAGACTACGAAGACGCCTCAGCAGATTCCAATTAGTTTCCGACAAAAGGAAGGCTAGCAAGCCAAGGTCCTTTTTTAAAAGGATGTATCTCTTGGAAAAAGATTGTGGGCAAGAACTCATTTGTTTAACAGGTCTCATTGAAAGAAACGTTTCACGAATTTGATGAGACATTTGAAGATCTTTTTTATTCAAAAGAAATGGGATAATTTAAATTAAATATTTCTCAAATATGCAAGGTGGAGCAGAATACAAAATGCTTCTTTTTAGATTTTAGACATTTTTGGTTTTATAAATAATATTACTAGCACCGCATTTGGAGTGAATATGAAATCTTAACAATTAAAAAAAAAATTGTTTCAAATACTTTTGACAAACATTCTGCTCACTAAAATAGAGTGGATGTATTGTTGAAATTATTATTTGCAGTAATTTTTTTTTTTTTAAAAGTATATTCATTTGCCTTTTTTTAATAATCATGTTTTCAAACCGTTTCAAAGATGTTGTTTTTGTCGTCTTTGAGACATTGCCCAGACCTCTTTTTTTTAAACCATAATGCTTGCTCATGCTTTGCTATGATTTTAAAATTATTATAAGAGCTAAAACACAACAAAACTAAAATTAAAGCTGCATTATTTTTATTGTTTTGATGCTTGAAATCCCCTTTTTGTCTTTGACTGTGTTATATGAGGTGACCGAAAAGATTTCATAACTCATCTGTGGTAAAACACAGACTGCATTAGTATAGTGGTTTCGTATTGTTTAATTTTGGCTCCTTGGTAATGACGGACATCTCTGAAGAAGTAAAAACACTCACGTTTTTACTGAAACCACCTTTAAATCAGAAACCTACAGAAACTACTAATATGCTATTAAAGGTTAGTTAAGTAGCATATAGCCAACAGAAGTCTTTTTTTAATGTTGAAAATGAAAGTAAAAGGCACATGCTGGGACAGTACCTAAGTGTTTAAAAATGTTTGTCTCCCTTGTGGCTATTAAAGGAATTGCAATAAACAAGGTTGTTTGCTAGGTTAAATAACCGCAATTTGCCAATAGTACTTGTCTGCAGTAACAGGAATGGTGGGTAACTTGAAGTTATTGAGATCCCATTGAACCATGCGAGATGTCAAAAAGCGGAAGATGGTGGAAATAATACTTTTTGGAGAACATTTTTTCATGTGTTTCCTGCTAATTTTCCAGTCTATTTATTTGATATATTAGTAAATTCATTCATTTAGCAACTCCACTCGCTGACTTCACTCATTTTGCCATGACAGCTAGCCTACTCAACGTTGCCCCCTTTTGGTGAAAATAACAGTACAATCTAGAACATGTCAAGTATGAAAGCATCCAAAACTCGCGGCTGTACGTGCACATTGGAGTAGGTGTGGATGTTTATTACTGTGATGGGTAATGGTTGAAGTAGGTGTTGACATTTAATAACACAATGTAATATGTAATTTAATTAATACTACTAATATTATTAGCAACAACAGCTCACACTACGTATTGGACCTGATCCAGTACATCATTAGCTACGTTCCATAAAAAACGGTTGATGGAAACGCCATAATGTGCATAATTTTTGAAAATGCGCATAAAAAATTTATGCGCATAACTGAGTAGGATAAACTTTTTATTTGATAAGAAAAGATGTGCATAAACTGCGATGGAAACACTTTTACTGCATAAATTCCAGTATGCGTATTAAAAAAAAGGTCATGTGATGTTGTTGTAAGAGATCATGTGATGATAAAAATGTGTGTAAATGGACAAACCAGCAGGCTGAACACATTCTAAAACATCTGAAATGTTGTTCTAAAATTCATAAAACGCCTTACCGTTTAAGTAGTTGTATTATTGTAATATTAATGACCTCCAGAATAAAGAGCGTCTGTGCGTCTGACATCTTCAAACGATTGCCTTCTGAGGCATAAGTCATTTATTAAATAAAGAAAAAGATTGACACAGCTTCTCCTGCTGCAGCAAATTACGTTTTTACTGTTGATATTTGGTGCCAGTTAATTACTCGTTGGACGGAAACGCTGCTTTATTCGCACATCTTTTATGCGATAATCCAGTTTTGCGCATAACGTTCATTCGCATTTTTGGATGGAAACATAGCTATTGTGCTACACACTTGATAAAGTACAGCGGCATCTCGCCAGCAACGTTGACATCTGGATCTCCATCACTTCAAGTTACGCCTCTACTACAAGCTACACCCCTTTCATGACACTCCCTTCTCTTGCAGTCCCCAGACAGAGCCTACTCCAATTTGATGGTTATATATATATGTAAAGGTGTCAACTCCAAAAGGTTCAACAGTATCAAATTTATTTAATTAAAAACGTCAATGTGTAATTTTGTAACGTTTCAAGCACACAGGCTCTTTACCTTACTTAAAAAACAGAAATACTTACACAAGGTGGCGCTGCAAAGAAATTACACTTCTGCCTCTCACTTATAGTCTGGTGCTAAATTATAGAGTGGTATTTTGGATCTTTTGGACCCAATTTAATTCACAAACTACTTATTTAATGTGAGTTGAAGCCAACACAATACTTTTTTTTTTTTTTTTGGAACTGCTTAATTTAGTTCAATGTTTAATCCACTTAAATTTGTAAAAACAATTAAGGTAACTTAATGGAATTGTGTTAAACAACATGAAGTAATTGTGTGAAATCCAGCAATTTTTACAGTGAACAAAACAAATTAAATAATTGATTTGTATTTGCCCAAAATCTACCAATTTACTCTTATTTTAACTTCCAGTCAGATGGTGGATTTAGCTGTGTATCTCTCTCTCTCGACTGTTCATTCCTCTCAAGAAACAAATTTGATGTAAATTTTAAGTTGAGGTTAACGTTTCGCCTCTTTGCTTTTGATTTAAAAGCGCTTTCTTCTTCATTCACTGTAACTTTCCTCCTTCTTTCATTACACATTTCACGGGCCGGATTGCAACATTCAGCAGGAGGGACAGGGGTTAATAAGTGCAGTCACCCCTGATTTATTCAATTTGTAGAGTCCAGCCAAACAATGCGACAGGAGCTTTATTCGACCATCAGCTCAGTGTGGGCCTATTCAGAGCTTCAACCATAACAAAATGATGGAGTTCACCACCACAAAACCGACATGCTCGTTCTCTGGGGCTTTCAATAAATCAGTCCTGCTTTGCTGCACATCGTGGAAGTGTATGAATTATGGGACCATTAGGCTTTGAATGTGTCTGGATCGCTTTCATCTGGAATACCGAAGTGCCCTTTGTAATACAAATGAACGGGGTGGCAGAGTAGGGAAATCAGATATGCTTGTTTGGTTAGTCTTGAGGCATGTCCATGTAGAGTGATACTTCATCAAGCCAATAAATGAGGGTGAGTAAATGATCGTTTTGGGGTAAACAGAAGGTGTTAAAAGAGATTTGTAACAAACCATGTTAGTTGCACATACAGTTAAGTTCTGAATTATTAGCCTCCTGTGTATTTTTGTCCCCAATTTCTATTTATAATAACTGATTTCTTTTGTCTTTGCCATGATGACAGTACACAATATTTTACTAGATAGTTTTCAAGGTACTAGTATTGTCAGCATCCTGTCACATTACAGTTAGGGTAATTAGGCAAGTCGAAAAAAAATATTGCTTAAGGGGGCTTATAATGTTGATCTTAAAAAGGTTTTTGAAAAATTTTAAACTGCTTTCATTCTCACTGAAATAAAACAAATAAGGGCGTACACACACTATGTACAGTTGCCTTGAACCAGACCGAAGCATGCTTGTCCCCACTCCCGTCTATTCTGATGGCCCATACTCACAATGCATTCGAGCCTGAGCACACTTACGTCATCGATGATGCGCTGTTCAGTTTTAATTCAATTCAATTCACCTTTATTTGTATAGCGCTTATACAATGTAGATTGTGTCAAAGCAGCTTCACATAGAAGGTTATAGTAAATTGAAAGTGTCAGTCCAGTTATTAATGTTGGAGTTTAGGACAGTTCAGTTCAGAGTTGTTTAATATTCACTACTTAGAGTCCAAACACTGAAGAGTATTCCATCGGTGCGCAGCTCTAGCTGCAGTCTAGTCACCGGAGGCTGGAGAACTCGAGGCTCGTCTGTCCTTGGAGGCTCACAGGAGTCCATCTCTTGCTTGCTACTCTGCCAAGCGCCAAGCAGCTGCTCAGGATACAGCGTGGTCCAGGATTATGGAACCTTGAAATCGTCTCGTCACGGGTCTTGGATCGCATCCGTGGCGCTGCATAGTCTCTAGGGGCCTCGGGATGAGTATCCCCAGGTGGAAATAGAGAACAAAGAGAATAATTAGCGTAGCTGCGGTTCATAGTGTATATAAACAAGATGCGTGGAGGACATTCATGCATCATACAGCTAAGTGATGTATCGAGTGTATGCTTTACTAAAAAGATAGGTCTTTAATCTAGTTTTGAACTGTAAGAGTGTGTCTGAGCCTCTGACATTATCAGGAAGGCTATTCCAGAGTTTAGGAGCCATAAATGAGAAGGCTCGACCCCCTTTACTTGACTTTGCTATTCTGGGTACTACTAGAAGCCCTGAGTTTTGAGATCTTAAAGAGCGGGTTGGATTGTTGCGAGACAGAAGATTGGTTTGATAAACAGGAGCTAGATTATTTAAAACTTTATAGGTAAGAAGTAATATTTTAAACTCAATACGAAACTTAACAGGCAGCCAGTGTAAGGAGGATAAAATTGGGGTGATATGATCATATTTCCTAGACCTGGTAAGAACTCTGGCGGATGCATTTTGTACTAGCTGAAGTTTGTTAATAGAGGAGGCTGGGCAACCAGCGAACAGAGCATTACAGTAATCCAATCTAGAAGTCATCAAAGCGTGAACTAGCTTTTCTGCATCTGAGATGGATAGCATACTTCATAGCTTAGCAATAATTCTCAGTGCTCTCGCTCAGCACAGAGGAGATTTTTTTAGTTATATCGTTTTAGTCTTTGGGATGCAGTAACACGTAGTCAGATATTTCGCCGAACAGATCAGCCACTTTTTGAGCCCGATTCAGAGCACTCACACTTCTCAAACGATCTGGGAACTGTTCGGATAGCATAGTGTGAGTGCGCCCTAAGACTTTCTCCAGAGGAAAAAATATTACAGCAAATACTGTGAAAAATTCCTTGCTCTGTTAAACATCATTTGGAAAATAGTTGAGAAAGAAAAAAAGAGGGCTAATACATTTGACTTCAACTGTATAAGATTGTGTGCGTCTCTCTCTGTGTGTATGATAATGGGTTTTCGTCTTTTTGTTTTTGAACAAGTGTCCTTTCAAGTAAAGAAATTCCAGCAGTTTTTGTTCTTGTGGGGAGATGTTTTGCTCCCCATTAAGTAAACGGCTCATAGATCATTCAGAATGAAGGATTTTGGAGAAACAAAATGGCAGAATGTGTTTTATATTTTTTTAAAAGACAGAACACACAGCCTGTATAGTATAAAAATAGTTTGGGCTGTGGCAAGTTCACAAAAAACATGAAAATCCAACAATGTTTGTGTGTGTGCATGTGTGTGTGTTGCTTTTTTATGTGCATGGCCCTTTAATTCTTTAATCCCCACTGGCTGGTTCATTGGCTGGTGTCATGAATTAAATTTGTTCCGAATGGATCATTACAGTAATGTTCGCGCCAGCCAAGAAAGTGGTCGTTGTGAGCTCTTGTAAAATATATAATTTTGTTGCTCTTTTTGTTTTATTTTTCACAATTTATCCTTTTTTTTTTTGACTACAAGTTTATTATGGGTGGCACGGTGGCTCAGTGGTTAGCATTTTCACCTCACAGCAAGAAGGTCGCTGGTTCGAGTCCTGGCTTGGCCGGTTGGTATTTCTGTGTGGAGTTTGTATGAGTGTGTGTGGGAATGTGAGAGTGTGAATGGCTGTTTCCCAGTAATGTGTTGGGGCTGGAAAGGTATCTGCTGTGCAAAACATATGCAGCTATAGTTGGCGGTTCATTCCACTGTGGCAAAATGATCGAACTTTTTTATGATTAATATGCACCCATAATTGCAGGACGCCATGTTAGACAGCTGGAAACTGATCAGATACATGTTTTAATTTTTTACCACTGTATTTCTGAACTCATGTTGTATATGCTTACTTGATTACTATTTGCGCCAGCCAAGAGAGTGGTCGTGGAGAGACACCATGTTAGATGGCTGGAATCTGATCACTGTTTTTTTAATCTGTTTACCTGAATAAAGCAATTCACCCAAGGCGTGATCGGTGTCAGCTGTGACCATTATGGTGCACAACGCAAAGAAAACAGTACTAACCATTACACATGCATGTCTGTGTGGTTTTGGTATTTATCACTTTGTGGGGACCAAACGAGTGAAGTTTATAGCAGTCATTGTTGATACGTGAGGAAATTTGTTCAGTCCCCATGAGTAGCTAATAGATCATACAAAATGTGAGAGAGTACAGAAGTGTTTTGAAAATGTAAAACGGTAGAATGTGTTGTATGTGAGGCTTGTGTTTAGAAGTAGGGTTGTGGTAAGAGGACAGAATGTACAGTCCTCATAAGTCCTCAAAAAACATGAAAACCAAATATGTGTGTGGATATGTGGGTGTGGGTGTGCATGTGCATATGTATGTGTGTGTGTGTGTGTGTGTGTGTGTGTGTGTGTGTGTGTATGTGTGTGTGTGTGTGTGTGCGTGTGTATGAAGATGAAGCATGCAGGAGGACAAAGGCAGTCAGTGGGAGATTGTGCTGATCAGGCTGTAGATTGGCAGCTCTAGAGGAGTTCATCAGCACATGCTGCTGCACCAACAGAGAGGAGGACGTGACATTGCTATGGTCCCTCGTCTCAGAGTGATGAATAGAAGAAAAGAATCTACATCTGAGCTATTGTCCACATACTCATCTTTGACATGCTGAGGAATAGCGAACTAAAATTAAAACCATTTTTGTTATTTCAAGTAATTATTAACTGAAATAAACTGCAGATCTAACAAAACGAAGAGAAGTTTTTAGTGATTGTCTGAATATGCTATTAGTAGGTACATGCTGTCACTGGCGTCATGGTGGAGCAGTGGGTAGCACAATCTCATCACAGCAAGAAGGTCGCTGGTTCGAGCCTCGGCTGGGTCAGTTGGCATTTCTGTTTACATGCGTTTTCTCCGGGTGCTCAAGTCTAAATTGGGTTAGCTAAATTGTCCGTAGTGTATGTGTGTGAACGAGAGTGTATGTGTGTTTCCCAGTGATGGGTTGCAGCTGGAAGGGAATCTGCTGCGTAAAAACACATGCTGGATAAGTTGGCGGTTTGTTGCACTGTGGTGACCCCTATTTCTTTAACAGTGAATATTTTATATTGAACTCTTGTCATCTCCTGCATAGTCAAACCAAGGGCCCTTTCATACAAGTGGCACAATAAGGCACAATACGTGTTTTGTGCAATGTGTTGCTATTTTCAAACCAGCTAGTGTTCACGTTTTGCACCACGTTCTTTAAATTGCAAATCCGATTGTGTTGCAATTTGCATTTGTATAATGTTATTAATATTAGCAGTATTATTTATAATATGCATATATATTTGTTGTAATAAAAACAAGTTTAGATTTGTCCATTTATGCGTCACCATATAAGGCATAAGAATAGGACATGTGTTTGGATATAACTCTGTTTTTTGACCACACTTCGTTATTTATTAAATTAGAACTGAATTTATAAATAGTTTTAAAACAAATATTTGCACTTAACAAAGTAAACTAAACATGTAGGCTAATGGATGTCGTCAGTGGAGTGCGTACAACACTGTTTCCTTATCCACGAATGTAAAGGAGTAAAGTAAACAGAAAGTAAAGAGGCCGAATGGAGGAGGCTTATCTTCATCCTCGTGCAAATGGTCTGTTAAACTGTTTTCTCGCTAGTGAAGCATTCCGTTTGTCCATTCAGTTATTCCACTTACAAAGTCTGCCATGTAAATAGCAAATACGGCATGACACAACTGACTCTTAAAGGGAATGGTAGATGAGACTGTGATTGGGTTTATGCATGTTATGCTCAAAACACACCCATAACCCATTAAGAGAATAAGCACAACTCTATTAGACCATTTTTCCATCCTTAAAAATAGCAAATGTATATTCGGACACTCCCCTAATGCTTTTGCCCCATGCACTTTAGACTTTGCGCCTAGATCATTAAAATAGAGCCCTGAATCTTCAACGTCACTCACGTTATCACAGTTTAAATTGTAATATAATATGACATAAACTCAGTTCTTGATTAAACTTGATTGATGAGTATTGTATAGTATGAATTCCAATAAGAATAATAGTGTGGCAATATTTGCACAATTCTATTGACTTATTGTTGTGTATTAATACTTGCAGCAGCAGGTCTTCAGTTTCTTTTGGTTTTGAGTCCACTGTATGAAAATGTTTTGGGTGTAATATATCACAGTAGCTATCCTTACTGACATAGTGTTCTTTATCCATATGCTGTCTGCATATTGTTTGGTTTGCTCAGAAAATGCACCAAGTAAGGGCAAATACAGAGCACCTTCATTTTCCCAGAGCTATATGCAAATGTTTATTATTTCAGATATAGATGTCAAAGAAATAATTCTTATTTTCATTTAAAGTGGTCTTAAATTCTTTCTTTTTTTATATATTTCATAGTGTTCTCCAAGGTACATTTATTACCCATAATATGTCATTTAGAAGTAATAGGCTATTTTCTATCATGTCTTCAGCTGACTCTTTGAAACGCACCCTTTAGATGGCAGACCCAATCAAGATTTGTTATTAAATGTCCTCTTCTGTGATCATGGTTTTGGATATTAAAAAATGTCCTCTGACTAAAAATAGGTTCTCTGCATTGTCAACTGGGAAATTAATGTTTTTTACCTTAAAACATTACACTGGTTGATAGACGTTACATCATTAAAATGCATGGGGAAAAGTACATTATTTATAGAAAGTGCCTTTGGATATACTTTCTTCAAACCTGATTCTAGAGTAGACTTTGACTTGATGACTTTGCTGTTTTCTCTATCTTGGCAAAGTGCAGCAATTAACCAACATTCAGCTCCTGCCAACAAGAACGATTGGGTTTAATCAGCCGAGTGTGTTATTGAGTCTGAGTCAAATTAACATACAGTCATAAGGGCTTGCTCTGTTTAATATCCATCCATTCTTCCATCCATCCCCTCCACCCTTCCATCTTTCCTTTACATCCATCCTGATCCACCCTTCCTTCCTTCCTTCCTTCCTTCCTTCTTTTCTTCTTTCCTTCCTTCAATCCATCCCGATCCACCCTTCGCTCCTTCCTTCCATCCATCCATCCATCCATCCATCCATCCATCAATCCATCCATCCATATAATTTTTTTATGTCATCAATCCATCTATATATTTTTCTTCATTCTGTCTGCCTATCCATTTGTTCTTACTTTTGTCCCGATTCACCCTTCGATCCTTCCATCCATCCATCCATCCATCCACCCATTCATCCATCCATCCATCCATATAATCTATTTGTATAATCCATTCTTCATTCAATCCATTTATTCATCCATCCATTTTTTTTGTCATCCATCTATATATTTTTTCTCTGTATTACACTTTCTTCATTTTATCATCCATGATTTATTTATCCATTCATCCATATCTTTTTTGTCATCCATCCATCCATCCATCCATCCATTTTTCTTTCCATCTGCATAATCTTTTTTTTCATTCTATCATCCATCAATCATCCATTCATCTGCCAATCTATATCCTTTCATTTCTTATATATGCATTTCAAATAGATCTTGAAAATTATTTGCCCAAATTTAATATAATCACAGTAATTTAGAGCGATTTTATCACAAAAGTGAAAAAGAACTGTGTTTTCAAATATATTTGTATATCAATAATTACAGTATATTGTTCATAGACAACACAATGCCAGTGTATAAATTGCAGAAGGGTTATTTTCAATCACAACAACTAAAAACATGTGTTAATCTGACTTTAAAAATTGCTCTAAATAACTTATTAACACTATACCTGTTATGAAGCGGACAGGAGACAGAGGTAAGTGCACGTAAAGTGGGTTTATTGTAA
>CAIGQQ010000001.1:11638371-11649656 GCA_903798035.1 Danio albolineatus | reverse complement strand
GTGATCGCTGTGATTGTGGGACGTGAGAGCCTGACCAATCCGTGACAATACCTAACAAATCCAGTAAATCTGCTTTCATTAAAAAGAGCATTTCTTTAATATATGCATATATGTACGTTTAACAAGGAAGGCAAATACATTAATGTCCCTTAAAAATACAACTTGAGGACACTGTCAATAAATTTATTCACATTGCCTAATATTTATAATATCTGCTCCATTAATGCACCCCAAAATACAAAAACGTGATGAGCTGTGAAAAGAGATGTACCCTCCAAATATTCCTGCTGTAAATCACTATAAAAAAACCCTACTGTATATCCCAAAACCCCGAAAATGCAAGTTGAACCCAGAAACACAAAGAGCAAAAGCATCTCTATCACCTCTCTCTCCCCCTGCCTCTAGCATTTGATTAATTGTGTGACTCCCTCATTGTCATTCTGCCCGTTTTAATTAGCTTAGGCATGCTTTTGCATATTGTATTTATTTAATTTCATCGTGTGCAAGAGGCATAATTTGGAGAATGAAAGGGCCAGCTTTTGCCAGCATGTACACAAAGGATTGAAGAAGCCACTGGAGTTCTGAAGAGCAAACATGTTCGTTCTGATGAGACAACGGCATCTCAGCGTGTTCAGTCATGCTGCACACTGAGCTTTCTTTTAATCATGACTGAATACCTGATGAGACTCATTAACTGGGATAACCAAATATCACACTCATAATTAGATTATACTATATATATGTATAGGCTGTGTGTTTGTATAATGTTGCAGTTGCTGTATTTTAAACAAGTGATTCACACTTAAAAATAACTTCTCTTGTTGATGTTGTAAAAACTGTGTAGCTTTTTTGTCTGTAAAAAATAAATAATATATGTTTGATTATATGCATTAATATAGATATTTTTATATTATTAATTAAAATATTTGTTTAAAAGTCATTTAGGTCTAGCAACTGAAAATAAAAAAAAAACATTTATAATTTCTCATCTCGTTACAATAAGATCTATCAACACTGATAGAATATTTGTCAATACACTGAAATATTATGTGATATGATTGCTTTTTTATTTAGTGGTATGCTAATTGATTATTATGAAGGTATTAGGTGCCTATTTTACACACATAAATATTATACAGCAGTGGAAAGAATAAAAGACCACTTGAATATTCTCTCTCTCTCTTTTTTTTTGGATTAATTAGGTAAAGGTTTTAATACATTTTAAAGTCAAAACATTGGTTGTCTAAAAATTAATATTAACATGTCTGAAAAGATAATCTTTATTGTTATTTTATCCAAAACATGCTTTAAAAAATACATTTTTATTTTAAACTCAGAAAAGTAGTTTACAAAATTAAAACAAAGATTGTAAATCCAGACAAACTGCTAATAAACTCTGAATGCACTTGAGTTTTTTTTAATTATCACATTTAAAAAAAAGGAATAATATAAATCATTTTTGAAACAGCATCGAAGTACACGAGCTGTAGATGAAACTTGCATTTGTTTTGAAAATTAAATGTAAAACAAACTGTTATCTAACATTTATCAACTTATCAAAAAAGCTTTTCAAAAGAAAACATGTTTTGTTTTTTCTGGTACATTTAATCTGGTACAGGCAACTTTTAATCATAAAAGTTCAATAAATCTTTTATTATTAAAAGTTTTAATAAAACCAAAAGCACCTGTAGAAGCACTTTCTGTCTCTTTCTCTCTCTAAAATAAACAAATATATAAATAAATACAAAAATACATGAATGAATGAATGAATGAATGAACAAATAAATAAACAAACAAACAAACAAACAAACAAACAAATAAATAAATAAATAAATAAATAAATAAATCTTACTCTAGCACTAAATTCTCTGAGCACTAACAAGTCACTTTGTATAGTTAACACTTCTTGCGTGTATTGCCTCTTCTTGTTGAATTGCTGAATATCTCCTCTTTAGAGTTGCTTTGAACAAAAGCGTCTGCTAAATGACTAAATGTAAACATAAACCTTTACAAATAGTTTGTTTTTAATCGTCTGTCCATCTTTGTTCTGTCAGGTATTTTTAAATACATGCAGTGACTTATTACAGCAAAGAAAGGCATGATTTTTTGAGCATTCCCATTATTTAGCAAAATGTGCAACAGTCAGTTTATGAGTATTTACACTAATATGTAAGGCACCAAAAGAGCAATTCTTGATCCACATTGTGCCTGTGTTGTTAATATATTACAGACTTACAAATGAGTAAGAAATCGAGCAAATAGCATTTCTTTTGTATCATAATTCATTTCTTTTATTATTCTTAATTTAACTGGGACAGTCAAAAAAACTGCACCAGAATTAACTACATAGCTAAACTTCCTCTGCAGTCCCTGGGAAGGAAATACAAATACAAATTACATAACAGAAACATTACCACAATATCATAAGTTATATTAAAATGTATATAAGTAACCCCCACTTAATGGCCACAAAGGTGATGCGTTTGTACCAGCATTTCAATTACAGCTGGAATTTTGCTAAGGTATAAGACTTTGTGTAATGTTAATTGGTAGATTAGTTATCAACAACTCTTACAGAAAAAGCAGAAAGACCAAAATCCTTGTGTTTTGGTATAATACAGCAAAGTATGGATAAACATTTTGAAAGCTGGAAGATAAATATATACACAAAGAGAATTATTTTGGATCAGGTTAACAGAGACAGATGACACTCTCCGTCGAGCGTCAAATCTCGAGCTCCGTCAAGCAGTGGCGTGCGTTTGCATGGAGCAGATGGCAGAAGGGACAAACATGGCTTATTTAATCTGCTTGTGTTTGCAAGGAAGTAATTGTGTTTTAACCTGGGAAGAAACAGAATATTACAGCCTGGCAAACAAATTACACTCACCTCACTAGTCTACAGATGACTCCATTTGTCCAATCCACTGGTCTGAGTAAGATCTGAATGAAAAACAAGAAACCCGGGGCTGTCAGAGTGTTTGCTTTTACGTTACAGCTTTGTTTTTATACTCACAGATATTGGCTTTTGTCATATTAAGAGGCAGATCTTTCTTGATCTTTTAGATAAGAGTTTTTTGTATACCTAGTAAATATACTGTTTGTTTTAATATTAGTTTTTATTCATTTTCAGACTCATTTCTTTTCGGAAATGTATTTTACACTGGGTAAAACAACAGTTGAACTTATAATTCTCCCCAAATGAAAATTCTGTTATCAACTATGATTTGATGGGAATGCTTTTGTGCTACAAAACAAACAAACAAACAAACACACACAAACATGGATAATGCAGCTGTAATGCCATAATGTGCGCATTTTGTAAAGCTGCTTTGAAATAATAATTATTGTGAAAGCGCTATTGACCTTATTCGTCAATGAGGAAGTGTGCTCGCTTTTACGATTGTTTTAGAACATCCGATTCAGCTCCCTATATGGCAGAAATGACTGGGAATAATAAACGGCAGAAAACGGTCAAACTACTCGCTCTATAAACAAGTGTTTGCATTACTATAAAGACAAAGTAGAGTAATATAATGAAAAAAATATCCGTTTGCAACATCAAGCAGCATAACACGCTAAAAATTAATGGAAGTGAATGAGACCAGAAGTCTCGAACCAAAAGGATTCAAATGGCTGCGACCGCTCGTACACAGAGAATAAGGTGAATAAGAATAAACTTGAATTGAATTGACAATTACATTATTCAACAATTCTATTAATTAATTTCTGTTGTGTGGCGCAACGGGTAGCGATATCACCTCACAGCAAGAAGGTCGCTGGTTAGAGCCTCGGCTGGGTCAGTTTGCATGTTCTCCCCATATTCGTGCGGGTTTCTCCGATTTCCTTCACAAGTCCAAAGACGTGGTATAAGTGAATTGGATAAACTAAATTGGCCTTGGTATATGTGTGTGAATGAGTGTGTATGGATGTTTCCCAGTGATGGGTTGCAGCTGGAAGGGCATCCGCTGTGTAAAAAAACACATGCTGGATGGGCTGGTGGTACATTCCGCTGTGGCGGCCCCTGATTGTTGACAAGAAAATGAATGAATCAATCAATTTCTGTTGCGCCTTCTCAAGAGCACCATAAACATTTGAGCTTAAAGCAGAAGTGAAGATACTGCTACATAAAGTAGTTATTTTTATTGTTATTTTATCTTTATTTATTTGTGTATTGTTTTTTTGAATCACAGGAGACAGACTTTTCATGTTTAGGCAAACTATCATTCATGGATAAAAAGGTCCACAGTGAAACCCAATAAAATTATACATTCTTTGTTGAACGGGCTTTCATTTTGATCTTAAGACATTCATGAATTGTATTTATTCATTACAAAACTATTTTGGCACCAGTCAGTTTTTTAAGTTATGTAATCAGAATTAAATTATCTATTTTTTAATCTGTGGCTGTAATAGTGTAGATAGAAAATGTTTAGTAATTATGGGCTGGGAAATTCAAGTGTGAGTGTTAATCTGACACATACACACACAAAACAAGTTATTAATCCTCACTGACTTATCTAAGATTGTAAAAACCCAGACTTTAAAGGGCACCAATGACGAAAATCATCTTTTTGAATCTGTTTAGACAGAACTGTGTGTAGGTATAGTGATTCCACAGTCATATTTGGGTGATATAAAAATAATAAGTCTCTTTTTAATTTTCTGACGCTAAAATAGGATCCATATCACTCCCATTTTGAGGCCGACTGTGAAATGACGTACTGTAGGAGTGCGGTTTCAGGAATGAGTTTTACAAGTTTAAAACAGTGCATGTTTGTAGTGAATTACAGCTATATTATCGTCTTTATCAGCACAGCCGCATGTCAGTACAATTATAAAAGAAGACGCTTCAATCCCGGTGGACGTTAAATCAGGCTTATTTTGCACGTTATTTTAACGCATATCCATACAGCAGTGGATATTAACGCGCATTCTGTCACATTTGCCGTGCAAAGTTAAATGTGCGCGCGCTGTTTGTGTGTTTGTGTGTAAATTACTTGTGTCTTAAATTACCTCCACAACTCCACACAATACATCAAATAACCATTAAAAAAGCTCTTACTGTAGCATTTCTCTCAAACATCATTGTGCTGTTTATCTGACGCACGTAGCCGGACATTGAGGCACACTGACTGGCACGTGGGAACGGTGGGCCAGGAGACCTAGCATTAAAGACACAGGCCACAAAAACAGCTACATGGTTGTACAGAGCAGAAAATCCAGTATTCTGAAAAGTATAATAAATAATCTGATAGGTGTTTTGAGCTGAAACTTTACAGACACACTCAGAAACAAACTAATTCTTTAATCTTAAATCTTGAAAAAGGGGTAAAATAGGTGCCCTTTATGTATAAATTAATTAAATGGAAATAAGGATTAGGGCCTAGTGGGTAGCACGTTCGCCTCACAGCAAGAAGGTCGCTGGTTCGATCCCCGGCTGGGTCAGTTGGCATTTCTGTGTGGAGTTTGCATGTTCTCCCCGTGGTTGCGTGGGTTTCCTCTGGGTGCTCCGGTTTCCCCCACAGTCCAAAGACATGCGGTACAGGTGAATTGGGTAAGCTAAATTGTCCGTGGTGTATGTGTGTGAATGAGAATGAATGGATGTGTTTCCCAGAGATGGGTTGTGGCTGGAAAGGCATCTGCTGCGTAAAACAAATGCTAAGTTGGCGGTTCATTCCGCTGTGGCGACCCCGGATTAATAAAGGGACTTAGCCGAAAAGAAAATGAATGAATGAATGAAATAAGGATTAAAAAAATCACTGGCATTTTTTTTTTTACATAAAATGAAGTTTAAAGGGTTAAAAATGCGTTACTTTACATGACTAAAATATTCTTAGATTTTGATCTCATCATTTTATTCAGCGTTTTTATTGAAATGTCCATTACGGGACTCCTATAAAATTGCTCTGCATCATAAATGTAAAACTACCAGGTGGACCTCAGAGCAAGTTTATCATGCCATAGAATCTATATATAAATGAGTTAGTTTGTAAATCACGCACTATTGGACAAGCATTTTAAGAAAATAGCATAGTATTGTTCAAGACACTGTTTAGAAGGGGGGTTTTCATTTTTTATCACCTCCATTTTTATAATCACACTTTTTTCATTTATTCTGAAAAGTGCAACAAATTGTATTGTATACATGTGTTCATTTTTGAAGATTGAAGCAACACATTTTTTCCCCATTAATCTGAGTTTTGAGCCAGTTTTGAATCAAATAGCACAAAGGTCAAAAGGTTACCGTCATCTTGGTAAAGTGAACCCCAACACAAAGCCTTCTCGAGTGTCAGATCTCTCCGTCACGCCGCACCGACTATCTCCTACCAGATTGACTTTTGATTAGATTCAGAGTAGATATCTATTCCTGACTATGTTTATGGAAATCACCCGTGGTATAATTATTTCTCCTTTTTTTTTTTTCTCTCTCGGGTGTCTGATTACCCTCAGTGTGTTGTGAAGTTAATGTTGGCGGCCTCAGCAGGATGCAGGCAGTGATGAGATGGAGGCTGCCCTGCGGCTAGAGCTCCACCGGCGGCTTATTTCACACCTCTGAAGCTCCAACCCAATCACACAGAGACAATAAAGAAAAGCTCTGCCTCCTTCTCGCTCATGGGCCTTTCATCCGGGCAGGCTGGGTAATTACCAAATGGAGATGGGTTTTGATGCAGTGGTCAAAACATGAGCAAAAATCACAAATGAAATGTTTCGCATAGAACGAGGAGAAGTGTGTAGGCATGGCTGGTGCTGTTTGCTCTGTTGTGGCTTGAAATAACTGAAACCAAACGAGAAAAGCTCACAAACGCTGGGCCTTAGAGGGGTTCTCTCAGCATGTGAGTGCATGCACGTCTTCAACATAAGGCCTGGCGTTCAGATGTGTGGCATCTGGGTGACAGATGACTGGAAGAAATATACACAAGTAAAAAGAAGTTTTCTTAAATGTCATCGCTACAGTACGGAGACTTCAGACATTTTTTGTTTATTTAAATGAACTCCGGTCAATGAATTCTGTTTGATAAAGGACATTTTAAAAAGCGATCAGTTGACTTTAAAAGGTAGTAAACCTGTTGCTTTTAGTTGACTTTGCTAAAAAAAAGTGAGCAAAAACATTGCTGTATAAATATACTGTGTAAAATTTTAAAAAATTATGTTAAATCAATGTAACAATACACTCCTTTTTAAAGTGAACTTGTTGCATTAACTCATTAACAATGAGTTTACATAGTGAAGTTTATTTATAAACCAATTTCGAGAGGATCACATGCTTATGATTGCTTATCCAATTTATGATTCACCAATCAGACGATTATTTAGCCACTATAAATAAATATTATAATAAATATAATAAGTTTCATATCACAGCCATCTTCATTTTGAAGAATCACCCTTCCACCCCTACTCCTCCTCCTTTCCTAGATGAGTGGCACAGTGGCCCAGTGGTTAGCACTGTTGCCTCACAGCAAGAACGCCACTGGTTCTAGTCCTTACCAAGCTAGCTGATGTTTCTGTGTGGAGTTTACACGTTCTTCCTCATGCTCATGTGGGTTCCCCCCGGGTTTTCCAGTTTCCTCCCACCGTCCAAAAACATGCAACTTAAGTTAATTGACTAATCCAGATTGGCACCATAGACATGCCCCTAGTAAATAGTTATCTCTTAAGAGCAACCACTATCTGTTCATTAGCTACTACAGTAGGGGAGTTCTCAAGGTCTACATGAGCTCAAACTCCCCTCTCGCCTTGCAAACGGAAGGGAGCCCCGGGCTTGAGGATCTTATGAGGTCAGGGCTCTCTCCCAGGACAGCATGACAAGCAAGCTTTATAATCAATCATCAGCTTAGTGTGAACTTTTGAACACTGTATAAAATGCTTAGTTCCAATCCACACAATCAATTTGTGTTGGGACAACATGAAGGAATTAATTAATTAATTTTCTTTTCGACTTAGTCCCTTTATTAAACTGGGGTCACCACAGTGGAATGAACCCACCAACTTATCCGGCATATGTTTTAAGCAGCGGATGCCCTTCCAGCTGCAACCCATCACTGGATAACATCCATACATAATAATAATAATAATAATAATAATAATAATAATAGTTTCTTACATTTATATAGCGCTTTTCTGGGCACTCAAAGCGCTTTACACAATGGGGGGGGGGATCTCATCATCCACCGCCAGTGTGCAGCATCCACCTGGATGACACGACGGCAGCCATTTTGCGTCAGACCGCACAACACACCAGCTGATTGGTGGAGAGGACACAGAGTGATGTAGCTGCTCATACACACTCACACTCATGCAAACTCCACACAGAAATGCCAACTGACCCAGCCGAACCAGCGACCTTCTTGCTGTGAGGCGATTGTGCTACCCACTGCGCCACCGTGACGCCCATGAAGGAATTAAGTTAACTAATTCGTTTTTACAAATTTAAGTGGATTAAACATAAAACAATTAAATTGTCTCCAGAAAACTTAACAATTGTGTTATTACATCTAATCACAAATAAGTAGTTTGAACAAACAACAAACTTAATTTTTTGAGCGCACTAAGAAAACTTACTAATTTACTTTTAGACTAGAAGTTTGTCTTACTTTCCTTGATGATTTAGTAGTTAAGCTTGATTTAAAGCAATGGTGGTCATTATGTGGTGATCAAATTATTAAATTTTATAGTACATTATAAACGTTTTGAAGGCAGCACAGTGGCTCAGTGGTTAGGACTGTCGCTCCACAGTAAGAAGATTGCTGGGCCATTTCTGTGTAGAGTTTGCATGTTCTCCCCATGTTGGCAAGAGTTTCCTCTGGGTGTTCCCCTACAGCCCAAAGACATGCGCTATAGGTGAATTGAATAAACTAAATTGGCCGTATTATAAGATTTTTTGTGAATGTGAGAGTGTATGTGTGTCTCCCAATACTGGGTTGCAGCTGGAAGGGCATCCGCTGTGTAATACATACGCAATAATAGTTGGTGGTTCATTCTACTCTGGCGATCCTTCATAAATAAAGGCCTAAGCCGAAGGAAAATGAGTGACTGAATGAATAAACCTTTTAATAAAAACAATTTCATGAAAAATTGTAAATTACTTTTGTAAATTAATAAATTAATATTAGTTTTAATATGAATACATTAAGATGAATTAATTAATAAGTTAATATTAATTTGTAAATTAATATTAGTTTTTATTTAGTTAAGAATTAGTGATTATATTAACATTATTGCAGTCTATGCAATGCAGTTTGGTCATTTGGATTACAAGAAGACAAGAGAGACACACATGCATACATTTGGCTTGTTCTGATTTTTCAATCTAATATTGCCAAATAAGCTTGTACAATTTACATATGAAAAACCTAACCCCCCCATGATAATGTTTCAGTGTTTTTTGGGAGCCATTTTAGCCAAAATTGAAAGATGAAATGAATTGTGATTCATATGAACTGTTGACACATCAGCCAATCAATTCAATCAAACCTTCATCCATGATTAAAAACAACCAGCCTTGATTAAAGATATAATTTTAAAAAAATCCCTTACAATGGCTTGTCTGGACTACAGGAATTG
This sequence comes from Danio albolineatus, assembly GCA_903798035.1. NCBI lineage: Eukaryota > Metazoa > Chordata > Actinopteri > Cypriniformes > Danionidae > Danio > Danio albolineatus. Next base: position 11,640,092 of record CAIGQQ010000001.1, on the reverse strand, counting down.
TTTCCTCATGTAATATCCATGTGTTCAAAGGTTCTACACAATTGTCTTGACCAATTTTCTCAGCTTAAATTTATATGAAAATATTGACACCCTTTCACATGTACTTCAGGTGACATCCCTGCTTAAGATTATTTTCTTTGACCATTATTTAGAGCACATGACTTTAATATTTTTTATGGCAACGCATAGCTCTATTCGCTACAGTAGAGTGATTAGAGCTGCTGGATTTACCACACATAATTCCTCAATTTGTCCCAAAATACATGAAATTAATTAGTTGTTTAACTGGTGGAAGTATTCTAGCTACCTATCTGTTGTGAATAACACACATCATCTGATTATGTGTAAAATGATTTTGCTGACGTTGACGTTTGAATGACGTTGCTGTCTCCTATAGAAATCTACAGTAAGTTTATTTTACAAATATAAATTTAAATATGTGTATTGATCCTATTTCTCTTTTTTATTGGTTGGAATCTCGTACAGACTTGCAACTCAACCTCTTATTGCTTTATAATAATCTCGTGCCTCTTAAGAGTCTTTAGCTAAACCTCAATTTCTTACATCTTTTCCGGGAGTTTAAATAGAAAATCGAATATTTTCATCCACATCTGATTTTCCTCAGGGGTTCAGCCACTGTGACAGATAAAAGTGTAGGGCAGTCCGCACAAAGACCTGCTGCTGTGATGGTCTAGTGCTTCTGATCATGGAAATATTCATGCCGGAATGCATTTGTCCCTGTGAGTGTGTATGTGAAGCCGGGACGGTGTGTGTTGGCGTGAAATCTGGTATATCTGTGATTGAGTGTAAGAGTCCATCTCCCTCTTTCCAGCTGTGATGATGCACAACAGTCAGCCTTCGGCACCTGGAGCGATGACCCGCTGTCCATTCACCTGCCTGTCCCCCTCTCTGGGCTCTCTTTCACACTGCCCAGCCATCCGCAAACTGCCACTCCAATGAGGGATGAAGCCCATCCTATGGATGATGAATCACTAAAAAAGAGAGTACCTGTCAGGCAGGCAGGGGGGAGAACACTGCTGGAAGGAGAGCTCGGCCCGGGGACAATGATTGGCCCTGCCTTAGCTTGACAAGTGAAGTGTGAATGCGTCGCCATCACGGGCCCTCCTCAACGGCCCCTGCGGTGACAGAAAGGGACATTTGCCAAACTGTCAAGGAGGGGAAAAAACGCCTGTCAGTGATCGCTGCATATCGCCGGGATGAGAAAAAAATGTGGGGGAAGGAGTGAAAGAAAAGAAAAATGGAAATAAAGAAGCACAATGCCTATATCTAGGGTGAATTCCTACATACACTGGAAAAAAAGACCTCTACCAACATTTTTTGTGACAGTAGCTATGCCGTTTCTGCTGAAATGAACAAGCAGTAAAGCACCATCAACTTCTAAATTGTTTCAAGAAATTTAGGATTACAGGGCAAATCATTTCCGGTCTCTGGGGTTTGGAATGAAATCAGAGTGAGTAGCTAATTACATAATTTTCATTTTTGGGGTGAACTAACCCTTTATCTGAGAAATAGTTTTCAGAATGTCTTTTATCCTCCATAGATAGCAAGGTTCAGACTCGTCAAAGGTACAGAATAGTACCAAGAAACATCCTATACTGTATATACAGCTGAAGTCAGAATTATTAGCTCTTATTTGATTTTTTTTTCTTTTTAAAATAATTTCCGAAATATGTTTATTATGGAAATTTTCACAGAATGTC
>CAIGQQ010000001.1:11618340-11637971 GCA_903798035.1 Danio albolineatus | reverse complement strand
TTTTTATTTTTTTTTAATAGTAATTTTTTAAAACAATTTTAAGGTCAAAATTATTAGCCCCTTTAAGCAATTTTTTTTTTGATAGTCTACAGAACAAACCATCGTTATACAATAACTTGCCTAATTACCCTATCCTGCCTAGTTAACCTAATTAACTAAGATGTATAGAAGTGTCTTAAAATATCTAGTAAAATAATATGTACTGTCATCATGGCAAAGATAAAATAAATCAGTTACTAGAAGTGAGTTATTAAAACTATTATGTTTAGAAATGTGTTGAAAAAATCTTCTCTCCGTTAAACAGAAATTGGGGAAAAAATATTCAATTCAATTCAATTCAATTCACCTTTATTTCTAAAGCGCTTTTACAATGTAGATTGTGTCAAAGCAGCTTCACATAGAAAATTATAGTAAACAAAAACTGTGTCAGTCCAGTTTTCAGTGTTGGAGTCCAGTTTAGTTCAGTTCAGTGTGGTTTAATATTCACTGCTGAGAGTCCAAACACTGAAGAGCAGTCCATCGATGCGCAGCTCTACAGGTCCCGAACTATGCAATCCAGTGGTGACAGCAGCGAGGAAAAAACTTCACCAATTGTCCAAAGTGAAGAATAAAAAAAAAACCTCGAGAGAAACCAGGCTCAGTTGGGCACGACCATTTCTCCTACAGCCACACGTCTTGTGCAGAGCTGCAGCCTAGGCGCCGGAGGCTGTAGAACGCTGGACATCAGCGAGACTCGTCTGTCCTTGGAATAAACAGGGGGCTAATAATTCTGACTTCAACTGTACATTAAATACATCACTGCAGAGTAAACTTGCACAATATACTGAGGAGAAGACACTGTTGAACAAAGTCATTATTTTTGATTTATGTGTACAAAAGCATTCTCCTTGATTCATAATATTCTGATGAACAAAGATCTCGGGGGTTTGGAAGGACATGAGGTTGTTAATGATAGAATTTACATTTTTGGATGAACTAACCATTTAAGACTCAATTAATTATCAGACTACAATATCCACTCTGTTTTTTGGATATTGCTACAGTATATTATCACCTAAAACACTTTTGCCATAGTACATGAAATCTAAAAGCATTTTAACATTTTGGGCTGTATTTTAAAGATCTGAAAAGCATTAAGGGCATGTCCGAACCCACTTTTGCTGTTTTAAGGAAGAAAAAATACAGTTTGCACCCTGTCACATGGTCTAACAGGGTTGTGCTTATTCTCTTAATGAGTTATTATGAGTGTGTTTTTAGCATAATGTGCATTTAACCAATTAATCTTCCATTCTCTTTAAGAGTCAGTTGCGTCATGCCATGGCACATTTGATATTTACATGGCGGACTTTGTAAGTGGAAAAACAGAATGCTTTACTAGTGAGAAAACAGTTAAACAGACCATCTGCAGCGAGGTCTATTTCAGTTCATCAAAATAGCAATGCACCAACAATGGAACTCAACAAATATCCTTTTTAGGCTGGAACACCCATGAGTCCACAAAGTGGCACAAATGGATTTGCTATTTCAAGAGTTCACACTTAGCTGATGATTGATTATAAAGCTAGTTTGGCATGCTGTCCCAGGTGAGAGCCCCGAGCTCATAAGATCCTCGAGCCTGGGGCTCCCTCCCGTTGCAAGGCGAGAGGGTAGTTTGAGCTCAGGTAGATCTCGAGAACTCCCCTGCTGGAGTAGCTAATGGACAGATAGTGATTGCTCTTAGGAGATAGCTACTTACTAGGAGCATGTCTATGGTGTCTATTTGGATTAGTCAATTAACTTAAGTTGCATGTTTTTGGAAGGTGGGAGGAACCCGGGGGAAACCCACGTAAGCACGGGGAGAACCTGCAAACTCCACACAGAAATGTTGGCTGGTTTGGTAAGGATTGCAGCCAGAGACATTCTTGCTGTGAGGCAACAGTGCTAAGCACTGGGCCGCCGTGCCACCCATCTAAGAAGGAGGAGGAGTAGAGGTGGAAGGGGGTATCCTTCAAAGCGAAGATAGCTGTGACACGTAACCAAGGGTAGTTATAGTAACTTAGGAATCGTCTGATTGGTGTGTTATGAATTGGATATTGCAGGTCCAGCTGCTAGCAATCATAAGCATGTGATCCTCTCGAAATTTGTTTATAAATAAACTTCACCTAAACAACATGGCACAAAGTGTGAAAATTAAAGTTGCGCTTGTCTGAAAATAACAACAAATCGCACCATGCACGTCTTGTGCCTTATTGTGGCGAGTGTAAGATACAGCCCTCTATTTCACATATCTATTTCCATCTATATGGTGTATCCGATATTGAAAACCTTCTTGATAACTTACCTAGTAAAATACAGCACTTAGTATACAGAGCAACAACAAACTACATTTTAAATGAGTACACATACATTTTAAATTTTTAGAATGGAATACAAGCTTTTGTGTTAAATCTATGTGGTCATATGCATGCATATTATGTGTTCCATCTATAAACCTGCACAAGTTCTTGACAACCAAAGCAACAATTGCATATTAAAGGATTCAGTAACGAAAGACATGGGGGAAGGAGTGAAAGGAAAGAAGAAAGGAGAGACTATAGCAAAGAAAGGCACATAACATGGTGTAATGTGCAGAGAAATTGCAGTGCAGCGTATAGCAATTATTCATCTCACGCTGAGCAGAGGGGTCAGTGGCCAGTCTAATTGCCACCTAACTCCAAGCTTTAGCTCTACTGCCATTTTTAGGATGTTAAGTGTCACCTTTTAGCCCACCTGGAAGCTCTCGCCTGTGCAAGTTATTTATTTCCTCATGCACATTTATGTAAGTGTTATAGAAGTGTGCGTTTATGCTCGCCTGAGCAATTCCAAAGAAGTCTGTTTGTCTTAAGTAATAGGTTTGGTCTCTCTTGAAATCTACTAAAGCTACCTTTTATCATCGTAAACACGTGTTTCACAAACAACCTGACACCAGATACTCCATTTACATCATGCATGCTGCTCAACGGTGTTGAATCTTACCTACTGTTCCGCTAAGTCGCTGAACGCATCTTAAATTTAGAGCATCAGGAAGCCGGAAAAAAAGCAGCACTCGTCTCTGTTTAATAAACTAGCATGACTTAATGTGGCCCATCAATGGCGTACTGCGCTGAAAACCTTCTTCATTAAAGTAAACAAGATTGTAGTGCTATTCTCCAACATGGCTCCTCCTAACCGAATTAAAGCATCATTTGCATAAGCCAGATTGATGAGTTTGAAAGAAAAAAAATCTGTACGATGGAAATAGGTGCTGTAGCACGATTCCTAGATGAGATGTCGCACCCCATTAGAATGGCAATACTTCATCATTTTTTTCCATTACACTTCGTGATAATAGCTCGGAGTCCTTTTTTTCTCTCACATATAAATACATTTTTATTGCTTTTAAATTGTGAATTTGATGGGAATGTCTGTGTGTGGAGCACAGAATTCAGCTCTTATCCTTGTACGTGACGTCCACTGTGTTGCATCTATAAAACAGCCTCAATAGTGAATAAATAATAAAGAGTCAAGAATATTTTCACTTTTTATTTGGCAGCGTCTTATATTCTCCATCAATAGCGACACGTCCTCGTTAATGACAAGCATTGTTAGTTTGGCTTCAAAACTTGTTTTTGACATTTCGTTTTTTTTCCCGGTGACCTTCAGACATATTTAAAGTACCACTCTGTGCACAAAAAATTAAATTCCTTGATATGAATACCACGATAATAATCTTTGCACGCAATGCTGAGAAATACTTGAAAAAGCACAGTAAATAAATAAATAAACCTCCTCCTCCTCATTCCCTGATTTTAGTAAACACATTAAGAGTAGGTCGTGCCTCTGCGGGTCGACAGATGTTATGTGTGTGCGCGCGTGTGCTTCAATCAGATGGTGGAGCTCAGAGATCAGGAGATTCTTCTGGCTGGTGAAATTGCAGTCGACCCTGGCAACAGATTTTCTTTGCTGGGAGACTGCTGAAGTGAGGCTGTTGCTTCTTCTGTCTGTTTAGCTGCCTGCGGAGTCAAACGCCTCCCTGCATTCATTTCTTTCCATTGTGCTTCATCAATGCTTGATAGGGAACATCTATGGTGTCTGCAACATGCATGTGCAAAAATATGATTAAGCTATGAGACACTTCTTTTCCATAACGGCGATATATTAGGACCATTATGACTGAACTTAATTATATTTAGTTGTGATTAACGTAGCGTGTGTTTATGTTTTGATGTCTAGTTTGCTTACATATGAAAAGGTTATGGATCGGCTAAAAGAGCATATAATTGGAAAATAGGGCTGTGCACATCATGATTTTTGCCAAGTACCAAGAACTTCCTTTGTTTTGATGCTAAAAATAAGCTGGTTGATGCACCATTTATGTCGATATTGGACTACGGTGATGTTATCTAAATTGCATGCTTCGTCTTAGAGTCTGCATGAATTGAATACTGTTTACCATGGTGCACTAGGATGTATAACTAATTTTAAATCCCTTACTCATCATTGTGTGTTGTATACTAAGGTAGGTTAGTCTGCTTTGTCCATTCATTATATTGGGTTTACTCCTATCATATCCCCAGAAGGGCATCTCGGTGGCGCAGTGGGTAGCATGATCACCTTACAGCAAGAAGGTCACTGGTTTGAGCCTCGGCTGGGTCAGTTGGCATTTCTGTGTGGAGTTTGCATGTCCTCCCCTTGTTCGTGTGGGTTTCCTCTGGGTGCTCCGGTGTCCCCCACAGTACAAAGACATGCGGTACAGATGAATTGGGTATAGGCTAAATTGTCCGCAGTGTATGTGTGTAAATGAGTGTGTATGGATGTCACTCAGTGATGGGTTGCAGCTGGAAGGGCATGTGTTGCGTAAAACATATGCTGGATAATTTGGCGGTTCATTCCGCTGTGGCGACCCCAGGTTAATATAGGGACTAAGTTGATAAGAAAATGAATGAATGAATGAATGAATGAAGGAATGAATGAATGTTTTCACTAAATGTTTTTAAAACACAGGCTTGTAGATGTTTTGAATAGTTTGTTTGTCAGTGTGTGATTCATGTTAACTGTTAATTGTTTTTGTTGTTGTTGTTGTCATGTGACTCATATAAACTGAAAATCTTTGCCAGGATCTTCTTGTAAAAGAGATTTTTAATCTCATTGCGTATTTCCTGGTAAAATAAAGGTCATAATAATAATAATAATAATAATAATAATAATAATAATAATAATAATAATAATAATAATAATAATGGCGCCATGGTGATGTAGTGAGTAGCACGTTCGCCTCACAGCAAGAAGGTTGCTGGTTCGAGCCCCATCTGAGTCAGTTGGCATTTGTGTGGAGTTTGCATGTTCTCCCCGTGGTCGCGTGGGTTTCCTCCGTCAGGTTCCCCCACAAGTCCAAAGACATGTGGTATAGGTGAATTGGGTAGGCTAAATTGTCCATAGTGTATGTGTGTGAATGAGTGTGTATGGATGTTCCCCAGAGATGGGTTGCAGCAGGAAGGGCATCCGCTGTTTAAAAGTATGCTGCAGTTGGCGGTTCATTCCGCTTTGGCGAACCCAGATTAATAAAGGGACTTAGCCGAAAAGAAAATGAATGAATGAATGAATGAATAAATAATAACAATAATGTTATAATAATAATAATAATAATAATAATAATACATGTAAACTCCACACAGAAATGGCCACTGTCCCAGACGGTACTCGAACCAGCGATCTTCTTACTGTAAGGCGACAGTTCTAACCACTGAGCCGCCCTATGATCATTACATAAACAATATATCATTCTTAAAAAGCTAATAAATGTAGCTTTTCTCTAGGGAAATGTCATATCGCAAGAAATATCGCTATTGCAATACTCAACAGCAATATCACAGAGTGTTTTCAAAGTATTGTATTTTAACCTATTTAAACATTACATTCCTTCTGTTAAAAAAGAGAACATTAATTGCAGTTTGATTTTGGATTCTATGTCACAAAGATGAAATAATTCAGTGTAATTAAATATCATGTGGTCAAGATTCAGTGCTTTGCTGCCACAAACAAACGAGCTGATGAATCTGCAGACAGGGAGCAGCAGTGGACTGTGCGCCATTTCTCCAGCCGCCGTCGTCTCCCATGTGAAGATGCGACTTGAGAGAAGGACAAACCGCAGCTCTCCCCGGAGCTCCAGCAGGCTTAAGGGAAAGCAGATGTGACCCGGGGCGGAGAGGGATGACAGGTGTTTCAGTCTGTTGCTGCGGCTGCTGATGGAAACGAGTAAACATCTCGGCATGAACACGCGTGGCCCAGCAGGAAGCACAGCTTTAGGTTGTCGTCAGTTGGCACTAGTTCAGCTCCAGAATGAGAGCATGTGAAACTGGCAGCGACTCAAAATACTGCAGTGGGTTTCTATAGGGTGCAGACGATGAGCACAAGGGATCTCATCGTAGGTGGTTGCTCATGTTGGAGTGAAATCCAGCTAAGTGATAATATCTTAGGTTCATTAATTTAATTCAAAGCTCTTTAGTAGCATCCTCAATTCCCATATGATTAAACATTGTGATTAAAAGGAAACTTGATGTTAACACAGTGTTTAGATGTTTTTTAAATGCACATACTGATTTTTTTCAATTAAAATGTCAGTTAAAGTCTCACAGTCATGTTGTTAAATATTGTTTAGATAAAACAAGATTAATCAGTTTAATTCATGATAGAAAGGAAGGGGATTCATGGATTTCATACATATTTGAGGAACTATTGTAAATGAATGATGGTGGGAGATCATGAATCCTGGGTCAGCTCAGCATCATAGAGTATAGAGTGACTAAAAATAATCATTTCATATGTCTCCACCATCAGTTTGAAACCAACAACTCCCATTGTTTGTGCTCTCGCTGTTTTTTTCTTCTCTTTTTTCTTTTTTTTTTTCAAGATAACATGCCTATAAAGGTGGCTCAGTGGTTAGCACTGTTGCCTCACAACAAGAAGGTCACTGGTTCGACTCCCAGCTGGGGCAATTGACATTTCTGTGTGGAGTTGGCTTGTTCTCCTCGTGTTCATGACATGTGAGTTTCACCTGACAATGCTCTGGTTTCTCCCACAGTATAAAGACATGCAGTACAAAGACATGCGGTACAGCTGAATTTGGTTGGCAAAATTGCCCGTAGTGTATGAGAGTGTACATGGGTGTTTCTCAGTACTGGGTTGCAGCTTGAAGGGCATCCGCAGCATAAAACAAATGCCAGAATAGATGGTGGTTCACTCCGCTGTGGCGGCCCCTTATAAATTAGTTACTAAGCCAATGGAAAATTAATAAATGAATGAACATAAAAATAATGGCATCAAAAGGAATGAATAAATTAATAATTTAACCTGAGCGTTACATTCATTGTTATATTCTATTATGATAGAATCTCATTTTCAAACCTTTTCAAATATGATATTTATGTATTTCGTTAATGCATTCATTCATTCATTCATTTCATTTTCTTTTCGTCTTAGTCCCTTTATTAATCCGGGGTCGCCACAGCGGAATGAACTGCCAACTTATCCAGCATTTGTTCTACGCAGCGGATGCCCTTCCAGCCGCAACCCATTTCTGGGAAACATCCATACACACTCATTCACACTCATACACTATGGACAATTTAGCTCATACAATTCACCTGTACCACATGTCTTTGGACTGTGGGGGAAACCGAAGCACCCAAAGGAAACCCACGCGACCACGGGGAGAACATGCAAACATGCAAACTCCACACAGAAATGCCATCTGACCCAGCCGAGGCTCGAACCAGCGACCTTCTTGCAGTGAGGCGAACGTGCTACTCACTACGCCACCATGGCGCCCTTCGTTAATGCAACTGTGCATTAATATTATTACTATTATCAGCAGTACATTTCCCTCTTTTATTTGTGTTCTTTTCTTTCTTCTTTTGTCTCTGTTTTCTTTTTTCTAAAATGTTTGCAACACTGTTCATATATCTGTCTATTCATACATCTATCTTCGCATTTAATAAATTCATTTGTGCTGTCCTTGTTATGATTGTTGTTTGTGAGTTGTTGTCTACTGTCATTTATCAATGTGACATTTTCCCATTTTCAGTAAAAAAGTAATAAATAAATGTTAAAAATAACAATTAAATGACTACAAACGTTTCTTCATGAATGTAGCATAATACATTATCATAATATTCTTATACATAATAAAACAGTATCAAAATACTGTAGCAATCAAAATAGACTATGGTCAACGTGTATATTCCCAAAATACATTTAATTATCATTGAAAACATTAAAAGTCTTTGTTCTTTTCTCAGGTAAATAGAAGCTCAAGAGAAATATGTTATGTGTTGTTCTGTTCTGTACATGCAATGCATATTGTTTTCAAGCTATTTTCAGTGCACTGAAGCAGCAATAAAACATGCTTCATTAAATAAAGTCTTTTTTTCTTCAATTACAGTTTACAGTTTACAGTTTATAAAATATAATTGACTCAGAATTAACTTCTTTGCTGAGTTGCTGTATACTCAAAATCAATGTTATTCTTTTCAATTGTGCCAAACGTTATCCATGCGGTCGTGTCAAGGAGAGCTACACGTACAAGGTATTGACTTAAAGAATATGATTGATTTATAAAGAAACCTGGGTGTCAAGGAATGAGTGAAAAACTCAGCCGTCCTTGTAGCTTGAATGTGTTGTCTATTGTGCCAAGGTGAGGAGAATGAAGTAGAAAAAGAGCGAGAGAATGAGAGCAAGCTCTTCAGCGCGCCCCGCTCTGAATCGGCACCTCTGACCTGTGCTTCTTTTATTGCCGGCAGCTTGTTTGTGTTTCATCTTGTGCTGTCCTTGCTCAGAGAATTGACCTGAAGAGTTCAAAAGGAGCTGTAAGGCCCTGTGCGCTCTCTGATAAGAGCCTCTTTTGGCCTCTCGTTCTCACTCTTTATTTCTCTCTTCACAATGGACTCCAGCACTTAATAATACACTCAGAACTCGACTGAGGTTGCTTATAGAAATCGTTTTAGGCTCATATTTTGTTCACTGCAATCGACATTTCTGTGCCCAATTAGATTAGTTGTCTTTAAAATGAAATAAATGAGCAGAGCCTAGAAACTGCCATTTCAGCATCGACACACGGTTTTTCTTATAATGTCTAATGCGATTTTTAATAATCCCTTACACTAAAAACAGTCACACGCAAGACCCATATGGAGCATACATGTCAACATAGAGCTGTTTCATTGTAAATAAACAGTTAAACGGTCAGTAATATTTTTTAATATTATTATTTACAACAGAAAATCTAATAGTATACATTGTCAAACCGTTTAGCTTATTAAAAATAGCTATTATAAAGAAATATAATCAAATCTCATTAATCTTTTTCTCCCTCTATAACATACACATTCTGAATAAAAAGCAACGAATGAATCTCATTTATTTAGATTTTTTTTGTTTGATCACAATAAATAACAGAGGTGTCACTTTAAAAATGCACACATCTAACGTTATAATGAAAGCATTCAATTGTGTTTCTAAAGTTTTAGGCTCATTTAGCACAAAATTAGTTGCGTTTGGAAAAAAAACCCATTAAAAACGACATCTTTAGATGTTGTTATTATTAATTATGTGTATATGTCTGTTCAAACACGCATCCAAAACCCAGTATCCACTTTCGCTACGCTTCAAATCGCATGTACAGAATACATTTAGGAAACAGCGTCTATTTATCACTGTGGAGCACATCAGCTGACAGCTACGCACCGCTTTATGAGGATTTTTGAGTTTTGAGGATTGCATAGGAGGAGCGACAGCACCTGTAATGAAAAGGAAAGGGAATCCCACCATTTTTATATTTATTTCAAAGTGTTTCATGCCTAAATAAAAAAGAAAGCACAGAACTGACATTTAAGTGCAAGGAGCGGCCCCTGGTGGTTCGGCGTTATGAGTTGCATATAGGGAGGATCGGCTCTTTAATGTTTATTGCCACCCTTCTGAGAAAGACTGACAATACTGGAGAAATACGGGAAAATACCTTTACGGAAGATAACGGGATAGAACTGTAAAATACAGGAGAATCCTGGAAAAAACAGGAGGTTTGACAGGGGTTGATGTCATTAATCCATTGTGTGTTTAGTAGCCTGCATTCTGAAATGATACCTCACAGCATACATAAACAATTCATCAAGGTCCTTTTATTTATAACATGTCTTTATATATATATATAAACAATTTTTTTACATTTCCTGGAGGTGGTTTGACGCTACCATGCTGATTGTGTCATCATGTTTAGTGTTCCCATTGGTTCTTGGTTTGGCACTCACTTGGTTTTGAATCTCACTGCAGGTGTAATGCTGATGGCTTGACAACAGAGATGTGCTGCTTCCCAATTCTCTCGCTTCAAATGTTATCAGTCAATTGAATGGGCGTTATCAGTGGTCATCAGCTAATAAATATGGGCCAGTAGAGGCATTCTGCGCCTACTGGTAGGCTCAAAAGGCCGTTATCAACCATTCACATGATTTATCAGCTATACTAATAGAGAAGACTCCAGATTCAGATCTGTTTTTACTGTGACATTTGGGTTTAGGGTTTGGGTAGGGGTAGACGTTAATAAAATACAATTAATGGGAAATTTAATAAATAATGTAAATAATCAGCATAGGCTCATTCTGCATTTTACGTTGGCAGACTTGTGACGTGGTGTGGAGTTCGTGTGCCGGGGTTCAAGTCTGGCGAAGAACAGTTTCAGAAAGCAGGTAAGACAAAAGCCAAACAAGTAAACAATTTGCTTTTGATTGCTTTTTTAAAAACAAATGGGTTTTTTGGGTTTAGGGATGGAGGAGGGCGGGTCAAGCGGTGATTTAAAAAAACACACAAAAAAAACTGACGGTTGGGGCTCAGAAGTCCTCTACTAGCCATATCTTTCAGCTGATAACCACTGATAACGCCCATTCAATCGACTGATGACATTCAAATTCGTGGTATGACGGTATTGTGTTTACTGCTCTAAAATATATTATGTTCAAATGTCTGGCTAAAAAACAAAACCTTTTTCCCCTATGAACACAATATATTTTATTTAATGAAACATTTAAAGTATTTTGGAGCAGTAAACATGTCAGGCTAAATAATTCAAGTGAATCATTGACTTCTGCTGTCTTTATTTGTTTCAAAAACACAGAATGTCTTTAAAATTTACACCTAAAAAACAAACAAAAAATGTAAATAAAAAATTGTTACACATACCTTAGGAACGGTATAGCAGAAAATTTTGGTGGTATGAAAACCTTGACTTTTCCATACCCTGGTATACCTTGAAAAACTGTTATCTTCCCATGCCTAGTGTATACTGGACTAGTATATTATCGATATCATACTCGTGTGAGATTGTTAAACTCTATCATAGACATATAATAGAAATATGAGACAAAAACTCATATGGGCCTTATTGCACCTGTATCTTGAATTTTATGGTCTTAAGCTTCAACAAACAGAGCTTCTCCTGCATCATCAACATGTATAAAATATGACTTACAGTATATTGGTGTTGACATCACTAAGATGTTTATTTTCTATATAGTCTACTTTAAAATACAACATGTTTAAAATTTTTGGTATTTGGAGTTCTACAGTAATACTTTGTGACTTTTTTCAGGCAGTAAATCCCATTTAGAAGCTACTTTCAACCTAAGTCTTGTTCATCTCACACATTTTGGCCACTTGATCCATGTAGAGCTTTAAGAGAGATTTGTACTGATATACAGGTGGCTTCAATCTGGCAACTCCACCGCGGTACATCACTTTAACTGATAACTTTGTTCTCTGTACAACTGAACAGGCAGTTCTTTCTCGTGTGCTCTAATTTTTTCCCCATGTCTCTTGTTTTGTGACTCACTTTTTCTCGACGAGAAGTGATTTATTGTTTTACATAAGCTCTGTGACACAGAGCCGATTCTTCTGATTAAACGCTACTGATTTAGTTTCAGGTCACTGCTTTATCTAATCAGTGGCTTTTAAAACAGGTCACGTCTTGATTAAGTCGGAGGAGACATGGGATCCATTTATTAAATACCTTCTTAAGAATAAAGTTCGGTGCATTTCGAGATGTAGAAAATCATTATTTATTCACCCTCATGTTGTTTCTTTCACAGTTAAACACAATGAGAATTTTAAATATCTTCGTAGAGTGCGTTAATATCCATCCGCCTTATCAGCAGTAAACCAAACCAACCAGCTACAAGGAAAATTACAATGTTTTGCAGAACAGAACCAGACAAACAGGCAAAGTTAGAAGATTTAACATGTTTAATGAGTAAGAAGAACTACACTCCAATAAAGCATTGCAAATAAGAAACTAATTTTAAATGAAAGATAGTTATAAAAGTGTTCATTTGAAGTGGTGGGTTGTGTGAGTTGTAGAGTTTGTTTGTGCAAATAAAAATTATAAGTATAAAATTATTGAAACATTTTCAGATCATAATTATATTATTATGTAAAATGTGGTGAGGGTTGAGCTAAAAAAAAAAGCACTGTTCTTTCTCCTGATTGGTGCTCTCACTTCTGATTCGTTCTTTATATAGCATACAGTTTTTTTAAAAACTGCAATTCCATTAAACATGAATAGTTTAACTAAACTAAACATAAATGGTTCATCTAAAGCATATAAAATCATTTAACGGCAAAACAAGGTTTCCCTCACCTCTTGTAATGTAATGTTGTGTAATGTGTATTTATATAGCGCATTTATCATTTATGGCCATCAACCATGAGGGGTGTGGGGTGGGGTCTCTCCACTCAGCAAATTTGCCAGTGTACATTTTTAGTGTCTATATGGGTCCCACCAGCCAAGTGTCCAGGTTACACTTTAAAAGGTGTTGAATACTTACACCTCTGCAGTGTAAAATATGTTACACATAGAGTGTAAAACTGTACACCGCAATTAACATTTTAACACCTGCAGGGCAAACTGTCCAGTGTACATATAACTCCACAGGTGTTAAATTAAACTCTCTTTTGGTGTATAAACGAGTCCCACCAGCCTAGTGTGTAAGTTACGCTTTAAAAAGGGTTGAACGCATATAAGCAGAGTACATTATTTTATACTGTACTACCGTGTTGACCGTATTGACTCAATCACCTCAAGTTCCTGTATGTGCAATTAACACTGATGAGGAGTATAGAAAGGCAACACCAGAAATGCACACTGTTAAAGTCACAATTTAACACACATCAGTGTTAAAAACAGTAAATGAACACTTGGATTTTAACACTATAACACTACAGGGGCTTACACCAGAAATTCAACACCTCACAATTTGCTGTGCACACACCACCACCACCAGTGTGCTGCATCCATTTGGATGATGTGATAGCATCCACAAGACAATGGCGCCAGTGTGCTCACCACGCACTAGCTATAGGGGGAGTGAAGAGACAGTGATCGGCCATGATCGGTAAGAGCCAATGGAGGGAATTTGGCCAAGACACTGGGGTTACACCCCTACTCTTTTACGAGAAGTGTCATGGGATTTTTTAATGACCACAAAGAGTCTCGAGGACCTCGGTTTAATGTCTCATCCAAAAGATGACGCTCGCTGAAAGTATAGTGTCCCCTTCACTTTACTGGGGCATTAGGACTCAAACAGACCACAGGTTGAGCGCCCCCTGCTGGCCTCACTAACACCACTTCCAACAGCACCCTACTTATCCCATGTGGTCTCCCATCCAGGTACTGACCAGGTTCAGCCCTGCTTCAGCTTCAGTGAGTAAGCAGTCTTGGGCTGCAGGATGTTCCAAATCAGCAAGGTTGCACTTATATATATGGAATACTTGATTTTAATTGGAGAATCAGGCACATGGTTATGCTATTTCTAAAATAATCACTGTCACCCATGGCAACAGTAAATATCAGAACTCTTATTTGAAATCAGTGCTACTTTCATAATAACCCATGGACACTTTTACTCTCTGTATAACGAGTGTTATATTGCATCTCAGTTAGTTATCGATCATTGTGAAAATAACCTTGAATGACTGTGGTATTAATTTTAATCCAGTGTGTTGCTGAGGCATTTTATGAATAAAACATGAAAACACTGAACCTTGAGGGTGTCTTAACCATAATCCTTATTTCAGGCATTTAACTAATAACATTAAGTGGATTTCTTTTATATGAGTAAGGCCGAAAGCATTAAAAAATGCTGTAGATCTTTGCACATTACCATGCTTTGATATTTTGCTTTTCATGTGTGTGTGTGTAACTTGTATTGCTAATGTTTTGGGGACCGATTGTCCTCACAAGTATAGCAATACCAGTAAAGTTTGCTCTTAAATTTTTTTGGTCCTCATGAGAAAACAGCACACAAGTGCACATAATTATCCATTTGAAAATATAACAGTGCAGATTCTGGGTTGTGAAGGTAGATTTTCGGTCAGGGAATAGAATATACAGTGTGAACACAAAATAAAACCCAATATGTCTATGAGAAGTTCCAATAAAGATAGCTGTACGAATCATTTGAATCAATAGCTTAAGACTTACATTCATGTTTATGGTCACACTTAATTTTGATGGTCCGTTTGTTGAATTTGAGTTACATTGCAACTAATTCTCATTAGATTATAAGTATACTGTTAGGTTGGGCTTAGGGTTAGGGTTAGTATAAGTTGACATGTACTTGCAAAGTTTCTTATATCTCTGTTGAATGTCAGTATCAACAAATATTAAATAGGCAGTCTACTAATACTCAAATGGACCATCGAAATAAAGTGTTACCACGTTTATTTATTTATTAATTTATTTTTATTTTTATTCTTTGACGAGAGACAATCCAGAACATACACTCTAAAAAATCACTGGCTTCCACACAATTGATTTGTGTTTGGACAACATGAAGGAATTATGTTAACTTATTATTCATTCATTCATTTTCTTTTCGGCTGAGTCCCTTTATTAATCCAGGGTCGCCACAGTGGAATGAACCGCCAACTTATCCAGCATTTGTTTTATGCAACAGATGTCCTTCCAGCTGCAACCTCCGGGGGAAACCGGAGCACCCAGAGGAAACCCACGCGAACACGTGGAGAACATGCAAACTCCACACAGAAATGCCTACTGACCCAGCCTAGGCACGAACCAGTGACCTTCTTACTGTGAGGCCACAGCACTACCTACTGCACGACTGTGTCGCCCCTATGTTAACATATTAGTTTTTAGAAATGTAAGTGGATTGAACATACAGTGAGTGACAGTTCAAAATGACCACTGCCGTCATGTGTGGCGTCGCCACAGGACAAACGGAATATTAAAATGTTTTTAGGTGTAACAGCAGTTTGCGACAATGCTACTGACAGGATGCAAATGAACTGAAATATACAGTAGCTGTAAATATCCTGCTACTTGTAAATGAAGATGAAATAACAAAACAAAGCATTAAAATTCCTTCATAGATCATTAAAAACTTGTTAACAAGCTTCATTATCATTGTAAACTTGTTAAGAGTAAAACAATTAAGCCGTCCCCCCCAAAAACTCAAAGATTGTGTTTCTTTTTTGGCTCATTTTAAATAAGTAGTTTGAACAAACAGAAAATGTAATTTTTTGAGTGTAGTAAATATGGTCTTGCAGTAAAAAGCAATACATGTTTAAGGAACCTTAGCAAGAAAACTGGCAAAATATCTTTATTTTTTCTCTCTCACTCAGTTAGTTATGTGCCTCAAGATCAAATATAATGCACACGCTATTTATTCACGGCGTGCCAACACAACCTGTAAAGAAAATAATCATGCCTCTCACTCTAAGGAGAAAACCTGTGATCTAAAGCAGTGTTTATTCTCTCACGCTGAGCAGCAGGCCTAGACTGATGCTTCAGTAAAATTGCTCTCGTTCTTGTGTTAAGTAATGGCTCGGAGACGGCACTCCACAAAGCTCCTCTTCGCCTTTGAAAATTTACCCCCCCTGGGCAGACTTCGCCACAGCCAAAACCTTTCATTGTTTGCGCTGACTTTAATATTTCATGAAGAAGATTTCTATATTTATTTACTTCCCATTTGCGAACGCCCCGGCTCGCTTGTATCATGCATTTTAATGGGATGAGTGTTCGCGTCCCTCCGGAGCGGGGTTTTTCTTTCCCTCCCCTCTGAGTGCTCCTTTATTAACATCAGATTTCCCTGAGCCAAACACATCTCGCTCGACTTGTCCCTTCACACCACCTCCACATGAGATCTGAGGATCTTTAAAGGTATGAATAACACATCAGCGGGGTTCATCGTCAAATGTTCCCTCAGTCTGACGTTACCCCGACTTCACTTTTATCATCAAACATCTCTGTTATCTTCTACCTCAAATTAGATTCAGAGTGTTTCCAAACAGGAACGAAAAAAATGACCAACTTTTCAATGAGGATACTGAAAAACTTGGCTTTTACAGAGCCTGGTCAAATTGATGTAGGTAGCTTTGAGGGTTTCCTTAATAGAAAGGAAAAGTCTTTATTTTTAATAACTGTTTTAATTATAGTTTTATTTTAGACCTCGCATGTTACCTCACAGGTCCAAAAAAGGTGTTTTACAGTCATAGAAAATGCAAAAGATGCACGTATAACAAACCCAACCACGACATTTTGCTTTCCAAAATGTTCAGTTTTGGGTGAACGATCCCTTTAAGTAAAAACTGACTTGCCTGTTTTGAACTCTTAGGTTAATTGTTGAATATGCTTTGTTAAACTCACATTTTTACATTACTTTAATTTCATTATTTTTCATGTCATTTTTAATGATGTGAATTTAATAAAAAGAATTTGTTTAGAAAACTAAATTGCCCATGATGATGGACAGAAAATTAGACCAATTAGAAACCAGTGGGATTTTCTGTACATCATGGGTAATGTAGTATTACAGTATCTATATTGAATCAGCAATGAATAGTCAATAGTAAAGGAATGTTTTATTTTGTTGCATTATTTTTTTAATCAGTTGCGGAATCAAAAGTATCTACGTTGATGTTTTTCCAAAGAAAGAATGCTTCTTGTGGAGAATGAAGTCACACACAATGCTCAGCTGTGTTTTTTTTCACAGACTTCAACAGAGTGTAAAAATCTTGATGGTTCTGTGGGTCTCAGCTATCAAATCTGATCTTTATTTTGTATTTTGTATTGGATTCAAGTAAGGTATTTAGCTGGGCCATTCCACAGCTTGATTTTCTTTCTCTAAAAGCATTTGAGCATTTCCTTGGCTGTGTTTTAGATCATTGTCTTGCTGAAATGTCCACCCTAGTTTCATCTTCATCATCCCGATAATGTAGATGTTGGACTGAAGCAGCTAATAGTATTTAAATTCTAAACATAAAGTATAAATATAAAGTATATATAATTGAAATATATAAAGTAGATATAAACCAATAACAATGAATAATAACTATAACAATAAAGCTCGACTTGACTTGACTTGAACTACTATTTCAACTGCGGTCTGGGCTTTCTCTGCCTTTCTACACCTCCCTTTTTTCATGTGTTTAATACTTTTTCCCTGTGTCATTTTGTTTTGTTACACATAACTTTATTTGTAAACTAATTATTAGATTTGTTTTCTTTGAATATAAAGATTTCTTTGTTTGTTACCAACATCCAGTGAAAATTTCAAGTCAACAGCACCTTTAGGTGACGTGTTTAATACTTTTTCCCCTGTTGTATATATTACATCTGCTGATGAACAGTTAAATAAGTGACTGCTATGGACTTTTTTCATTGTTTGATGATTTATTGTCAAGGTTGTGGAAATACAAAGAATGAGTAATGAGCTTCTAGTACTTATTCTGTTAAATAGATTTATTCCATTTATTGTTTCAAACTACTAAACATGTCAACACATGTCACTTTGTTAAACAGCAGAGTTACATTTTCATATTAAAATATCATAATGCAATAGAATCAGCAACAGTTAAGTAGCTGATTTTTTTATAGTGTGGTGCTTAACATTTGCACATCGCACAGTATTTTAGGCTAACTTCTATTAAAAATCAGATACATTATTATGTAGAATATATGCTCAAATGGGCATACAGTAAATCAGGGGTGTCCAAACCTTTTGTTCGAAGGGCCAAAAACCAAATATCATTGCGAGCTGTGGGCTGAAGATAAATATACCAAACTATATTACATTAAAGTTGCCATGGGTAATTTATTTCATAATATTTCAAAATAAATAGAAAACACTTCTCTGAATCGTAATAACTAATGCAGTATAACTTTTAAATTATAACTTATTGCAATAATCACACTGATAACACAATGGAGTTCAGTGCTGAATCCACTAGTCAAGCAGAATCTGCCTTTGCCTTGATTTGGTCACCAAAGTCTTTGCAGTCTCAGGTGACAGTATGTACATTTAAACAAAATCTGATTAATTTACACCATTTAAATGAAACATTTAATTTCAGTTAGCTTTTAACAATAAAACACTCAAAGAGTTACAATACATTTCAATTGGCAATCTCTAAACCTCCCCATCATTCTCTCTCTCTTCTCAGATGGGATGGCAGGCCAAATTAAGGTTGCCATGTGCCAATGGGGGCTCTAATTTGAGCATCTTTGCAGTAGATCAACAAATCAGCAGTAAAACAAAGCATACGCTTATACATCTCAGTGTAATTCACATTCAGCACGAAGCACTTACTAGCCTTTACTCTTATCACATTGTTCTGGCGGCCCTGAGTTATTTATAGGTAATGAAAAAAGGAAAATTCATGGTTTTATTTCCATGTCTTAATGAAACTGAAAAATGTTATTTTAACGTCTTACGAGCAATACCTTTTGGCAATTTAGAAATTTATGGTTGTCAGTCGAACTTTGAAAAGTTTCACATAAGAAACCCATGTATTAATTCCATTCAGCCTCGTATATGTTAATGATAGTCATAAAGTTAAGAATTAATCCTTTTATCTTGGCGCACCAATGGCATATTTCATGATGAAACTTTCAACTTGAGCCTGTGCTGATGTTTGACAGGAACTTAATATGAAAGTGAAATGGTCAAAAGGGCTAATTGTACATTCGCCGGGTCCCCTACTGCTGGAATCAAAGAGCCTTAGTACCTCTTCCCCCACACATCCTCACTCTCTCTCTGCTAAATTGCCTTCAGCCATTTGTGAGAGCAGCGTATTATGACCTTGCCAACACTTTGAAATGGCTCCGTGCGAGAGGTAAAATGACATCAGAATATCTGATAGCTGTGACCTTGAGCTGAAACTACGGGCTTTTCACTTCTGCTTTCTCTGTTTGGGAAATGACAGAGCCAAATCAAGAGCAAATGAGGAGTAAATTAGCAACTTAAGGCCTGTTCACATGACTCGCATCAGGACTTTTATACAGTGCAGGGTCTGAACTCTGCATTTAAACCATTGCTTGAAATGAAAAGGCAGTTTAACAAGGTTGCTCAGTAGTAGAAAGTGTGCAGAGTAAACAGTTTAAAACTAAAAAAAGTGGTGGTGATCGCCTCCATACAAAATCTGACTTAGAATGCTCTTAGTTTAAACTAATTTAATTAAATGTACATTTTTTTAAATATCACAATTTAAGTTCTTCTTAAAGTTTGACTGTTTCTGAGTTTCATATTGCTTTGTGCTTGATTAGGACCCCCAAATATGATTATTGGAAAGTGTGA
>CAIGQQ010000001.1:11595122-11613956 GCA_903798035.1 Danio albolineatus | reverse complement strand
ATTATATTATATTATATTATATTATATTATATTATATTATATTATATTATATTATATTATATTATTAATATAAATAGATATCAATGATAAATGTTTGACCATCATTCAGTGTAAAAATATAAATATGTAAAAAAAATTATCAGCACACATATTTTCACCTGTCCATACCAAATGTTCTTAGATTTAAAATGATATGAAACCTCTTGCTGCTAAGTTGATAAAACTTAGTATTAGTATTATGCATAGTGGGAAATTATGAAGATTTAAAATAACTTTTAGTATTTTGGGGTTTAATGTGATCCTAAAATAGCATATTTTATTATGTCATAAAGTGATTTTTGATCTAAACGTGATTTAAATCTATGAATTAAATTGCCCCTGTTAAATGGAAAAAAAACTGACCGAGTTGAGGGAGGACATTTCATACATTTAATAGTGTATGTTTGTATTTTCCACTGAAGGATTTCATGTGGATCCTGATTAGAGTAACAGACTGACGGTGTATATCTTAGCAGGCAAAATATGTTTAACCACAAGTTTTATGGCCTATAAAACCATGATGACAAAAGCAAATTGAGTGATCCAGACATTTCCATTGTAAGTACATCGCTCCCGTGTATTTAGGACTAGCTCGGAGTTCAGAGCAGAGCGAGACCTGATTTGTTCATCAGTTCACTGCTTTGCAAGCTCTCCGGTTGTTTTTGACAGTAATCTACTGTTAGGCTGAACAGAGAAACATCGGTTCTTCACATCTCCGCGGGTTGTTCTTGGAACTGACTATTGACTCGAGTGCACATGGGAAGTCCATTTGTGTCTGACTTCACTCACCACTGGAATAAGTGATGCCAATGCCGGTGTCTCCCGCTCTGTCTGGGAAATTAAAGCAGAGTTTAAATTTAAAAGTCAGCAGAAATAGTGTCTGAACTGAAACCAGCATGCTTTTGAATGTAATCAATGTAATGCATTACAATCATGTGTTACTTCCAATGGTATTTCACAGCATTTTGTACTGTTTTTATTTATGGGCTAATTTGTATGAATTTGTATGATCTCATTGGTACAGTTTGGTATGATTTGCTCATCCACCAATGATGGTTGGGTTGGGTGGACAATATAAAATTGTATGAATTAGCCACTAAACTGACAAAACGTAATATTGTTACGTTTCTTCATGAGATCAGGCTGGTTACTTCTTTATATTCTTAAGAAAGCAAACAAACAAAAAAAAGTTTTTAAAAAAAAGTTACATAAACTGTAAAAGTAGCAAACGGTATTGTCACGATCACCAGCGATCTAATATCCAGAGATCGCTGGTACACACACAATTCACATAAGAACTACAAATCCGCCATTTTATGAACTACATCCCCAGTCATGCAACACACACACTCACCTGCTCCAAGTCACCACTGATTAGAGACTCCCAGCTGAAGCCACGCACTACTGATTCACAGACTATTTAAACTGCACAGACATACACACACTGTCGCTGAGTCTTGTTTACTTCATGGCAGAGTCTTCTGTAACACGGCGATGTGTCATTACAAGGTGTTTCCTTGGTCTTGTTTTTCTGTGTTGCTACCTTCGCCTTGCTAACCTGTTTATCCCTGCCTGCCACCAGCCTTTTGACTCCTCGCCTGTTCTCGACCACGTTTCTGGACTGTCTTTTTGCATCTGTTTACTCCTGTTGACCATTGCTTACCTGACCTCTCTATTAAACCTGCATTTGGATCCACACCTCAGTTGTCAGTGTCACATCCCCGTGTTACAGGTATCTCATGGCAATTCGTAACTTTTTGATTTATTGTCTAAATTGCATTAATTTGTATGATCCCATTAGTACTTTTAATTTTGTACGATTCACTCATCCACCAATGGTGATTTTATTTTTTTTATTTTTTTTAAAGTACATTTTTGTACTACTAAACTTAAATTAGCCATTAAACTGACAAAACATCGTAGTTACATTTGATAATGAGATCAGGCTGGTTGCTTCTTAAAGATGCAGTAGGTGATTGTCTTCAGAAACATGTTTTGTTGTGCTGGTTGAAAGTCTCTTCATATTCCAATAGTGTTGATTAAAGGAAATGATCTAAATGTATTTATATGTACTTTTATATTCTGGGTAAGGCATGAGACTACAAAATGTTCATCCAATTAAAATTTGTCTGGCCGACAATTCCCATAATTCTGATAAGTAGCCCAAACTGCCTGTCAACAAATTTACACTTGTACATCTGTGCTCCTCTGTTCACACAGACAGATCTGACGTTTTTGTGTGCACACATGTCACGTGATTTAAAAATTGCATATTTTCGTGTACTGAACTCATATGAATTTGTACGAATTAGCCACTAAACTGACAAAACATAATATAGTTACGTTTCCTCATTAGATCAGGCTGGATACTTAATAAGCTTAACAAAACAAACAAAAAAACAAATGAAAATGAATAGTACAAAAACTAAAAGCATTAAAGCAAACGATATCTCATGGCCTTACAGAACTTTTTGATTTAGTGGCTAATTCATATTAATTTACAATCTCATATGTACAATTTAGTACGATTTGCTCATCCACCAATGACCATTGGGTGTAGGGGTGGGGTTTGGTGCCACGACTCCTTTTAAAAGTACAACCCAACTCAAATTAAAATTAACAAAAACTGCAGCAAACACATTAGTTTCCCAAAAAATGAACTAAGTAACTAGTTTAGTTACTTTTTAAGGACAGTAAAGTGCTACTTTTGCAGTTTTTGTTACTTTTCATTTTGTTTAAGCTTGTTTTTGTTGTTTTACAATTTGTTAAGTTTGTTTATTCTTGCTTGTGGTTTAAGGCCCTTTTACACCTAAAATTAAATGTGAAGTGAATAAACCACAGGCTAAAGGAAATTGAAGTTGAGGACGCAGCTAAAACAAACCTTTCAGCTGTGCTGTCTTTCTGGATTGCTTGAAGAAACGGATGAATTAAAAAAAATATTTGTTTGATTTTTGAGTTCACGTGAAATATTTTTTAGGAATTACTGCTCTTGCTTTGGATGAGTAAATACTGTTCATGTTAACATTTAAGCTAGAACTAAAGTATCATGTGTCTACATCACACACAACACATCTGCACTCACCATTTTTCTCAACAAAGAGACATATAACAGCTGTCGGTTAATAAATTGGATAACAAAGTGACTGGCATTCATTTTAATTTCCAAAATAGCAAAATACCAAATATAATTTCAAAAAAGAAATGCTACTTTGTTATCCCGTTTATTAGTTACTTGAAAAAAAGTAATATGATTTCATAACTCATGCTTCTTGTAAATAATGTTGCCAGGTTTGTGGTTTTCCCACACAGTTGAAATACAGAAAAACACACAACTGTTTTTTATTTTTATTTTTTTTTTCAGGACATTTTTACAACCATTTTTTCCTAATGGACATTGATTCTGGAATACATCCCTGGCAACCCAAAGACTGCTGCAAGTGAGTGAGTAAGACCATCTGACGGCAGGTTACATATTCAATGAGCAGAACATCAGTTATGCCCACATCTGTAACATAATGTTGGAAAAGGGACAGGCAAAAAGCAGATCTAAATGCAATATTTTAACATGGGTGTTTAATGAGCAAAAAAAAAAAAAAGTTAGTCCTATAAACACTACCAGTAAGGCAACAAAACAAACTCAAATACACAAAGACAATTGGGAGACAGGTGACAAAGGGTGAACACAGTAATCAAAACAAATAAGCTAATCAGTTTAATCTAAAGCGACAGAGAGTGTCGCATCAACACTAAGCTGAAATGCACAAACACAGAACTGGGCCTGTTACAACATATGAGAAAGGTACTTAGAAGTGTTGTTTAGTGTGCAGAAAGTCTGTCAATACTTTAACATACACTCACCGGCCACTTTATTAGGTATACTTGTCCAACTGCTCGTTAACACAAATTTCTAATTAGCCAATCACTGCTGCAGTTCAAACCGAGCATCAGAATGGGGAATAAAGGTGATTTATGTGACTTTGAATGTGGCATGGTTGTTGGTGCCCGATGGGCTGGTCTGAGTATTTCAGACACTGCAGATCTACAGGGATTTTCCTGCACAATCATCTATAGGGTTTACGGAGAATGGTCCAAAAAAAAAGAGAAAATATCCAGTGAGCAGTAGTTCTGTGGGCACAAATGCCTTGCTGATGCCAGAGGTCAGAGGAGAAAGGTCTGACAGGTTTGAGCTGAAAGAAAGGTAACAGTAACTGAAATAACCACTCGTTACAACCGAGGTATGCAAAAGAGCATCTCTGAGTGCACAACACAATTAACCTTGAGACAGATGGGCTACAGCAGCAGAAGACCACACCGGGTGCCACTCCTGTCAGCTAAGAACAGGAAACTGATGCTACAATTTACACTGGCTCACCAAAATTGGACAATAGAAGATTGGAAAAAATGTTGCCTGGTCTGATGAATCTCGATTGCTGCTGCGACATTTGGATGGTAGGGTCAGAATTTGGCGTCAACAACATGAAAGCATGGATCCATCCTGCCTTGTATTAACGGATCAGGCTGGTGGTGGTGGTGTAATGTGACATTTTCTCGACACAATTTAAGCCCATTAGTACCAAATGAGCATTGTGTCGACGCCACAGCCTACCTGAGTATTGTTGCTGACCATGTTTATCTGTTTATGACCACAGTGTACCCATCTTCTGATGGCTAATTCCAGCAAGATGGTGCGACATGTCATAAAGCGGGAATTATCTCATACTGGTTTCTTGAACATGACAATGAGTTCACTGTACTCAAATGGCCTCCCTAGGCACCAGAACTTGATCTAATAGACCACCTTTGGGATGTGGTGGAACAGGAGATATGCATCATGGATCTGCAGCTGACAAATCTGCAGCAACTATGATGCTATCATGTCAAAATGGACCAAAATCTCTGAGGAATATTTCCAGTACCTTGTTGAATCTATGCCACGACGGAAGTCAATTCTGAAGGCAAAAGGGGTCTAACTCAGTACTTGTAAGGTGTACCTAATAAAGTGGCCGGTTAGTGTACATACCACCTTATAATCATCAAGTGTTGTATGTAATTACATTGATTCATTAAGCAGACACATTTATCCTGTGACTTAGAAGTAAGGGTAAAAGAAGTAGCAGCATTTACATATTTTTTTGTATCACAACATATCAGAGAATGTGTAAAACTTTCCTTTTGTGGGAATACAGCAGTTGACTCAGACAAGGAGAAAAAAAATAATTGAGCTACTTTTCATTCCTTTTGGCTGGGTTTTGTGTGGTCATTGGGCTGTAAAATGTTCTTGGACCTGGCAACCATGCTTGTAATTCATTACCCCTAACGCTGATTAGAATAGTAAATGGGAGACACAAGCGCCACACAAGACTTCATTTTTCGGCTCTACTGATGTGTGGAAGGGTGTTAGCGTGATTGTTACAGCATGCATGTAGTAGTGATGGCTTTCTAGACTGCATGTGTAAGTCATTTACCGGTCAACGTGAAGACCATCTGTTGGCCCTATGGCTGTGCGCTGACAGCGGTGTGTTTAGGGCACGTCGACCTGACTGGATGGGAGCGCTATGGGACACTCAGATGCAGACGATGATTTGAAACGACGCTCCTATGGAAGAACTCATTTCAGAGGTGAGGCCTCAACTGAGATTGACTGACTGGCCTCTGAGAGCTGTACTTTGGTGCATCAGGTCATGCTTCAAATCCATTATGAGTCCTTAAAGCGTTTAACGCCTCACCTGTGGAGAAGTTTTTCTGTTCTTTTCATTTTTATTTTGCTGTTGTCTATCTTTAGCTCTTTTCTACAGATGGTTCCACATACTTCCTATTCAACCATGAATGATGATTTACATAATTACATGAACAACCTTCATAGGCTGAGATTGGTTTCAGTTGTGTTTGATGTTAGCATATTGCTAGGCTAATAAGTTATTCCAAGATGTTTTAAGGATCTCTTGAAGTGCCCCACTTTGTTGACTTAATTTCTACAGAAATTTGAAAACAGGGTGGGATATATCGAACAGCTCCTGCCCTTTAAAAAACAAACAAACAAACAAACAAAAAAGCCAATATTGTTTATATCAGAACAGCTTATGACAGCCGTAGTGTAAGTAATGCTGAGACTAACCATTTATTCTAATAATGTCCTTTATGTTAAAAATATAGAAGTCAGTGTAGAATTCAAATGGGTTTAATGGGTCTTGGGGTTTTGGCTGATATACAAACATGATTCTCTCTGTGCTTTTGTGTCTCCTGACCAGTGTTGGGGCTAACACATTACAGGTAACCAGAGTTACGTAATAATATTACTTTTCCAAGTAACGAGTAAAGTAACGCATTACTTTTAAAAATTAAGTATTAATATTTGAGTTACTTTTTTTAAAAAAGTAACTTGTTACTTTTAATTTAATTTAATTTAATTTAATTTAATTTAATTTAATTTAGTTTAATTTAATTTAATTTAATTTAATTTAATTTAATTTAATTTAATTTAATTTAATTTAATTTAATTTAATTTAATTTAAAAACATTATTTGTCCCCTACACTTTAAAAAAATAAAAAGTTGAGTTAACTTAACATTTTATAGCAATCGGCTGCAAAGAAATTTTGAGCTTCAGTGGATGAAGTTGTGCCAAATAAATTTTTTGAGTTGACCAAAAAGGCTGGTTTAAGTCAAGTATACTTTACGGAATAATTTGGCACAACTTCAAACACTGAAGCTTAATAAACTCAAAATATCTTTGCAGCCGTTTTTTTACTTTTTATTTTTTGAAGATATGGAGAAATCAAAATTCAAATCTTTTCAACTGATTTTTTATATCCATTGAACAGACAGTTCCAAACATGCAGTTGAATCATTTTTATGAGTAAATTTAACTCTGAGCCCAAAAATATATCCACCTAACTTACAATTTTAAACTGAGTTAACAATTTGTAAGTTGGATTTTTTACAGTGAGGCAATTCAAGGCATATAGAGCAGCATTACAAGAAAACAATATTATTAACACACCAATCACAATGTAAAAATAGATAAATAACAATAACAACAATAAATAGTAACAAATATGTTAATAAAAAACTATATACAATACATACTGAAATTTGTTACAATTTGAGAGTGTTACTTTTTGGAGTTTAAAAGCAACATAGCTTTAGGAACAAAGGTGGCTCTCCTTCTCTGAGTTCTACACACAATGAAACAAAACCATCTTCCAGAGGGGAGCAACTCAAATGCTGAATGGAGAACTTATGAATGGTCCTTAGTAATCTTGCTTGCTAACCTAAGAGTCTGTTGATCACATAAACATGAAAGAGATTTAACAGGCAATCCAATAATACAAGAACACATTGTAACAACACTTTGTAGCTGATTTCTATTCTGTAAATTAATAGAATGAAACCAACAAGTAATGGAAAATGTGACAATACTCTCTATAAAAGAATAATACGTTTGATAATAAGAATTTTAATAATAAGAATAATAAGTTAATAAGAATTTTAGTTTAATTAATTAACTTAAAAAAATTAATTGCTGAATTGAAATTAAAGTAGTCACATTGAATCACGCAGTCAACGAGAGAATATGCTCATTATTTTAAACACTTAGAAGAAAAAGGATAGTCTCAATGAACAGTGATTTTACTTCAGACAAATAGTACAAAAGTAGCAAACACTTTGCTATAAACCTTCAATAATCTGTAAATTTGGCATGTATAGCTCTGGGGTCAGAAAGTTCACAGAACATTAACCTAAATTGTGAGTTTTTTCAAGTGTTTTAAGTAGGCTATGCAGTACGTTGTTCATTGCTCCTCTATTTAAAAAAGGAAGACGGAAAAAAAAAACAAGTTCTTAAAGAAATCAAGCCTCAGCCAGATAATAATAAGTAAATTAAAAGCAACTCAAAAGTAATGTAACGCATTACTTACCGTAAAAAGTAACTAAGTAACGCAACTAATTACTTTTTTGGCAAGTAACTCAATTTTGTAGTGAAACACTGCTCCTGACCAGTGCATTGGTTCATGTGACACAAATCTGAAACTAATCTGAGACTTCAGGTCAGTTCTTGATGCCCAGTTCCGATTTGTTGCCTATATTCTGTATTTTTATTTGCCTGTCCGTTTACACGTTCTTTTAATGGTGACCCATATTCAATACGTGTTTACACTTGCCATACAACTTACGACGTCAAGCATGTGTAAAGGCGGGTTCTAGCATCTGCACCACACTAGTCATGATGAAAGAAATTGTCTTGCTTTTAGTTCACCCAACTTTTTAAGTTCACCCAACTTTAAAATGATTTTGAGGCAGAGGAGGAGGGAAAGGGCCGTCATTGCAGCTTGCAAATGAATCAGACATGGGTCACAATTAAAAGAACTTGTAAACAGACAGGGAAAAAAATCAAATATAGGCAACAAATTGGAATTGGGCATCAAGACCTGACAGTGTAAACGGGGCCTTTGTCACAACACAAACAACTGAAGAAACGCGCTGCAATCATTAAACGTGCTGAATACTATTAAAACAACGTTTCCCATTTAATCATCAGTATATTTAGGCTAATACTTACAAAAGACAATGGAATTGTGTAATCAGGATATTAAAATAAATCACCTTTAAAAGACCACCAACAACTTCACTGAGCAACAGTTACGGTATAATTACACATCCATATCTCAGCAGGGTCTGTCATGTTTTTGGGTCCCCTTGAAACATTTCCGTTGTGTTACGTGGATGTTTGCAAGTGTTGTGACAGAGTGTAGCAGGTTTCCTCAGTTGTTTGTGTTGTGAGAATTTGCGACACGTATGCTGTTAAACTGATAAAGATCGTTTCTTAATTTGCTGGTGTTTTTTATAATTGTATGTGTTTTCTTAAATTGCAGAGCGTTAAGCTCTCTCGGCCACCAGACTTTAAAGTTAAAGAACTTTTACCGATGGCAGTGTGTAATCAACATATGTCTTGGATTTATTTTTCACTAAGCTTCCTCCAATCGACACTGTCAAAATGCTAAAGGTTATTTAAGTTTTAAGATACAAACACTTTATTTTAACACTATATTCCGCTGAGGTCGCATCAGTGAAATACAAATACACATTAAATAATCCCAATAATTTTGGAATTCTGAATTACTGAAAGTGCAGCACATTGGACCGTCTTGACTGTTAACCATGGCAACACCAGGCAAATATAGCTGATGGCTCATTGTTCATACATTTGCCATTATGCATTCCCCCACAGGCTGGGTTTATATAGCATTTAAATGGCTTTAGAATAATCTCCCCATCTGAGGCAAAGAAAGAACAGCTCCTTTTCTAGCACCGCACCAACCCAAAGACCTGCTAATGGAGGACTGCATGAAGACAATTAAAGTGCCATCTAATTAAACTGTCTAATATGTATATTACAGCCATTACAGAGGCTGATTTGAAGACAGAATGTGTGCATTAAGTCACATTAAACTGTAATTGGAGTGGTTTCATTAGACAATGACTGGAGAGTAAAGTAAACAAATAAATCATGGTTTTTCTCTTCTGCGTTCGTGCCTCCTCTTGCAGAACAGCAGCTAATAGAAAAATAAAATGTTAATGCCGGTCCATGATGTAGTTGGTATTTGGATTTTCATGCCGCATATCTATTGTTTTTGCAACTTACTCATACTTCAATGATAAATGTGAAATCAGCATCAAATCAATTCTCAGCAAAAATCTGATCTGAGAAATCATTTTACGAAGTGCTGCTCTTTGCTCAGGGCTAAATCTAATGAAATCACTTCTGTCGTGCCTATTTCACAAATCATGTTTATACAAAAAAGTAAATATAGCATAAAACATTTGCAAATAAACTACCGTTGTCAACCCATATGTTAAATACAATGACTACGTTTACATGGACATCAGTCAGCGAATTATTTACCCTAATTTGAATAAGGCACTAATATGATTACGGTGTTTACATGAGTTGCTTTTTGAACGTTCCTTTCATGATCCCGTTTTACATGTCATAACACATCATTTGATTAACGTCATTGTGTCACCGCGCTATCCACAGTTCCTCCAGAGTTTCATGTATTTTCAGTTTTTTTTTTTTTAATTAGAATATGCAAAAAAAAAAAACCAAATGGGAATACATACAAACAAAACAAAAACAAAAACAGGAAAGTAAAGAAATAAGTAAATAATAATAAATAAAAACAGACAAAAAACAACCACAATACAGTCAGATACTGGCAAATGCGTGTGTGTGTGTGTGTGTGTGTGTTTGTACATGGAAAAGTAACTAGGTGGAAGGTCAGAGTACATACATAAGGAAGAATATATACATATGTACATAGACAACATGTATAACAGTCAATAAATTATGCAAATAACAGATAAATATATCAGATAAAGAGGGGAAAAAAAGTCAATCAGTGGTAAAGAGTAATAACGATGATAGTAATAATGACAGTAAAAAAAGAACTACAGTAATAACTGATAAAAGCTCCCATAATAATAAAATAATAATAATAATAATTACCTGTACTACACCAACTACTACTACTGCCGCATCACACTACCACATCAACAACTACTACAATTATGATGTCTACCACTACTGATACCACTACAATGACTACTACTACTACTACAATAGTGTCTAGTACTACTGATACCACTACAAAGACTACCACTACAACGACTATTACTATTGATACCACTACAACGACTACTACCATATTGTCTACTACTACTGAATACTAATACTGAATACTAATACTGAATACTACTTGGTGTTTTGTTTTTAATTTGTCAACTTTAACTGCAGTTTGGCACTTTTACCTTCATTCAGGAGTATTTTATTCATGCACCCATGACAAACGAGATATTGGATGCGAGTATGAACTGCTGGAGTGTTGTCTTAATGGAATTTAATATCGCATGCCGTATGAGAAAAAACCTCGTGCAGGTGTCTGTGGTCCTTTCTGATTCAGTGTATGCAGAGAATAGTGTCAAACAGCCGTGTGTGTATAGACTATACTGCTGCAAAATGCGCAGTAAATCCTACACAATGGTAATAGTTTGATTGCGGTGTTTACATGTCTGTACTACACTTCAATAATGTGACTGAAATCGCCATACTCTACATCTTAATTCGATTTCTGTTTAGTTTGATTATGACTTCAGCCGGAATAAGGTCACTGTTTACATGGTAGACTCTTAATCAGAGTATTGTCTTAATCGTATTCAAATCAGATTACTGGTGTCCATGTTAACCTACTTACTGATATGTGTCTTCCTGGGATACTAGTGATAATAATTGGTAATTATTATCCATAAAATATACTGTAAGTTTCCCAGTGTTGGGTTGCGACTGCATCCACTGCGTAAAACATATGCTGGATAAGTTGGCGGTTCATTCCGCTGTGGCGACCCCTGATTAATAAAATAATAATAATAAAAAAAGAATGAATGAATGAATTAATGAATGCTGTAAGTTGCAGATGACACATGCAGTA
The DNA here is from genome assembly GCA_903798035.1 of Danio albolineatus. Classification (NCBI taxonomy): domain Eukaryota; kingdom Metazoa; phylum Chordata; class Actinopteri; order Cypriniformes; family Danionidae; genus Danio; species Danio albolineatus. The sequence goes on along the minus strand of CAIGQQ010000001.1, from coordinate 11,602,435 downwards.
ACAAACTAAATCATGCTATCGTGTGTTTGAAGCGGGTTCATGATGCTTGAGAATATGATTGGCCAATATAGTTCTAGAATTATATCAAATAATATTAATTGCTTTTATTTTTAAATTCTAACAACTACTAGAATTATATAAAATTAGATATGTTTAATGGCTTGACTATACATCTTCCTTTTGATATTCCAGCCTGGATTCATAAAGAACCAAAACTATTTTACTTATTGTCTGAAAAGTGGCTAATTTGTATGAATTTACACAATTTCATTTGCACAAAACGGTATGATTTTTAAAAGGAGATTTGACCCAAAACCCTCTAATCAACCCATCCATCATTGGGGGGTGAGCAAATTGTACTAAAATGTACAAATGAGATGATTAGCCACTAAACCAAAGTACGAATTAGCCCCTTAAATCAAAACGTTACAAATTGCCATGAGATTGCATTGTTGGATTTTTCCTGTAGGATTTTTTCCAGTTGTGGTGGCGGGCCTTTTACACAGATCTTCCAGTGACCTATAGCATTAATTTAATGACAAATGTCATGAGGGCAGTATTGCACGTCGAGATTGCATTCATGCACTGTAATACCAGCATGCGAATCTCTTTGCTTGTACACCAATTCCCTCTCTTTGTGCACAAAACTTCTTGCACGCTCTCAAATATACTCTGCACACATTTCTGAGGTTTTCAGTGGAGTTTAGGTCTATAGATTTGAAGTGATCCCTTAATCTTTTTCCACTGCTGTATTTTAAAACAACCTAACAGGTTACTTTTTTTATTTCGTTGCTCAATGGTAAAGAGTTGCAGTTGCAGAAATGGGTGTTGCAGCTTACATGTTGAAGATAACGAACACTCCATCAAATGTTTATCCTTATCTTACACCATTATCTAGTTCTTCTTGTTTTATCAAGTCTTCAAAAGAGGCTTGCACTAAGAGTACTGCTGTAGCCACACTCCAAACTTGGACTAAACACTGGCTAAACACCCTCTGGCTCAGCTAAGAGTACTGCTGTAGCCACACCCCAAACTCGGACTAAACACTGGCTAAACACCCTCTGGCTTAGCCTAGAGTACTGCTGTAGCCACACCCCACACTTTTGCTATTGGTTAATCTGGAAAATAATTCGCATATTTGGGAGAACTAATTTTATTATTTTGATGGTGTCCAGAAGATTCAATGTTTACATGTTTAGGGGAGATAAATTAACGTGTGGCATTTTTCTATAGTAACAGTTAAAGAACAGGGGGAAAAACGGATCAAGGGAATTTACTGTATGGAATAAAAAATCTTAAATATTCCACCATTAAGAATTATAGAGACACAGAGACTAAAATGGAGAGAAGGGAAGAGAAAGAACAAAGAAAGTTAATCAGGCCAAGTGTACAGATGACAAAGCAATTGTGCACTAGACCCTTTAAACTCTAATGAAAAGCTTTAATTAAACTCATTAGAATTTGTGAAAATTAGCACATTTGTATGTGCGCGCACTCGACGGTTTGTAGGACATTTCGCTTCTATCTTCATCACAAAAGCACTGATGGCAGATTCTGATCGTGGAGTCAGCGTCATGAAATGGCCATGCGAGAGTGTCTGAACTCTCAGTGTGACACTGGACTCCTGCAGTCAGTCTCAAGAGAATAATGAGAACTCCACACAATGGCTCTGATTTCAGTCCTCTAATCAAACATATCTAAATGCCCTCCTGATTAAATGGCACACTCAATTAATTATAATGGTGATCTTTGCTGAAGGGGACTTTACATGTACTTGAAAAAAAAAAGATGTCTACCAATGCTCACATTGATGTGAAAGCTGGTTTGATTGAGCTGTTCGCTGGTGTTATTTTCAATTTCTAATGGCTTAAAAAACAGATTGGAAATGCTGCCCAGCTTATGTAACCCTGCTGCAGAAAAATATGTGCACATATAGAGGACACCATCAGGACAAGTTGTCACTTTTGTTTCCAGTAGAAAGTTCTCTGGAAGTCAGCATAGACACAATCCAGGAAATATGGAGTGTATGTTCCCTTCTCTGTTTTAAAGTTACAAAATCTGTCTTGAAAATCAACTAAAATTGGGACCTATCACTGAAATAGTACCACAATAGGAAAGTAAAAATACATAGAAATGTTGTTGTTGTGTTTTAATATCCGTTTGTGCAGCCTTTTTCACTTATGATGACGTGAGCTAAAGGATCAAAGGAAACAGTTGATTAAGTGAATCACTATCTCAGCCCAGACCCCTAGATAGACATTGCATACTGTAAATATACCCCGCTCAAAATGGCCAGAAGTGCTGAATTCAGTAAAATGCAGGTTCTGTAAGAGTGATTGTACCTACTAGTCTGTTTTCTACAGTTCATTATTTTTAGTAGAATGAAGACTTCATGTGGGGTAAATTAATGTACAGTAAATCCTAATTTTATTTTTCCCCCCTACCTTTTCCCCTTGTCCCTTGAAATACAGTGTGAAGGGGAAGGGCTTCAAATTTTACCCCTAAGAAAAGGGACAGCACTACAACACCTGCACTTGTCATCATATGTCATAGCAATCTCTTACTTTATTTGAGATCGACAATGGCGACTGTTGAAGTTTTTCCAATTGTGTATTTTTTTTGGTATTTATCTTCAGGAAATCACTGAAGGCAAAGATATCATGTTATCATAACAATATGAACTGTACTGTGCATTTACACTGTGGCCATATTCATCTATGTAAACATACAAAAACAACATTAAAATTATAGCAGTTTAAATTACACTGCAAAACGGTCATTGCCGTTCATTTCGAGTGTGGTCCTGAAAAAAAATCTGTTTCAAAGTTTAATTCCAACCAATCAAATCAAGCTCTTACTAGGCTTTCTAGAAACATCCTTGCAGGTTTGTTGAGGCAAGTTGGAATTAAAATCTGCAGGACACCGGCACTCGGACTAAACACCGGCCCTCTGACTTTGGGTGTCCCAAAGAATTATGACACCACTGCCCATTCATGTGAACACGCAAAATGAGGAGTAGGGGTAAGTGAAGGGCTAGGGTGTAGCACTGGTATTGGGCCAAAATTGAGCAAGTTTCCAGCTAGTCACAAATTACATGATTATTGATGATTTAAAGCATTTAAATCAGTATTGCGTAGTTTAATAATAATACACGCATCTGTCGCTTACATGTACAGTATAGGGTTGTTTGTGGTTTGTGGTCTTATTTTATCTGTAACACTGTAAGCTATGACTTTGCCTTGCTTTTTACTACAAAGACGCCGTTTTCACGTGTAAGTACCATGGTAAACAACAGGTCTCCGGTAGAAACGGTGACATAAACGAATAATCATCCATAATCCGTACTATTGTATCCGTGGACTAAATGTGTTCGATAGGATGTTTTCTGTGGACTCTTACCTTTTGAAATAAACCCTGATCAACTGCAGTGAATGCGTGTGTGTGTTGATTTACTATGATATTCACTCCATATATATTAAGCATTTTCTGTAAAACTTACACAAATTTAGCAAATACATCCTTTACAAGCCTCCCATTGAAAAGCAACTAGCTGCAATGGGTGCTTGAGGGTTGTAGCTTTAGAATGATGTATAGATTGTGCAGATTATGTCTATTCTTTGTGGTGTAATCTATTTATAAACACTGCATGTGGGAAAAATAGCGCCTCTGTGCGACCACGTCGAGGTGCTGGCTAAAGGGTTAACAGAGACTGGTCACCCTATCACTTTAGTACTGGAGGAGAAACTCTGATCCAGTTAAGCCCCAATGCAAGTTTAATGCTTGACAAACCACCTTTGGAAAACACTCTTCTCTTCCTATAAAAATAAACCACTTCCCCTTACTCTAGCATCTAATTCTCTGAGCACTAACAGTTCCTTTGTATAATTAGCACTTCCTGTGTGTACTGCGTCTTCCTGTTGAATTGCTGAATGTCTCCTCAATTGTAAGTCGCTTTGGACAAAAGCATCTGCTAAATGACTGAATGTAAATGACCAGAAGAAGAAGGAAGAACCTCCTATTAAAACAACCAGTAGTAATAACAAAAGTAGAGGTAGATGTACTTTCAACATAACTGTGTCCTCAGGTAGGTACAACATTTGGATTTGAATTAACTTCACGATCATTATAAAATTATGCTCTAAATAGTATGAATATGAGTAGTGTGAATGGAATTTGGACGTACTATTTCTGCCATGTTGTCATTATCACCATCTTGTATATACAGTATCTGCCATGTTGTCGTTATCATTATCAGTTTTGTTGCTTTGCTCCCATTCATGTTCATTCATCCCATCCAATAATCTTGCATGGCCTTATGGGATGGTAAAGTGTCTATTGGATGCACTCTTCAGAATCTCGCCAGAAGTAGTAGGTCATCTGGGTACTTCTCACCTACTGTTTTTCGAGTACTATAAAATTGGACACACTACTTGGCTTGTAGACTGTTTTCCACATACTTTATAGTATGGGTAGTATGGGATTTCAGATCCCATACTACCCATACTATCAGCTAAACATGTTTTTGTTGCACTTACTGAATGTCCTCAGTTTCCTGATGAAGAAGAACTTCACATATTTAGTGATTTTAGTGTGACCTGTGGCTCGGTCTTTGTTTGTTTACAGTCCACATAAAGGTGTGGCGTATGTATTACACCATTTTAAACCAGCTTTCCTGTTTCCATGTGAACACAAGCATTTCTCGAAACTATATCGATAGATTATATCACCCTCTGAATGACACTTCATATTGAAGAAATGATAGCCGCTATATAACGTCATTTCAAACCGAAGTGATCAAAACAGCCCACTTCGAAGGGCCCTTTGCAATGAAGGATTTTAAAACATACAACTGATTCAGCAGGCACAGGATGTCAACATGGTGTCAGATTGACACTGTAACCCAAAGTTGCGGGACGTTGCATTTTAGGTGGAAATAAAAATCAGGTTGACGTCATAACCCAATGTCAGACCAATATCAGTGTCCAACGTTAGACAGATGTCACAAAATGTCAATGTCTAATGATGTTACATTTTAATGTTGTGTGTACATTAACAATATGACATCTACAGTATCAGATGTTGGATGTTGGTTGCCATACCTGATGAATAAATGTCAGTATTTGACGTCAATATGACGTTGGTTTAAGATGTTGGCTTGACATTGGTTTTTGGTCACTTTCCAACAAAACCAACAAAATATCAACGTCTTTTGACATCATCATTATTAGACATCAAAATAACATTGTCTTTAGACTAGGATTGATTGAATTTTGGTCACTTGACGTCACATCCTTAATCTAACCTAATATTAATGTCCTACGACATTATGTGCCTACTGGGGATGGACACCTTTGAGCAGAGAAGATGTTTAGTTTCACACACTGCACTCATTAAGGAAGAACTCATCTCTATGCTCTAATCCCTTCAGAGGGACCCCCCGGAGGGATTAGGGCATAGGGATGAGCCCATAAGTATAAAATCCACCCAAAGTGTGTGGACGAAAAACATAGAAGCCACAAATCAAAAGGCACATGATTGTTTAAGACATAGATATTATGTTGATACAGAAGTATGAAAAAAACAAAAGAGGCCAGTGATTAAAGCAAATCAAATCACTTGGGACCTCACAGGGGTTTAAATTCTCAGCAGCCAAGCTCAATCTTCTGTAGTTAAACACAAATGCTTCTATTGGCTAAAGTGAACGACATTTCGCCTCTCCATGCACCACAGAAACACTGTTCATGACACGTGCCATCCGACTCAGCAACTGTATCATCCCTGCGAATCTGCATGTGCAGATGATGTGTATTATGGAGCCTCTCCAAATGCCTCTCAACAGCCATTGGGTGCTCAGCAGATCGAATTCACCAAAGTCGTTTTGACATTTCAAATTGCGCCGGGATGAAACAATATCACAGTTTTCGGATTTCAATTTGAGGCCCTGAGGGAATATTGTTTCAAACCATTACTTCTCATCACGGCTGAAATGGCTCTCCCCATCATGCGCGGAGCCCGTGTGTCTTCCAGCAGCAGTTTTGAGCTCCACCGAACGTACCCTTCTTTAAGTCGCCGCTAAGTACGACGCTGCCGCCTTCTGACACTTGAGTAATCCTCCCTACTGACTTTGTTGAATGCTCTCTACAGTAACCTCGGTGCACTGATGAGACTCATGCGCCAATTTATCTATTCCGAGTCAGACAGTGTGGAACTTTCAGAATTAAGGAACTGGTGGATTCATGCGGCTTTAATCTGCTGGCGCTGCGCCGGCGTGTGCGGGGAGTCGAGCGCATTGCCGTGGGAGGCGAATGATCTCGGCTGTGTCCCCCGCTAACCTCCTCGCTCTTTCCCTGGGACGGGCGATGATCTATCTGTACTTATTATTCCTCCACCCTCCGGCGGCTGGAGATGAATCATACCTGTCAATCGTGTCTCGCGCGGGGGCGACCGTGTTTGTTTATATCGATCAGCGGCATATGTGACACAGCTGTTGACGGGGCCCGAAGCCTGCCGTGTTCGCTCCTGCTCCACTTGGCATCCGTACAGTTGGCAGGAGAGTTGTGAATGCACACACACACACATACACACACACACACACACACACACACACACACACACTGCAAATCAATATAAACAAACGCGCAAGCAGATTGAGAGTAATGCCTTTTGCCTATGTTGCCTGTTGGGAGAGCGAAACAAAGGAGAAATTCATTTTTCGATCATGCGAGAGGCCCTCGTGGATTTTTCTGATTTAGGACATTTGAAACCTGAGCATCCCTTTAAGGCGGATCGGTTCACTCGGAGGCCATTCTCTTGACGTCTTTTTTTTTGTCTTGGTAACAGGTTTATATGAATGGGGAAAAAGCGACAGATTCAACATTACACAATAAGCAGGTGTGATGGCGTGTATCGTGATGTTTTAATCTGGCCATTGTATGATCTGTTGTAAGTGAACTCTAGATGCCTCTGAGAATTAAGACTTTTTCAGTTTCTTTCATGAGCAATAATTAGTTTGATTAAAATAATTTGTATAAATAGATGGACAAGTGTATTCATGGTTTGTTTAGCGTAGATCTGTTCCTTTAGATCTTTATTCAATTAAACTTAATTGATTAAAATAGATGCAACTGTTTCTCACAAAGAACAACAAAAACAACATTTATAAGAATACATTGTAGATTCTAATTTAGTGGTAAATTAGAATAATTTATTATGTAGATCATATAGTATAATCAATATTGTAGATCAACTAATTATTATTGTTATTATTATTATTATTATTATTATTATTATTATTATTATTATTATTATTATTA
>CAIGQQ010000001.1:11575483-11595112 GCA_903798035.1 Danio albolineatus | reverse complement strand
TATTATTATTATTATTATTATTATTATTATTATTATTATTATTATTAATAATACTATTATTGTTAATACTATTATTTTTATTAATGCATACAATAGATTTTACTATATTATACAGTAAAGGATCAAGTCACACTGAAAACTGGCCATTACAGGAATAAATTACTTTTCAGATTATATTTCAATGAAAACAGTTGTTTTAAATTGTAAAAAATATTGTACAGTATTATTGTTTTTACCAGATTTTAAGCAAATACATGCAGCCTTGCGTAGCACAAGGCTTCAAAAAAAAAAAAAAAAAATACAAATAATACCGGTCAAAAGTTTTTTTTTAGGCAAGGCAAGTTTATTTATATAGCACATTTCATACACAGTGGCAACTCAAAGTGCTTAACATAAACAATAATAAAAGAGACAAGTATAAAAAGATTAAAACAGATAAAAACAAGAATGAAAAAGAAAAGACAGACATAATAGTGCAATCTGTGGGATGTAGTACAGTGCTTATTCAGTAAAGGCACAGCTAAACAGATGTGCTTTCAATCTTGATTTGAATGTGGCTAATGTTGGAGCACATCTGATTATTTCTGGAAGCTGATTCCAGCCTTAAATTGTAAACAATATTGTGCAATATTACTGTTTTTACCAGATTATAAACAAATACATGCTGCTTTGCAAAGCAAAGAAAATTATTCTGTTCATCAAGGCAGCATTTATTAAATGTAAAATAAAAATGTTAAATTGTTAAATATTTATATTTAATTTTTTTTTTTTAATAAATGCTTTCTTATTGTATGGTGTTTCAAATGAAATGATTACTCCAGTCATTGTTTTTAATACTATTACCTTTAATAATATCAATAATAATAATCAATATTAGATTGATTTCGGAAGGATCAAGTTACTCTGAAGACTGAAGTAATGAAGCTGAAATCATCTTTAAAATCGCTGGAATAAATTATTAAATTAAATGATAAACTACTTTTGAACAGTTATTTTATAGTGTAATAACCTTTTTACAATTTGTACTGTGTTTTTAATTAAATAAATGCACCCTTGGTGAGCATAAGACATTTCTTTAAAAAAAAAATAAACATAGCTAAAATAAATATCACCAACGCCCAACTTTATGATATGTTTTTAAATCAAAAATAAATACAAAGTAGTAAAGTATGAACAAATGAATTCATTGATTTCAAAGAAGCATCTGTTGATCAACACATTCATTCAAATGATCTGCTAATAAACAGAGTACATTATAATTAGCACCATAACATTGCTCTTCTGTGTATCTCTGCCGTGAACATCCTGCCGGTTAAGGGTGAGAGCGCGTTCCCCAGCATCTGGCCATGACTGCTAACCATTTATGGGTGTTAATTTGTGCTACCACTGTTTATAAAGTTCAAGGATAATTACGGCAGAGGTCAAGTCACAACAGAAATTAGCGAGTCAAGGGGCTTTTCTGGCCTCACAATGCGTCTGGATTCTTCCACCCCTACAGAGTCCAGGCTCTTGGGTGATTAGGGTAATGTTTCAACATTACTAATGCAGATGTTGGCTTTGCCTGGGTGCATCTGCTCTTGTTCATGTGCCGATGACTGCGGCACATGTAAAGCTATGCGCGCGGCTAATTCGCTAGCTGAAAACGGCTTGGCTTTTGTAGCTGGACTTGCCAGTATAAACAGTAAGAGTAATGTGTTGAGTGTGTTGATGAGGGAGGCCGGCAGCTGCACCTGTGTAAACACTACACTCTCTCCCTGAGGAACTGAGCTCCACAGCTGCAAGACAAACGCCCATCACTGCCAGAGGACACGTCTCAGCTTTGCAGATAACTACCCGGCAAGCAATTTTCTGTTTAAAAAAAAATGCCTAATAGCCGTTCAAACACAACTTAGATGTCTAGGCTAAAACAAAGCAAAATTGGAGCTGTCAGTGATGTCTAACCATAGCCAGAGAATATGTAGTCTTATTTATTGTTTTTTTTTTTTTGTTAAACATCAATCTTTCATTCCATGTAGATTTAAATTACAATGGAGCCTTTATCAAGACTGTTATGATGCATTTAACAGTCGTCAGCATCTTAAAGTTTTTAATATTTAGATTTTTTTTTTAAACTTGTGCATATACCAACACAATCTCACCGCAATTCGTAACTTTTTGATTTACAGTTGAAGTCAGAATTATTAGCCCCCCTGAATTATTAGCCCACCTGTTAATTTTTTCCCCCAATTTCTGTTTAACGGAGAGAAGATTTTTTTTTCTCAACACATTTCTAAACATAATAGTTTTAATTACTCATTTCTAATAACTGATTTCTTTTATTTTTGAAGATAAAAGCTTGACTAGTTTAATTAGGTTAACTAGGCCGGATTGGGTAATTAGGCAAGTTATTGTATAATGATGATCTGTTCTGTAAAAAAAAAAAATAATAATAATAACAATAAGCTTAAAGAATAAAAAATATATAGCTTGAAGGGGCTAATAATTTTGACCTTAAAATGTTCTTTAAGAAATTAAAAACTGCTTTTATTCTAGCCGAAATAAAACAAATAATAAGAAGAAAAAATATTATCAGACATTCTGTGAAAATTTCCTTGATCTGTTAAACATCAGTTGGGAGGTATTTAAAAAAGAAAAAAATTCAAAGGGGGTTTAATAATTCTGATTTCAATTGTAATTCGTATGAATCGTACAATCTCATTCGTACATTTTAGCATGATTTGTTTATCCCCCAATGGCGGTTGGGTTTTGTTTTTTGAAAATCGTACATTTTCGTACAACTGAACTCCACTAAGCTGACAAAACATAAAATAGTTGCGTTTCCTTGTGAGATCTGACTGCTATATTTATATGTATTTATGCATGTATTATATCATCATTGCATCAAATTACAAAAAAAGCGAGTTACCACTAATGCAAGGTGTTTCTAATGCAGAGGGTAGGACAGTAAATTTGACGTTTCTACTTCTGCCGTTATCAGTCTCACTATTTTTTTTTTTTCGTTTTCTGAAAGTTTTGATAACACCATCATAGAGTTTTTCTTTTATTATTTCAGCAGATAGGATTGTAAAAAAAAAAAAAAAAAAAAGATTTGTTGTGCTTTACCATTCACTGCACTCTATGTTTACCCAGTTATGAAGACATCCAGTTTTGAGAAACCCGGAAATATGAAAAGGGTCCATATGTTATTATCAATATCTATTTTCTGAAAGACATTTTTTTTTATGCACTGAACTAGTTTTCATTTAAAAACATTTACACTCTGAGAAAAGGTGCGTTGGTGAAACCCAATGTTGGGTCTTTGAACAAAACCAACATTGGGTAAATTTTTCGGTTAAATTTAAATGACACTCTTTAACCTTTCAGAGAGGGTATGTTCATAAAAAGGCAAAAAAGCTTCTTATTTTCGGTTTTCTGTTTCAGATTTTTTCACTGTTTAGTTCGTTGAGTTCAGATGTCAACAAATAAAATAATTAAACATAGAAGAGTAATAGAACTGGTTTATACTCGACCAGTTTGCTTGAGTGTGCGTGGCGAACGTGATGTCGTCGATGTGTTTGCGGAGGTTTGCTTTGGGTGTGCGTGACATGCTTTCGGCTGGCAGAGCGCATGATAATTTTTGAGACTCAAGTGAACAGTTCGCGCATTGTTTCATTTGAGTTGAATATGAATCACTTTGAAGAAATTTTTGTATGCCTGTACAGACATCTTTATGATTTGTCCATGCGTGATCATAGGCATAACCAGATGGCCAATAATTCTTGGCTAGAAATTGCACATTTTTGTTAAAAAGTTTAGAAAAACCTGAGGGATAAGTTTGTGAAAGCCAAAGTTGTTAGAGTGTACAGTGGGTAAAAAGTACATGTAACTATAATTTTGGCTAGAAGTGGATTACTCGTAGCCAGACTTGTTAGATAAGCATTAAATGGGGCCATTTTATGCTTTCATAGTATTACTTTCAAATAGGGTTGGGTGGTTAAAAATACCTGTGTATCCCCATCATATGGCAAAACCTAAGCTCCCGAACAAGCTTGAACAGAGTGTCTTTCCTGAATGTGTCTTTTCCCTATTTAAGACAATAAAAATTATAAACTGATTACGCTTACCTCTTAACGTGCTCACTGTGGATCTGCTCCAAAATGTAGACTGATCACTGCCGTTGTTGAGATTCAAATGGAAACATCTCAATCAAATTTGCAAAATTGAGTCATTTTTCTTAAAATAAACATGAAGCCAACCATTTATTAGCTTAATTGGTTTCTCAAATCAAGCCTAATAATTGCACCAGTTTGATTTAAAAAAAAGTTTAAATTTATCTCTTGATTTTATTAGCAAAATGTTCTCAATACTTTATAATAAACCCAGAATATAAATTTTGTAAAGAAAATATACACATTATTTTTAATGACCACATAATTTTTTTAATGAAAATTACAAGCCTCAAGATGTATTTTTGACAGTGCATGTTGCAGCAAATATATATAAAAAATTAAATATCACAATGTTTTTCCAATATCTTGCAGCCCTAGTATGTACTCTAAGGGTGCTTTCACACTAGTACTTTTGGTCCGCACCCGGGTTAGTTTGACGTCAGAGTACTGTACGTTTAGCTGGTATGAACGTGTCTTCTGAACTCGGATGCGCACCCACGAACTGTACCCGAGTCCGCCTGAAAAAGGTGGTCTGGAGTACGGTTTACGCAAATTCTGGTCCAGTTCACTTCTGGTATGAATGCAATCGTACCAAATAATAGAAGTGAACCGCCAACAGTACAACAAACTGTCGTTTACATAAAGTTCATTCGTGTGTGTGTGTGTGTGTGTGTCTGTGTATCACATACAGTACTGTATCTTGGTGACAAGCGGGACTGAGCCAGGGCAAACACAGTGATAATGTCTGCTTGTCTCCTCCAAAAACAGCTTCTGCAGACATCGCATTATGTTCTGAACGTTTATAATATTTTTTAGCCTTCTGTATGTCCAAAACCAAATGTTACAATTGAAGCTTATTTATTTATTTTGTTGCGCGCTGCACATATCTTTTTCTTTGTCCCGCCTTCTTGTGTTGTTTTCTATTATTCCATAGGCTCCCATTCCAACGAGATCCATGCCCTGACTGGCTGCTGGTTGCGGAGGCCTATAAAAAGGAACCTCCGGCAGGGTTCGGGAAGCTCATTTGTGGTGCGACGGTTGCTGGGAGTGGAGCTCCTGAATTTTCCTTCCCCTTTGGCCGACGAACAACATTTTATTCTTGTGTCTTTGTTCATGCGTGCAATATTTGAGAGTTTGAGCTTGTAGGGGTGGCCTGACGATTTATTTGATTACTTTTGACTTTGTTTATGTTAGGGAGAAAGGTAAGCTTGCTGTATTTTTCTTTAAATATTCATAATTTCTAAGGTAATTTAGTTCATTTACTATGTAGATTCTTTTGTTTGTTATCTTGGCCTGTGGCCACCCAGAAGAGATGCTCTTTGAAAATTCTATTTTTCTAGAATAAATCTATTCAATTACTATCAATTGAGTGTTCGAAGGGGAAGCTTTTGCATTAAGTTTTTGTTTTGTTTGGGAAATTCACCACCCACAACATTCGTTTTTCTGTTTTCCCCTAGACTTGGGGCGTAATACCAAAAGACTCAGCAAAAGCAGAACGGCCACGATCCATAGCTACATCTTTCTATTTTTGTGCTTTGCTTTGTCCATTACCTAGCAACAGGCATACACACTACAGCAGCTCGATGACGCAATCGTACCGGGGTTCAGAAAGAAAAAAGATGGTGTGAAAACAAACCAATCGAGAAGGTGACAAGGGGGACAATCGAACTTGGGCACAGTCCAGGCAATTGAACCAAGTGTGATAGCATCCTTAGTCTTTTGATTTGCTTTAGTTGTTGTTAGCAGTGTAGGTTTACCACATATCGTGCTGCCGTTCTTGGGCTACAGTATGTTGGTGCCATTTTAGCCATTGCATTATTTAATCTGGGTTAAAGTGTTAAACTGATCCACTGTCAACTGTTTTAAAGAGTTTGGGGAGTTTGGAGCACCTGGTGTGAGGGTCGTTTCACAGTGGCTTGAGAGAGTCCAATGATGAAGTGTTTGTGGAGAAACGTTTGACATAGAAACACATGTTCTGTTAACTCAGTAACTCAGTTTCACATGTCACAGGACATTCTCTCAAATTCTTCTTTAAAAAAAGAAGTTCACGGTTTCAGATTTCATCCACTAAGGGTGTTGATCTCTGTCAGAGGCTGGAGTCGATCATGGTCAAGACTAATCCATAAAACTCCAGCTGCAGAAGATTCACAGCAGACTCCCACAGAGGGTGTTTTACAGAACAGAAATTAGCATTATGTTATGTAAGCTTGAGTTTGGGATTTAGAAAAATAATAATGATAATAATAACATCAAGTAGACAGTACAAACGTGAAAATCAGATCTTAAGTAATACAGTAAAGTTGTCATTAAATCATTATGTCTGACATCAGAAAAGCATGTAATCTACTAATATGTACAGTGGCTGAGAGCTTAACCCACTGCAATTTAAGAAAGCACATGCAATTACAAAAAACACCAGCAAATTAAGAAACCATCTTCATCAGTTTGACAGCACGCTTGCAAATTCTCACAACACAAACAACTGAAGAAAAGAGCTGCAATTGCTCACAACACTTGCAAATATCCACGTAACACAATGGAAATGTTTCAAGGGAACCCAAAAACATGACAGACCCTGCTGAGATACGGATGTGTTAATATGCCGTCGTGTGCTATTTGAAACTTTATAATTAGGCACTACAAACTATACAACTTCAGTAAAACAATAGGATCACTTAGGGTCCTATAGGCAGACCCAATTGTCAGGGGGGACTCGATTCTCATGACAACGGCATAATAACACATCCGTATCTCAGCAGGGTCTGTCATGTTTCAAGGGCACCCAAAAACATTTCCGTTGTGATACGTAGATATTTGCAAGTGTTGTGACCAAATGCAGCTCGTTTCTTCAATTTGTTGTGTTGTGACCAAATGCAGCTCGTTTGTTCAATTGGTTGTGTTGTGACCAAATTGCAGTGTGTTTTTCTTGTGTTGTGAGAATTTGCAACAGGTGTGCTGTCAAATTGATGAAGATCGTTTCTTAATTTTGCCGGTGTTTATTGGAAATGCATGTGCTTTCTTATATTGCAGCTGAAATTGTGTCAAATTATTCCGTAAAGTACAATTGACAACCAGCCTTTTTGATCAACTTTAAAAATTAATTCGGCACAATTTCAATTACTGAAGCTTAATAAACTCAAAATTTCTTTGCAGCCGGTTGCTTTACAAATTTAGGTTAACTAAACTTTTGATCGTTTAGAGAAATGGAGAAATCAAAATTGAAAAGTCTCCTCAACTGAATTTTTTACTTTCATTGAACAGACAGTTCCAAACATGCAGTTGAGTCATTTTTAGGAGTAAATACAACTCTGAGATAAAAAATATGTCCACCTAACGTACAATTTTAAACTGAGTTAACAATTTATTAGTTGGGTTTTTATTATATATTAGCCTTAGTGAACATCATATTTTAGCCTTTTTACTGTTAATACCATACACTGTAAAAGATATGGACAGAGTATCCGTAGTCCCAATTTGTTTGCGCGTCATCGCACCAACCAGGGCATACCAAACAAGGGCAAAGAGGCGGAGCGTGAGCGGAGCTACAGGATGCATGCTGGCATTTAGCTTAAAAGGGCTTTCTTATGGGAGAAACGCTTAATACTTCATTACCTGCGACTCATTTGTGCTCTGACCACATGTGCTTTGTTGTACACTATATCAATAAAGTGTTTAGACTTTTAAAAACACTGTTGTAATACATTAAGCCACTTAACATTGTTCTTATGACGTTTTTCAACAGGAAGAAAGTGCGAATTACATCCAAATACTTCAGATATAGTCTGTGATAGTAAATGCAGGGCTATTTATGTAATCCAGGCATAACACTGTATGACAATACTTCAGATGACTGTTCTACAACCTACAGCTAATCAATTTGTCAGATTCTGGAGTGCATTAGAGTTCTGAAGAACATGATATGATAAATTATCTTAAATAAAACAAATACATTTATAGATATGGTATTTAAGTGTATAATTTCACTCACCTGGGAAACGGAGGCCACGTGAATGGTTAGTGAGCACAATTAAGTGCACAGCATGCCATATCATCTGATAACTGTAAGAAATAATTCCAAAAGGCAACTGACTGTGTAAAGCCACATAAAAAAAATACGATGAATATGCCGAGATCAGCGGCTAATCAGCCGGAATCAGCTGAGGTGACGTGACGGCGACCAGCGAGACTAGCTGTCACTCAAGTGGCCACGCCCTTATTTATGCAAACTTAATATAACTTAATATAAAGGAAACAGATGAGTTCTAAAAAAATTTTACCCCCCTCACAGTTGTCATGAAGGGTAATATACGCTATATGAACCAAAATCGTTCTTTGTACCAGGCTGTAAACACCTTTTTTCTGCTGTAAAGTTGGCCATTTAAACAGTGGCCTCAATAGAAATTTGCTCCATATGGAGCCAGGACTAGCGGAATTTCGATGAATTACAGCTTCAGTTACTTCCGTATTGGCTTCCAAGCGCAACCTCCCGCTCTCCCTCGGGTTAATACAACAGCAACAGCAAATGTGTCCAGCAACTCTAAAACAAGGTTAAAATATAGATTTTTGGATGTAATAATTGTAATAGTAATAATATTTTATATTAGCCTCAGTGAACATCATATTTGAGCCTTTTTTACTGTAATACAACAACAACAACAACAGCAAAATTGGCCAGCAAGTCTAAAACAGGGTTAAAAGATTGATTTTTGGATGCAGTACGGACTGTATTGAGGATACTGAAACTGAATTAAAAATCTCATTTCAGTAGAAAAGCATAAATACGAGCGAAGCCAAGACATCTGTATAAGCTTTGCTGGGGGATGTTGACATCTGTCGCATGTTGGAGAAATGCCATCCTGAATGTGGCGGCGCGTCTGGTCTTCACAGCGGTGGAACCAGATTCCAGCCTCCGTACGATCTGCTGAGACCATCAGCAAACTGGAGGAACAGATGAAGACTCAACTAAACCATACGGTAACCGCAGACTATAGTATTTACAACAAATAAAGCTTATTTTATACAAATCTCTTCACGTACTGTTGACTTTTGTGTGATTTATTGCCTGTTATATGACAGTCTTTATGAGCAAGTCGTTTGAATAATTTAATCAAGATTCATTAATATATTTGGATTCATTCATTGAATTCAACAGATGAAGAATATGTAATGAATCTTTCCATGTATTGTTGATACAGTGACCTAGTTGTGTGAATATCGCTTATAGAGTGAAAGGCAAAATTTTTATTAGCCCTCCTGTGAATTTTTAATTTCTTTTTTTCAAATATTTCTCAATAGACGTGTAACAGACAACAGCTCATTCTGAAAATGTAGCCCTACACACATTTCTGGAGATCTCAAATTATGTAGCCAGAGGTATGTATGGCCGCATTTCGTCTTTAAAACACGATACAGGGCAGTATGACGCCGTATCTTTTTGGGTTTAACAACTGTCTGCTTACCTCCATAAGGACGGCTTTCCTGCTTTTACCAGTTTGTCCAGTGGCTCGCCCCATACAATTGTGTACGATCTGTGCTTTTTAAAACACTACCGGTTGAGTTTAGGGAAGGAGGATGGTGGACCAGTCGATCAGTCAGTCAGTCAGTCAGTCAGTCAACAGCGGCCTCTGGTGGATTTACACAAGAAGAGCAAGCACGAATGGCACTCTCGAGAAAAATTTGAGATCTCAGAAAGTGTACACAGCGGCCTCTGGTGCATTCATAAACACATAAACTGCAAAAAATGGACCTCCTGGGACGTATTTGGTGCTCTCCAGAAATGTATATAGCAGTACATATTCAGAATGAGGCTGGGTTGGTAACAGAGCAAGGAACTTTTTGCCGTATTTTCGATAATTTTTTTTATCTTCTCAAGATTTTTAAAATTTCTTTTAGTTTGGCTGAAATAAAAGATTTTCATTTTATAAACATTTATATTGTGTTAATATTATTAGCCTCCTTAAGATCATTTTCAGATTGTCTACAGAACAAACCCCTGTTAAACAATGACTTGCCTAATTATCCTACTGTACTTGCCTAATAAACCTAGTTAAGCCTTTAAATTGCACTTTAACTTAGTTAAACCTAAACCTAGTCAGTTTAATACTAGTATCTTGCAAAATAACTAATGCAAAAAGTTAAAGTTAAGACAGAAGGAATATGGTATTGGAAATCAGTTATTAAGACTATTAAAATGTGTTAAAAAAGAAATTCTCAATAAACATTTCACAGAAGAGCTAATATTTTTGGGCTAATATTTTATTTAAACAGTATGACAGCCTTAATGATGATTTCAATAACATGATGATTTCTTCAAAGAATTATTTTTTTAAGATTGAGTGTCTTTCAAAAGATAACTGTCTTTCTAAGACAAGCGTAGGAGTAAATCATTGAATTATTCACTTAACTGTTTGATTCAAATGTTATGAAAAAAAAATATTGCCAATATGTTTTTTTTAGTATAATTATAAAAATATAAAAGTTTTTATAAATACTTGACACATTAAAAAACATTCTGAAAAGCAGGTTGATGCACTAACAAAGAGCATTACTCCAAATTTATTCCAAAATCAACTTTTACAATGACAAAATGGCCATGCGGCCTCAAGTTTTTAGCATTCTGGAAACCACTGGAGCATGGCTTAGTTCACAGAACAGGACAAACTTCAAGTTAAGATATGCAGTTATCAGTGCATGAGGCATTTATGAGTCTGTGCATCTCATGAGCCCAAATTCATTTAGTGGCTATCAGCGCTCACACACTGTTGCCAAGAAGGAGCTTCTGTGTAACAGCGATAAAGCAAAGAAATCCACCATAGACTTCAGGCATGGACTAAGCGGAGAGATAAAAAAATATTATATGAATGCGTGTGTTTGGGAGCAGGGCTGAAGATGGCATGTGTACTGGTTTTCATAATAATTGTGTTTCATGGCTGCTCTGTACATGTTATTTTGTATCAGTGACTACTTTAAAGAGACACTGTGTTATTCAGCTGTCGTTTTTAATATGTAATGTAGTGTAGTGTATTTAGATGTATTTAGATCTTTTTGTATCTTCCTGAGGCGAGTAGTTTTGCTTTATTATTTTCTGTGAATAATTATAATGCATTTTATGTTTCACCCACAGCTCAAAGACATGTGCTATATGTGAATTGAATAAAACTAAATTGGCCGTAGTGGATGAGTGTGTGTGAATGAGTTTGGGTGGAAGGGCATCAGCTGCTCAAAACATATGCCGGAATAGTATAGCTGTTCATTCCGATGTGGCTACTCCTGAAAGATAAGGGACTAAGCTGAAGGAAAATGAATGAATGAATAATCCACGTCTAATGTGTTAATATAAAGTTGTAGTATAAAAAATTGAAACTAGTAACTGATTTGTTTAGTGAAATTTTAATCTCCAAACTAACTGAAGCATTGTAACCATTACCTGCACCACTAACTTCGCCGTGCATCATCCTTAGGACTACATTAGTGCATTTTCATTTTACTCCGAGTACTAAAAACACGTGACTCGATGCTGCGACATGAGATAAAAAGTATCTTTTCCATGTTTCCATGTTCTAACCATTTGTGACAGCGATGCGCAAAATGAGTAGAACAACAGCATATACTACAATGAAAATGATCACCTCAGGTACAGATTTTGGGCTTTATTCAGTGTTAAATGCTATCATTGTGAGTTTAAATACCATTTTACATGACATTTATTGACATACTACCACAAATTTTTCAAAATAAAATAACTAGCAGTTAATTTGAAAATGAAAGTCAGAACTGTGACTCTAATAACCAGGCTAACTAATAACATCAGTCACTCAGAAGCCTATTAATAGGCACACATGGAATCTGCGCATGCAGAAATCTGCAGATTTTCAGATTTTTAGCCCTTCATTGAGTCTATTTATTTACTTGTGTAAATGTGTGTAAATTTAAATTTATTCAGTTTTTAAATTATTTTCACTAATATTATTGTGATAGAATAATAGTAATATGAAAATGTTCATATGATTTATTTACAATACAGTTTGTAAAGTCATATTTTCTGTCTTTTAGTAGATATAGTAAATGAGAGGCTTGCTTTGTTTACCAAATAAGTGATTCTAATTGGATTTGCATTGTAAACATTAAATAAAAGTTAAAAATATATTATTTTTTAACTTCATATATTACGTTTTTGGTAATGATACTCCTAAAATCATTCCACATCTGCAGATTTTTTACAAAATTCTCAGCTAAAATAGCAAAAAATGTCTGCAGATCCTGTCTGGGCCTATCAATTAATAATGTTAAAGATGTTGTATGTTTGAATTAGATTGAAAGCCTTTACCATTTTGTTGGGAGTTCAGTGGTTGATATTTAAATGTTTCTGTCATGTTCGCATTACTATCGGTGCAGACATCTAAACGTTTAGTCACTGTATTCTTGATACGTCGAATCTCAACACTATACGACTTAAAACGCATGATACATGACCATTCACACTCATTGGGCATGTGCATATTTTGCCTGCATTCATTCTTGCAGTTTATCAGTTGAGTAATGATCATTCTAGAGGGGCTTGATGAATCAGGGAACGATGTGCAGTTGTCCAGAAGAGAGAGTTTGTGGACTGCTCCGCCTTCCTTTTCAAAAGCCTGCATTTTGATCTAAAATGGGCTCTTCTGCAATTTTCAAAAGCACTCTGTTTTTATGGGTTGAAGATGCCAGAGCAGTGTGGATGCCAGGCGTAACCCTAACAAAACATATATGTTTAAAAATGAAAAAGCAGCATAAACGGTTCCTTGGTAGTCATTAATCATTCATTATAAACAATATGACAAGAAAAATAAGTCTGTTTTATATTATTTGTAAAATGTGTATTAGGACACCAATAACCGAATGTACTGTATGTAATAGTGTTAGTATATTTTTTGAGCAATAAAATTTAAATATCTGATTGCTATGAGCAATTATCCTTTATTACTCAACATGACAGTGCTTGATACACAATGATATGATGTTTCATGATTACAGCAGGCGTATAGATATGCCTTATATAAATAGGCATATATATAATTTTGGAGATTCAGCGTTTTGGCGGCCATGTGCCTGTCATACTGAGCAGAGCAAAAATGGTTGCGCCACAAGATGGCATGCATACAGTAATAAGTCCTTAGGTTTCTTTTTGTATTTCAAACTACAGCTGATCAAATCATTACAAAAATAATAGGACTGACATTCTAAGTCAATCTTTCTCTTTTGTAGTTTGTAATGCTGTATTTATACCATAATAATCTGCTAGTGTTTGCTTTGCTTTGGCTTTTCCGGAGTTAATTATTGTGATCTCCTGATTGCAACAGAGAAATAGTGGTAAATCTCTCTAGACCAGGGGTGCCCAAACTTTTTCTTATAAAAGGCCAAAAACCAAACTTAAATTGATGCTAGTGGGCTGAAGGTAAATATAGTTTACTTAATTTATTTAATAAAAATAATGAGAAAACATGGCTTTATATTAACTAATACAGTATATATATATTTAAATTTTATAATAAACTTATTACATTAAAAACAAAAACAATCTCATTTAAAACAGAATGGAGTTACACTAGTTTATGCCTTGATTTGCTCGCCAATGTCTTCTGCATAGTCTGTCGAGTAACTATTTACATATTAAAAAATCTGACTCATTTACAACATTTAATTGAATCATTTCAGTTTGCTTTTTTGTAGCTCAGCAATAAACAAACAACCAAAAAAAAGTTATGTCAGATGGGATGGTGGGCCAAATGAAAGATTTGAATGGGCCAACTTTGGCCCACAGGCCCTACTTTGAATCTGGACTGATGTCATTTCATACCATTCAGCTTTATAATCTTTATAAATGTGAGCAAAATAACCTGTTTTGTCATCACTTGGATATTACGCTATAGAATCTTTCAAATACTATCTCTAAAGTGATCTTGGTGAAGAAGCAAGTAGGTTTTTGCTGTTCTGACGTCAACTGCAGATGTGAATGCACGACGGAAGAAAGTACATTTCCTTGTACAAAAGGATTTTTGAGAGACTCTCCGTGTTTGATTTTCTTTTTATATACATGATTATGCTGTCGAACTGTTGTATAAACACAATATTACACTAGTAGCAGTGCAATATACAGTAGCTGTATATCAGCTCTGGTGGGAGGTGTGCGTTGGCTCGAGGCCACAGGCTGAGTGCCTTAGTGTCCCACCAGTGATGATATACAGCCATATCCCACTGCTACTCATGTGATATTGCTCATACTGTATATATAATCAGCAAAACTTCAAATGGCTTTACTGCAGAGCAACAGCAATATGCTATTAAATGCAATGTCAATGTCACTTGAATTTGATGAATAAGCTGTCAGTTATTAAAATGGTGAATCTGAATATGCTGGAAATTATAGTTTTGAGAGTATGAGCCAGATCACGAATGTGCTGGGGAAGCGTTTTCTGACAATGACAGAAATGGTAAAACCATTAGCTCAAACTAAACCAAGTTCCAAAAGGTAATTGAATAAGTAATGGAATGGAATAATACCTTTTTTTCATTACTTTGCAGCTGTTATTAAAATATCAGGAGAGTTTTATGCTTTTACTGTAGTTAGAGATCCATGCTGGTTAAATATACAGTTCTTGGATTCTAAAGATCTGAATGCATAATAATGATTGACATAATATTCATGCATTCAAGTTGGTCGAATTGAAATGTTCACATCCCTTACTGCTTACCAATACAAACATTCCCATTAACAAGGCTGTAAAATAAACTTAATCATTTTAAGGCAATCAGTTTGCATAGTTTTTCATAGTTTGCACATTTGCACTTATAAAGTCAGACTCTAGCACACAGTCAAACACACTTGGGACTTCTGCACTTGCACTCTTTTAAATATTGCAATTAAGGGACCAGTGCCTGGAGAAAAAGAGAGAAAGGGAAAGACAGTCGTGATGAGTGCTCTAGCGAAACTGTGTGCCAGTCATTAGCAAAGCATTCTCCCAGTGGGTTTTTATCGATTTACCATGACTAATGGAGGGGGGGGGGGGGGGGGGGGAGAAATCACTTTAAATTAAAATTAGGATTGGTAATACATGCAAATTCAAATAATGCTTTGCACCCAGTGAGGATAAAATGAGTGAAATGCTCATGTTTTCCTTGCACTTGTTCGACCAGTTTTACTTGCACAGCCTAAAATCAGCTCAGATACACATCCAAAAGCTCTTTGTGCTGGATATTTCCAACACAAACTCAAGGCAATTCATAACTTTTTGATTTAGAGTTAATTCGTATGAATTCGTATGATCTCATTCATACAATTTAGTATGATTTGCTTATCCCCCAATGACGGTTGGGTTAAGGGGTGGGGTTGGGTGCCAAGGGTCCTTTTTAAAATCATACATTTTTTTACGACTAAACTCGAATTACGAATTTGTACGAATTAGCTACTAAATTGACAAAATGTAAAATAGTTACATTTCCTCGTGAGATCAGGCTTGATATTTCTTGTCTGTTTGGATGTGTATAATATTAGATTTTTGCTCAAACATCTCTTATCTGTCAAAAAGAACTGTGATCTGGTTGATAGTTTTCTGTCTGAATGGGGTTAATTGTGAAGGTGTTGCAACATGATTCTGAAAATGTACCCCTATATACATCTTTAGAGATCTTGAATTATGTAGCCAGATGTAGTATGTGTTATGGCTGCATTTCGTCTTTAAAACGAACACTATGGGGCGGTATGACACTGTTCATTCCGTGCTTACCAGCTGACCTCTGTGTCTCCACTGTTACCAATTTGTCCAAAAGGTTGCAGTGTATGTCAGAGGATTTGAGTTGCAGAGTGGAGTTGACTGTGACAACAGGGGTGAAGAACGGTTCCAGAAAGAAGGTAAAACAAAAACCAAAAATAAAGTAGAGTAAATAACAGGGTGAGAATGTGGTAAAATCAGGCAGGGGCTTTTCTTTTTCTGGATTGCTTTTGAAAACACTGTCTGTTGGATTTAGGGAAGTGGGTGGCCGCTAGTCAATCGGTGCATATCAAAACACTATCGGTAGGGTTTAGAAGTGGGGGGGGGGGGGGGGGGGGGGGGTCAGTCAGTTGATCAGTCAGTCCGTCGATAGCAACCTCTGGTGAATTTATGCGAGAAGAGCAGGTGCGAATGGCTCTCACGTGAGAAATTTGACATCTCAAAAAGTGTACACATCGGCCTCTGCTGGATTCATGAAAACAAAAACTACAAAATACGTAACTCTTTGGACGTTTTTGGGGCTCTCCAGAAATGTATGTAGAAATACGTTTTCAGAATGAGCCTGTGTTGAGGTTTTGCAGAATCATGTGTTTGTGGGATTTCATTTGTCTCTTCAGGTTTCTCTAACAGTCATTTATTTTCTTTTCGGCTTTATTTGTCTAGGGTCGCCACAGTGGAATGAGCCACCAACTTATCCAGCATATGTTTTACGCAGCAGATGCTCTTCCAGCTGCAACCCATCTCTGGGAAACATCCATACACACTCATTCACACTTATACACTACGGACAATTCACCTATACCACATGTCTTTGGACTTGTGGGGGAAACATAAGCACCCAGAGGAAACCCCATGAGAGGACATGCAAAGGCTTGAACCAGCGACCTTCGTGCTGTGAGGCAAATGTTCTACCTATTACGCCATCATGGTGCCCCTGTCTCACAATTGTTATTTCTCATAGTTTCATCGCTTTTAAAATACTATATAATTGGCTAGCTGAAGGGAAAAAAATAAAACATCCAAATACACAAGCAAATAATCATTTTTCCAGTCCAAATTAGTCACTGTAGTGAAGCCTAACCTCTTTGAATTAATCACAAAAGATTGGGTGCAGCATGCAAATGAGAAAATTAATTATGCAAAACACATGGTAAGCAAGTCTCTCCCTCAACGAAGATGGCAGGGCTTATTTAAATATTTGAAAAAGATTTCTGCCCAGAGTCCTCGCGCTATGAAATAAAGAAGAGAAGCCATGTTACATTTTGCAGCAAAAGCAACATCTAAAAACAGTATTTCCGTTCTCTTGATTCCAAGAACGGTTCAAAGGACAGCACAGGTCATTACCGTTACATCCACATCCACTTGTGTTGCTTTATCAAAGCGCTGCTAAATTGCTCTGTATCCGTGTTCTCTGCTGAGTAAATAATGTGTTATACAGGCTCATTATAAGCAGATTAGATCTATTAGTTACCGCTGTGCTGCTCTCAAATCAGCTGCCCATAGGAGAGCAGAAAATCATTTTAAACTTCAATAAGTTACAAGCAGTGGCAAGCCTCTCCATAATCCACACTGCCCCAGGCAGCAATAAGACTGGATGCAATTATGCAGACAAAATTCAACACAAACAAAAGAAATGGAAATTAGCCTTAAATAAAACAAAAAGGCGAGAGAGGAGTAGAGAAAACAAGTTGGTCTCTTGCTGTCTCCCTCTCGCTTTTTCTTTCATTCCGAAATATCACATTGTGCATTTCAAAGCATTGTGTAAAGATCTCGCGGTACAAACATGTGGGATTGTTAAGGTAAATTAGCCTTCTCCCTGAGATGCTGTGCGTGATTCATTCATGTGCATGCAGGCAACAAATGTATGACACGTCTTTAAATATTCCATCACATCAAGCTATGTGAACAGAACTGCAAGTACAAAATAGCTGTGTCACATTTGTAGGTAGACTTTTACAACAAAGCCTTTGGGAACTTGACGTGGCGTTCGGTGTGATATGCCTGAAACCCAGGGTTGTGCTAATTCTAATGCATTGGAGCTGAATAGAATATAGGACCATGGGATTGTTGTGTTACTGTATGAGGACATGACCACATGAACAGAAAAACAAGTGTCTACACAACAACCTGTCAAAATAATTTGAAGAATTTGTGACAGAAATATATTGCTTGTCTAATTGATGTACTATTTATATCATAGATGTAATGATTTGTAAATTAAGATAACATTATAAAAATATGATCTTACATTTCAACATTTGACATTTGCCTGGACAGGGGAAGGTGTGGGGGTCCATTTAATAGGGAGCTCTAATACTTGTTCTTGTAAGTATTCATTTTTATTTAAATATATGATGTGTTCTGTATCTAACAATCTTTCTGTGACTAAGATCCTTCCACTCTGTGCTTAAACTAACGTTTTTCTTAACCGTAATGTAAGTACTAAGTCAAATTTAAGACTTTTTAGGACCCTTTTAAGACCATTATGAATTAATTTTTAAGACTTATACAAGGTGAAACACTAATGATTATTTCTAATGGCCTAGTAGGTTGCTATAAATAAGTAAATAAATAAACAAAATCGAATGTAATTATTTCTTAGTGACAATATAAGTTGTATACACTTTTTTTCAACATAATATATGTTTTTGATGACAAGTTTATTATTGTTAAAAGTTTATTTATTATGGAGACAATGACATAAATGATCAAAAATATACATTTCTTGGCTTTTGTTCCAAATTGATTGAGTATAATGTATCATGTAAAGTGATATGTTGCTCTGTTAATATCATTAAATCATATTATCGAGGAATTGTGTAATTGTTTTTAGTTTTCTAGGTGAAATTATTGTAGAGAATTGCAGCCTAAGAAAAGTTGAACAGCTATTGTAAATTGTATCTCTTTGCAATAATAATAATTAAAAACACGTTTTATTGAGATGGATTGTTGGTCATTGGATGGATGTCGGCTCGATTGGGTAGCTTTACTTGGACAGAGAAAAATTAAGACCTGTTTAAAATGGTTTTACAGGACATCATTTCAGTGAATATAAGACTTTGTAAGACCTAAAATTTTGTTTCTGAAATTTAAGACATTTTAAGACTGTTTACGACCCCACAGGGACCCTGTAATAGCTATACCTCATTTTTCACTTCCACATTCAAGTTTTCAGTATTTTGATTTATATGTTTAATAAAATTAATTCATATTGCCAATATTAAGAAAAATATTCAAAAATGTTATTAAAGTTTTACATATTGCATTGTTGGATTGCTTTTGAAACATTTTATGGAACTGAAATTAGAAATAAAAATGCTATTTAATTTTAATAAATTATTAATTTAAAATTTATTAAATTTATTTAATTGTTTAAGGGACAAAACATGTTTGTAGTTAACATTAACAAGGTCATGGCCAAATATATTTAAAATAAATGTATAAATAAGTAAGATAAAATAAAGGTAAAAATAAAGTAAATAAACAAATACAATAAAAATAAATGTAAAAAATGTAAAAAAAATAACCAGTTAATCTAGCAAATATTT
This sequence comes from Danio albolineatus, assembly GCA_903798035.1. Lineage (NCBI taxonomy): Eukaryota > Metazoa > Chordata > Actinopteri > Cypriniformes > Danionidae > Danio > Danio albolineatus. The sequence continues at coordinate 11,575,669 of CAIGQQ010000001.1, read as the reverse complement.
TTGTGTTACTTTTGTTTCTATTGATGGGGTCAATAACAATGTGCAATTTAAGTTTATAGTGAATTTTTTTTGAAGTTGTTCTACATTTTTTTTAAAAATACCACCTGATATTGATAGACCACACATTAGTTAATAATCACAGCGAAATATATATATATATAAAAAAATATATGCTAGATTAACTGG
>CAIGQQ010000001.1:11564587-11575083 GCA_903798035.1 Danio albolineatus | reverse complement strand
ATTGTTATGTTGTTTTGCAGAACGATGGGTATTTTAATTATTTGCTTATGAAGCTGTATTTTTCACTTAAGTTAAAAAGTTACAATCTCTGAATAAAAATGTTAGAATTTGTATCTTTAAAATTAATTCATATAATTGTGTACATATGTATAATGCTTTTATTTTACTTGTATTGTGTTACGCTATTTAGTGTCCTGTCGTTTCCCTCAGTCCACGGCGATATCTTTGGTTTGGAAGCAGGTTTGAAGGTTTGGAAGCTGGTGAACCCGCCCACCAAATGACGTATTCAGATGTTCCTTGAAGTGAGTAATTCGTGATTGGCTGTATCGCGCATCCATTTGAAGTCCACGAGACTGAACCAGGAACTACGGAGAGGATTCTTTCCCTCTTTTTAGTGGTAAGTCTGTGCTCTCCGACAAAGCGTTATCGTTTTACACAGCTAAGCAGTTTGTGTTGTGTTTAGATATCTGTTACTGACATTGGAAACCAGAAAACATTATTTTAGCGATTTGTTGCGCTTTTAAACCTTCCTGAAAAAATTCCAAACATTGGCGTATGATTTAGCTCCCGCCCCTATAACAGTCTGATTGGTCAAGCCTTTCAGTTTCTGTGTTATGATTGGATAATTCTGCAGACAGTCAGCGTTTCAGGTCAGAGTGCAGGAACTGGATGATACGTTTGCAGGATGGAAACAGTCTATCTGATGCAATTGCATTACGTGGCATTCCAGTGAATCGGCATGTTTATGGATCTCTTTTTGTTAAAATACATGTTTAAAGAAGTGGAATTGCGATTTAACCATTGCATGTTTGTATTCAATGTGTTGCATGTGATGCCTGTTTTATATTGCATATAGTGATCAGGATCACTGAAATTAATTTATATTGTCAATTTATGTCAGATAAATTCAGTTCAGCTTCTGGCTGCACTCGTGGTAACCTTTTTGAGCACTTGGTTAGTAAAATGCACAATGCTGTCTTTATTTAATTCATTTTAGAATTGCCTGAGGTGCTTATTTTAATCTTAAATCTCTTTCAAACTGAAACCTTTGTAGTTTAGCTTCTGAAAAAGGATTCTGGTCTCAATTTGAGTCTTCAAAGCGCTAGTACACATAGCCCTCGGCAATCTCCCTCTATTTGTGGATCGACCACAGCTCACCCAACTTATGTTGTCTGCAATTTGAAGAGTGTTATCTTTTGAAGATTTTTTTCCTCCATGTATTAGAGCGTGCAAGCTTTATGTGACATTAACATTTCTATATATTCAGTAAACAAAGACTTTATGTAATTATTTAGTGTTTTGTCTGTTCATTGTGATTTTAGTCTGCAGTTCTGAGTCAGCATCAGAGTTATAGCTGTTCAAATCTCAAACTTTGTAACCTGAAGCTTCCCGATCACTGATTGAATTATCACCATTTTATCAAGCCCAAGGGCGTATGGGCAGAAATAGGACAGACGTTTCTAAAAATGGGCATGCTTGCCCATTAAAGGGATCTTTCATCCATTAATGAAAATATCCTTTAAATACACCCCCCTCAGGCTATCCAAGATTATATTTTTCAGAAGGTCAGTTTTTGCTGAATCCATTGTCCTCTGTGATTAATTTAGTACAGGACAGGTCAATGACTACTGGCACTTTGAGAGTGCAAAAGGCATAGACAAAAACTGGAAAAAAAGAAATTATAGCTTCATTAATGGCTTCTTCACAATAAATAAATGTATTTAGATGCAGAATCATCTTCACAACAACAGTACATGGGAGGTGCCAAGGAGCTTCAGAGATGAACGGTAAAAATACATAATATACAAAACAGTGGGACAGGTTTTCCAACGCAACGTTAGAAAATGTTGAGGCAATTAAAACAGTGTAAAAACTGCCATGTTTAAGAACATATATCTCAAATTTGTGGACTGAAATGGCATTTTTTTAAATTAGTAATATATTAAGTTTTTTATTTTTTTTAATTATCATTTTTTTACACCTGTTATATAATGCATATAAAACAAAATGTATATAATACAAAGTACAAAGGAAAACAAACATTTTAATGTGAATAAAATAAAACAAAACATTTACCATTCTTAAAGGCTATGTTGTCGACATTCACCCATGACATATTCACATTTTCTCACATGTGGGTTCAAATTTATTACTCTTGTTCAGTTTAGGCGCAATAGAACTGTATTTTTTATTTAAATTAATTTGACAACTAATAGAACATTGAGGGTGCAGTGTTTACTATTTACAGCAAATTTTTAAATCAAATATTTGATCATGTAAAATTCAATATCAACTTGTTACTATGAGGTTACAATGATAGGTATGATGATGATGCTTTTAGACAGTCTGGATTGTGAGACTGTTGTCACAGTCTCATGCGAACTGATACTGCTTGCTCATATTGGAGAAGGAGGAAAATTTGCTTCATAATATCAACGTATTGTCTTTATCGCCATGGATATTAATCTTGTTTTTTAGATATTATATATACATCTCCTGTATATTATTTTTTACTCTTAATGTGCTGATGACTGTTGAATTGCGTTTTACAAATCACCAAAGACCGTGACTTGAGCTCAAACTATTCTACAGAAGAGAACACAAAAGAAAACTTTATCTTGGATGACCTGAGGGTGAGCAAATTAACAGCAAGTTTTCATTTTTGGGTGAACCTTTAACTGCCCTTGTCAACTTCCTTTAGTGGTTACACTCATTACAAAGGAAGTGTTTGGTCATTGTAGGTCATGCCTTCGGGCTTGACTCAGACCATGTTGTGTAAACACGTTAATGGTCCTCTTCCTCTGGCATCTTCGGAAAAGTAATCGATTCCTTTTTTCCTCCAGCTTAGATGTTGCACGTGAAGGCCTTGTAATTACATCAACTTAAAGTGCACATTAAAGACATCAAAAAGTAGGATGCCGAGACGACCCTTGAACTCACTTTACATAGACAGCCATAGGGGAGGAAGGTTTGGCTTTCACATTCATGTCTCAAGAGAAGATGAAAACAGCCTCGTAATTCTGTGTTTTCATGCACCTCTGCACTTCCTCCAGCTCTTCTCTGTTTCCATGCTAATCAGTCTGGGCTCTTAGCACAGAGCCTGCACACCTTTCCTCAGGAGATATCTGGCTTATGAGCCAAAATGGATCAGGTCGAAGGTCTGCGGCTCGATTTCTCTGGGAGAGAATAGGTCAGAGAGGTTTAAACATCATCAGAAACATAGCCTTGCCCTTTGGCTCATGTGCCCTTTTTTCCCAGTCTTTAACAGAAGAAGCAGTATTGATTGCAAATAGTATTGTGAGGAGTGCAGAATCTTGATAAAGGACTCCCTGACCACCTCACAATAAAAACAGCTTGTGAGGCTATAAGTATGGCTAATGCTTTAATGCACTTAACCCATTACCAATTTTAACATTTCTTGCCTTCCAAACTAACCATTATAACATACATCACAAGATAACGCACCTTTTTTTTCTCCTCTGGTCTTTTCTTCACTTCAGTTGCTATGGAAATCAATCTGAGATCTCTATCGGGAAAGTCTGAGTAGTGTAAAATGAGATGGAGTGCACGCTCCTTTAATATAAATGGACAATCTTTGCAGTGTTAAGCCTACTTTAACATTACATCGAATGAACGGATACATTCAAATACTTGAAAAAAAGTAGTAAACCTTCAAAATAAAGGTCCCAAAAGGAAGTTTTTGCTCTGATGTTATAAAAGAATCATTTAGGGTTCCACAAAGAGCCTTTTGGTGAAGTTCCAATTAGAACCATTTATTTTGATACCGTAGCATGACAACAATTTTAAAACTTAAAATAACCTATTTGTAAATTTAAAATGTTTCACATACAGTATGTTAAAGTTTTTTTATTTTTTGAGTCTATGGCAATTTTATTATTTTTTAAATTATACTTTATCATAAGTATTGTGCCAGTGACTAAATATTTTCTCAGGATCTTTAAAAAATGCAATTCATGTATGTAATAACTTGAACATGTTTACTGTAATGAGCTCATTTCTGTCATTTCTTTAATTTAAAAATTATATATGAACAGAACTGCTTCATTTACAACTATTTAAAAAAAACTCTTAATCAGTCACGTTCTGACCAGCATACAGAAAAAGGATAACACAGGAAATTAAATATCATGTGTTTAATGATCTGTGCAGACTCTACTGAAGTTAATTATAGGTTCCTAAAATATCAGACCAATTTACTTTTTTTATGACAAATCCAGGTTAGTTCGGTATGTAAAATGGCAAGTGGTGTGACTCTGGAACTACGCTAAAATATGCACTTCTGACAGGTAAAAAAAAATAAGGGTTGTCTATCTATCCACAATATATATATATATATATATATATATATATATATATATATATATATATATATATATATATATATATATATATCAAAGTTACCTTTCCATACAGTAGCTCAAGTGTAATGTAATATTTTAATTCATAATGTTATTTTTTTTTACCAGAAATGTTAAGTATTAAAAAATGTGTAGATATAATTGTAACCAAATATATATAGTATGAAAGTCTGTAAAAATGACAGAAAATGTACTGGTGGTTTATTACAAGTTATTTTTTAAAATCATATTATACAACACCAAAGCAGACAATATATTAAAATTTCTTTAATAAATGTCACTGTCGAATTTTGAAAAGGTTAAAGGTTGTTAGAAGAAAAATCAAGGTGCCATAATGCAATTCAAAAGCATAAAAAAACTGGAAAAACAAAAACACAAAATACGGTAAATTGCTAAGTTGCAGATATCAGTTTACACGGTATACTAAACAAAAATTGACCATATTCAATTTATACAGTGAAGATTGTTGTTTGACATTTGATTATTCAATTTCTATATGCTGTCAGATCAGTGTTTCTCAACCACATTCCTGAAGGACAACCAGCTCTGCACATGTCTCCTACCAACCTGATTCAGATCATCAGCACAGACTGAAAGACCAGTAGTGGCTGTGACAGACAAAGGAGACATCCAAAACATGCAGTGTTGGTGGTCCTCCAGGAATGTGGTTGAGAAACACTGTGTTAGACGACCTAGAAAAAAATATTAAGCGTTGTTCCTGTTCTCTTATGCTTGTAATTTATTATATTTTATACTAGGGCTGTCCAAGAATAAATCTTGATTAATCACATCCAAAATAAAAGTTTGTTTTGACATAATATGTGTGTGTTATATATATATTTATTATGTATATGTGATAAACACATTCATAGAAGCCAAAACTATATGTAAAAAAGTTACATCAAAGTAGTTACATCATATTCAAATGTAAAATTTGTATCATACACACACATATTTTTATATATCTAAATATAAACCAACATTTTATCAAGTATATGCATGTGTGTATTTATATATTCATAATAAAATATACACAGTACACACACAAATATTCTGTTAAACTTTTATTTTGGATGTGATTAATCACGATTAATTTTTTGACAGCCCTATTTTATACACATGCATACCTTGCAGAATCACCCAAATCATTCAAATAATGAACTCTTCACAAAAAGAGCATCTGGTATTTTCATATCGCAATATAAATCGCAAAAAATAAAAAAATCAGGTTGCATCCATTCCAGTCTACTCTAGGCATTATTCTGTATTATTAATTGTCCTATAGGTTAAATTTAATCAATTCAAACAAATATCATCAAGATTTCTACAGTGCAGTTTTACAATGTGATTATATTAAAGCAGCAAAGTTGAACAGATTTTCTAAATCTTCACCTAGATGTTTCACAAATTATTTCCCACACACGTGATTAATTTCAAGTGTATTCCTGACCAGATGAATTCACTGTAGAGCAATTCAACACAAATTCACTAGCGTAATGGTGGTTTGCAGGCATGGGAAGACTTTCAAATAGACTTTGTCTCGCATCGACTTTCGCATGATTGAATTCCTTGAAGTCTTTTGCCACCTCTGGGGGATGTGCCTCACATCAATTCCTCTTTCTAACTTCAAGATGCTTTCCGTCTTACACAATCACCCATGACTTTTGCAGCAATTTAGGATGTGATGCTGAACTCTTAAAGGGCAGTGAAGGCTGCGGTTCCCAACTGGTGGGTCACAACCTGAAAAAAAAGAGAACAAGCAGGGGAATAGCAGCTATACAGTCTCCAAAAGAACCTGCATTTGCTCAGACTTTCTCTTTAACAGCTAAAGGGTCTTGTTCTCAAATCTGTTTGGTAAATGTGCCAGAACTGCCATTCGATGAGTCCATGTACAAAAATTATAAATATTTAGTTATGAAGTTGATGGTCATTTAAAAAAAAAATCTAATATATTTTCATAGTGTTTCATTGCTGTTCAATGTTGGTAAAGCGGAACTATTTATGAACTTGTAAATGAGCTTTGGTATTCTATATGGACGCACAGTATATTGGCGGCCACATCAATTTTTTATGCTAAAAGATTTAAATGAAGTTTTTGTTGGTCCAATAATAAAATTAGTTTGATATCTTTAAACCGATCATTTATTATTATAATTTAATATGTCTTTTTGAAGAACGTTATATACTGTATAACTGCAGGTTAGCTATGTTTTTATACTGAATACCCTATACAACCTCCTCAACTTTTCTGATTTTGACTAATGTAATGATGTGCACCTTTTGTGAAGCTGGATGGAATGATATATATATTGTGAAAGCGCTATACAAGTAAACTTAAATTGAATTTAATATAATTATAATATATGTAATCAATGTATAATTTTTTTATTTTTTTATATTTTTTGGTTGAAGCATTTCACATGCTTTTTCCTGCCGCTTGTTTTTATAATTGCCTCTATTATATAGCACAAAGCAGACAAGATAAGCTTTCAGTGGTATGGGAGTTTTCATCATGAGGAAGACACAAGATGTCCAAAAGAAACTGAATTATTTGGTGTGACAAAGCTAAAATGTTTCTCATCATTAAAAAAAAAGTTTTTGCAAACATGCAGATAAATATATTGGATTTATTGGTTATTGATATCAGTCAAAACTTCCATATTAGTGCATCCCTAGTAGGGTTGCACAATATATCATTTCAGCACCGCAAGAATAAACGCACAATAATCACATTGCATGATCTTCAATGTTAGATTGGAATTAGAATAACCAGGCACAACAATTTAGAAGTCATTGCAATCTTTAACCCCAATAGAATGATTTTCATTTGGATGTGATTTTTAAGTTAAGATTTCAAGCGAATTTAAAGTATTATGAAGTTCTTTTTAGTCAATTCTAAAGTTTGTAGCTTTTAACAATTATTTGATTATTTACACATTGAAGACTATACAGTGTTATCTTATATTAAATTATTGATACACCACAGAAAACCTCAAAGCCTTGTTTCTTTAATTTTATCTGGGATCTATTGTATTTATTTATGCTTAAATTAAATGGTTTTATTATATTTTATGCAGAAGCACTCTCCTACAAAATCATCCCAATCAGTCTTAATGAATTAATTCTTTCCAAGTAGAGCTATTCAAGTCATCGGGTGATATTCTATTCATAACAATATCTGAAGAACTAAATATATCAGATTTTTTCCAATATCAACCAGCCATATTCCCTTGTATATCCAAACATCGATGTAAAGCTAACATGTTTATTGTTCAATATACATATGTGTTATGATTCACAGCAAATTTTTGTAGTGCAAAAATATTAGCAGTTGCACATTATTTGTGCTTTTTTAAATTCAAATTTGGGATATTAAGTTCTGCTCTCTCATCTTTGGAAAATGTAACTTTACAGTTTAACAAAGTGACTCGAAATGAATGTTTCAGTGTTTTTGTTTTTTAATTTATTCCTTAATTATAACTTAAAACATCCAAAAAACTTCTTGTTAAACTTCTTAAACATCACCTTTTCAATATCGATACTTCCAATCTTTTTAGGAGCATTAAATCCTTGATGAAGCTTTTAAAATATTAGCTGACCCCTCACATGGTTTGTGAGTATGAGTTACTGCCCTTAGGTCGCCGATACTGGTTGTCGGGTGCAGATCCAATCGTTTTAAGAAATCTTTTTTTTTTTAATCTTCATCGATTAGACTTTAGGGCGCCACGGTGGCGCGTGAGAAGCACGTTCGCCTCACAGCAAGAAGGTCGCTGGTTCGATCCCCGGTTGGGGCAGGTCCCGGTTGGGCCAGTTGGCATTTCTGTGTGGAGTTTGCATGTTCTCCCCGTGGTTGCGTGGGTTTCCTCCGGGTGCTCCGGTTTCCCCCACAGTCCAAAGACATGCGGTACAGGTGAATTGGGTAAGCTAAATTGTCCATAGTGTATGTGTGCGAATGAGAATGTATGGATGTGTTTCCCAGAGATGGGTTGTGGCTGGAAGGGCATCCGCTGCGTAAAACAAATGCCGGATAAGTTGGCGGTTCATTCCGCTGTGGCGACCCCGGATTAATAAAGGGACTAAGCCGAAAAAGAAAATGAATGAATGAATGAATATTTACCTACAGCCCACTAGCATCAATTTAAGTTTAAGTTTTGAATTTTTGCGTTGATTTGTTTTGTCTTTTTTGTCAGTGTATGTAAATGTGGGCTCAGGGTCCATGACAAATTTCCCCATTGGGGACAATAAAGTGTTAACAAACATACAGGAAACTGGTAAATAACAGAAATTTTCTACAGTCACTTGTAGACTGCAGTTTACATTTGATTCCCATGTACAAGCAGACACAGAGCTCTCACTATCGTTCATCACTTGTACTCACTCTTTCCACTCTGTTTGTTTTTCGTTCTGTTTCTCTCTCTCAGGTGAATGAAGGATGGGGAAAAAAGATGCAAGTTCTGTCAAGTTGCCGGTCGATCAGTACCGTAAACAGATCGGTGAGAACCTCTGTGCATTCCAGCAGGCTTTATTTTTTAATATGGAAGTTAGTAACCTTCATCAAATATTTATTCAGTTATTTTTATTAAAGGTAGGCTGAAATGTAGCTTTTTCTCCTTTGTTGCAGCCAACTGTGATTATATTACTTATGAATGCCATGCATGGGCAGATTTGATCATAATGCTCAGCTGGGAGCAGACCAGTATGACTTAAAACAAACCTAAAATAAACAACCACATACAGTACTCCATGGAGTCTTCAAAAGAACATTCGTTTGCTCAAACCTATGCTGTCTCTTTTATTATTTAACATTAAGTATAGGTGGAAACAATCATTCGTTGGGTTTTTTTTTGCCTCCTGTTTCTTAACCAAGGCACTATACGGCCTATCAATCATGTTAGTACGGGTTAGCTTGCCAGCTGTGATAAAGCGGAAGGAACATGGAGTTTGTTTTATAGCTTAGACAATGTCAGTATGGATGCAAGTGACAGTATGAGGAGAACGGTGCTGTAAACACTTAGAAAAGCTGAATTAATGACATTTACACAATAGCAAACATTCAATCTAGCTGTTAAAAGAACCCATTTTATGGCATTTAAGTGAGTTTATATACACTGCTTGGGTAACACTTTAGTTTAAATCACAATTCAGGCTATTAACTGCTGGTTTATTATCTATCAACTATTAACTACATTACACTATTGGTAACACTTTATTTTGATGGTCCATTTGAGTATTAGTAGACTGTCTGCTTAATACCTGTTGATACTGACATTCAACAGACATTTAACTGACTATAAGAAACTTTGCAAGTACATGTCAACTTACACTAACCCTAACCCCAACCTAACTTATAATCTAATTAGAATTAGTTGCAATGTAACTTAAATTCAACAAACGGACCATTAAAAATAAAGTGTGACCACACTATGAACTGTTTATTAGTTCTTTAAAGTATGATCCTATTCTACATCCTTAATCTTACCCAATACCTAAACCCAACTTCTACCTTACTAACTGTTAATAAGCTGCTAATTTGTACATTTTTGAGGTTATAGTTATAGTTAATGCTTTGTTAACAGCATGAATTGTGACTTAATATAAAGTGTTACCCACTGGTTGTTTATGAAAGTATGTGACTACTAGGCCTGTCATGATATCTCTTTTTGGTTGTATGATATATTGCACCAAAATATGTTACGATAAATGATATTGTCGTTTTAAAGCCATTTTATGCCACTCATTATACAATGCTAGAATGACAGTGTAATATCATAATGCAAGTACACTCTTCCAAAGAACACATCATATTTTATTCTTAAGAATATTTAATTTGATTACAGTCCTTTAATTAGGCATTGGAATCAGAATGAGAAAACAGATATTCTTAAATAAATAATAAATGTTAAGAAAAAGGTTCAAGGTAAAAAGTAACAGTGGCTGCGATATCTGCTACAAGATCTATTTTCAGTTGTCCAACACCCACATGAAAGTATACTAAAGTCATTTATAGTAAATACTATAGTGTTTTTTTTAACAATACTGACACCTCCAATCGAGATAGAGATGTTGCTCAATCAGAGTGTTGCTAGAATTAGTTTTTATGTGTGAACTATATATATA
>CAIGQQ010000001.1:11517322-11561893 GCA_903798035.1 Danio albolineatus | reverse complement strand
TATATATATATATATTTTCAATGCATTTCTGAACATAATAGTTTTAATAACTGATTTCTTTTATCTTTAATTATATAAAAGGCGAAGGCCTCTAGATTACGCTTGTTTTACCAAAATAAAATACGATCATGGCTGGATTTTTTATTTAATTAGGACAGTAAGCTCCGACTTTGCTTCGACAAAAGTCTTGTCGTTTAACAGAAATAATGTACAGTGTAGAATAACTTATTAATAAAGTCATCTGGAATGGCAAAGAAGGCGTTCTTGCAGGACTCCCAGAGTTCATCAAGATTCTTTGGATTCATTTTCAATGACTCCTCCTTCATCTTAACCCAGACATGCTCAATAATGTTCAAGTCTGGTGATTGGGCTGGCCAATCCTGCAGCACCTTGACCTTCTTTGCTTTCGGGAACTTGGATGTGGAGGCTGACGTTTGAGAAAGAATGCTATCCTGCTGAAGAATTTGTTGATGTTGCCATCCACTCTGCAGATCTCTCGCATGCCCCCAAACTGAATGTAACCCCAAACCATGATTTTTCCTTCACCAAACTCGACTGATTTCTGTGAGAATCTTGATTTCATGCGGGTTCCAATAAGTCTTCTTCAGTATTTGTGATGATTGGGATGCAGTTCAACAGATGATTCATCGGAAAACTCTACCTTCTGCCACTTTTTTCCAAATTATCAACTACAAGTCAAGTTATTATTTGTTGCTCTAACAGCTGGAATGGACGACAAGACTTTTTTCAGGTAGTGAACTTAATATTTTACCAGTAATTTTTCAAGATGCTAGTATTCAGCTTAAAGTGCAATTTAAAGGCTTAACTCTGTTAATTAGGAAAGTCATTGTACAACCGTAGTTTATTCTGTAGACAAGTGAAAATAAAAAATAAATAATATCGCTAATAATAATAATATGGACCTTAAAATTGTTTCAAAAAAATTCAAAACTGCTTTTATTCTTGCCAAAATAAAACTAATAAGACTTTCTCCAGAAGAAAAAACATTATCGAAAATACTGGGAAAAATTCCTTGCTCTGTTAAACATCTTTTGGGAAATGTTTGAAAAAGAAAACAAAATTTCTTCAACAGTATGTGCTTATTATCTGGATCTTTAGATGCTCCTAATGTCTCTCAGTGAATGGGTTGCACTTGGTAGAGATTTTCAGTTTTTTTTTTTTTTTTTTTTATCAGAGGGTTGTCGGTGTATCAGGGTCGCCCGCTGGCAGAGCTCTCACCTGTGCATCTCGATCATGTCACGGTGATTTTTAGCTGTTGTTCAACACTTATCACAGCCTGTGTGCAAAGGTTGCGCTCCCTCAGACTGTGTGTACACAAAACTGTTGTAAAGTGACTTTTGAGCTCTTTTGTTTACAGATTTTTTTATTTATTTTTCAACATCTGTGCACCAACTTTGGATTCAGCACCTTTTTTTCAGGAACATAAAACCTGTTCGCACTAAATTTAAAGTGCTAAGTGTTAAAAGTAAATCTGAAGTAAATTTCACCTGGCATATTTAAAATAAGAGTCATTTGATGATGACGTTAAAAGACTCTCAAAGGATTTCCCAAAAGATAGTAGAAACCATACAATAGACACTTTACTTGCATTTAATTTGTTACCAATAAAAACGGTAACACTTTGAAATGATGGTCCATTAATTAGTTATAATTGTATTCGTATTAATTAATTGTTTTATTTTATTCATTTGTTCATTTATATTTTTCTTTCTTTATTTTTTCATAAATTAAATTAAAAAAAATCTATGATTATTAAAGCACATTTTATTTGTACATTTATTTTAAATATTTTCATTTTTATTTTAAATTTCTGTACACATAATTTCCCCTTTTTTCTTTACAAACAAACACGTGTACACACTATTAAGCTTTCACACGTGTACACACGATAAGCTTTTCACTCATCATAGCACACTAATGCTGATGATGTGACAATAAAAGTGATTTGATTTGATATTACAGGGCTTTCTGTGTGGTCTTAAAGGGCACCTATTTTACTCCTTTTACAAGATGTAAGATAAACCTTTGGCGTCTCCAGAATGTGTCTGTAAAGTTTCAGCTCAAAATACCCATCAGATTTTTTTATTATAGACTCCAGAATCTGCCCCATTCTACTGTGGCTTTAAATCCAAATGAACTGCTTCTCCCTGCCCACCGCTCCAACGTGCGTGCCTGCGTTTCAGATAAACAGAAAAACTGCTCATTAGTCAAAAATACCAAGTAAGTTTATTTCGTGTAATTGTGGTGGAGTCTATTCAAGCCTTTCTGAAATGATGAGTCTCACACATTTATATATATGCGTTTACTGACACCATGCAGTCGTGGTGATTATGGTGTTGAGAATTACATTTTTTTTAAAAATGTTTTTCATAGAAATCACAGAGTTGGAAATATTTTAATCCCAGTTTTTCGAAAAAATGTTCTGTGGATATGTGTATGTTATTATAGAAACATGGTGCATGTCAGACAATTCAGTGGGTAGGGAAAACCGCACTTCTTTGTTATGTTGCGGTGAGCCTCAAAATCACTGAGATTTGGATCCTATTTTAACGTCAGGAAATTTTTAAAAAGAGACTTGTTGGGTTTACATCACTCCAATATGACAGTGGACACACTATACATATAGACAGTTCTGTCCACACAACTTACAAAAGTTCAAATGTTCAAATCATAGGTGCTCTTTAAAATGTCTTAAATTTTAGACCTTAAAAGGTCTTAAATTCACTTAGATAATGTTTGCAGGTCCTAAATCCTTTTAAATAAGTCTCGATTTTCAACTGTCCATATCTCCAATCACCAGCAATCCATCTCAAAAAACCTTCAACCAAACTCTATATTCTAATTTTTTAATTTTTTTGTTTTTTTTGAAGAAAAAATGTAAATAATAAATAAATAAACAATGCATGTATACAACTTGTTTAGACACATTATTTAAAGTGTGGCAAAGAAATAACTAATTACATTTTTATTTTATTTTTTTTGGATGAGGCAAGTAAACCACTTTTCCACATGACCAACCGGAAAAAATCCTTAGTATTCGCCCCTGTATAAGTTTCAAATTTCATTTATAACGGTCTTAAAGTCTTACATTTGACTTTGTGAAGCTGCAGAAATCCTGTGTTAAGATTAGCGATCCATCAGTATGGGTCTTTCAGTGACTTAAACTTTTCTTAAATTTTTGCATTTGTTTTTTTGTATCATTATTGAATATTTGGTATCTTTGGCAGCTTGCTATTTTGAGAAATAATAATAGGCCAGTTCAATCCATTTCTGTACAAAATGCTTGGGATTCTACCCATTTTGTGCCAGTTAATTAAAAGTAGAATTTACAGTCAGAACAGTTTTAATAACGATTGCGACAGAAATTTGTCCTTCATGTATCATGAATCAAGCTGAGTGTGAAGTTTATGGAGATGCATAATTTCTTTGAAAGAAAAATAACAAAATTATGCCAACTTTTTGGACGTGTTTGGTCAGACTCATCCCATTTCTAACCGCTTTATGTGTTTGTGGAGAAAATTGGCCGCTGGGTTTAGCAGAACTTTCTTGCAATCTAATAACAGGAATAATTGCAGAGCGCTTTCCTGCACTCTCCAAAGAGCTTGTTTTCTCCCGTAATAAAATGCAATTTGTGAATTAGCTAGATCACGTTAGAAAAGCGCTGTGCTGATGCAAGTAGAATACTGTTTGTGGATGAAGAGCCGCAGCTTTGGAAATAAAATCAATTTCATTTTTGATTCTTGTCACTTTTCTGCATATGGAGGAGTCACACTGCTCAAGTCCTCCAGAAACACTCAGACATTATATTAGAGAGCCGTGGAGGATGAAGTACACAAATCAAGCACTTGAGTAAAACTACAGAAAATTTGTAAGTCTTCATTTTCCTTTTTACTTATGTCACAAGTACAAACAGGGGCGCCGCTAGCAATTTTGGGCCCCATGAAAAAATATGAGGATGGGCTTCCTACTACCAAGCTAGCTTTCCAAACTCTGTCTGCAATGTAGTTATACTGACCTATGCATTTTGTTATTGATTTTGTCCACTACTTAGTAAGAGAACGGCCTTGACTGTAGCCAGCAAATGATTTATTGTTCGAATGTAAATGTAGTACAAAAAAAGGAACAGTAAACAAATATTCACTAAAACTTTTACATTTTAAACACACAAAACATCAGTGTGTAAGTATTTAAATAACTGTACTGCAAAAGTGTCTCATACAATGTGCAATACACTGGAACAGTGACAAAAATCAATAAGACACAAAATTATATTACAATGAGACCCATAAATAAGCCGAGACCCATAAATGATGCTGAGTGCATCATCCGGGTAATTAAAGTGCACTTATTATTTTTAGAGTTTTCAGTGTGAATGTACTACTTACACTATTTATACTACAAAATGGCGTAGAATAGTGCATAAGTATGCGATTTGAGACGCAGCTGATGTTAACCTCGAGGACATCGCTGCTTTGACAGTTTACTTGACGATCACACTCAACAAAGCATCAACTCTCTTCCTGCTACTGACGGACTGAACCATACAGTGAAAGGAGGGGGGGTGCAATTTTACACTGACAGACACGAGGGGCAGATATAAGCCATATTTTATTTATTTTTTCTAATAAATTGTTTTACTTATAAATTATGAATGCATATCTAAATTATATTACAGTTCAGTAATGTTATTAATTATAAAGTAGATCTCTGTGGGCCCCTAGAGTGCATGGGCCCTTAGAATCCTAACTTTCCCCCCTTAGCGGCGCCCCTGATTACAAAGGTATAACATTATTATATATAATATTCTTAGTTTTTAGAATCTAAATCTATACCATTCAGGCAGTGATTCACTGATTACTTTCAGGTATTTCTTACAGTGGGTTTAAAGCTCAGTTTGTATCAGGTAATTCTTAAATTCAGCATGAATGATTCTTTCCTGGGGAGTTGCTTTGACCAGATCATTTCAATCAATGATTCGTTCGCTGCAAGTTCTTTTTTAATGGATCATGTGAATCATTAACTGTACGCCGAACTGCAGATTACTGCTGTAAAATATATATTTTTTAAATGTCTGGGTAAAAAACTGAAACTTTTTTTTTCCTTTTTGAACACGATATATTTTATCTTAAGAAATATTTAAAATATTTTGGAGCAGTGAACATGTCAGGCAGGGGCGCCGCTAGCAATTTTGGGCCCCATGAAAGAATATGGAATGGGCCCCCTACTACCAACCTAGCTATCCAAACTCTTTGTCTGCAATGTAGTTATACTGACGTGTGCATTTTATCATTGATTTTGTCCACTACTTATCAGTATTTAGTAAGATAACGGCCATGACTGTAGCTAGCAGATGATTTATTGTTCAAATGTAAATGTAGTACAAAAAAAGGAACAGTAATCAAATAATCACTGAAAGTTTTACATTTCTAAACACACAAAACACCAATGTGTAGCTATTTAAATAACTGTACTGCAATAGTGTCTCATACAATGTGCAATACATTTTGATTGAGGATTTTGCAAGCAAGAAGGCCAGGCGTTTAGCACTTGAAATTTAAGTTACTGTCAGGTTAATCAACAGACAGTTTCAAATTTATTTATGTTGTGTTTATTTGGTTTGAAGTGTGCTGGATTTTGCAATCTGTTAATTATTATTTTTTTATTTGCCTGCAAGAAGGCCAGGGTTTTGCCATTTAAGTAATGGTCAGTTTAAACAAAAAAACATTTCTTATTTATGGGTCTCATTGTAGTATAATTTTGTGTCTTATTGAGTGTGTCATTTGGGATGCAGCTAATGAAATAAATGACCAAAATGCCAAATAATAGCCTACCTGGCATGAGTGTAAACTCATTCACCATCGGGAGGCGCTATAATCACTCTCACAGGAGAATACTGCTCTCACAATCCAAAATAAATAAAGTTATGCAACATGTGCGCGTGATAGCTCCGCCCCTTCTGTTGTGTGCGCCAAGCTGCGGTCGTTGAGTGTGTGAAGTGTCCATCATTACACAATTCTGTTTATCGGCTGAATGAGTGCATCATCCGGGTAAATAAAGTGCATTATTGTTAGAGTTTTCAGTGTGAACGCACTACTTGCACTATTTATACAAAAAAATGGCGTAGAATAGTGCATACGTATGCGATTTGGGACACAGCTGATGTTAAACTCGAGGTCATCGCTGCTTTGACAGTTTACCTGACGATCGCACTCAACTCTCTTCCTGAAGTTCCCGCTACTGACGGACTGCACCATACAGCAAAAGGAGGGGGGTGCAATTTGACAGTGACAGTTGTGACAGACACGAGGGGCAGATATAAGCCATATTTAAATTTTTTATTTCTAATAAATTGTTTTACTTGTAATTTAGAGATACATTCATAATTTTTATTTATTTATTTTTTTTTACAATTTAAAACAGCATCTTCGGATATCTTTTTTGCTTGAGATACTGATGTCCTAAAAAATGTATATAAAGTCAAACACACCTTAGGAACCGTATAGCAGAAAACTCTGACGATTTTAAAAACTTGACTTTACGGTCACACTTTAATTTGTTGGTCCGTTTGTTGAATTTAAGTATCATTGCAACTAATTCTCATTAGATTATTAGTAGACTGTTAGGTTGGGGTTATGGGTAGGCTTAGTGTAAGTTGACATGTACTTGCAAAGTTTCTTATAGTCAGTTAAATGTCTGTTGAATGTCAGTATCAAGAGATATTAAGTAAACCGTCTACTAATACTCAAATGGACCATCGAAATAAAGTGTTACCGTTATCGTCCCATGCCTAATCAGCAGACTCTCTCCGAATAATTCATTTGAATCTGTGAGTCATTATCTGCAGACTCCCTCACTGACTGGGTGATTTAAATCAGTAACTGCAGACTCTCTCTGAATGAGTCATTTGAATCAGTGAACCGTTAACTGAAGACTCTCTGACTGGATCATTTAAATCAGTGAGTCATTAACTCCAGACTCTCTGAATTGATCATTTGAATGAGTGCACCAATATCTGCAGACTCTCTCTAAATGAGTCTTTTGAATCATTTGAATCAGTGAGCCATTAACAGAAGACTCTCGCTGTATGAGTCATTTGAATCAGTGCAACAATATCTGCAGACTCTCTCTGAATGATTAATTTGAATCATTTGAATCAGTGAGCTGTTAACTGAAGACTCTCTGACTGGATCATTTGAATCAGTGCAACAATATCACCAGACTATCTCTGAATGAGTGATTTGAATCAGTGAGCCATTAACAGAAGACTCTCTCTGTATGAGTCATTTGAATCAGTAAGTCATTAATTGCAGACTCTCTGAATGAATCATCTGAATCAGTGCAACAATATCTGAAGAATCTCTCTGAATGAGTCGTTTGAATAATTAGAATAAGTGAGCCGTTGCCTGAAAACTCTCTCTGTATGAGTCGTTTGAATCAGCGATCATTACCTGCAGAGTCACTGAATGGATCATCTGAATCAGTGCAACTATAACTGCTGACTCTCTCTGAATGAGTGATTTGAATCATTGAGCCATTACCTGCAGACTATCTCTCTTACCGGACCATTTCTATCAGTAACTGCAGACTCTCTGAATGAGTCATTTGAATCAGTGATCCATTGACTGCAGTCTCTATCTCTCTCTCTCTCTCTCTGACCGGATCATTTAAATCAGTGTGTCGTTAACTCTCTCTGACTGGATCATCTGAATCAGTGCGGCAAAAACAACAGACTCTCTCTGAACGAGGGATTTGATTCATTTGAATCAGTGAGCCATTACCTGCAGACTATTTCTCTGACCAGATCATTTAAAACTGTAACTGCAGACTCTCTCTAAAAGAGTCATTTGAATCAGTGAGCCTTTAATTTCAGACTCCGACTCTGACCGGCTCATTTAAATTCAGATTCTCTCTGAATGGATCATCTGAATCAGCACGACAACGACTGCAGACTCTCTCTGAATGAGTCATTTGAATCAAAGATTCATTAACTGCATACTCATTCCGAACAGATCATTTGATTCTGTGATTTGACTCAAGAAAAGATGCACCACCGTTCTAGAGCTTTTAATATATAAGCACAGGGAGGTTTTGATGCAGATGAATGGTGATTAATGAGCGAAGGTGCGTTGAAAACCCGCCTGTGCATTGCGGGCCAATTTGAGCACAACCCATTCGAGACGGCAAAGCCAAGAAGGCCATGGAGGCGTCATGATCAGCGAGACTCCCGCAGAGAGAAACGCCTCATTGAACTCGATGGCGTGTGATTCAGCACACTGGCACGGCCACAAAGTCTCGCTATATAAACAATTTATTTCAAACTCCGATATGATTACAATTAACTATTCATTTGGAACAGATGGCTAAGGCTGTTTGTTGTGGGTATTTACACCACAACAGGAAGTTTCAAGAAAAATAAGACACACACCTAATCTGTCCCAGTTGGCTTGGAACAAAACGAGTTTTGCTTTCCACACCATGTAAAATCTCCACAGGTGTGAGCGTAAAATAGACAGACAGAGCGAGAGGGAGAAAGAAAGACTGTCGTATTATGTTGGAGGAGTGTTTTGAAGCTGATATAATTCTCTTTTGCTGAAGCAGGTTGAGCTGGAAAGGCTTTTTATTTATATGGAAACAAACGAGCGAAGATCATTTTAGGCAAGGCAAGTTTATTAATATAGAACATTATTATTATTATTATTATTATTATTATTATTATACTATTGTCATTTCATACACCATGGTCTCTGTAAAAAAATGGCTGTGATTTCAACGGTAAAAAACTGTAAAAGTTAAAAGTATGTTTCCCAATATGTGAGAAAGCTCAAACTTTTTCTATCAATAGTCGCCATAAGCTCATCCAATTTAATGTGATACAAAGAGTTTACTATACTCCAGTTAGACTGCACTCCTTTAAAAGCTCCTATCCAGAGTTTTGCCCTAGATGTAAAGCAGATAGAGGGACTCTCCTAGAAAGTCTGTGGTCTTGCCCTGAGCTAGAAAAATATTGGAACGAGGTCCTAGAGCAGGGATCACCAATCTCGGTCCTGGAGGTCCGGTGTCCTGCAGGGTTTAGCTCCAACTTGTCTCAAAACACCTGCCTGGATGTTTCAATTATACCTAGTGAGAGCTTAATTAGCTTGTTCAGGTGTGTTTGATTAGGGTTGGAGCTAAAATCTGCAGGACACCGGACCTCCAGGAACAAGTTTGGTGATCCCTGTCCTAGAGGTTATTGCCATATTTTAGGGTTATTACCCTCTTAGGAGATACTACATTACTAATAATTTTGACCTTAATGGTTTTTTTTTATTAAAAACCGCTTTTATTCTAGCCGAAATAAAACAAATAAGACTTTCTCCAGAAGAAAAACTATTATCAGACATACTGTGAAATTTTCCTTGCTCTGTTAAACATCATTTGAGAAATATTTAAAAAAGAAAATAAAAATCAAAGGGGAAATTTAATAATTCTGATTTCAACTGGATAACAAAAATTATACATACATACATGGAATACAAATCAATAGCAAAGCAGCTTGCTTGGGTTATCACTCACTCACTCGCTCATTCACTAACTCACTCACTATTTTTTGGTTAAGTCCCCGATTTATCTGTAAATGTAAATATTATAAGAACATTGATTTAACAGATGCTTTTATCTAAAGCAGTTTACCAGTGAGGATTAAGTAAGCACTTCAAATCATCTCAACTCTAAGTTAATAATAAGATTAGGAGTTGTTGTTGTTGTTGTTGTTTTTTCCTTTCGAGCAAATTGAGAGGAGAGAGTGTGTCCTACAGGGGGTTTGTCAAGCCCACTCAGCATGGAGTGTTTATAAGTGGGTTTTTTTATGTCTGGTGCATTTGGAGAAGAAAACAGTAGGTTACTTATTATTGTTGTTGTTGTTGTTGTTATTATTATTATTATTATTATCATTATTATTATTACTATTATTATTATAAATATATCAAATATCCATATTATAGTAAAACCACTGAAATACATTTAAAATAATAAACAAAATAGTACAGCATTGGTTTCTATAAATCACTTTAGCATTTAGTTACTATACAGCGTCTTTTGACGTAATGTAAGAATTTGCATGACAGAATTGATCAGTAATTGTGAATTTAAGATTATTATTTTGCACAAATGGTTAGATTGAATAAAATGTCATTTACACTAAACTGAACTGAAGCAGTTTCAATTTAACAGTTTTAAAATATTATGGTTTTTACTCTCTTTTCATCATCTATGTTAAACTGCTTTGACACAATATATGTTGTATAGAAATAAAGATGAATTAAATTGAATTAATATCCCAGAGTCCCATCCCGCTGAGACCAAACTAATTTAAATTTAAAGTGCACATGAAATCAAAACTAACCATATTAATTTTGCTAGCTCACATAGCTAGTTTTGTGGTGAAAGATTTAGGAGAAAAAATTGACCTTATAATCTTTAATTAAAATCTAAAAAAGCACTTTCTGTTTGTTTTTTAGTTAAATTCTCAGATTACGTCTGTCTGAGGTGTTAAGTATGGTTAACATACTTATCCACGCCCCTCCAACTCTGTTTTCACAGCCTTATAATAAAAAACAGAAATGCTGATGAGGAGGTTTCTGTTCCGTTGTAATAACTCCCAAAACACTTTCCCCGATTTTTCTGAGTGAAATGCCTGCTTTACTACATCATCCAATCAGCCAAGCGTTTTCTGGAATACTCTGTTTCTCTAGGAACTGTTACAATACGAAAACAAAACTTGTCATAGCTTCCGGTTCATGCATATTGATGAATCTCAATGATTAGTTAATTATCTTTTGCATATTAATGAAGTTGAACCAACTTTTTCTCATGAATTAATGCACAGACATGCTGAAAACTCAATGATGTCACTGTGTACTGGCCAGTACTGACGGCCAATCACAATGCTGTAATTTTATGCAGTGACCTTACGCCCCTCACACGAGGCTTCAGGGTCAATGCTTGACAATGGGTGTGTCTGAAGTTGGGGCTGATGCGATCGTCATAGCAGCGTCAGCCAATGAAGTTAGTCAACAATCGGCTACTGTATGAGCTTGTGTATTTGCATACAATGATCTGATTGGCTGACGCTTCCGTTGGCGCTTGAAAAGTTGAGAAAGTCCCAACTTCTGCAGCGAGCAACAGCACTGAAGCGGCGCCGACGGATCCACAATGCAGTTCGCCAACGCCTGACGTCACCCATTCAAAGTGAATGGGAAGTGTTGACGCTGACGCCCCATGTGAATGGGACGTTATCGTCATGACGTTGCTTCAAAATTTCTTTTTAAACCAGAAGAACAAATTTGCACTTAACAACACAAAACATCCAATTTTCACTAGTTAGTAAAATATAGACCATTTTGAGGGATGTAAACAAAAACAAGGGTCCCAACGTTTTTCCTGTTTTACAGTTTTACTTTCTATAGTTCCCGAGAATCCAAACAGAGCCACATATTGATAAATAATGTAATGATAGCTGTTTTTCCTCTTGTTACAGTGATGATATACTATGATAACAAGCAGGAAATGTTCATGGGCTAATGACATCACCACATTGAATTGATCTGTGTGTCCAAGTAGTGTTATTAGCAATGTGGCACATATAAATGTCTGTCCACATCTCAAAAAAAAAAAAAAAAAAATGTTTTAGGCTTTCGTGACCCTTTAACACTCCAGTACTGAACCAAGCTTCGTCATTCCTCACTGTAGCGAAAAAAAAAAAATTTGAGGATGTTTCCCTGTGATAGTGTCCTCCAGCAGGCCGGCGTCGCACACAGAAGGTGCACCATACGGCAGCAGAGACCTGCAAATGTCCCCAGAGACGGGTCAGTGTCTCGCTTAGGCATCTGAGAGTCTCCAGCCCCACAGTCTGCTGGTAAAAGATGGATAAGGACTTTCTCTCTTCTCCCCCGCTCCATGTAAATAAGTCTTAATGAGGCAGGAGTTGCACTTGAAACGGCCCCTGGGTGTCAACAGCTTCTCCCAGAGACCTTGAGTCTGACCCGGGTCTCTGCCGCAGCTTTTCCGCTACCATCCAAGCTGCTGCCTTCCCACTTTTTTTCTTTTTTTCCCCCTTCTCTTCCTTCGTCTGTTTGTTTCTAATTAGAGACAGCACGCTCTTCGCACACCTTGCACACATGCGCTCCAGGTGGCCGCTTTGCCTGGTGGGTTCGTTGTCGTGAGATTGCTTGATAACTGCCACTGGGGGTGAACTGGTGCGCTCGTGGTTTTTCGGTCTGTGTTAACAGGATGGAGGACTAACATTGCTTATGGTACACTAGGGTGTGAAACAGTTTGCTTTAACAAATATGTAGCTGATGATTTAGAATGTGTTTTTAATAATTTTTGATAATTTTTGGGTTAAATTTTGGTTTTAGTTTAAAGTAACACTTCTTACTACTAACTAGTGGCTTATTGCCTGCTTATTTTAAAATATTGGATTTTTATTAGCACTTATAAAGTATGATTTCATCCGATTTTTTTCAAGATATACTACTACCTTAATAACTATTACTAAGAAGCAAGTTAGGAGTTTGAGGCAATAGACATTTATTAACCGACTTTTATTAACAGCATGATTTTTTTTTTTACCTAGAAGTGTTAAAATTAACTGCAATTCATTGTTTTAATAATTCAATATTTACAACATTTGTTACACATTCCTGTGGTTGGTTTTGTTTATTCCCTTTCCTATGGTCAAGAAATTCATGGGATCTCTGTTTTTTATTGAATAAATGTATCTGTTGCATTCCTGTTGTAAGCATATGGATACTGTTGATTTAATTTATTTTGACATGTTTTAACTTTTATGCACTGGTACAAATGGTACATTTATGAATACATTACATTTAGTATTATTATTATTATTATTATTATTATTATTATTATTATTGTTATTGTTATGATTATTATTGTTGATTTTTATGAATTAAATTTTCTGAATTACAAACATCCCATCATATGTATTAAATTGTATTGTATTAAAATTCTTTGGGGCCTATCATAAACCCGGCGCAATAAGGTGCAAGAAGTGCATTTGTTACTATTTTCAGCACACTTTGGGGACTCATGGGTATGCCAGTCTAAAAAGGAGGTGTGTTAGGGTGCATTGTTGGCATGTTGCCATTTTGAGAAACTAAAATAGACTGTGCTGTTGGCCAAGAAAGCTAAAGTTCAGGGCGGAGTGCGTTCAAACGCTTACACATTGCTTAATACACACAGGATGTACAGCAATACACAAATATCTTTATATATGAAAAAAATAAAGGATTAAAATGTTACAAAAAATGTTATTTTCTACATAAATACACACTACCTCCATGCTTTCATCTCAGGTTTTTTTTTTTTTCAGTTTATTTATTTATTATATTCATGTTTGTGTCCACCTGTCAGGTTTTGGAGACTTATGGGTCACGCACCATATTGGCATAAGTATAGTTTTTGACCACACTTCATTATTCTTGTTCGTTTATTCATTTGCTGGAAAGTAGAACTGAATTTAAAAATAGTTTTGAATAATATTTTTTGCGCTTAGCAAACAAAATTAAATTTATTGGGTAGTGGATGCCTTCAGTGGTGTGTGCACACCATTTCCTTATTCACAAAAATAGAGTAGTAAAGTAAAGAGTAAAAGCAAAGTAAAGAGAAAGTAAAGAGGTAGAATGGAGGAGACTATTTCTTTATCCTCGCACTGCACATGGTCTGTTTAACTGTGTTCTTGCTAGTGAAGCATTCAGTTTTTCCAATTCCAAAGTCTGCCATGTAAATAGAAAATGCGTCATGGTGCCCCAAGTATGTAGAAATAGCATTTTAAATGTATCTTTGACTAAATTAATAATTGTAATGACGAAAACCATAGCATAACACAAATTGACAATAGAAAAACAAACAAAATGACTTCTGTTTATTGTATGAAATGAGTGAAATGATTATCATTAGTGACAAGCACTGTTTTTACGGCTATTTTTTTTATCCAATTTTGTGTAAAAACATTTCAACTGCTGCCAGTCTGATCCAACAAAAAATCAAGAATTAATTTCTGAGTAAAAAGAGTCTATTTTTTTTTTAATATTTAAGATAAAATCACTGAATGTGTCGTGCATAAATTAAATACCACTTTGTCTTTACATAAGGTGGTACAGAAGGTTGGCAGCCTCATATTAAGCATGTTAAAAAGGGTTAAAGCTTGCAAATGCATTAAGGCTAACTAAAAATGTTTCTAGAAAATCCATTAGTTTAATGATTCCTAATAGGAAATTGATGAAGTCGATTGAAAGTGCATTATATTTACTTATTTTATTAATACACTGTTCAACTGTTAAATGAAGAAGAAAAAAAGCTTTCAGACTAGCTCTAAATGCAAATGCACCTCCAAATGTCACCGTGGCAGAAATGACCCGTGCGCCTCATTTTTTTTGTCTCTCAGGAAAACAGGATTACAAGAAAACGAAGCCGGTGCTGCGAGCCACTCGGCTGAAGGCGGAGGCGAAGAGAAGTGCTCCGGGAATCAGGGTGAGACACGGCTGTCTTTCATTCTCATTACCTCCCCCTCCATCCCAACTGATCCCTCTCTCCCCATCTGCCAAACACACACACACACACACACACACACACACACATTATTCATCACACCTCTCCAACCTGAGAGCAAGTCAAGCAGTCTCCATATTGATGAGGCAGAGAAGAGCTGTTTGACTCTCAGAGGAGAAGCTCTCTTTCTCCCTTGCCATCTCCTTTGCTTTCTCTCCATCTTTCTCTTTCTCTCGGCTGTCACTCCAGAATAATAATCGGGAGTTTGAGGGGAAAAGCCTTTTTTTTTTATTCAGCATCTTTGTGTGATTTCCATTTATTAGTGGCAGTGGTTTGGTTGAACGTAACTCTTTCTGTTGCTTATAGTACATTTGACTAATATGGTGCAGATTGGTCATGATTTCATTTCCATTTTATACATATAAAAGTCTGTGTGCATTGCATTTTGCATGTTTCGCATCAGTATTATTATCAGTATGCATAAACTTTATGAGCACTTGCTGATTTTAGGAATATAAACAGTAATATAACAGTTGTCCGTAGTTTATTATTCATGGGTGTTTTCTGTTTACTTTTCGAATTGCTTTATGGGGTCTCTGCTCAATATTTGATGTTGAAAAGTTTAACAGAGTTATTTTATTGATTTTGTTTAGTTTGTTTAAAAATATATATGGTTTTAAACGACTAAATTTGGCAATAAAAGTCCCTTTGTAAATGTATAAATACAGTACAGTAATCAACATAATCATGTAGATCCCATTCTGAAAATGAATTTTTTTATCCATTTCTCAGTGAATGTGGGTAATATGGAAAAAGACTGAGAATGCCAATGTGTAAAACCAATAGTTTGAAGCTTTCGTTTGTTTCTACTTCGATAAAACTGTTGAACTCTACCAAGAACAATACACCTGTAGTAGCACCCGACTGTGTACTGTGTTTTATATATTTTAAATATGGTCTTATTTTGTAAACAGTGTGGTTCTTAATTGTTTTGTTTGTTTTATTTATTTTATCGTCTGCTTAGAGCAAAGTTGTAGCATTTTTTTTTTTTTACCCAAGACAAATTTCCTCTCGAGGACAAATAAAGTTGATCCATCCATCCAATATGTTTGGGTGCATTTGAACAAAACAGATTTATTAGATGGATATATTTACTAAAATAATATTTTAGTCACCGAACATCTTTAGAAATAAAAATATTATACTCATGCGAAATATTGGAATTTTTTTTTTACAAACCACAAAATTTCAACAAAGTTTTATATATATATTTTTTGTTTCCTTTGAATTTTGCTCTTTTTAATTTTTTTATTTCATATTTTACTTTAACATATAAGTCTCGCTGTACTCATTTTGGACCATTATCATAAGTTATTTAGTTAGATTAGTCAGTACTGAAGGCAAATCTGGAGCTAATGTATTTGCACCAATATAATATATATAAAGCTTCCTATAGAAAATATGAATGTAAATGAGAGATTTGTGAGGGGTGTATGTTAAGCACTGTGTATTTTTTGTTATCATAGAGCTTTATGTCTCCATATTTCTTCTTTTACAATATATTAATTCAGTCTAATAATAGAAAATGTCAATAAAATTCGCTTTCTTAAACTGCAGGGTTGAATTTTCAACATCTAAAGTTGTCTGAGCAAATATTAAGGATTTTGAATGCAATTTAAAAGCATAAATAGAAAATACATGTTTTATGTTATAATATATGAGCAATTATTTGTTAAATAATTGATATAGAATAAATATAAGCAGGCATTTTTTTGTTTTTAAGTTCTGCTTAATTCATCATGGACATTTGTGACTTGGGATTTATTTATTTTTTTAATCTTTTTAATGGAAAATGTAAAAACAATCTCATAAATTTGTACCGAAAGTGAAACTTGTTTGGTGTCTAAAGAGCAGAATATCAAACAGACTTATGTGCAGCTGTTAAATGTACAGTTCTCCCTAAAATTCTGGAAATTAAATAAAAGCATTAAAATGTTGTCATCATTTGCCCTTCTGCACTCTGAGGAATAAGGTACAAGGTCTAAGGTACAAGGAATAAGGTCTTTACAAAGGTACATTTTTGTTCCTATAATAGGTTAATATAATATTATAATTTATTATTATTATTATTATTATTATTATTATTATTATTATTTATTAAAAGGTACAAATGTGTACTTCATATTACGTTTAAGGGCACAAAATTGAATGGTACTAATGTCCACATGGTACCAAAAAATGTATTCAAAAAAGGTACCACCCCAGTGACAGATTTTGTACCTTTATTTCTGAGTGTGTACTTATTCTCAAGTTATTTCAAATGAGCATGACTTCTTTCTGTAATATGCAAAACAAGATCTTATAAAAAATACATTTTCCAGTGGACGCCAAAACTGTTTGGTGCAATACGGAATTAAAATAATGAAAGAATTTCTTTTCTTAGTTAAACTTTACCTTTAAGCATTAATTTTTTAAGTGCTTAATTATTGTTTTAATTTTCCTTTTGAAAAATCAATTGGATAAATATGTTTCTTATAGCATAGGTGTTTTTGCAAACATCTAATCAAAACTACTGCTTTTTTTTATTGTTGTAAAGATTCTCTCTTAATCCCTGATAGTTTTGGCAGATATATTATTTTTGATTGCTTTTTGGCACGAGTATTCCTGGTGCAATATGTTTTATCATTTCTCTCACAATACAGAACTCTGTATTGGGCGCTGTTGCCAAAAACAGCTCGAATCCATGCTCAGTCCTCTCACTGACAACAATGATCTGAAACTAATTCATAATTCATAAGCTGCAACAGTTTCACAGCAGACTGGCCGATGTCGAAACTCTGAGCACGGCTGCACATGGCTAGAAAAACAACTTAAAAAGTTGCTTGTGTTGGGTTTAGTTTGGAATGAAGTAATCAAATGTGAAGGCTGCAGATTAGCTGGTCTTAGCAACTCAATTGTTTTTGTTAGAAAGCCAAGCCCTCATTACAATTCTTCTAAGTCTCATTAGTCTTTTATCCAATTACCGAGGCTTAAATCTGTGGAAATAATTTACATAAATTGCATTTTTTTTTTTCACAAAAACCATCTCCTTCTTAATGACTCAATGTTCATTTAGTACATTTGAGACCAACTGAACGTCTTTCCACAGGTATGCATGCAGCGTATGAGCTCAGTGTTTGTTTGCAGCTGAAAGCAACATCTCCTCATTCTGTCAGAAAAGTAGTTTATTGCGTACAGCTTTGGTCATTGACTTGGCACGTTTTTGAGGAACGTGGACGCCGATTTGTTTGTTCTGGTTTGTAATGTGACTAATGGACCTCTGAGCGCCACATTTTGAGTTTTGTTCTGGTGAGCGCTTCTCTGTGGTATGTTTCCTTGGCTTTGCTTTTTTCTGAGGAGTTGACTCATACTTTTACCACTTGCTTTTCCACAGGCCATTTTCTCTGGCTGTTTTTGCTTGGCAGGTGGCACTCCATCTATGAGCATCCCTCACTCAACTCCCAGAACCATACACACACTTACATTTTTCAGCTCACTTTGTACTAGGGCTGAACATTTTTAGAAAAGAATCGAATCTATCTTTTGACCAATATTGTGATTGCGTTTTTAATATGATTTTTTTAAAGTTAATTTCTTAATTCTCTGTATAATAAAACAACAGTATTTATGCTGCTGTTTTGGTTGTGTTGTTTTGATGTTGTTCTCCTATCTGAAGTTCGTGGATTGAGAAACAAAGTATGTGCATGGTTTAAAATTGTGTGTCAAAAAAAAGTTCCTGAGCACAACTACCAATTGCGTTATCATCACAGACCAATGCTAGCTCAAAGGTATCTATAAATCATGTCTATGATTAAAAGTAGCTACAAATTTTTTTCTTTGGTATGAAAACTGCTAAAAACTAGTTCCAAATGAACTTCGTTCCGCTTTGGGCGGATTTTGTTTCAAATTGTCATTTAAGTTCGTTCTTCGATTCCATTTCAAGCTTCAGAAACCTCATTTGCAGTCAAATACGTATTAGTTTTTGACAAAATTAAAAGTTTAAACATATCAGGACTGATGAGAGCATTCCAAAAAGTATTTATTTATTAATTATTGATTATCTGCTGGGTGCCACAGTGGTGCAGTGGGTAGCACGATCACCTCACAGCAAGAAGAAGGTCGCTGGTTCGAGCCTCGGCTGGGTCAGTTGGCATTTCTGTGTGGAGTTTGCATGTTCTCCCCGTGTTTATGTGGGTTTCCTCAGGTTGCTCCGGTTTCCCCCACAAGTCCAAAGACATGTGGTATACGTGAAATGGGTTGGCTAAATTGTCCATAGTGTATGTGTGTGAATGGATGTTTCCAAGTGATGGGTTGCAGCTGGAAGGGCATCCGCTGCTTAAAACATAAGCTGGATAAGTTAGCGGTTCATTCCATTGTGGTGACCTCAGATTAATAAAGGGACACAAGCCAAAAAGAAAATGAATGAATGAATGATTATCTGTTTGATTATCTAAGTGTTGCAGTGTTGAACATGTGAGTTCCACTACAGAGAATTAAGTCAATCAACTTCAAAAAGTCATTCAAAGCAGTTGCCATGGTTCCTACTAATGTTTGGGTCAAGCCAAGCTCTTTAAGACAAGTCGTTACACTCAGCGGCCATCTTTGAAAACCTCTCGGGGCAGTCTGCTCGTGCATTCTGTCTGAATGGGGAAACATCAAATTCTCCAAAACTGTTAGCCAGGCTAACGATTACATTACATGTTTGGAATCACCAATAAAATTAAACAACAACTGTATCATAACTTTCGTTTCTAAACGTTCGAACCAAACAAAATTGTAATTTGTTTAGGTTGCCCGAGCTAATGTGCATGCACACTTTAAAAGAACAAGATCACGACACCAACCTCAGTTATGGTTGTTCTACACATCATCATCCTCTAAATAATGCTTTGTCAAATCGTGCTGGTCTCCTGAAGTAATCCACAACTTGGTCTTGATGGCGAATCTCCTCCAGAAAAGACAGCAACTCTTTGTTTACAAGTTTGTGGGCGTTTGAGTAGTTGCTGTCATGTGACGAGTGTTTGACAGGACGGACTGTACCTTCGTTTCATATTCGTTTCATAGTTGATTAATTTAAAAGTACATACTTCAAGCTTTATGTGGATATATTGCTTATGTATATGGATATGTTGCTTATGTGAAGCAAGTATTCGCTAAGGTTCCAGTGCATTTGCTTACCACAGAAATTATCATAAAAGCTCACATCTGGTCTGAGCTTCTCCCCTGGAGAAACGTCAGTCTGTAGCAATCGATTATTGGCTACTGTACTAGAAGGCGGGGCTGTTGCACTTTCCCCCCATTCAAAACTATACAAGTGACACGTCTTGTGTATTCTACAGTAATGCACACCCTCCAGTCAATTAGAATCAAGAATTTCAGTAGACCATGAAATGAATCCGTGAACGAACAAACGAATGAACGAACAGTTTATTTATATGTTGCGCTTTTGTTGTATTTCTTTCATTTATTTTGTTGGTTGGTTGGTACATACTCTCACATTCACTTCTTTCTTTTTATATTCTCTTTATTCTCTATTTCCACCTGGGGATACCCATCCCGAGGCCCCCAGAGATTATGCAGCGCCACAGATGCGGTCCAGACCCGCGACGAGACTATTCCAAGGCTCCATAATCCTGGACCAGGCTGTATCCTGAGCAGCTGCTTGGCGGAGTAGCAAGCAAGAGACGGATTCCTGTGACCCTCCAAGGACAGACGAGCCTCGAGTCCTCCAGCCTCCGGCGACTAGACTGCAGCTAGAGCTGCGCATCCATGGATTTTCTCTTCTGTGTTTGGACTCTAAGTAGTGGATATTACACAACACTGAACTGAACTCCAACACTAATAACTGGACTGGCACTTTCAATTTACTATAACCTTCTATGTAAAGCTGCTTTGACACAATCTACATTGTAAAAGCGCTATACAAATAAAGGAGAATATATACATACTGAAGGATAATGTATGTTCACGCAGCCTCTAGATGACACAGCTGACTTGGGCTATTCAAAGCAAAAGTCCAAGCGAAAAGTAAATTAATATTCAAAGGCAGCTTCATTACCTTCTAATTCATAGCGACTCCTTGATGCATCTATTATAAGACTTGACAATATGACTATATTACGTACACATCTCAACAATGGCTAAAAAAAATAAAAAAATCTGTAACCTGCTGCTTTGTCTGCAACATTTTTAATCTTGTGAGTCACATGACCACAGTTTAAAAGCAGATTTTGAGGTTTAAAAAAAGTAAGTGAAGCCTTGGTTTACAATGAATTGATAATTCAGTGCCGAGCCAAAAGCTACATATCTTCAATTCAATTCACCTTTATTTGTATAGCGCTTTTACAATGTAGATTGTGTCAAAGCAGCTTCACATAGAAGGTTATAGTAAATTTAAAGTCAGTCCAGTTATTAATGTTGGAGTTCAGTACAGTTCAGTTCAGTGTTGTTTAATATTCACTACTTAGAGTCCAAATAAGCTCGTCTGTCCTTGGAGGGGTCACAGGAATCAGTCTCATGCTTGCTACTCCGCCAAGCACCAAGCAGCTGGATATTTATTTGACTACATGCAGGATACAGCATGGTCCAAGATTATGGAACCTTGAAACCTTTACGTATATCAATGAGTTGTTTTATAAAACCAATAATCCATGTGAATCTGTGGTTTACAGGAAATTTATAACATCTAAGGGGGTTTTAAGCATCTAACATCACCCCTTAGCTGGTATAAATTTTCTGTAAAGCACAGATTCACATGTATTATTGTTTTTATAAAACCGTTCATTCATATGCGCTACTTTTGGCTCAGCACTGATAGCAGTTGCCAAGGAATAGGTATATGATTGTAATTTATAGCTTAAACATGGCTCAAACAAGGACAGGAACATTTGTATTTTTGAACATCACCATATTATCATTCATTCATTCATTCATTCATTTTCTTTTCGGCTTAGTCTCTTTAATAATCAGGGGTTGCCACAGTGGAATGAACTGCTAACTTATCCAGCATATGTTTTGCGCAGCGTATACCCTTCCAGCCGCAACCCATCATAGGGAAACACCCACACATTCATACCATATTTTTTAAATACAATTAATCATTCAGCTTTAACGCACACACATTCATCTTTTTCATCTCACACACATTCTTTAGTCCCATTTGCGAGGCTTCGGAGAGCAGGTTGAGTCTGAGGTTTCAGGCTGTTCTGAGGTCTGGGTTGGCAGGCCGCACAATCTGCTGTTCTGCACGTGGTGGCCAGTTGGTTTGCAGAGATGTTGCCTGCCGGCTCGGGGAGGCAGCGGGCGCTCGACCACCTGCTGTGGGCACTGCTTGGCTCCCTGGTGCCTGGCTGAACGGATGGCATCACCTGGCACGAAGTAGAGGGGCTGGCGGCATCAGCTGTGTGTGGGGCTCCTGGCCTAAAAAGTATCCGTGCCAGCTCACTAGCCCTGGAGCTGAATATTGAGAGCCCATCAGCCAATTTTAACTGTTTCACTCTTCGGTGCATTCCATCGCATGCATAAATAAGTCCCGGTGATTTTTATCTAAGCTTTTAAAATAACATAGTGTTGTATAGTAAGACCATGCTTTTGGACAACTTGGTAAGGTGATGCATTCTGGCACAAGGTACGATCAGTGTTAAAAAGTTCACCTAAAAAAACTGAGTTAATTTATGTGACTTTTTCTTTCTTCGGTAGAACATTTGGTCACACTTTACAATAAGGTATCACTAGTTTGTGTATTTACTAATTATGAACAATACTGGTACAGCATTTAATAATCAAAGTTTATAGTTCATAACATAGTTAATAATGCATTATTAACATCCAAATTTGTGCTTGTTAACATTTGTTAATGCATAGTGAGTTAACATGACTTTATTTTCATTAACTAATGTTAACTAACATGAATAAATGTAATGTAATATGTAAAATGTAATGTAATAAATGTATTGTTGATTGTTTTTTCTCATGTTAGGAAAGGTTTTAATTCGCTAATACAACCTTATTGTAAAGTGTTTCTGAACATTTTTGTCTTCAGAAGATTTTTGCATGAAACTTTGGTTTTTGGTGATTCATACAGTAAATATGAAAAACTAAAATGTATACTCTCAGCATTTTTAGACAAAGTGCCAAAACTACACAATAACTACACAACTTAATTTTTTTAAACTGTCAAAATGTTGATAGCCAGTGTTGGGCAAAGTTACTTTTGAAACTAATGCATTACAATTTTAAGTTTTACTCTTCCCTAAAAAGTAACTAGTTGCTATATTTAGTTACTTATAGTACGTAATGTGTTGTTACTTTTGAGTTACTTTTGCGTTACTTTTTATTATCTGGCTGAGGCTTGATCTCATTCAGAATGTTTCTTTTTTAAATTGTTTTTCAATAATAGAGGAGGTCTGCAATTAACAACGCACTGTATGATTGCACCTTTATTTACCTTTAAAAAAAACACATCAAAAATATTTTAGGATAATGTTATCTGAGAACTTTCTGACCCCAGAGCTATACATGACATTTATACAGATTATTGAATGTTCAAAGCAAAGTTTTTGCTACTTTTGTGCTAGTTGTCTTATGTAAAATCACTGTTCATTGAAACTATGCCCTTTTCATTTTTTTCAATGTGTTTAAAATAATGAACACATTCTCTCACTGTCTGCATGATTCATTGTGGCTAATTTAATTAATTTATCGCTGAATTAAAAATAATCAAATTAAAAAGTAACTCTCGTTACATTTATGTATTTTAAAAGTAATGCGTTACTTTACTCATTACATAGAAAAGTCATTTTATTACTTATCTCTTGTTACTTGTAATGTGTTACCCCCAACACTGTTGGTAGCTATTGATTTGCAGTAATCTTAATCTCTTGTATCTGCCAATGCTAAATATGTAACTAGGAATATTGGACATCCAAACTAAATATAATGAAGCCTTTTCAGATTTACGTGGTTTTCTAAAGTGGAAGTGGTCATAAGGCAAGCTTCTATAGTGGGGAACGGAAACTAAACAGATCTAGTTATTGCATTTTCATTGGTCCCAATAGCAAGAATAAAATCTATGACAGCGTTTTTATGACTTTACAAATGAAAGGGGACATACTGAGAGATTCATTACGTTGGTCAGAAAAGAGATTCACTCACATTGACAGCCGGCATAGAAACACTTACAGCAGTGTTAACTTGCTTTCTGTAATCTAATGCAAAAGTAATTATGCAGAAGATGCAATGAATGCAAAATGAAAATTAAAAAAAAATAATAATACATGCAGTCAATCCCGGAAGTATTCATACCCCTTGCAAATACTGACTTAATTTTTGTTCATGTAAATAAAAGCTGAGAAATATTCATGAATTCCTCCTCAATTGTAATTTCGTTTGGACAAAAGCATCTGCTAAATGACTAAATGTAAATGCATTTTTTTCCCCACAATGATCATCTTATTATCTTTTGGGAGAAGCCTGTGACATATCCAGTTAAAAGAAAAAGCTGTATCAGCCACGTTGTAAACTAAAGACCATGGGTGGTACAGCTTTTTCTTACAGTGCGCCTAAGCTATGGAATGCCAACCCATCATCATCTGGAATGCCGCTTTTTTGGACTGTTTTAAGAAAGACTCGCCTATTTACCATCGCTTTTTCACTTAGATTGATTATTTTGTTAATTTAATTATCCAATTTCATTGAATTGTTCATATTTTATTGTTTTATTGTTTGTTTGTTTTTTACTATAAAAAATCACACTATAAATAAAATGTATTATTCTTATTCTTATTCTTCTCATTATTATTATTGTTGTTAAGTCAGAATTTGCAAGCGGTATGAATCATTTCAGGCTTGACTGTGCAGTATATTTGATTTAACTGTAAACATAGATAATCATAGTATGTGAAAATATTAAATAGTATAATAGATATTGGCGCCACGGTGGCCTAGTGGGTAGCACGTTCGCTTCACAGCAAGAAGGTCGCTGGTTCGATCCCCGGCTGGGTCAGTTGGCATTTCTGTGTGGAGTTTGCATGTTCTCCCAGTGGTTGCGTGGGTTTCCTCCGGGTGCTCCGGTTTCCCCCACAGTCCAAAGACATGCGGTACAGGTGAATTGGGTAAGCTAAATTGTCCATAGTGTATGTGTTTGTGAGTGAGAATGTATGGATGTGTTTCCCAGAGATGGGTTGTGGCTGGAAGGGCATCCGCTGTGTAAAACAAATGCTGGATAAGTTGGCGGTTCATTCCGCTGTGGCGACCCCGGATTAATAAAGGGACTAAGCCGAAAAGAAAATGAATGAATGAATGAATAGATATTTCTGTAAGAACTCCCTGCTGCCCTCTTACAAAAATCATTTTACATTATGTATGTGATTGTGGCCAAATATTGTCTTTCACTCTATGCGAACCATGTTTATGAGTCCCATTCACATTTTTTTGTGTTTTATACAGTCTGTCAACACTGAGATACCTCACACACACACAGCCTTCCTCTCTGACAAAGAGACTGTCTCCAGCCAGCAGTATTACAGCACACCTGGGCTGAGCTGAGAGAACACAACCACTTAACACGAGCAGAAAATCCCACTTCAGCTGTTTCTGTTGGCCAGTGAAGCCGCTGTGCTGAACCGCACCTGGCCGTGAGGGCCAAAGTTATGAACACAGGGCTATATGAGAACATACCGCAGAATTCGGTGAAACTAAAGGAGCGTGAGAATCCATACAAAGAAACGCAAAGTCAAAATTATTAGTCCCCTGTATAATTTTGTCCCCTATTTCTGTTGAATGTGTTGAATTTCTTTCAACACATTTGTAAATGATAGTTTTAATAACTAATTTTGAACAACTAATTTCTTTTATCTTTGCCATGATGACAGTAATGGGCAGCAGTGGGTAGTGCTGTCGCCTCACAGCAAGAAGGTTGCTGTTTCGAGCCTCAGCTGGGTCAGTTGGCATTTCTGTGTGGAGTTTGCATGTTCTCCCTGTGTTCATGTGGGTTTCCTCTGGGTGCTCCGGTTTCCCCCACAAGTCCAAAGACGTGCGCTATAGGTGAATTGGGTGAGCTAAATTGTCCTGTGTGTGTGTGGGAATGTGTGAATTCATGTTTCCCAGTGATAAGTTGCAGATGGAAGGGTGCCGCTGTGTAAAACAAATGCTGGATAAGTTGGCGGTTCATTCCACTGTGGCGACCCCTGATTAATAAAGGGACTAAGCTGAAAAGAAAATGAATGAATGAATGAATGAATGATGATAGTACATAATATTTAACTAGATATTTTTCAAGATACTAGTATTCAGATTAAAGTGACATTTTAAAGGCTTAACAAGGTTAATTAGGCAAGTTAGGGTAATTAGGCCATTCATTTTGTACAGTATAATGATGGTTTATTCTATAGAAAAACTATTGCTTAAGGGGGTTAATAATATTGACCTTAAAATTATTTAGAAAAATTAAAAACTGCTTTTATTCTAGCAAAAATAAAACTATTAAGACTTTCTCCAGAAGAAACAATATTGTCAGAAATACTATGAAAAAATCCTTGCTCTTTTGAAAATCATTTGGGAAATATTTAAAAAAGAAAAAACTATTCACAGGAGGGCTAATAATTTTGATATCAACTGTGTGTTTGTGTAAGGGACGTGTCACCAAATGAATGGGAATAGACAACTTATAGGTTATTATGTCAAATAAATGACCTTTTTCTGATCATTTTATTCATTTGCCTGCATTAATGTAAATAAAAACACATCATAAAATAATAATAATAATAATAATAATAATAATAACAATAATACATTATTCATAGTAGTAGCATTTTTTGTTTTGTTTTAGATTTGTTGATAAACTTACACCAGGCCCCATAATGTTAGTTGACTAAATGAATTAAATTGTCCTTCATATTCAATTGAAAAAAAACAACCTAAAGTACAGTAGATTTCAAAAATGGGTGTCATAAATAAATATTAAATACTTAAATAAATAGACATAATTACAGTCAAGTACTGGTAAGAATCTGAGTTTAAATGATAAGCCGAACTGCAGATATTGAAATTATTAAACGTTCTGTGAATTTGATATACAAAATATATTATGCTAAATACTTTTTGTATGTATACATTTTAAAATAAACACAAGAAATACATGTATAGAATTTCTTGTCAGTTATCAAAAATAAATATTTTTTTAATCTATTAAATCTATTTTAATCTTTAATCTATCTATTAAAATTAATATTTATTTTGTGATTTGCTAAAGATTTGAGATATGATGTGAGAGTTTTTCTTTGCACATGTCATGGTATTTACTACATTGTGGGGACTAAATGCTCCCTCAAGTATAGTCATCTTTGACCTTTTGGGGACATTTATTTTTTGATCCCCATGAGGATTACAGCTTATGTCATACAGAATGAAGTCATTTGAAAATATAAATGTGCAGAATGTTGGGTTTAAGGTTATGGCTGGGGTTATACAACCTGTACAGTGTAAAAATCATCACGTCTATGGGAAGTCCCCATGAAACACGAATCCCTATCATGTGTGTGTTCAAGACTGTGGCCTAACGCCAGATGAATGGGATCTCCATCTCGTCCTGCCGCAGCTGCTGCTGAGAGCCACATGATGCTGTTGGGAATCTTCCAGTGTTTTCCATCAGAATGTGGGAGAGACTGAAGCGTAGGCCGCTGAATTATTAGCTTCCACAAGACAACAAGGTCTCCTCTCTCCACTCAGAGATCCTCATCTGACAATTTCATTTTCACACAGCCTCCTCTGGACTTACTGTGTGTCTTTTTCTCATGAAAGAATATAAGACCACATCTGTATTCATGGCTTTTTACTTGCCGTTACAGGAATGGATTTTTGGGTCACTGATTTGGGTCTGACTCTACCAAGTTATTCAAAAATATACAGGTATGGGGGACTTCTGGTGGTGTGGAATGGAAATAGATGCACTTTCTTTAGCTCTATCGGACCAAATTTACTTACTTGGATCGATTTTTATGTGAAAATAATATTGCACGCGAGACGCGGTGGCGCAGTGGGTAGCACTGTTGCCTCACAGCAAGAAGGTCGATGGTTCATCCTTCCATCCAAAACCAGGTACTGGGAAACACCCAAACACTCACATTCACACACATACAGTACACTACAGCCAATTTAGCTTATTCAATTCATCTATAGCGCATGTCTTTGGACCCTGGGAAACTGGAGCATCTGGAGGAAACCCACACGAACACAGGAAGAACATGTAAACTCCACACAGAAATGCCAACTGACCCAGTCGGGGCTCGAACCAGCAACCTTCTTGCTGTGAGGCAATTGTGCTACCCACTGTCCCAACACGTCGCCCTATATTCTTAACTTAAGGGACTTAAATTGTAACCTAAAAGACCTTCTCTGTAATTATTTCAGAAATTAAAGTGTAATTGTGATTTTTTTTTTAAATCTCTGCATAATTCTTTATATATGTTGCATATTTAAAATATGCAGTCATGCAATTAATTCATTGTGAAAAAGCTGAATAAGCTCAATATTTAATATTTGTTAAATAAATAGACAATAAATATGCAATAAATAGACAACTTTTTAAAATACATTAAATACCCCCCAACAACTGTGCAGAACATTCAGTGTTGTCAGATATAGCTGACTTTTTCCTGGCCAAAAGCTGTCCACCCCTTACCCCCCGCCTAAAAATGCCCAAAATATTAGATTAATATTTTATTTATTTTAAATTTATTTAAATCGAAATAAGCCTAGTCAAAACACTGTCCCCTCTTACCCACACACTGCGCTTAATGTTGTGTAGATTGCACTGCCTATTAGAGTATGTCTTACTTTCGAAATGGGGTATAAATTCATCCCATTTGGCATTTGAAATAGTTTTGAACACAATTAGGTGCTGCTTGTCAATCAGGCGCTTCTTTGTTTGTTCTTGCTGTCAATTGCGGAAATAAAATGGTCGACAAAAGCGTCATGATAAACCACTAAGTTTAACTGCAGGTGCTACGTGATGGACTCGAAGAGGAGTCAGATTTGTCGGAGGATTTTGATACAACTTTCCTTCATCTCCTTTTGCGGGTGAGCCCCTGCGGTTTGCACTGGTCACTACTAACTGAGTGGAGTAGGAGCACACAGTAATGTTTTGTTAATCATTCATTCATTCATTTTCATTTCGGCTTAGTCCCTTTTTTTAATCAGGGTTCGTCACAGTGGAATGACCCGCCAACTCGTCCAGCATATGTTTTATGCTTTGGATACCCTCCCAGCTGCAACCCATCACTGGGAAACCCCCATACACAATTATTCACACACACACACACACACACACACACTACAGACAATTTTAGCTTACCCAATTCACCTATATTGCATGTCTTTGGACTTATGGGGTAAACCGGAGCACCAGGAGGAAACCCATGCGAACATGGGGAGAACATGCAAACTCCACACAGAAATGCCAACTGACCCAGTAGAGGCTCAAACCAACGACCTTCCTGCTGTGAGGCAGCACCACCACTGCACTGCGTTATGTTAAACAAGTTGCATATAAAATTTACATTTCAAAACCGCCCAAATTTTGTCAATGCAATTTTTTTACCCGCACGGGAAAATCGCTCAATCTGGCAACAATGTCGGCATTAAATGTTGTTAGTTATATATTTTTTCGACCCTCCCTTTTCATTTCCATCTACTTTTTAATCTTATTATTCATATTTAATATATTAAAAAAAAAACATGAACTCTTCTGTCCTCCATAGCCTTTATTAAACAATTGAAAACATTTGCCACACGTCTCACGAGAGACAAACGCAAAACAATTCCCTTCGGATGCGATGACACTTAGGCTCCGACACAAAGCAGTTAAATAAAGAACGTGAATCAGCGTGAGCCTCTGGTAATGTTTGAAACTAAAGTGCATGAAATTTAAAAGTTTTCCAATTAAGAGAGGCTTAAGCTGTTTGCAGTCTGGCTGGAACAAGATAAATGCAGCGGGCAGCGAGTGCTAATGAGGACATACACACTGATGACTGCCGCCGCCGCTTGTACACAGATAGTCATGGCCGTCGCCGAGCCTTTTAATAGCCCTTTACAATTTATCTGCTCGAATTATTATTAGCCTCCTGTTTGCTGGGTGGCTTATCTCTGCTGCTCGGGGTGGATTTGCATGCTGCTCTGTGTTTGATGTGTATGTGTGTGCGTGTGTTTATGTGTGAATGAACACAGGAGGGTGAATAGATGGAAGTGTGTGATATTATTTCACTTTCTCTGTTTTTGTGTGTGTTTTTCTTTCTATGCATCTGTCTTGGAAAGACACCGCTTAAGACAACTATAACAGGATGCATAGTGTTGTGGTCTACTGATTAGACACACTGCATTTTTACGCAGCGGATGCCCTTCCAGCCGCAACCCATCTCTGGGAAACATTCATACACACACACACACATTCACACTCATACACTACGGACAATTTAGCCTACCCAATTCACCTGTACCGCATGTCTTTGGACTTGTGGGGGAAACCGGAGCACCCGGAGAAAACCCACGCAACCACGGGGAGAACATGCAAACTCCACACAGAAATGCCAACTGACCCAGCCGGGGCTCGAACCAGCGACCTTCTTGCTGTGAGGCGATCGTGCTACCCACTAGGCCACCATGGCGCCCCATGCAGAAGATACCGAATCAAAATCTTTTCAGAATGGGCCAAATAAAAGTTCTCAGACTACATTGATGTTGTGACTTGGATGGGAGTCAGGTTTAGGGTACTGAGAATATCAGAGGTCAGCAAGAAGGAGCTGTGCAGGTAACCTTTCTCTCTTGACTTCAAGTAGAACACCGGTGAATGGCACTAGAGGCTTTGGCCTTTAGTGCTCTTGTTAGTGTTCCTGTCCTCTATACAAGTGGCACTGGTTCGGATCCTCATCATAGAGGAACAATTGGTGTGCCTACGTCTAGGCCTGTCACGGTATCTATTTTTTGTTGTACGATATATTGCACCAAAATATATCGCGATAAATGATATTATTGTCATTTTAAGACCATTTTAAGCTGCTTATTATATAATGCCAGAATCATATCGTCATAATGCAAGTACACTCTTCCAAAGAACGCATCATATTTTATTCTAAAAAATATTTTATTTAATTATAGTCAGTTTAATAATCAGGCATTGGAAACAGAATGTTAAAACCCGTATCCTAAACAAATAAATAATAATAAACGTTAACAAAAAAATGCAAGGTAAAAAGTAACAGATGCTGTGATATCTGCTGCCAGATCTATTTTCAGTTGTCAGACACCCACATCAAAATATACTTTAGTCATTTATAGTAAATACTATAGTGTTTTTTTTTTTACCATACTGACAGTAACACCTCCAATAGGGATTGAGAGGTTGTGCGATCAGCTAAAATGTTGCAAGAGTTGCTTTTTACGTATGGGCGATAAATATTGCATCACCAAAAATCATTGAGGTCATGTCCATGTATTGTGCGATAAGTCGATATATTGATTATTGTGACAGGCCTGCCTACGTCACAGTTCATGCCAAAGATACCAAATCAAAATCTTTTCAGAATGGGGCAAATAGAAGTTCTCAGGCTACACTGATAATGTGACTTGGATGGGAGTCAGGTTTAGGGTATTGGGAATATCAGAGGTCATCAAGAAGGAGCTGTGCAGGTAACCTTTCTCTCCTGGCTTTAAGTCGAACACCAGTGATTGGCACTAGAGGCTTTGGCCTTTAGTGTTCTTGTTAGTGTTCCTGCCTTCTATACAAGTGGCACTGGTTCGGATCCTGATTATAGAGGAACAAGTAGAACCTCTGAGGTCACACAGGACGTTTGACCTGGATGAGACTAAGATTTAGGGGGTTGATTCAAGTCAAGTCTTTATTTCTGTATCATTTTTACAATGTAGATCAAAGGTTCCCAAACTTAGGTTATGACCCCCAAAATGACAATGTCAGTGACTCGCAACTCCCTCTATCCTTTGAGGTGGTTGTAATCATCCAAACATTGTGTCTAATGAAATGCAGACACGCCAATTGGCATATATAAACACAAGCATATTGACAACACAATGGAGATGATTTTCCACACTCAGTCATGACCTGTATTTATTTTTACTCTATATTAGTGCCGAAAAGCTGTCAGAAGGTTTAACATGGTACTTCAAAATCAAACCGCTGCCAGACAGATTTGTTTGCATGTTGTTATTCTTGTTTTTAATGTTATGTTAATAAATATTAACTGTCATTTTTAGCTTTTGTATGTTATGGATCAAATATGGTGATTCTTATAGTTGCAATGTAATGTAATGTGTATTACATAGCGTATTTAACGTGTATGGCCATACACCCAAAGCGCTTTACAATCATGAGGAGGGGTCTCTCCACACCACCACGAGTGTGCACCATCCACTTAGATGATGCAACGGCAGCCACAGGACAACAGGGCCAGTACGCTCACTGCACTCCAGCTATTGGTGAAGTGGAGAGACAGTGATAGAACCAATTCAGTGGATGGGGATGATTGGGAGCCCATGATGGGTAAGGGCCGATGGAGAGAATTTGGCCAGGACACCGGGGTTACACCCCTACTCTTTACAAGAAGTGCCATGGGATTTTTAATGACCGCAGAGAATGGGGACCTCATCCGAAAGATAACATTCACAGACACTACCGTGTCCACTTCACTATACTGGAGCATTAGGAGTCTTGGGCTGCAGAGTGATATGGCTGTGGCCTATGGTTTAGTTCAATAAAATTTATTCGATTTTTTTTTTTTTTTTTTTTTTTTTTTTTAATAAACCCCCCAGCTACAATAAGCATCCTTCATGAAGAATGTGCAGGTCCAACTAGGTCACTCGGATGGTTTTCAAACTAGCCAAATGTATCTGTGCAGAGATTCGTTTGTCAGATGGAGCTTTGCGGGAATCTGTTTAGTGCTGTTGACTCATCAGTGACCACAACAACCCATCTGCTCCGGATACACAATGAATCCAAGATTATGTGAACACCAGGATAATAAAAAAACAGATTAATATCAGTGTAACAGAAGCCAGCCGTTTATTCCCCTGACCTCAAGAGGAACACTAATGGCCCGTTTCCACTGAGTGGTACGGTACGGTACACTACGGTTTGGTACGCTTTTAAGACCGTTTCCACTGTCTAAAATCGTACCAAATCGAACCGTACCGTACCACTTTTTAGTCACACTTTGCAAAGGGTCCCAAGCGTACCAAAGCGAGCCGTAAGGC
Organism: Danio albolineatus; assembly: GCA_903798035.1. Classification (NCBI taxonomy): domain Eukaryota; kingdom Metazoa; phylum Chordata; class Actinopteri; order Cypriniformes; family Danionidae; genus Danio; species Danio albolineatus. The sequence continues at coordinate 11,529,028 of CAIGQQ010000001.1, read as the reverse complement.
GGAGCTAGACGCGCAGCTGAACACCATTGGCTTACAGAAATACGTCATTTGCTCACGCAACGCCATGTTTAATACACAGCCGAGAGACAATGCTCTGAAATAATATCAGCATATAATAACGAGCCATGGTCGACCCGAGCTCAAACAAACCTTGTCGTCGTCTTGAACAGCCACAAAGCAGAGAGAAGAGCAGATTCTTATGGGTTACGAGCCCATAAGGGCGAGCGCGTGAGGTTTCGCTTCTCTCTTGTGCTAGCGTGTGCGTCAATGTTTGAAATAACAAAGTTCTTAACCTGGACTATTATAAACTTGGAATAACGGAGTTACTCTCTAACGAGAGAATAATGACGGAGAGGCTACATGTACTGGTGAAGATAAAAGACACAGATGAGAGGTTTGCACAGACGGGGCTCTATTTCATATTGCTTTTGAACCTAAATAAGGCATACATGTCTGCTGTGTGTAGTTTTTCTGTAATTTGGTAACATCCGAGACTGTGTGGGGCTGTATGTGTTCATATATGCTGCATTTATTTATTTATTTGATATAATCGCGGACCGTAGGCTATTTTGCATCATTGATCTGCAGTTATAATCAGATCATGTTCAGTCAGTAATGAACATTTATATACCAGTGTTTATGTGTATAATTAAGCATCTGTTTTGTGAGAAGTGCTTCTCGTATGATTTGTGAACGGCCCAATAAAGCCTTACTGTAGACATTTCCTCGAGCGAAAATGACGTCGACAAACTTTCTGTCATACACCACGCCCACCAAAAGAGTACCCTTTTGCAGTGGAAACGCAAGCCTGATAAAGGTGACCCGTACCGACCCGTACCATACCGTACTGTACCACTCAGTGGAAACGGGCCATAACACTAGAGGCTTTGTTCTGCATGTTGTTATTAGGGTAAAACGGTGGGGGGTTAAGGACTTTGCAGGTACGAAGGTGACCACTAGTGACAGTTACTGCAGACTGCGGTATTCAGGGTTCTATTTAGTGTTCCTGCCTCACATACTAGAGAAGCTGATCCAAATCCCTGGGCAGAAAGGATCCAATTTGGATCCAAATCAGAAAGGGGCAAGTGGAACCACTCTGCTTAAAATGGTGACATGACCCGGTGTGGTTTAGAGGGTTAAATGTAATGGAGACTAACTTGCGTGAGCTGTGCGAGTAAATCTCACTCCCTGTCCTTGTCGTGCACTAGCAACTTACACTACAATCTTTGGTCTTTAGTGTTCTTGTTAGTATTCCCTTATACTAGAGATGCAATTTGAAACCTATTTGGACATTGCAAGTAGAACCTCTCGACTTTTATTAGAGTGAAGTTTGGAAAGGTAACCAGTCACTAAGAGCTGTGCAGGTAAATCTCATTCCCCTGATCTCAGGGACTACACTAATAACTGATGGTAATGACGGCAGTGTTTTGCATCTTTCTTATTATACTGATCTTTTCTCTCAGACATGCAGTAGATCTTTTGGGGTAATATTGGTACCATCACTAGAATGTGATTTGAGGTTTAGAGGGTTGTCAAGATGGTAAGGCCTCAAGAGGCAAAATATGAACACTAGAGGCTGTAGTCTTTAGCATCCTTATTTGTTGGATACTAATAGCTGGGCAAATATTATAGACGGAGGATGTTCAGTGCAGAAAACTCAACAAAACCACCCACAATGAAACAAACTGTGCTTGGTCTTAGCTAATACAACAACAGTGTTTGAAGAGGTATGAAGTATAGCCATTTTTAGTGGGCAGCCAATAAAACCATAGGCTGTATTATGCAAATTTGTTACAAAACTTCATACGTTGGTATGCAAGAAAGTAAGGAATGCTGGATTTACCAATATTTTTTTTTCGTCAGTTCTGAATCAGTTTTTTATTTTAGGAGACAATAACTCAATTTAACAAACATATTTGATGTTTGTAGATCTTTAAAATATGCAGTTGGCTATATTACTTGTATTACAAATATACTATTTATTAATTAATTAATTAATTAATTAATTTATTTATTTATTTATGGGCAGAAAACTCTGCACAACTTTAAATTTGGTATATTACTCAAGACAAATTGTCAGCCTGAAATGGCACAACTAATCCTGTTCAAAAGTTTGCATTTGTTTTGTAATATTATTTGTAGCATTTATGGGATAGTTATTTCGCATTGTTTAAAATACTTTGCAGGTTACATTTAAAAGGCGATACGAATATAAAAGTATAAAAAAATCTTGTTCTTTTCTTTGTCTCTACAGATGTTAGTATATTCTTGCCATTTTCTTTGATTGTAATTCATGAAAACCGACTTGTTACAAAGAGGCATAAAAGTCCCACAAGCACACAAGTTTTGATTAGAAAGTTTGATAACGAGTTATCAAGATGAAGAACAATTGCTTTCTTAAATACTTGAGTGCTTCTAATGAAACCGAGGTTGATGAGGATTGTAATTTAACACAAAAGGTAATAAATGACTGCTTTAAATCTAATTCATGCTTGAATACCACTCCTTCAGCCATCATCAATTTAGCTCGGGCATTAAGCTCCCAACAACTCTTAATTAGAACAAAGACATTTCTGGGAGATTAGCTTTCTCTGAGCCTGCTGAGTCTGACAAACCCTGTTTGTAGCACAGCGAGAAGAAGATAAAGAGCCCAAAATACATTCATACCTCTGCTCAGAGTTTGTGGTGAGTATGACATATCTATGAATGGTTATGATCAGTTCTGAGTCTATGATCATGAAATGAAACAGAGAGTGTTTCATTCTCAAACTACTAGGGAAGGGCATTGCAGCTTTTTGGTATTTTAAAACAGTATTAAATATGCATTTTTAATAATGCAGCATAAACACTCTGGAAAAATGATGGTTCAGCTCCTTTTTGTCCGGGAAAAGAGCTGTCTATCAATTATTATTTTTCTTTTTTCTGTACACAGTAGGTTGCCTTATTTTGTATACTAAAAGGTTCTTAAAGTTAAAGTTTCTTCAAAAGAGTTGCTTTTTACGATGCATTGATTTAATTTTTTAATTTATTTATTTTTTAAATTATGTTTTAATTTTCCTCTGAAGTATACAGTTTAACAAAAAGTTTAATAGTATACTTACAGTGTGACACGTGGACAAAGTGTTCCAGCTTGGCCTGCTTTCTTTTATTGTGTAAATGCTTTAAGAAAGCCACAAAAGACCACTTACTATCCATTTACTGAATCAAAACATTATTGTTATAAGACATTTTGGAGAGAGATTCATATCAGAAGTTCTTCTTCTAGAACTTCCATGTTAAGCTACTTTGACACAATCTACATTGTAAAGCGCTATTTAAATAAATATGAATTGAATTTATTGCAAATTCATACATTTTTCTTCGGCTTTACACAACTGATGCCATTCCTATATTGCAAATTCTGATCAGAATAATAGTTGCCATCAACTCTTGTTTCATTTGCTTTCTTTCGTGCTCAATTTTAGGCCTTGTAACATGGGTTTGTTCAGTCTTCACATTGAGTGCGCCTATGAAAGTGATGCAGAGCCTGATGAAGTCAACGGGAAGGGTCAGAACGAAATCAAAACACACAGTATTGTTAATGCCAGATGGAAACAGTAATGCGTCTTGACATACCACATTGATCGGATCACTGAAAACACTTGTTAATACTAGGATTGGGGACCAAAATTGTATCTTTATAATCTGTTGGTACGTGCGACAAATTAGAACACGGAATTCAGTGGTTCATTTGGAGATGCTTAAATGCCTGAGCTGTTGATCGAAATCAGATGCATGGGTGAATTTTGCTTCTTTATATGAATAATTGAATAGTCTGCAGTTTAATTTCACTAGATGTGTATCTGTACGACAAGCCGTGGCTTCTTGTGGACATGTATCTGAAACGTACATCAAAACCGTAGTAACGTATTTAAGATTTACAGAAATGTACATAGTAAGGGCTGAACGACTTCATATTTTTGGAAGTCAACTTTTATGTTATTAAAGTCGAGTCGACACAGACTAGTCGCTGGTGACATCATCAATAAAACACAAGATGCATATATTTTGCATCACGCCACAATTTGATATTTATTTGCAGGAAATACATGTATACATGCTGTTCGACAGCTCATAACATTTCAACATTACCAATGACTAATTTTAGTGGAAAACAAATGCATTGTCAACACTGTTCATTTTGTTAATAGAGCAACATTAGCAAGAGCTAATTTTGCAAAATAAACGCAGTTAACACATTGATCATGGCTGGTACTACTAAAAATGTAACAATAACAGAAATATTTATAAATAAATACATACATTTAAATCATTTACTTAAATAATTGCTGTTAGAATGTGAAGAGATTTCTGCACCTTTAAAGTCACCTTGTTAAACCATAGAGTTGAATTTTCAACATCAAAAGTCGACAGAGCAGAGATCAAGGTCCCACAGTGCAATTCACAACTGCAAATAAACAAAAAAACACTTGTGAATCACAAAATACGGAAACTTAATTAACAGGTCTTTTTTTACAGTTTTTGTTTTCCTCTGATTACAGGACATCATATTGGTGATTGTGGCTGTTCTGCTCTTCCTGCTGGGCGTCTATGCGTTCTTCTACCTCAACCTGAGCACAGAGCTGGATCTCGACGTAGACATGGATTGAAGGACTTTTCTCACATTCGCCCCCTCAGAGGATTCTGGGTGTCTGGACCCACTCATGAAGTGCCAGCAGTTTCATAGTATCACACATCTCTCATCTTTGTTCCTTCCATGCCTTTTATACCAGCAGAATGCGCATGAAAGGAAAGAAGACGAGTCTTAAAAGTGCACAGAAGCATGAAGCTACCTTATTTTTGCAGTGTTTATACAGAATAACCTTTTCGATTATTAATAAAGCTCCACATGCCCTGCAGCTTAGAGATTTGAAGAACCAACTCGCTTTCTACTTGAACCTTTTAGTTCATCTAGAAATGATTTTTTTCCCTCTCATCTTTAACTCTCTCTCATGCCTTTCGAGATGCTTTCTGCATGAAATATGAAAAGAGCTATTTATAGCGGGATTCCAAGGATGTTGTTTTTGATACAATCAAAAACAAGATTTTCATTGAAAAACAACTTAATAGATTTTTTTTTCCCCAAAGCTACCATTCCTGCTTTGTAGATGTGGCAAATGCAGACTAAAGCTCAAATTATTCAGATTTTTATTTTTTGTTGCATGACACATTGAGAATATTTTGGAAATATTTTGAATATCTGAAAAAAATATCTGCATCACATAGTAGAAGAGAGTGTAAATATCACATTCTTTTGATTTTCCTCACTAAAAAAACATACTTGAAGCCAATCTACAGGTTGTTTGGTATAGCCTAAAATATTTGGATCGATTTTTGTTTTTAAAGGTATAGTTTACCCAAAAACTGTCAGTTTTGTCGTTTACTCACCCTTTGGGATCCAAACCTGTTCTACTTTCTTCTGTTAAACACAAATGGAGATATTTTGAAGAAATCTGTAAACATTGACTTTCATAGTATTTGTTTTTCCTACAATGGAACTGAATAGTTACAGGTTTTCGGCTCTCTTTAAACTGTTGAAACATAAAAGTTTGGAACCACTTGAGCAAGCAAATAGTGAGGAAGTTTTTATTTTTGGGTGAACTATCCCTTTAACCCTTTCACATGTACGATCACACTGGTGCGATCAGCCTTGACTGGTTCCTGAAGCGTACAATCACACCGGTGTGATTAGAACATTCAAAGCTTGCGTCATCAACTCCCAACATTCAACTCTGACGGTGCGCACTAAGGCACAGAAAGAGGTGCCTAGTGCGTATCATATATCCCAATTTATCCATGCTTTAAAACAAACAACATTTATTTTAGGTTTCAGACATTCTGATACACTTAACTACAAGCAAAACATACCATTTAAGGTTTGTTAAATACACATGACTGTCTATAGAGATGGTAATAATTATTATTTTTCAATATAACGGGATGTGTAAGATACACGCTGTTTATGTTACTAGAATTTTCAATTCCTCTCCTAGATAAACATTTGCTTACCTTTATGTATTTCATAAATCCAACAGCTCCTGCAGTTGTTGCTAGAAGAGATACAGCTGCAATTGGAAGTTAACAATAATTATTAATATTATATATAAAAAGAATGCCTTAATTGTATTTTTTTTAGCGTCTACCCCTTCAACCCTAAACCCAACACTCATGCTAATGTAAAAATACTATGTTTGTACAGCATCACAAAAACTAGGCTATATTGACATGAGTATCCTTAGCTGGATCCCATTTAGCTAATAAAGTACAATTAAAGCATAATTTAATAAATAATATAAATACTTCTCGGCGCCACGGTGACGTAGTGAGTAGCACATTCGCCTCAGAGCAAGAAGGTCGCTGGTTTGAGCCCTGGCTGGGTCAGTTGGCATTTCCAAAGACATGTGGTACAGGTGAACTGGGTAGGCTAAATTGTCTGTAATGTAAGAGTGTGAATGAGGGTGTATGAATGTTTCCCAGAGATGGGTTGCAGCTGGAAGGGCATCCGCTGCATAAAACATATGATGGATAAGTTGGTGGTTTATTCCACTGTGGCGACCCCAGATTAATAAAGGGACTAAGCTGACAAGAAAATGAATGAATGAATAAATACTTCTCGTTCATGTCTGATCACAGCTGTATCCCCTCTACAAACTCTGTCAGCACCCATTACCAGTCATAAAACAAATAATACGATCATTACTAAGCTGTTTAAAGACAATATATATGTTCTATCACATTTGAGAATCGGAGTATCAGAAATTTCACAATTTAATTAGTATAGTCAATATTTACAGAAAGTGCAAAAAGAAACAAAATACGATATATTCATAGATCATTGGAGCTGCTGGGTCATGTGATAAACTTGACGCCATGGGAACTTTAGAATGCAATGAATTCTAAGTAACGCTCACAAAAAAACTCACACAGACTGGTCAGGAGTATTTATAACTCGTGCGTGAAAGGGTTAAGGTTTAGTTTCAACCGTATCCCACATTAACAAAAAAAATCAATAAATTAAAGTAAATTTTAACATATAATCGCGTTAAACATTTTAAATTCAATTATTTTTTTTTTTATCAAAATGGTTTACATAATGTCTCATACCCCCTTATTTTAATATTTAGTTAAGATACATAAATAAACCATCCAGACACTAAAGGTATGTTGCGTTCCATACTGAACCAAGACATCTCAATGCTGGAGATCAGAGGCGATCTGTGATCTTTTTTTTGTGTGTATTTCTGACAATCTCTCACACTGTCATCGCGCAGCTCATTAACATATCAAACGGCACAAATGTTGTTTATTGAAAGTCAAAGCAGCGTTGAAAAGCAAAGACACCAAACATTACCTTTTGCTTATGTATGCGTGTGCGTGTGACCTCTAGAGAGACGTTGAAGCATAATCAATCAGGCGCTGTTACTTTTAACTAGCGTGCATCTTTTGATGTATGGCTAAAGATAAAACAATTGGTCTATGACATCCAGTGCTTCTTTTACACACTGCTGGGCCTGTGTGTGTGTGTGTGTGTGTGTGTGTGCGTGTTTGTCATGGGAGAAAAGAGTGAGTCGAAGGGTGGAAAATGAAAGGCTGAAGCTGATGACATTCAAAGTTCATTTACATTCTCTTTGTATAGAGCGTTGGATCTGGTACAAACGCACAGCAACGACTTATTTCATTCCAGGCCGTGAGAGTTGTTTTATCTTTCCCTGCATGAGGTATATGTGTCTAACTCAGGACAAGCGCTTCGCTGCTCAGCCCTTATTTTCCTGGGACGTCTGACTGTTATCATTAATTCAAGGATTGATACCCTTATTGAACAAAACATTTTTGTAGTCTGTCTTTGATTTCGACTCGAGAGCTTTTCTAAATTCTTTCGTAGTGAGAGCGAAGCGAACCAAAACAAAGGCTCTCGTGTTCCTTGTTGACTGTTTTTGCTTGTTTTTTCTTCTTCTCTTGTTTCTGTCGTACTTGAGGTAAAATAATAAACATTGTCAAAACACGCTGTTTCTGATAAAAGCTTATTGTTTTCATTTTCAAATTCGTGGAACAATGTTGAGCTTATAAATAGGATCTGTGTCTTTGCTTTGTGCCGTTCTACTTGAAGTTAAACAGTTGCACACTTTAAAATTGAAGGCTTAAAGGAATAGTTAACCAAAAAAAATAAAAAATTCTGTCATCATTTACTCATGCCTTATTTTTCTGTTCAACTCAAAAGATCCACTTGCTGTCTAAAGTCAAACATTTCTTAAATCCCACCACACTAGAGATGGCTGTCCACACTTTTATTACGTCACGATTAGACTATTGCAGTGCACTTTACTGTGGCATTTCAAATTCTTTCATTCAACACTCTCAGAAAAAAAGGTACAAGATGGTACAAATAATGTTCCTTAAGGAACAGTTTTGTACCTTTGTAAAAATTGTACCTTATATGGTGCTGAAAAGACCTCTTATGATACTGTTCTGTGCCTTTTATGGTACAACTGAAATGAAGGTACACAACTGTTCTCATATAAAAGGTACAAAAGTGTTGAACAACTCCTTCTTTATTACAGTATCTATGAAAATAAATATGACTGGAAAGGCAAAGTGATTTTTATGAATAATTTCCATATTAAAACAAGAATCATCATTTAAAAGTAGATGTTTAAAGATACTTATAATCATAAATGTTTAGTCCTATAATACAATAATACAAAACAACTGGTAAAACATAAAACTATAGGTATTGTAAACTCAACATTTAAGGCATTTTAATAAATGTTTGGTAAGCATGTTTGACACTGTTAAGGAGGTACAAAGTTTCTTGTCATTGTGGTGGTACCTTGCACGAAGTATACAATATTGTATCTGCAGGTTTTTAAAAACAAAGGTACATTTTGGTTTCCCATGGTGCAAATCATGACCTTAAAAGGTACAAATTGGTTTATTTTCTTAAGGTACAATTCTGTTCCATAAAAAGGTACTGCCCCAGTGACAATGGTTTGTATCTTCTTTGGTACATTTTACCATTTTTTTTCTGAGAGTGAAACAAGATTCATGTGTAATCTAGGAGATATGACCATACTACCCCTTTTCTAAGGGGTGCCCATCCAATTCAGAATTATTTTTAAAGTGCTTTTACTGGTAAATAAATGCCTCCATAATCTAGCCCCAACCTACAGTATCTCTTAGAGCTGTTGCACTTTTACACTCCTGTAAGATCTCTTATGGCCCGTTTCCACTGAGTGGTACGGTACGGTATGGTACGGTTCGGTACGCTTTTAAGGCCGTTTCCACTGTCTAAGGGTGCTTTCACACTTGGTTCATTTGCCTGGACCGTACCCAAGTTCGATTGTCCCCCCTTGCCACCTGCTTGGTTGGTTTGTGTTCACACTGTCTTTTTTCCTTCTGAACCCCGGTACGCTTGCGTCATCAAGCCGATGTTTTGTGTACGTCTGTTGCCAGGCGACGGACACGAAAGCAAAGCGGCAAACGGGAGAGACGTCCGCACATCGCGGTTGTTTCGCTTTAACTGAACCTTTTGGTTTAGAACATACAGAAAACGGCTCGCGTCTATCTGCCGCAAACATATTATACACGTTCAGAACATCACGTGATGTCCAAGCTGTTTTTGGAGGAGACAAGCATTATCACTGTGTTTGCTCTGTCTCAGTCGCGCTTGTCAGCGCGTGATACTCAGACAGACACACACACAAACACACACACACACACTATAGTTTGCTGTACTGTTGACGGTTCACTTCCTGCTTTTGGTACGATTGCATTCATACTACAAGTGAACTGTACCAGAGTTCACATGAACCGTACCCCAGACCACCCCTTTCAGGCGGACTCGGGTACGGTTCGCGGGTGCGCACCCGAGTTCAGAAGACGTGTTCACACTAGCTAAACGTACCGTACTATGACGTCAAACGAACCCGGGTGCGGACCAAAAGTGCTAGTGTGTAAGCACCCTAAAAGCGTCCCGAACCGAACCGTACCGTACCACTTTTTAGTCACCCTTTGCTATGGGTCCCAAGCGTACCAAAGGGTGACGTAAAGGCGGAGCTAGACGCGCAGCTAAACGCCATTGGCTTACAGAGATACGTCATTTGCTCATGCAACAAGCAGAATGAAAACAAAGGACCTGCCATGTTTAACACACAGCCGAGAGACAATACTCCGAAATAATATCAGCATATAATAACGAGTCATGGTCGACCCGAGCTTAAACAAACTTTGTCGTCGTCTTGAACAGCCACCATGCCGAGAGAAGAGCAGATTCTTATGGGTTACGAGCCCCTAAGCGCGAGGGCGAGTGCTTTCGCTTTGTCGCTTGCGATCGCGTGCGCGTCAATGTTTGAAATAACAAAGTTCTTAACCTGGACTATTATAAACTCGGAATGACGGAGTTACTCTTTAACGAGAGAATAATGACGGAGAGGCTACATGTACTGGTGATGATAAAACATACAGATGAGAGGTTTGCACAGACGGGGCTCTATTTCGTATTGTTTTTGAACCTAAATAAGGCATACATGTCTGCTGTGTGTAGTTTTTCTGTAATTTGGTAACATCGGAGACTGTCTGGGGCTGTATGTGTTCATATATGCTGCATTTATTTATTTATTTATTTGATATAATCGCGGACCGTAGGCTATTTTGCATCATTGATCTGCAGTTATAATCAGATCATAATCAGTCAGCAATGACATTTTTACACCAGTGTTTATGTGTATAATAAAGCATCTGTTTTATGAGAAGTGCTTCTCGTATGATTTGTGAACGACCCATAAAGCTTTACTGTAGATGTTTCCTCGAGCGAAAATGACGTCGACAAACTTTCTGTCGTACACCACGCCCACCAAAAGAGTACCCTTTTGCAGTGGAAACGCAAGCCTGATAAAGGTGACCCGTACCGTACTGTACCACTCAGTGGAAACGGGCCATTAGATCAAGTGGTCAAAATCTTCTTCTTTTAGTTCCTCAGTGCAGACTGAAACGTAGAGGGGACAGAGCTTTCTCAGTGGCGGGTCCTTGCTATGGAACACTTTGCCCCTTGAGATTAAAATGGCTCCATCTCTATTTCTATCATCATCATATCTATTTTTAAATCACTCCTAAAAACATACCTATTTAGCTTGGCTTTTAGCTTTGGTCCCTGTTGTTTCTCTTGTCTTATGTTTATGTTGTTATATTCTTTCTTTTTTTTTCATTTTACTTTGTTTTATGTACAGCACTTCTGTCAGTTTTGTGACTGTTTTTAAATGTGCTCTATTAATACGATACCTAAACTCAATGGTAAGTGGTTTTCTTCAGCATATCTTGTTTTGTGTTCCACAGAAGAAGGAAACTCATAATCGTTTGGAACCTGGTAAGGGGGAATAAATAGTGTACATTTACGATAAATTTGAACTATGCCTTTAAGCTGAGTTCAGATTCATGCGTACACTGGGATCTATTTAGAAGATTATTATATTCTTGTGTGAAGAAGCAACTTAATGTAAAATATTTATGGTTTTAATATTAAACTGCCTACTAGTGTGTAAACACTAGGACACATATGAGTTTAGCATATTATTTATATTAGAATTGTAGTTATATGTCTAAATTCTATAAGACAGACATACTGTATATACACTCATTTCGTAGTTTAAAGTATTATAGAAAAGTACATTTTAA
>CAIGQQ010000001.1:11503476-11516922 GCA_903798035.1 Danio albolineatus | reverse complement strand
TTCAAGAGTATAAGAACAGAGAACTCAAATATATTAAAATATATATATATATATATATATATATAAAACGTGTTAACTTGTATTTAAGGTTTACAATGCAAATCCAATTAGAACCACTTGTTTGGTAAAAAAAAATTAAATAAAGCCCTCTAGCGTTCTCATATAATGCATCCAATAAAGGCGAACAGAAAAATGTTACCTTACAAGGTATATTGTACAAAAATCATAATTTGCTAATTATTTAATATTTTTAATATAAAAACTAAATAAGTATATATTTAAACACAATTGCATAGGTAAATAAAATGTTTGGAATGCTGTGCATAAATAATCTAAAAGGTCTGGGGCAAAGATTTGTTGAGGCCTACTGATTTTTTAACAACTTTTTACAAAATGATGTATGGATGTTCGTTTGTTATCAGTGTTGTATACATACAGTTGAAGTCAAAATTATGAGCCCTCCTGTGAATTTAGTTTTTCAAATAATTCCCAAATGATGTTTAACAGACCAACAATTTTTTCACGGTATTTCCTGAAATATTTGTTCTTCTGGAGAAAGTCTTATTAGTTTTATTTCATAAATAAAAGTGTTTTTTAATTTTTATGAAACCTTTTAGGAACAGTATTATAAATCCCTTTAAGCAATATTTATCTTTCAATTGTCTACAGAACAAACCATTGTTCCATAGCCTTTAAATTTAAGTACCTTAAATATACTACCTTGAAAAAGATCTATACAATGTTATGTACTGTCCTGGCAAAGACATTGGTTATTAGTAATTAATTATTAAAACTATCAAGTTTAGAAATGTGTTAAAAATCTCTTCAATAAAAAAATTGGAAATTGGAGGAAAATATACAATAATTAAAATTTAACAGGAGGGCTAATAATTCTGACTTCAACCTTATTTATTTGGCATTTTACCTCACCTAATGACAAGTTCAACCCATTTGAAATAAGTTTTGCACAGTTGACATGTTCTTGGCTAAATTCTACAGCTCTTAGTCACAAACCGATTCATCAAAAACCCTGATTCATCATATTAACCTTTGTCTCAGTGTTTCTATGTTTGTCTATGTTAGCAGGTACATCTCATCTGTTGTCCTGGCTGTAGGAATCCCCTCGTGAGTCCTCATGCTCTGGGTTAGCGGTGTTTTCCCCCTCTGCCTCGGTCATTATGTCAACGGCAGTTAAACTGTAGGAGTCTGGCCTAACTGTGTCCGATGCCACCAATGTCAATTACATCCAGTAGCACAGTGTTAGTTCATGAACCCTGGGCTTCACATTCACACCCCATTGCACTCATTAGCAGCAACAGGTGGCCAGCAGTGGGCAAACAGTGGCCGAACAGCGCATTGGTGGAAAACAACACTGCGTCTGTGATTGTCTCTATAGATACTGTGGAGACGGGATGTTTTTATGAATGCGCTTCTGTCATCTTAGCCTCATCTGAGAGCTGTTCGGGTTGACAACAACGTTTTCGATGTTATACGTATAATGTCAAAGAAGTAGCAGTTTATTGAACGTTCTTGGAAAAAGGTGGCCATCAGTGTGTGCCAGTCATTTTCAGGATTTATTTTAGTGTGTGTTTGTGTTTATAAATTAAAAATGAGACCCTGGACCACAATTATTTATTTTTATTTTTTTCAAATTCCCATTTATATTTGATAATATATAGGACTATATTTGGCTCAGATACAACTAATACAACTCATAAAATATATAATCTCTTTATTTTGAGAAAAATGGCTTTAAAGTTTTGTAAATTCAATACTGATTCCTAATCAGAAATTAGGTTTTATCTTTTTATTAAAGGGAATTTCCTACATTTCTTTACTGAACATGATTTTGATATTCTTATGATTGTTTGGCACAACAGAAAAATCAATAATTTAGACTAATGCAGTGTAGTTTTGGCCATTCTTACAAATATACCTACTTAAACTTAAAGTAAGCTGGTTTTATAACTGGTCACATATGTATATATTTTATATGTAATTGTATTATAGGATAATTGGTAACACTATAATAACTACACACTATGAATCATGTATTAAGCATTACATATAGTATATTCATTATTTGTTAAGCATTAACTCTACATTAATTGACCTTATTCTCCACGTGCGAGTGGGTGCAGCCATTTGAATCTTTTTGGCTGGAGACTTCCAGTCTCATTCACTTCCATTCATTTTAAGACGTTATAAACAGCTGGTTATGCTGATGTTGCAAACTGATGTTTTCTTATTATATTATTCTGCTTTTTCTGTATAGTCATGCAAACACTTGTTTGAAGAGTGAGTAGTTTGACCGTTTTCTGCCGTTTATTATTCCTAGTCATTTAGGCAACTGAAAATACAAAAACAATCTTAAAAACGAGCGCAATAGATGTTAGTAAGCAGTTCATAACTGCAGCTACAAATGCTGTATTTTTGACTTATTACTAATTATACTTTCATAAATTAAGTATTGCATTATTTACAAACAATTTGTGTTTAAGAGTAGTTGGTGGTTTTTAAGATCATTCAGAATGAGTTAGTAAATGATTAATAAACTATTAAAATCAACGTTTATATATTTTATTATTCAGGCATGTAGTAATGGTTACTATATATGTTAGTTAACTTAACTAAACTCATCTTCATGCAGTTTTGTGACCTAATCTAAGTGAAAACTGTTTATGCTTTATAAATTCCTTATAAATGACAATTAAAGGCATAACGTAAAGAAAATACATCTTTGCAGTCCTATCTAAAATTTTATCTATCTAAAAGTTTAAGCATTGCTGAAAAACAGGGCGGTCAAAATACAACATAAGACTGGATAAAACAACGGCAATATATTAATTATCAATATAATATGATGCAGCATTTCAATGTTATTTAGCAAAGTTTAAACTTTCATTTTATTCCAGTTTAGATTGCAAAGATTTATTCTTCCTTTGATACAGTTTAATTTGTGTATCTTCAAATGAATTGAAATTAATAGTTTATTTTCTTTTTTCCTGTTTAGAATTTAGCTGAGCCTTTAATTGTCGTTTATAAGGGATTTATAAAGCATGAAATCCTTTATTAATAAACAAATTGACTATTCGCATATGCCTGAATAATGCAATATATGATTGTTAATTTGAATAGTTTATTAATCATTTACTTGCGCATTCTGAAAAAATACCACCAACTATGTTTAAATAACTGGTTTGTGAATAATGCAATACTTAATTAAGTAACGAAGAATTAATCATTAACAAAGTATGAAAACACAATTACTAAACATGTAAGTAAAAGTCAACACTTGAGCATTAGTACCTGAAGTTATAAACTGCTCACTAATGTTTATTAATGTAAAGTTAATGCTTAACAAATAATAAATTCACTATTTGCTAATGCTTAATACATTTTTCAGAGTGTGTAGTTATTATATAAACTGTTACTGAATAGTTATATACTGTACTTGGTAAAACATTTCTGTTAATTAAGTTTCTGTTTTTTGTGATCCACACGGGTTTTGAAATTCTATAAATATTATATAGAGAAATGAGTCTGCATAAGAAGGGGAATATTTTATATTTGCACATTTAAGATTGTAGACTACAACTTTGTTTCTCTAATTAATCTTGAATTGTACATATCCACTGCACATATACGTTTGTAATTATGTTAATATCTATCTGCATGCTTCTGATTATTAATAGCAACCTGTAGATATATTCATCTATTGTAAATCTCTGTTCATAGCTAAAACAACCCATCTATAATGTTCATAGTTCATCCATCTGTAAAAATCACCATAGTGCAAAAATGCAATGGGAGTTAATTAAAAGGTTTTTGTAGCATACAGTAATATACAACACAAACTTAGACAATATATCACTTTAAACTATTAGAAATGTTAATAAAAGTCACTTTTTCAAACTTTTCAAGGTTAAAAGTTGTTGAAAGAAAAGTCAAGGTTCCATAATGAAATTCAACAGTCTAAATTAACTGGGGTCAAATAAAAACATGGATCACAAAAACTGAAAACTTAAGCTTATTTTTTTACAGTATAGAATATATAATAATAAATATGTATATTCTGTATATATTAATATATATTCTGTCTATATATTCTAATACTTTAACCTCAAATTGTCTTAAATTACTAAAAGTAAAAATGTTATTCATTTTTACAGTTACAGTATTTATCATAATATTAGTTCTAATAAGCACTATTATAACTATTCATTTATTTGCAGTATATTGACATTTTGTAACAATTAGGCCCAATCCCAATTCTGCCCCTTTGCCCTTCACCTATTGTCTAATTCTCTTTAGCTTGAAGGCATAGGGCTGAGGGGAAGGGGTAAATACCCCTTTGAACAGAGATTTTTCAGGACCACACTCGAAACTAAGGGGTATAGGAATGACCATTTTACAGTGTATGCTATAATGGTAATGTTGTTTTTTGTGTGTTTACATCAATGAATATGGCCACTGTATAAATGCACAGTACTGTTCTTATTGCCCCATTAAATCGTTATGATGACATAATATATGCCTTCAGTGATTTCCTGAAGATAAACACCAAAAAAAATAACACAACTAGAATAACTACAGCAGTCGCAATCGTCTGATCTCATATGAAGCAAGAGATCGCGATGACATATGATGACTTGTGCAGGTGCTGTAATGCTGTCCCATTTCGTAGGGGTAAATTTCAAAGGTAGGGGTACAAAAATAGAATTGGAATTGGGCCTTATTCACAATTTTTTAGGAACATTTTGCAAGCATCTTAGAATATAGACAGTTCCACCAATAATGATAACAGACTAATAACTGACCCTCAATGGTTGCAATTCTTTACAAGTTTCTTTTTTTTCTGTTGAACACAAAAGAAGATATTTTGAAAAATCTTATAAACGTGTAACCATTGACTTTTACAGCAGGAAAAACAAATACTATAAAAATCAACGGTTACAGGTTTTTAGGTTATTTCAAGTGAACTTCTTTTATGTTCAATGGAGAGGAAAAAAAAGTCAAATAGATTTGGCACACTGAAGGATGAATAAGTGATGGCAGAATTTTCAAATTTGGATGAACTGTGTCTTTAAGATATGCTTTAGCCCCCCCGCACTGATACAAATGTGCAAATATTTGTCCTGCACTGTCATGATACTTAATTGGACTTTTCCTCAACAGAGTTTACTGAACCTTTTCACCTCCAGCTCTTTCCCAGTTTAGCTTTCTGCCCTTTGTTTCTTCATCTGGCCTCGTCTCTGTTGTTCCCTTCGTTCCTGGAGGAACTGCCGCTTGACTGCTCTCATTGATCTATGGCACATTTCCTGCAACGTTGCTATCGATTTCTGACACGCTGCCCGCTATAAGATCTTGAGAAGCCTTTTCTCTGTAATTAACGCGCTCTACAAAAGGTTTTGTGACCTTGCCTGCCTTGTCATCCCGGAGATCTCGGCTAATTGGAAATGATCAATTGAATTTAATTTCCATGCCTATACATGGGAATTAATCAGGTGTTGGTGAGGCAGCGTGTACCGCGACCCGAGCGGCGCTGGCAGGAGTTGGCGTTCTGTGGCGTCGAAGCTTTAGGTGACAAATGGACTGGTTGCGGTGGCCTGAGATTGTCTCATTAGTCATGTGAAGTATGTCAGATGGAGTAATTACTTCGGCTCAGGTCCACCTCCTGCTCGCGAAGCTTCCCACACACGTACATGCATTTCCTTCACACAGAAAGTGCTGCTGGTTCTGCCATGAATCATAATCACGGTCCAGGAGTGGTGTGAAATGGAAGTGTTCAGCTTTGGAAGATCTGTGACCCGTCCGTCGTTCGTGGCCTCTGAGGTTTTTTTGATGTAGTTGCGTTTCTGCTTGTGCTTTTTGTTTTCTTTATAAATGTAAGCGTTGAAAGGACTCGAGAAATGAAGGAGTTTAGTGTCTGAAATTAAGCTGCACTTAACCTTATGATTTATGCACTGCTTGAATATATGAGTATTTCTCTTTCAAGACTTTAGGTTTTCATTTTAGAGAAACATTATTCTCTGTGTGGTGTTATATTCTAGTGGTTAGTAGATTCAGTGCCCATTTGTTACTTTTCTTTTGCTTTCCTTTGAATGCCAGTCTTAAACATTTGTGTAAAATTTGTGAAAATTGACATAAAAATAATACTGTGTCTTCATTTCAATGCAGATATACAGCTAGCCTAAAAATGACTACAATACCAATCAAATCAATCAATACTTTGGGCTCAGGAAAAAATTCAGGAGATCAGAAACAGTCCGTGAGCAAACTCAGGATGGCGCACTTCCCGTGAGGCTATCTGCACTAAAAATGCTGAGATATTTTAAAGTGAGTGGGCTTTAGTGCCTAATCCTGTTTACCCAGGCTGTGGGTTTTAGCTTAGCTTTAGCTTTAGCCACAAAAAAAATCACATAAGAACTGTTTGCATTTTCATAGTTCCTAGAACTACTGATAGCAGTGGGCTGTCCTCTTGTTGTAACCTGTACCTGGATGGAAAACCAGATGGACAAACTATGTTGGAGTGGACATATGAAGCAAATTCGCTCCCTCAGTCACAATCAAGGGATCAAGGGTATGCCCTAAACGCACAAGTGGAGCGTACTTTAAAATTCCTCTGAGGGAACAAGAAAAGGGTAGTTTGTGAGTGTGTTTCTAAAAGTGGAGTGAAATGCACACCTAGTTTTACTCTATTACGGTGGATTATGAGGACACACCCAGTGTTCTCGTGATTCAAAATCCAACTTAACGGAATCTTTTGACATTCAAATTTTGAATGTGAGGGCTGAATTTAGAGGTAAAGCCATTTAATAAACAGTTTTTACCCAACCCAGGCTCACCACTATTTACATTTCTGGAGATGGCGAACGACATCCTAGGAGCTACGCTTTCTTGCCGATTTTGTTTCGTGAATCAGTGCCATGTGCGCCTACTTTTTTTGCCTAAATCTGCCAGAGGCCACTGTTGACTGACTGACTGACTGACTGACTGACTGACTGATCAACCGATCGACTGACCCACCTTCCTCCTTCCCTAAACCTGACCATTAGTG
This sequence comes from Danio albolineatus, assembly GCA_903798035.1. Lineage (NCBI taxonomy): Eukaryota > Metazoa > Chordata > Actinopteri > Cypriniformes > Danionidae > Danio > Danio albolineatus. The sequence continues at coordinate 11,509,862 of CAIGQQ010000001.1, read as the reverse complement.
TTTTCAAAAGCACCAATTGACCCACCAACCCCTAAACCCAACTGACAGTTTTAAAAAGCAATCCAGAAAAAGAAAAGCCTTCGTCTGATCTTTACCACTTTTTCAGATTTTACCACAATCTCACCCTGTAATTTACTTTTATTTATTTTTTGGTTTCTATTTTTAGTCTTACGCGCTTTCTGGAATCGTTCTTCGCAAAGACTCGAACCGCGTCGTCATGATGTTCTTCATCAACTCCTCTCTGTGTCTCAAGTCCGCTGACGAACACGGTGAGCCGTCCACACAAACGGTCTGCTGGTAAGTGTGAAAAGGAATGAATTCGCAATCTCCAGAAATGTAAATAGGGCTATGTTTTCAGAACTGAACCTATGTTGTTTTTCCCACACTGTTTCTTGTAGAATCTACAGTAACTTACTGGCAACAGCTTAGCAGTAACTTACCGTAAAATAATTACAGTAAAATAGTGCATTTACAGTGCCGTTTTTCTTAATATTTATGTATTTACAGTATTGTATATGTTTGCTGTTACACACACACATTTTCACCATGCAACTTAAAAATACAGTAACATACTTCATAACTACAGTAAAATACAGTTCATGTTCTAGTTCATTTTACGTTACATAAAAATCATTAACAGTGTATGGAGAGTCCCTGTAAACCAATACCAACGTGTGTGTTTGTGTTTGTGTGTGTTCAGTATTCAGAAGTCTTCCTGGCCTAATGCATGCTCCAGTGGAGCAGACTTTACTTCTCACTGACTGCACAGACACCTGCAGCACTGACAGACAGAGGGTCACTCTCAGGAGAGCCTCATTTACTCTCTCTTTCCCTCCCTCTTACTATTACCCTCATCTCCCGTGTCCTCTTTTACCCTCTCCTTCATATTGCTACATGACAGGTGGGTCTGACAGCCCTTATAAAGCATCCCCAATATGTATCCCACTCAGTCATTAATGGTGTACGAGCTGAACCGGAGATCATGATCCACATCACAAACCGCCTGTAATCCCACACAGACAACACCTACTTTCTCATTCCTCTCTGTCTCTCTTACAGCATTCTTTCCCCCATCTCTGTTTCTCTCCACCTGTCCCTCGTTATTTTTGTTGTCTTCTCCCACATGCTTTTCTTTTCATGCTTTACCTGCTGTATATTTGCATTTGAAAGAGTTGGTGCATCATATACGCAATTAGAGATGATTATACAATTGGGTTTGGAGACGTTGTATGGTGAAGAGCTTCATATCCATCAACCAGCAGTCTTATAAATAAAGATGATTTGCTTGAATTGATGGATCCACGAAGAGCAGTTTCAAACAACCTTTTCATTTCCCAAAAATGTTTGGTCACACATTACAATAAGGTTTCATTAGTTAATGTTAGCTTAGTAAAATAAATTATGAACAATACTTGTATTAATTAATCATAGTTTAATGTTTACTAATGCGTTATTAAAATCCAAAGTTGTGCTTGTTAGCATTAGTTAATACACTGCGAGTTTAGAAGGACTAACAATGAACGACTTTATTTTTATCATCTTTAAGGGATTTCAATTCTGTCATTAATTATTCGCCCTTTACTTGTTCAAAACATGTTTGTACAATTAACACAAAAGAAAATTATTGCAAAGAATGCTGGTAACTGGAACCCATTGACTTCCATAGTAATCTTTTTCCAACTATAAAAGGCAACTAACATTCGCCCAAATGTCCTCTTTGGTGTTCAACAGAAGAAAGAAACTCACAAAGATTTGGTAGAAATGTGAATTTTTGTGTGTGTAAAAAAGCTCTATGAAAGAAAAAATGGTAACACTTTATTTCGATGGTCCATTTGAGTATTAGTAGACTGTCTACTTAATATCTGTTGATACTGACATTCAACAGAGATTTAACTGACTATAAGAAACTTTGCAAGTACATGTCAACTAACCTTAACCCCAACCCTAACCGTCTATTTATAATCTAATGAGAATTAGCTGCAATGTAACTTAAATTAAACAAACGGACCATCAAAATAAAGTGTGACCGAAAAAAAAAATAATAAGCTGTATATTACACTACGTTTAAAAAAAAATAATATAGGTTTGTAATATAATGATTACAAAAATGTCAATGTGAAATAGGATCCGTTTAAAGCATATTAAAAACTTTTTTTTTTTTTTCGAGTCGAGCTTTATTGTCATTCCGCTACATGTGTGGACATACAGAGGAACAAAATGTCATGTCTCGCAGGACAACGGTGCTAGGTAAATAATCATGATGAAACATTGGACATAAGAGCTATTTAAAAATAAAAAACTATGCATAACTAGCATATATTATAAGATACTTAAATACACATAAGACAGGTTATACAAGTACTTTGGTATAACAGATATAACTATCACTGATTAATGGTTATTACATTGGTTTTTATATTGTTAAATACTACACTCTCAGAAATAACGGTATGCGAGCTGTCACTGGGGTGGTACCTTTTCAAAAGGTTCAATTTTGTACCTAAAAGGTCCACATTAAAACCCCTAGGGTACATATTAGTACCTAAAAAGTACAAAGTGTTCCTCTTAAAATTATTAGGTACTAATATATACATTTGAGGTACCAATATGGACCCTTTAAGTACAAATGTGTACATTTTGAAAAGGTACAGTAACACCCCAGTGACAGCTCGCGTACCATTATTTCTGAGAGTGTATAATAATACAGTGTCTAATTTGTACCATACCTGTTGAACAACTTTATTTTCCCTAACTAATGTTAGCAAAGATGTATAAATATTGTAATACATGTATTGTTCATTACTTAGGAAAGCATTAACATTAACTAATATTAATTAATGGAACCTTCTTATAAAGTGTTACTAAAACGGATTATCAACATGTTCTTCACAGGGAAAAAAGGTTATTTTAAAATTATGCAAAAATCACTTTTAAAAAGGGTTTAAACACAGTTGTGTGGCAACAGTGTGTGAATTGTCATTTATAAGAGATTTATAATGCATAAATAGCCCTCACTTTAGATTAGGTCACAAAACTGCATGAAGTTGAATTATTAAAGCATTGAAATAACTTACAAATTAACTATTAGTATGTGCCTGAATAATGAGATATACAGTATGAATGTTAATTTGATAGTTTATTAGTCATTTACTTATGCACTTTGAGTGGTCTTAAAATATCAGAAACTATTCCTATATAACTAGTTTGTAAATAATGCAATAATTAAGTAATGAAAAAACATTGTTACACAATATGAAAACAGAATCATTTTATTACATTATAAATGTGCTTAGAAGTCAAGAAATCAGTATTTGTAGCTGTATTTATAAACTGCTTACTAACATCTGTTAATGTAGAGTTAATACTTAACAGGTAATGAATATACTATATGCTAATGCTTGATAGATTATTCATAGTGTGTAGTTATTATAGAATGTAATGTAATGCGTGTATTTATATAGCGCATTTTATTGTGTGTGGCCATACACCCAAAGCGCTTCACAATCATGAGGGGGTCTCTCCACACCACCACCAATGAGCAGCATCCACTTGAATGATGCAACAGCAGCCACAGGACATCGGTGCCAGTGAGCTCACCACACACCAGCTATAGGGGGAGTGGAGAGACAGTGATAGAGAAAATTCGGTGGACGGGGATGATTGGGCCATGTAAAGGCTAATGGAGAGTATTTGGCCAGGACACCAAGGTTACACCCCTACTCTTTACGAGAAGTACCATAGGATTTTTAAAGAGCCCCTATTAAACATTAAAAATAGTCATATTTTGTTTTTTGGGGTCTCCAACAGCAGGCTAATATGCATGCATGGTCAAAAAACACTTTCATTGTCTTATAATATACGTTTATTTTTACCTCATTATCCCAGCGACTCCTATAAGAATCGTTCAGTGATTAATTTGTTCCAAAACCCCTCCTTAACGCGATGCTAAACTGTGCTGATTGGACCGATGACCCAGTCTGTTGCGATTGGTTGACATCATTCAGCGCGAGAGAATGCCCACCACGGCTTATCAATATTGAAGTAGTCATAGTGTTTGCATGAGCATATCTGCCAACACCCGTTTTTCCTCGGAGTCACCTGTATTTCAGACACCTCACCCCGAAACTAACCCCCGATCTCCCAGCATATTACTCTATTCTTAACCAGAAGTAAAAACAGCGACACACATGCAGTATTAATGCACACAGCGGCAAAAGCTGAACCGTTATGAAACAGGACCGCTGCACGTGTGTAGGAGAGCTGATGTAGCCATAGCAACGACAAACAGCAAAGGAACACGAGTTCACAAACGCATTTTAATCTGTAAACTAAGCGGCACGCGTCGCGTTTACAACGTGCTTTTAGACGCGATATGAGAATACAAGTTAACCAGATACACTACAAGCGGTTACAAGTTACAAAACGCAATTAAATGCATCATTTACAAGCTAGAGAAAACAATGAGGCAACCGTTTTAATCACACTTACTCACCCTTGCTGTATAGCAGGCTGGATTCACCGTCAGGCCACCGAGAAATGTCCCGCTGCTCCCTATGGCTAGTCCGCCCCTGCATACATCAATAGTTTTTTCTGATCCTTCCTTTAACAAACAGTCGACGAATCCTCCGTTGTAAGCGTGTAGATTTCAGAAGCACTCCTCAGAGGGAACACAGCACAATGCTGGGCTATAATGCTGAGGCATTTCTGCAGAAATAAACCTCAACCACTGACTCTTCAAAGTCTCATCTCTAGTTCATCTGCACACTTCCAATAATATCCAGCTGAGCACAGTGCTCTTCTCTGTGTTGCCAGATGTAGCTGACTCCAGTCCAAACCCTATCCAAAAGGTTTTTACCTGCACAATCAAATTCAAAACCGCCCAATCTGGCAACCTTTGTATGCGGCTCGACTCTTTTATAGATGAATCAATAGTTTTAAACACTGTGCACTTTCAGATGTTAGCCTTAGCTGGACATTTCACTTCACTTAGAGCTGTGTTACACACTGCATGCAAGCTCATTTTCAAAAACCCATAATAGGGGCTCTTTAATGACCACAGAGAGACAGGGCCGTGGTTTAACGTCTCATCTGAAAGACAGCGTCCACTTAAGTTTTACTGGGGCATTAAGTACTCACACAGACAACAGGTTGAGCGCCCTCACTAACGCCTCTTCCAAAAGCAACCTAGTTTTCACATATGGTCACCCATCCAGGTACTGACCAGGCCCAGCTTAGCTTCAGTGAGTAACTGGTCTTGGCTTGCAGGGAGATATGCCTGTGGCTATATAAAGTGTTACCGTACATGTCTAATAAATGACAAACCCTCAGCAGCGGTCACACTTGCAAGCAATATCAGTGTGTTCTCTTAAGGAACAGAATGAGGCAGCAAAAATGGCAGTGTGTGTGAGGCTGAAGTGCATGCATTAGCAGGATCGCTGGCTGTGTGGATTAGAGCACCTCTGTGTTTTGTGAGCTGTGTGGTAATGCCAGACTTAAAGGATTTCAGAACCTATCACACACCCTGATTGGATCCCTAATCCCAGATGTGCTTTTAATATCAGAGCGGAATAGAACGTGTAGGAGAAAGGACACAGTGAAATCTGATTCATCTGAATGACGAGTGCTGCCGCATTCATTCATAACACTGTAAACAGAGATGAATAATGCTGGGCTGTTTAGAATGGGTTTTTGAAATATGTATCTGTGTGTTTTGGACAGCACGTCGCAGGTGTTCAACAGGTGAGCGATGACACTATGCTTTGTCTGTTTGCATGCTTTCTTTTCCTCCTCTCTCTCTCTAACTCCCTCTCTCTCTTTCTGTGTGTTTGCACTGGCTCATTGTGTTATTCATAGAAGCACACCTGGGCTCTGCGCACCTGGTCCGGCTGGTCGTCAGAGCATGGCACGCTGCCAGTTCCTGTCCAGACCAGGAACCACACACACACACACACACACATACACACAACATCCAGGCCTCTGCTTGATAAGCAACAGCCAGTGAGTATCGTGGAATTAAATTGTACAGAAAATATCCCAGAGCCACAGGTGCACAGACTGTAGAGAGATAAAGACTTTCAGGAATGCTTTGATTGTATATCAGAAGACACAGCTCACATTAGACTGTGGAAACTTCCATTAATATATTAAAAAAAAATACAAAAGGATATTCCTGCAGGTATTACTGTTTTTTCTCCATATTTTACAATTAAGTTTTTCAATATATGTATGTAACAAGATGAATCTGTTTGGAAAAGCAACAGAAGGTTTGTTTTTGTTTATACAGATTGCATCTTTATCGTGAGTGGATTTAGTCAGATTTGATATAATAATAATAATAATAATAATAATAATAATAATAATAATAATAATAATAATAATAATAATAA
>CAIGQQ010000001.1:11465974-11494376 GCA_903798035.1 Danio albolineatus | reverse complement strand
AATACAATACAATACAATACAATACAATACAATACAATACAATACAATACAATACAATACAATACAATACAATACAATACAATACAATACAATACAATACAATACAATATAATATAGGCGCCACGGTGGCCGAGTGGTTAGCACGTTCGCCTCACAGCAAGAAGGTCGCTGGTTTGATCCCCGGCTGGGCCAGTTGGCATTTCTGTGTGGAGTTTGCATGTTCTCCCCGTGGTTGCGTGGGTTTCCTCCGGGTGCTCCGGTTTCCCCCACAGTCCAAAGACATGTGGTACAGGTGAATTGGGTAAGCTAAATTGTCCGTAGTGTATGTGTGTGAATGACAATGTGTGGATGTGTTTCCCAGAGATGGGTTGTGGCTGGAAGGGCATCCGCTGCGTAAAACAAATGCTGGATAAGTTGGCGGTTGGTTCCGCTGTGGCGACCCCGGATTAATAAAGGGACTAAGCCGAAAAGAAAATGAATGAATAATATAATATAATATAATATAATATAATATAATATAATATAATATAATATAATATAATATAATATAATATAATATAATATAATATAATATAATATAATATAATATAATATAATATAATATAAAAGTACATCATTTTTCTGAGTGCTCCTGCTATCCATTTGGCTGTGTAACCAAAGCAATACATCACCTGTAAAATGCGACTCGAAAAAAAGCCCCACGACTCTGTAAATGTTTGTTTCGGCTGTAGAAGAAACAGTGTGAATTGGCTGGCACTCACAGCCATCTGATTTGTGAAGACGAGTGTTCACCTGAACGCCATTGGATAGATCAATCTGTCACATACACAGATGCAGCATCATATGAAAGATCTCCAGCAGAAAAAAAATCTGATCAAAGCCCCAGCGGAGCCACTTCCATCCTCATTCCTTCTCCCTCGCTGCATTTTCATCAGCAATGCACCTGCTTCATATGCAACGTTTGCCGAATTTGTTTCTGTCATGTTGCATTTATTTCCATTTAAACATCTCCAGGCCTCTTTGTTAAAACAGAAACGGCGAGGAGAAAGAAGGAGGAAAATGAAATCTATGTTTACCCAATTGAAACTGCATAGCAATTCCCATTGAATGTGGGCCACAAATTTTCTTTGCACCATTGATGTTCTATTCATCTCAGTTAATGTTGTTACTTTGAGAGGCAGGATTGCCTCTCTCAATAAAACTGGATTATGGGCATTCATAAGAGCTTCGCACACACAAAGACACTTAAGAAGCCTTGGGATGTGCAAGGGAAAGAAAAACAATTCTGCCAACTCCTGTTACTTCAGCCTGAGTGTCTTAAAAGGGTTGATGAATAAGTGCAATTCGGCCAAACAGCCGGGTGGAAAAAGTAACGTTTGAAACAGCGGGATGATCCCGTGGAAACTTCAGGAGCATATCATAGGCTTGACTAAATTAACAATCTATCATTTAATTACATATAAGGCTGAAGTATGTCCAAATTATTAAACACCATTGTGCAAGAAAGCCCATTCTAAATATTCATTTGTTCCTTTGCAGGCCACTTCCAGAGCTTTGCTGTTTAATTTATTTTCATTTTTTCAATTATATTTTTGTATGCAATATTATAATTTATTAATTATTTTAATCAAATCTCATTTATATTCATTTTTGTCTTTTACAGTATTCAATTCCAATTCATGATTATTAGTATAGCACTTTTACAATGCACTTTTCTCATTAATGGTGCCATCACAGAAGTGCACTGACACAACCCCACACCATGACAGGCCCTGGCTTTTGGACTTGTTGCTGGTAACAGTCTGGATGATCCTTTTCTTCTTTGGTCCAAGCACACAGTGTCTGTTTCTCCCCAAAAATGCTTGAAATACAGCTTCATCTGACCACAGCACACATTTCAAGCCTAGAGAGGTCGACGACACTTCTGGACACTGTTAACATAGGGCTTCCGTTTGGCACAGTACAGTTTTCACTGGCATTTGTGCATGTAACTACATATTGTGGTACTTGAAAAAGATTTGCAAAGTAGTTCTGAGCCCATGTGAGGATATCCCTCATAGATGGATTATGATTCTTGATGCAGTGCCAGCTGAGGGATCGGAGATCATGGTTGTTCAGCTTAGGCTTGCGCCCTTGTCATTTACACACTGAAATTATTGAAATATTGTTGTCCTAAAAAACAACAACAAGCAAAAAAATAATAATAATAAATAAATAAAAAATCTTACACATACCTTAGGAACGATATTACAGGCGATTTTTAAAACCTTGACTTTTCCAAACCGCGGTATACCTTGAAAATGGTTATCGTCCCATGCTTAATGAGGAGAGAGTCATAAAGAGGGCTATGTCCATTTTAGCAGATGAGAACCATCCACTTTATTCAAAGTTTTGCCCCCTGCCATCAGACAGAAGTTATACTTATATCAGATGTGCAAGGTCCAACAGATATTTGAATTCATTATTTAAAAAGCTTTAAGTTCTATGTTTTTTTTTTTTTTACTTGATTAGGATTAATTTTATTGTTTACTGGTGCTTCCATGTTGTTTGAGTGTGACCTGTTGCTGTCAACTGTTGGCTATTGCTGTAAACATAATTGCCCTTCGAGGACAACAAAGACATTTCAATCCAATACATACTTTTGTGTTTATTATTTTAGTCATTAGATAGTTTTAATTGAATTTATTTATTCAATTAAAACTATCTAATGACTAAAATAATAAACACAAATAAACACAAAAAGTATTACGCTTAAATACGTTTTGTTTTGTTTTATTTATTTTAATAATTTTCTCTTTAATCTTGTTTTAAAACTTTTTTAACTTTTTTAACTTTTTATAATTTTTTACAAATTCAGTACGTGCCCTCCAAACATTTCCACATACATGCATCTTTTTACTTGAAAATAGTCTCAAGTAAACCCCTCCTCAAACTTCTAATATATATATATATATATTTTTTTTTAGTTAAAATAAAATATAATAAAAGTTTTGAACTTCAGATTTTGTGTTTCTGTCAGTTGAGTGCAAGAATCAGTTCAAGAGAACATTCTGTGTGATCTGGCAACAAGCATTTCCAGTAGATTATAGTGCTGTTTGATTATTGTTTAGTGTTTTTCCCCATAATTAATCACGCTAAATTAAATTGACAACTCTAGTTAAAAGCATTATCTTTTTTTAATTGAACCAACTCAAACTGGCCCCTCACAGGCTTTTAAAAGTAAGTGCCAAATAGATCTGAACAATGCCCGACAAAAAAAAAAAAAAAGACAGAATGAAGTAAATTTGGGCATCGGTGCTGTTTTTGATGTATTTGGGGGAGGTGAGTTTACACACTCTTTGCCAAATCAAATTGTGCCTTTGCGGGCCACTTCCAGAGCTTTGATAGTCTCAGCAGCAGGGGAGGACAAGAGAAAATGGGCATTTATTCACTGGGCTTTGAAGAGAGCTGTAAACAATCAGCCCAACGGTGAGGCCAGAACCATGAGACCTGGCAGAAGGAGCTGGAAGCGCGAGTCTGAGCGAGGGCAGCTGCCATAATGTCTTACAGAGAGCCCAGGGCCCCAAAACACACACACATACACATACTGGCCACTCAAAGAACTGTCTATCCCATTCACAAGCACCCTAATCCTCTCACTCTCCCATTGCGCGAATGTCTGCCTAAATGGCAGCCGTAGTCCATCACGAGCCAACGGGACTCTGTTCCCATTGAGTCCTGAAAGAGAAACTTAACTTCACTGTGTCACACTTGAATGTGCCTTTGGTTCTGTCATTATGAGGAAGCCATTGACTCAATATGGCCCTCGGACAAAGACATCCCAGGCTCTGTATTGTGGGGATTGGGTGAAGTAAGTATAAGCTCTTAAGCTCGGGCCATTTTTTTTTTTTTTTTTTTACACCTGGAGTTGATTTGAAGCATATGGGCCTTTGATAAGCCAACAATTGCTCATTGATATCACTTGATGTTTGTCCTACACAATGTTCGGATTGTTAACCGAAGAGGAGATTAGCCTGGTCGTGTCGCCACTGGGTACGACAATATGGTAAATGATATGGAAATTGTGTGTTCGCTGAGGACAAAACGGTTCAGGATTTTGAAGAGTTCAAATGAGGGCGGACGTTTTGCTCCTGCACCTGTTACTTTCTCACTATTAATACACTCTGTGGGTTTCAGTTAAATCATTTACATTTGAGTGTGTGTGTATGTGTGTGTGTGTGTGTGTGCTCCAGGAGCAGTGCTCACCTGTCACGATTCCTGATTCATAGCTGTCCAACATGTCGGACTGCATTATTTCAGATATTATTGCCTATTTGTGTTCTACTAGACTTGATTGTTATGAGATGAACTCTATTGACAGATTGATAGACCTGTTGTCAGACTTGTTGTGAGCTCTGATGTTGTTAATCAGTTGTATACTCTATATGCTCTTGTTGAACCTGTATGCGTGTACAGTACTAACAATTTATGTTAAAAACTGTCACGTGGGAACCGGAAGTTACTGAGATTTTTATTTCAGTATGTTTATGGATTTCTAACTGAAACAAAATATTAAGTTGGGGAAGGGGCTTTCTTTTGCGCATCATTCCCTCATTGTTAGAATACTGTGACTGATGCTAACAGAGAAGGACCACCACTTCAAACTATGCAGCAAATGGTCAGATTTTGATAAAGCTTAGGATTAACTTTCACTGATTAATTGTTCACCTAAAGAATAACAATGAGCTAAAAACATTGTAAATTTTAATTTCACATGGACTTTAATAATGGAATTTGTGTAGAAACACTACATTACCCATGATGCAGTAAAAAAAAATTCCACCAATCAAAGAGTTGCAGTGGGCAAAGCTCCGCCTGCTCAATTAAGTACTGCAAATGACTTATACGTGACTGTTGTTTGTTACTGATGCTTCACAGTCCTGCACTAATGTCTTTTTGTCCTATTTTTATTTTCTCTTTTGCTTTCAGATGTAATTGATGTAAAAATGTGATTTTCTTTGTAGCTGGTTGGTTCTTGATTTATAATGCTTTAACAAAGACTTCTTAAAAGTACCTACTGTATGGGGAAAATACTTCAGCTGTGTGAAGATTGTGAAGCTTTAAAAGAGGGGAAAAAATAGAGGTCCATTATTCATCATGTGCTTTTTAAAAGTTTCAATAAGTGGTTTTCACAACTATGCCAAAAAAGAATTTCGGTTCACCAAAGAGCTTTTCAGTTTGGAGTACATAAAAGTACAATTTCCTTTAGTGGGAAAAAAACAGTTTATAGACCTAAATATAAAGACAAATTACATACTTAAAAAAAACATTTTCTACTTTTTAGAATGGGAAGGTTGCAGCAATGCTAAAGGTTTAAAGGTTTATGTAATCATTGTTGTAATGAACAATTAGTTTTAAAGGCATTGTTTGTATTTTATATGTACATATATAAATATAAATCTATATAAATAATTTTGTGATAGTTGAGGGCTCAACTATTCCTTTTAGAGTACATGTTTGAAAATTTAATGTAAAAAAAAAGTGATAACTCAATGACTAAACATTCATTTTGGTTTTTATTGTGCAATTATTTTTTAAATAAAATGTGAGTTATCTGTTCTTGCAGGTGATCTATTCTGTGTTTGCCAATTCTTCGATAAGAATTGGCAATCATAGTGGGTGTGACACCTTATTTTGAATGGTATATTTTAAAATATAAGATTTTATAATGCGTTACAATGATCAACCAAATACCACTAATATTTTTACTGTATTTTCTTGTTTTTACGAGTGAAGTACAGTGATTATGTCTGCTAAACAAAATAAAATAAAATATTAAAATTTAGTAAAAAGTATGAAAAGTGCAACATGAATATTTTCTGTATTTACATGCTTTATTGATACAGTCAGTTTTTAATAAATCGATTAAGCTAAAATTAAATATAAATATATAAATATTTTCCAGTGATGGGTTGCAGCTGGAAGGGCATCGCTGTGTAAAACATATGCTGGATAAGTTGGCGGTTCATTCCACTGTGACGACCCCAGATTAATAAAGGGATTAAGCCGAAAAAGAAAATGAATGATACATATAACTATTAATTTTATTATTAGAACACAAGTATTTCAGTATTTTTCTGTTTTGCAGAACAGTGAAAAGTGCAAATAATAGAACAATAGCTTTAAGGAATGTGAATGTCTAAAAAATCTGTATTTATGTTTATCATTAATATTTTCTAGAAGGACAGGTGGTGTTCTTCCATTTAAAAGGAACAATGATTCATTTTTTGGGCATACTGTATGTAGCATGCAGATTACAATGATTTACTGTACAATGAAAAACCTAACACAAAAGAAATGCTTATAAATGATAAACCTGAGTTGTTGTTTTTGTATTATTGCATTCCAATACACTCTTCAGTCTGAGTGTTTTGGTTACAATTTGGTTCGCATACCTGGATTTAGCTGTTTGCTTCTGTGCTTCTGTGTCTTTGTGTGTTGCTTTGTATTTGAGTTTGACACATTGCTGTTTGGGTGCATTTGATTGTGTGTACTGTTCCGCTCAGGGTTAAATGTGTGCGTATGTGTGTCTCTGCATGTGTGGAGCCTGGTGGCACATTCGGGGGGGCTGCTCATCTACTCCGCGCCATGCCCCATCAGCTCCATCAGGATGTGGGAGAACAAAGCCTGTACATTTCCACAGCCACGCGCCTGCAGGGAGAATACTCATCATAATTAGCCCAATGATGAGGCGCTGTGATGCACTGCACAGCAGGGCCCTGTCTCAGTTTCTCTCTTTTTTTTTCTTTTCTCTTTCTCATTTTCTTCTTTTCACTTTTGTGGTCTCTGAGGAGAAAAAGGAAGGAAGAGAATAAAAGAGATTATTTTAACTTGATGTTGTTTGCTAAAAAAAATGCTTTTTTTTCTTGTTGCATCTAAGTTATGATGTGATATCATTGTGATACTTATTATTTATGTATAAAAATATACATAAAACAAGAATTGTAAATCCAGTGACACAAATATTCAATTATATAATATTCAATATATGTCATTTCAGTTTCACTACATTTAGGATTTTTGTTTTATTCTGTAAAATACTGATGACATTTCGTCTCAACTTAAAAAAAGCTTTTTTTGGCAAAACTAACAAATAAGATTCCTTGTATTCATAAATGTTTACTTTATATAAATTTTAGACAACAACAATACTCAACTTTAGATGAGTTAATAAATCAGTATTTTGTGGAAGAACCCTGATTTTCAATCACAACTAAGCAAAACAGTTGTTATTCTGTCACATTTTATAAAACCTGTTATATTTTACAGAACAAAAAACCTCTAAATAATTTGTTCATTCATTCATTCATTCATTCATTCATTCATTCTGCTTAGTTCCTTATTTATCAGCATTCGCCACAGCGGAATGAACTGCCAACTCTAAATTACTTATTTGAAATTTGGAAGACCTTTTTAAACAAGAATTAAAAAATAGAACATTTTTACTCAAACCCATAAATTATGAATCTAGAAAAATTGAGAATATTTGAATGGTCTCTACATATTTTTCCATACAGTCTTTTTTTAATATGTAAAATTATCAAAGCTAAATCCCACGTGACACGTTTCAAGTGTTCCAGAAATGTACAGTAGGATTTTGCATTATTATTGAGAAAATCCTGACCTTAGCTGTTTATCTTTGTGCATGTCTATGCATTCATAAATCTCTTCACTCTGACTCATTGAGAAAGCACACAGCAGAAGCGTTTTATGAATCAACATTAATAAAACCTGAAACACTAAAATCCAGACACCAAATAATAATAATAGTAACTTCTTCACTGTTGCACAGAAAGTGAAAAATTGTAACAAACACTAAGGGTATATTTACAACAGAGAGGTACATGAATGGTACATGAATGAGTCTATATTTTGTGTTGATTTTCTATTTCTCTTGATGTTGCACAATTGTGTGTGTTTTTTTTTAATTCAACCATGTTTATAGAAATGTGCAGTCGTGACGAAAATAAAAGTTAAGAGTAAACATTTTGTTAATGAAATCATTTAATTTAACTAAACTTTGTTGTGTACACCTACATCTGAAATAGCTAGCCTACATGATATCACAAGGGGCTACTCTATGCATTTTTAAAGCTATTCACTGCCATATTATGGACGAGCACGAGCATTTTCTCCTACATTTTTTTTTTACCTCATACGAGGAGCATATGGAACAAAAATTTTTAATCGATCATTTTTTTAATATGTCAAGAAAGCTTTGACCCACAGATGGCGCTGATCACATGAACAGGCTTTCAGTTATCTTATTATAGTCGTTGTTTGTTTGCTAGTAGCTTGATGGCTGAAACCTGGACGAGGGTGAACGACCGCAGGACATTTATCGTCTGACAAAGTAAGCTACACGTTTTTCAACAACTCACCTTAAAGGCAAGTTCAATTTTTTCACTTTTGTTTTTAATGTTGGCTGTATTTTTTGTTGTCTCTCCACATCTTCTGTCTTAAGCTTTGAATTCGAGTCCAGGAAAAAAGACAATCGTTTATTAGTGAATTAAAATTGTTGGTCTTTAAAGTGTGACATATTGGACACAGTTATTAATGATCATCCAGACGTGGCTTAATTTGCAAATTTGTAGCCCTTTGAGAAGTCACACATAGCATGTTCTGTTAATGTTCGGCTATATCTATGGCCTCATAATAATAGATTGATTTTGTCAGGCGATTTGAGATTGTATGTCCACAAACGTGGGCAAACTGTCACGTAATAAACTAAATATTCATGAAAAACATCCTATTTAAAAGACGCCAATTTAAAATGCTCTTTAAATACTTCATAAACTTTATGTAAAGCTCAAAGCATCAGTCATTTACACTCATAAATATAATTAAAATAAATTTGTTGAACTGTTGGATTTTTGTTAATGGCATTTAATGTGGTATACATATATTTTTTTGTGAATTATATATCATGTTAATGTCCATGCATCATCTTTTGTAATATTAATTTAGATTTTTACCGCCAACTTGTGCATATATTTTGAGGTTTCAGTTCAGAATTTCTGTTTCTGTTTCAGTAACCTGGTCTCTTTTCCGAAATTATATCACGGCAACTGCAATTAGACAAGGGACATAAGCGTTTTCAAGGTATAGCGCGGTTTGGAAAAGACAAGGTTTTAAAACCACCAAAATATTTTGCAATACCGTTCCTATATGGTTTATATAAGATTTTTTATGTATTTTTTTATTCAAAGATATCTAAAAATGCCGTTTTAAATTATAAACAAATGTGTTTTTGAAACTAATGAAGACAGCAGGAGTCAATGATTCATTTGAAATATTTAGCCTGACATGTTTACAGTGCCAAAATATTTTAAATGTCTCTTAAAAATAAAATATATTGTGTTCAAAGGGGAAAAAAGGTTTTTGTTTTTTACCCAGACATTTAAAAAATATATATTTTAGAGCAGTAATCACCGTACAATACTGTGAAACCGTGATATTTTATCCAAGGTTATCATACCGTCAGAATATTACACCGGCCCATGCCTAACTGCAATTCATGTCAATTATAATATTATTCAAGGTGCAATGAGTGTGAAGTTATTCATTTTGTACTAATGAATGTAGAATTGTTTGCATTTGGCTCGTTTGCCAGAAGTAGGTCACATGTGGAAAACAAACTCATTTGAATGAGCGAAATGTACATTTGGAGTCAGAAATTAGGGCGGGTTTGTTATGGAATCACCTTAGCGATTAGCAGCCTCTCCACCTGGAGCAGTGGCACTATGCCCAAGTGTCGTTCGCCAGTATGTTTCACTACAAAACGACACTCCTTTCGAGCCTGAAAACAGTGCTGTTTACACTCATTAAATCTGCATTTCATTACATATCATCGAAAGCTAATGGTTAGACAATAAAGACTACAGCCGTTATTGTACTGGAAGTCACTTTAGATAACAGCGTCTGCTAAATGACAAGTAACCATGATGACAGAGATTGTCAGCAGCAGGATTTACTTCATTGAGAGTGGACAAACAAGACTTTCGGGGCGAATCGAAACGCAAGGCCCCTATAAAACCAGAGGCGTTCAGTCTGCTAAAACGCTTCACTCTGTTTTACACGCCAGTTACATAGCTTTAGCAGTGTTTGCCCTGGAGATATTAACAATTAATTTGGTTCTGTGTAATTCATAATTTTGTCATTCCTTCAGTGTTGTGACTTTTCAGTTCACTTGGATAGTAGGAATGGAAGCTGTTATTATGGTTTCTGGGGTCTGCATGTGGTTTGTTACTGAGTTTGATTAATGCTGTCTAGGCTGAAGGCAGTGGGTATTGTTTAAAAGAGTTGTGTTAGATGGATCTGAGAAGTGAGGATGGAGTTTGGCAGAGATGTTTTGGCTGTGTGTGGTAGTGTAGAGTGATTGGTGCAAAGTAATACATCAGGATGTGAAGCTCAACGGATTCAAACTTCATGCTTGCATTTATGTGATTGAATTATGTGAGGGTGGATTTTGTGTAAATGAACATTATACACTTCAAATGCATTTTATTTTTCTTTTAAAATACTTAATGTTTTAGAGAATGTTTACATACATGACAATGTTTTCTAAATGATCCGCGATTGCGCACGTCAGTGAAAATAACAAAAACACAGATGCAAACCGTTGCTCTTCTGTTTGTGAAGTAGAATGAACGTATAATATGCATTCTCATCACATTACTGCTATATCACAATATCACATCATGTTTGTAGGTTACACTGAATGTTATGTTTTATGAGGTATCAGTTTTAAACTTGCGTTTTGATACGTTTTCAAGACTTCGCATTTTCAGACCGCTGTTGTCATGTAAATTAATAATCAAGCACATAAATATTGGTATTGGCTGATAACTGCTTATTTTTAATGTTATCACTATTGGTGTGTTAAAGGGGTGGTCCACTACGATATCATATTTTAAACTTTAGTTAATGTGTAATGTAGCTGTGTGTGAACATAGACAACATCTTGGAATGTAATACGCTAAGTCAACGCAAAGGCTTTTACAGAGCTTAGCTCTAGAGTTATAGCAGAGAAAGCTATAATGCCATCCGAACGCTGCTATTTCCAGATCTTGTTCTGGTTCTGTATTTGTGCTTCCAAAGGACACGACACAAAGAGAGAAGTGTTTACAGTTTTTTTTTTTAATTGTGTTCCAGAAAATTATAAAAAATATATAGCTAGCATTTGACAATGGACAGCTTCCAGAATCTCTTCCAGTTAAGTGCTGGATTCAGCTTAGAACTCCTTAAAGAAGGAGCAGCTCCAACCATAATAGAAGAAGCTGTGGATTGTGAGATACAACTTGTAAGTATTTATATTTGTTGAAATTGATCCATTACATGCATAGTTTCTAGCATTAACGGTATGTAAACAATGGGAAATGCTGTTTGTGACTGTTAGCAATTTACCTATGAATTCATATTTATCCGTCAAACCGCTGTAAACACCCACAGTTTCTTTCTGCAGCCACTTTCCATGCTGTTCGGCTCTACTCTAAAAAGTAAACTCACAAAAGATATGTGAACGTTTTATATTACTTTCACATGCTTATTCTGAATATATTTAAAAGACACATGTCAGATTTTATTTTGGAGAGCAGGCATGAGGTTCAGCTGTGTCCTCTGTGTCATTTTCTGCCTGATTCAGGCACAAATCAGTCTGATACAGCTAACAGCTGCTCTGACTGTTTACACAGCACAAAAGCATGTGCTTGGGGAGGGGTGACGCTTTTCCTCGTGACTTGAAGCCGATTCGCGAATCACAGCACAATTTGTTAGCTGACCAATCAGAGCATCTTAAGGGCGAGCCTTTCGGAGGAACTAGAAAATATGACAGTCGTTTTCATGTTAGCTAAGTAGCTGTATATAATTAAAGTAAGATGTCTGAAAAAATTACTTAAAATAAAACAAAGTTTTTCAAATGAAGCATGAGCACACATTGCTTTGAAATTAAAAACAACCAAGCCCTAAAATTACACTCTGGATCACCGCTTTAAGAAAACAACTTATCAGCCTTTGGAATTTATTCACCTTGAGAAGTAGAGGACATAAGTTACCGTTTGTAAATTATTTTTAGAATTTATTTATTTATTTATTTTTGCTGTTTCCTGCAGCTATTTTTGGGAGGGCTTTTTTTGTTATAGGCTCAGTAAAACTCAAATAAAGACTTTTATTTGTTCGCCAATTTTTGATTTCCAAATAAAGAGGTATCATCATGGGTATCATAATGTATTTTATAACAGCGTGTAACTATTGGATTTTTTTATCTGTAATCAGTCTCAAAATTGTTTTTCATTTGTGTTGTTAACGCAGAAAAAAGAACTAATCAATTGGAGTTCTTCATTAACTCTTTTATTGGGCAAAGAACCATATTTCTTAACTTCAGGTGATTAATTATACATTTTTAAATTTAATTTCTTTTCATAATTTCCAGTAGCATTTCAAGGTTTTTCAATGAGTTCAGGGTTAATGAATCAGACTCATGTCAGAACATTTCAGTACTGCATTCTATATGACAAAACACCATGATTGACCAGGCAGAATGACGTGCAATATGTAGCAATGTATTTGCCTCTATTTATGTTGCGCTGTGCAGATAAACAGGTGGAGCTTTCTTTTGCTGCAAGGTCAAACCTAATCAGAGCTTCAGTGTATGTCTTGAGCGCTGAGGCATGTGTTTTTAAATTTTCCTGTGCTTGTGTGTGTGTGATGTGTGCACATCCGCATGGATGGACCATATGGGCCCGGGAGGAGGTTTCTGCTGGGCAGAGCTGACAGGCCACCAGTATGGCCTTGTGCTGTGGTCTGGGTCGCTCCAATGCTCATCCTTCCAGCCCCTGCATAAACACACTGACACACACACACACACACGGCAGGGTCCTCTCGTGGCCCAGGCAGATGGCACCCCTTGCCCACATGCCAGGAAAAAGCATGCAAATTAAAGGTTATACCCAGCAGGTTTGAAGCAGTGCCAGCACGGGGTGGCGCAGCAGCTCTAGCCCACCTGCTTCTCAGCCTGGAGACATCTGGCTCGATTTTGTGGAATGAGCACAACGCTGAGAGGAATAACTGTCATCTGTTCGGCTCGTTCTAAGGAGGCCGTGTTGAGCGTCTCCCCGCACCACGAGGAGGATGTTTTCACTGCTTTAAAAGATCTCATTAGTTTTCAACTACAGTTTTTAGTTGTGCCAATTTTGCGCACATGTGCATCAGGCAGCTCTAGTTGTTTTCACTATAAGTGGAACCGGCGATGACTTGTTTGTTTTGGATTTTTTTCAGTCAGTTTGTAAATGATTTTGGAGGAAGTAAGATCTAAATATTTCCTTGGAGTTTCTTGAAGTTAAGATTTTAATGGAAAACTCCACTTAAAAAAAAAAGTCAGCCAGAGTTGAAAAGTTTTACCATTTTTTTTGGTATATTCAGCCAATCCTTGGGTCTGGCAGAAGCACTTTTAGCTTAGCTAAAAGTGAGTAATCATTGAATAGGACCATTAGCATCTTGCAAAAAACTTAAAACAAAGAGTTATGGCTAACCATGACTGCACCATGTGCAATGAAATTATGCAGCAAACTGAAAAAGTAACTTGGTAAAAGTAAAATCATTGACAAGTTCCTTGATTATTACATTGGAACCAAGACTATAGAATGCACAGGATGTGTCACTTGTATAGTTTTGTATGGGGAAAAGTCTAACGGTCAATATGGAGAATTAAGCCCTGCCTATCAGTACAGGAGCTAATCATCGATCGCTTGAACCAGACGTGTGCTTTTACGTCAACAAATGCACTAAAATCTCAGTGAACCCTTTCTTCATAGGCATTAGAAATATATCCACATAAAGCTTGAAATCTGTATGAAACAAATGCGAGGTACAGTCTGTACTTTCAAATGCACATTACATGACAATAGTAATCGTAAGTAAACAAAGAGTCGCTGTAATTTCTGAAGAAGATTTGCCATCAAGACCAAGATGTGAATTACTTCAGAAGAGCAGCACCATCTGATGATTATCCAGCGGATGATAATGTGTAGAACGGCCGTAAATGAGGGTGGTGTTGGGATCTTGTTCTTTTCGAGTGTGCATGCGCATTAGCTATGGCAACCTGAAAAAAATGCAGATTTTGCGTGATTAGAATGTTTAGAAACAAAACTTATAAGCCAGTTGTTGTTTAACATTATTGGTGATTCCAAATATGTAATGTAATCGTAAGCCTGGCTAACAGTATTGGAGAATTTGATGTTTCCCCATTCAGACAGAATACCCGAGCATAGTGCCCGAGAGGCGTTTCAAAGATTTCTTCTAGAAAATTGCAACTTTTTCAATTTCAATTGGTCTTAGTACACTATTTAACTTTACAAGAGTCAAAACTCTTTTTTTTTTTATGTTTTGTAGAAGAGGCTAATGGTCTTATCCGATTCAATGATTTATGCTAAGCTAAACTAAGCTAAAAGTGCTCCCGCCAGATCCGGAAATCTGGTGAATGAAATAAAAAATGGTAAAATAAATAAAAAAATTCTTTAGAAAACATCAAAGTTTCTTTATTGGGGTGTATTTAATTTTGGCTTCCAAATATGTAAAAAAATTAAATTAAATTAAATATACATTCCCAGAAAAGTTAATAATCAAACTCAAAACAGCTTGGCTTCCAAATGTAAAGTATATCAATATCATTCACATTTTGATATCAGTTTGTTCCTAGTTCATTGGAACTTTAATCAAGCCATAATGTTCTTGTGCTGTGTTGTTGATTCAGTAAAAGAATCAACCAATTGGAGTCATCAGTTCTCACTCTTCAGAGACTTTCTTTTTAGTTCAATTCAATTCACCTTTATTTCTATAGCGCTTCTACAATGTAGATTGTGTCAAAGCAGCTTCACATAGACTATTATAGTAAATTGAAACCGTGCTAGTCGAGTTTTCAGAGTTGAAGTTCAGTTTAGCTCAGTTCAGTGTGGTTTAATATTCACTACTGAAAGTCCAAACACTGAAGAGAAAATCCATCAATGCGCAGCTCTACAGGTCCCGAAATATGCAAGCCAGTGGCGAGGAAAAAACTTCACCAATTGGCGAAAGTGAAGAATTAAAAAAACCTCGAGAGAAACCAGGCTCAGTTGGACACGACCTTTTCTCCTATGGCCAAATGTCTTGAGCAGAGCTGCAGTCTGGGCACCGGTGGCTGGAGAAGCGGGGCGTCAGCGAGACTCGTCTGTCTGTTTTTAGTGACTTCTTGTTTAGGGTATTTAATCACAGTTTGTAAATGATTTTGATAAAAAATAAATGTCTAGATGTTTCCTTGGAGTTTCATGTATTACTATTATTTAAAAACAAAGCATTGCGTTTTGTTTTAAAGTCATTCTCTGGGAAAATCAAATCAGGATTTATAGCTATAATAAATCTATGTAATATTGGCTTTCAAATACGAAGAGGTATCAGTATCAGTAATTTTTTTTTTTCATATCAGTGCACCCCTTAAATTGATGATGTGCACTAATGTTGATTCAGTAAAAATAACTGACCAACTGAAATCATAAACTGCTCAGTGAGACAACCTTTTTTTTTTTTCCACAAATGCGATCTTTCATCCGGGAGTCAGACTTTCATTTCACATGCGTCAGGCAGCTCTAGTTGTTTTTCTCTGCAAGTAGAACAAGTTTTTTTTTCTTCTCCAGGCTAGCAGTTCATGCTTGGAAAACATGGGTCCGCTGCCAGGTTGCCTTGTCTGCAAACACTGGCTGGAACAAAGCATTTGTGTTGTAGGCTTATGCATATAGTTGTGAGATCTGTGCTTAATTCTTTCTCAATATGCTCCTGGTGTTTATTTTAGCCTCTGAGGATTGAAATATCATGACTGAAAGCGAGTTCACACATGTTCTGATGTATTTTAGACTTTGCTGGATTTAATTACACTTTCCCCATGTACAGTATCTAAAGGATTTAACAGGTTCAGGGAGCTGATGACAAATTTACATAAGAGTGATGTTTTGGCAACTGTCCCATGACATGACATTTTTATTGACTTTGTCTTTGCATTTTTTAATCTTTCCATTCTTTGCACTGAAAAAAAAAATTATCCATTGGATTTACAATTTTTTTTAAGGTACGTTTTTGCAAACAATTTATATGGGATGTATTTACAAACCACTTAAGTTGAACATTACTAAATTGAGTTTATTTGTTTAAATTTAATCAATATAAATTGTTTGCAACCACTTATCATAAAAAATCCAGTGAATCCAATACATTTTTTTTTTCAGTGTGGCTCGTCATCCGATAAATCCGGTTTCGCATGTCACCGTAAAATTATACATTTAAATGTTATTTGTCTGGCTATTTAAAAACATATGAATGATGTATACAACAATTTTAATTAAAATGTTTTCAAAAAACAAAGCAGCAAACATATTAGGCCCCATTTACACTGCCAGTTAAATGTGACCCAATTCTGATTTTTTTTTTGCTCATGTGACACCGATCGGATCTGTTCTATGACCAAGAACGCATGCATTTGGATATTCAGAGATCGGTTTCAGGCCTCCTTCATATGTGGAAATAAATCAGATATAAATCGGATATGTGACATGTGGCTATCATGTAAACAGGCAGATCGGATTTATTGAGGCATTCCGTTTTGTACGTCATTAAACTGTGTGGAGACGCCGATGCGGTAAACAACAACAACAGAGGAAACATGGAGGAGGAAAGTGGCCAGTGGTCAACGGCAGAAGTTACCTGCCTTCTTGTCCTGTAGGGAGATGAGTCAGTAGAGGACACCATATATAAACTATTTGTGCAAGCTGCGATGCCCTCCTCCTACTGTACGCCTCAAAATCATTTTAAAGTTGGGCGAACTTCGCATATTTTGCAGAGCAAAAAGCAAGATAATTTCTTCCATCGTGGCTAGTGTGGCGCAGATTGTATAGCAAATGGGGCACAGTAAATTGTATGGCAAGTGGAAACACATGAATCGGATATTACTCACAATTAAAAAAAAAAACATGTAAACGGATGGGCAAAAAATCTAATATAGGCAACAAATCAGAATTGGGCATCAGGACCTGACAGTGTAAACAGGGCCTTAGATACTCTCAGTAACGTATAGTAAAGTATGCAATACTGCATTTTTGAACCAAGTTTTAAAAAATAAACAAACAAATAAATAAAATATTTATTTAAAATACTGTTAAGAGTGTTTTAATACTTTTTGGTAAATTGAAATAAACATAATTTTCATATTTTAAACTACAAGTTAAATTCCGATTGTATAATATAGTTGTAAATTTAATGTCTTTTGTCGAACTAATTAAGAGATTTTATATAATTTGCAAACACTATTTGTCAAGTAGCTGGAAATTTGGAAAAGCAATCATTTGATGTTTAAAAATCTTCAAATGACCTGCTAAAGCATCTAATAATCTTTGTGTTTATTCAGATTTTAAGTTATAACCTAAAATTTTGGTATTGGGAAATAAAGGTTAATGTTTTCATTTGTCAGCTTTCTTTTATCAAAGAACGTCAAGCAAACTTATGAAGGTCTCCAGCAGGCCCGCTTCTCTCGCTAGGGTTGTTACGGGACTATTTGACCCCTGCAGCAACCCCAATCTTACAGGGTTAAAGCCAGATGTGTTCCTTGAAAAACAGGCTTTTCACTGAAGTATTGTGTTTATATGTTTGTGTGGGCAATTACCTGTTCAAGTCATGACTGGGGCAGAAGGCCAGCAGGCACAAGTGTTTTCTCTGTAAATGTCTTTTCTCGGCAAAAGTTCTTCTTGTACCCTTTCAAGAACACATTTTCCAATTACAGTTTAATCTACATTGATGTACATGGAGAATTTTTTTTTTAACCTTCATCTATTCAGCATTTTGGCTGTGCTTTTGGCGTTTTGTCAAAAGGGTGTGTTTTTATTGAACTTGTAATCTATTTCTAAATTTTTTTTTTTTTAAGAATACTTACACTCAGGATCTATCTATACCCGTTGAAAAGTATTTAAACTGCAGTGTCATTTACGTGCTTTATTTAAAGGCGTCTGTTTTGTTCACAAGGCTTTAAAATTATTGTTTGTTTGATCTGAGTAAATAATCATAATAATAAAATAAATACAACAAAAATGATTTTTTTTGACTGTTAAATTTCCTTGTAGCCCTGTAAATTTAAATTGTGCAGTAATACATAATAATAATAATAATAATAATAATAATAATAATAATAATAATAATAATAATAATAATAATAATAATAGTAATAGTAATAATAATAATAATAAAATAATCATAATAATAATAGTAATCTGATCCTTGACTTTTCAAGGATTATAGTGATCAAGATTTAGTAAATTCTCTTAGCTTTTTTAGTATATGTAACTTTGCTTGGTATTATGCAAACAAACAGTAATTTAAAGGGTTAAAATCCTAAAATATTTGTTTTTGTAGTAGTAATCATCAGAGCTAATCATAAATCTATGTCAGTGAACGAAAGAACTATAAAAATATAATTTGACGCTTGCGTCACTCCCAAAATCCCACAAGCCGTGTGCCTCCATAACAAAATTGTGTGCAGAAACAATACAATATGTGAATGGCCGCAATCATTTGCGATCTCAGTTGATCATCTTGCACAGAAATGCTGGATTCACCTGATTTGTTGACAGTGGGTTGCGGATCCATTTGGCAGTTCGTGGGACTTTCACTTGACTTTCTCTTAACTTTTTCCCTTCTCAAAGAAACTTTCCAAAGACATCTGTTTCTTACACATTTTGCTGCTTGTCGGTTAAATTTTGATGCTTAAGTCACCGAGATTTAACCTAGAGAATACGGGCATTTTTCAAAATAAAACATTGTTTAGACTCGATAAAAACAAATAAAGCGGAAATAATTAATGATTATAGCAGCAGCGGGTTATTCATATACAGAATGTCTGTGAATTTACTGGCAGTAGCAAGTCTCTGTATACTTTCTCTGCCATAATAATCAAAGCAGCAGCAACAGCATAGCAGATCTATGCCACCAAGACCAAACACATCAACATTGCCATATACATATTCATATACTAAATCCTGAGATTCGTGAGGACAGAAATGTACATTCCAAAATATAAAACAATTAGAAATTCTTTAAATAAATACTATTAATAAAAAGACTACTATGATTGATTATTATAAAGTATCCTCTGGCTGGCTCTTTGTGTCTATGACAGGCTAAAAAATATTTTTCTGTGGTTTATATTTGACTAGAGTTCTCCCATGACATGCTTTATTTTTTCTGTATTTGTTTTTGAGGTCTCTCTTGTTCTCTCTCTCTCGCCCCACCATTACTTTCTTGAACCTCTTGTCTCATTTGGTCTCGTCTTGTTTGTGACCAATATTGACTCTTGACTCAAATCCTGAGTTTTGGCCAATATAGACCTGCCTAAGTCTCAAAATAGTGCAAAATCAAATGTTTATGTCATATTTCCCCCCTTATATTTTCCTTCGATGTATATTTTGAAGTGGCGGTGATGGCCAAACTGCTCAATAAGTGTCTGACTCAACCTGCAGTTATGAGTATGAGAGCACTTGTTTGAGATTGAAAAGTAAAAGCAAAATATTTTCACAATGATACAATTACACCAGTTTAGCCCCACATTTCTTTGAAACCTTTTATCATAAATCATTTTCCATGTTTAGATTGCTAACTAGAGCAATCCATCTATTTCGTCTCTCATTGCCGCTGCTGCTGTTTGCTTACCACGTGCTGGCCTGTTTCTCCTCAGTTGCACCCTCTGCACTGCGTATCTTCAGACCACTCTGCTCCATCTGACTACCCGTGTGTGTGTTAGCGTGTGCACTGGTTTTGGTGGTTTACAAGGACATAAATATGAATAATGACATGGGTATGACCTACTGTAGGTATTACAACATTGCAGCTGTTTATGAGGACATGCCTTATGTTCTTCTAATTCAAAACACTTGCAGATCCTGAGATGGGAAAACTTCAACCTTTGACATCAATAGTAATTGTTTTTCTATGGAAGTAAGTGGTTACATTTTTTCGTCTTTCTTCAAAATATTTGCTTTTGTCTTCAACAGAAGAAGTTCATTCATAAAGGTCTGGAACCACTTGAGGGTGAGTAAAAAGTGAGTAAATTGTTTTAGAGTGAATTTGATTTTGAGTGAAATATCTCTTTAATGGCATCTTATGACATTTACAGTTTGGGTTTAGGGTGAGGTAAGGCTATATAATAAGCATTTTTACTGTATAAAATACATTACGCCAATAGAGAGTCCTCATAATCCACCAATACCAACGTGTGTGTGTGTGTGTGTGTGTGGTTGCGACAGAGTGCATGCCATACTCTAGGAGATCCTATGTGTGTGTGTGTTTTGATGGTAAATATTACCTACAGAAAGCTTTTGGCTTGTGTGCTTTAACATAGTTTGTTTAAAGTCACGATGAAACGAAAGTAAAGGGCATTTCTTATATAGACTATAAATATTTGTCATTTTAAAGGTTCGAGACGCCCTGGAGTACTTTTTTGAAATTTTAACTGATTGTGTTTGTGGAGCATCAGTTAAGACAACATTAGCACCTGTCAGCTTTAATTGCAGGGACAAACTGGATAATTTTGAGCTTTTGTCAGCTAACTTCATCTTCCAGGTTTAAAATAATTTTTTGGACGGGATCAAAATCATCGTTGATGTAGCACGAATCTGCTAGTGTGGTGATGACGCATCGGTTTCTCATTATTGACTAGGTGAGACTGCGTCCATGTACGGCACCCAGTATTTAGCAGTTCATGAAGGGTCGTATGTGTTTGTTTCCATTAATCACAGGGTTTATTGCATGTTTCCCCCCACGATGCTGTCATGGCTGATACAGTAAAGCTGTTGGTTTGCAACAAGCGTTTTTATCGGGAGAGCTGTACGAAAATTAGATCCGTGCTGCTGTGTTTGCCTATGTTTAAAATTCTTCAGATTACCGGCAGGGCTAATGGTTTAAATAGATAGGGAAAGAGACCTTCTGCACTGCTACCCACTGTTTCTGCATTCAGACCCGGGGATTGAGGATTAGAGAAGTCCTCCTCATTTATAGTGTTTATGTAAACACGATTATCTTTATGATGATAGAACAAATAGTGGTTATGTGTGTATGAAATTACGAATAACAAATGTAGCAGGACATTGAATTACTGTTTATTTCTTTGCATTTTAACTTTGTAAACTATAAAATCATGGGTCTCCTCACCGTTTTTGTCTCATTTTGTGAGCCAACTGACAACAATTGTTCGCTCCACTCTTTTTCTCCTGCTCTGTCAGACATGCATACTCCTCCCTCTGCTTGCAGTGCTCCTTGCCTATCTTGGAGCATTTTTGAAAAAATTATAGGTTTACTTCGATGTAGACTTGAACCAAAAGGGTGGGTTTCATGACCCTTTAATAATTGAAATGATCTAATAAGTAAGTAACTCATATAAAAAAACACATTATAATATTTTATATATATTATAATTGTATTTCATAATGTAATCCCTAAACTCAGTTATATCATTTAAAATGACTCTGTTTTTAAAGTTTTCAACTTGGTTTTATTATGGGCTATTATTTAGTAAGCCTGATGATATCAAATGCCTTGTCATGATTATGACCACTCTTAAAATGCTGGTCTTGATAACCATTCCAATTTGTTGAGATATTACACTGTTTTGGGTGACAAGCATAATTGAATTTTAAGGTGACCAATGGCTGATATCCGCATTTACACTATACTTAAACAACCCAAGGTACATGCACTGAAACGGTGCGTATTTGCAATGGATGTAGACAAAATAATAATAATACGAGTATCTGCTTTCATCTTTAAAAGTCAACAAAACATACTGGAATCAAATATAATCAAAACATTTTTCAGATTTTGTTAGCATACTTTGCTAGTTTTGTGGTGAACAATTCATCTGTGCATGTCATATTAAGGAAAAAAAGAAATCGTTTGCTCTTGTAATCTAAAATTGAAATCTGAAAATGCACTTACTGTTTGTTTTCAGTTAAATTTTCCGATAACGTCTGTCTGAGCTATTGGGCGTGGTTAACATACCTAACCACGCCCCTTCAACTGTCTGTTTCGACAGCGCTATAAGAACAAACAAACATGCAGGAGAGCAGGAGGTGTCTGTTAGGTTGTAGTAACTCTCCCGAAACCATTTTCCTGATCTTTCTGAAGAAAATGCCTACTTTAATACATCCAATCAGCTTGCTGTAGAAAAAAACAAGCCACGCCCACTGTTTTCTCATTTTACATTCCATTTCTCTAGGAACTGCGTCACAATAGGAGTTTAACATGACTTCACTGTGTTTCTCGTCTTTCATTACACCATTGAAAATAGTTATGTGATGTTGGTTGGTGTCCACCCAAGAGGACATCATTTGCCTTTTCAAGTGAAGTACAACTCGCATTGATGGGAATACCAAGTCTGTATGTTTACAGATACATGTATCTAAGTTATTATCACAATATGTCGGCCGACACTGCAATATTTGAATACACAATAGACATGTTGCAGAATGTGCAATTTTAAGTTAACCTCAGAGCTGAGCAGACACAACAGTTTGAAAAGTGATTTGTAGATTAATTAAAGTTTAATAACTGAGTAAATTCATTTGCTAGTTGTTTTGAGGCCTGTTTCTGTATGAACATTTGAAGCGGGTCTAAATGCATTTAGGAACAAATAATGATAACGATTGTAGCTTTAATTGTACTTAATTTATGAAGCGAATACCACACACTGTGATATTTATTTTACATTAGATTCTTCAATTTCTGTAACTGAATCTCTTTTCTTTATATGCACAAGAATACAAAACATTGGAATAAAACAGAAATATAAACCACAATTTGCAAAAACCCAAAAGTCTTATTTAAAGCCTCTACCTAAATACTACCACTACTACTACTACTATTACTACTACTACTACTACTACTTCTAATAATAATAATAATAATAGTAATAATAATAATAATAATAATAGGGTGACGCGGTGGCTCAGTGGTTAGCACTGTTGCCCCACAACAAGAAGGTCGCTGATTCGAGTCCTGGCTGGGTCAGTTGGCATTTCTGTTTGGAGTTTTGTGTGTTCTCTCAATGTTCGAATGGGTTTCCTAGAGTGCTCCGGTTTCCCCCACAGTCAAAAGACATGCACTATAGGTGAATTGAGTAGACTAAATTATCTGTAGTGTTTGTGTGTGAATGAGTATGGATGTTTCCCAGTACTGGGTTGCAGCTGGAAGGGCTTCCGCTGTGTAAAACATTTGCTAGATAAGTTGGTGGTTCATTCTGCTGTGGCGACCCCTGATAAATAAATGGACTAAGCTGAAGAAAAATGAATGAATGGAGAATATTATTATTGTTATTCTGATTATTATTATTATTATTATAATGATGATGATGATGATTATTATTATTATTATTGTTATTATTAAGACAATGATAAAACAGTTTAATTACAACAAATACTAGATTATAGCTAAAAGTGAATAATGAATACACAAATGACACATACACCTAACAATAAAATAATTTCAAAAAAATGAACATACAATAGAATTATCCATTCATTTTTCTTTTTGGCTTAATCCCTTTATTAATTATTAATCCCTTTTTGGGATTGCAACAGTGGAATGAACCACCGACTTATCCAGCTTGTGTATTACGCAGTGTTTTTCCCATCACTGGGAAACATCCATACACACTCATTCACACACATACACTAAGGGCCAATTTAGCTTACCCAATTCACCTGTACCACGTCTTTGGACTTGTGGGGGAAACCGGAGCACAAGAGGAAACCCACACCAACAGAGAGAACATGCAAACTCCACACAGAAAAGCCAACTTACCCAGCCGAGGCTCGAACCAGTGACCTTCTTGCTGTGAAGCGATGTAGAAATATAAAATATAGATGTATTACACATCTATGTTTTATCATTGCATAAAAATAATGCTTTTATTCTAGCTCTATCTTTGCTCTGTTGTTTTTATCTTTGCTCATAATTTGTGTGTTTTATGCAGACGCTTTCCCCTACAAAACCACCCTAATCAATCTGAAATGAATTGTTTTCAAGTAGAGCTATTCAAGAGTTCCGGTGAAATAGTTTATTGCAATATGCATTGCAGAAAAACAAAATATCAGAGTGAAAAAAATATGTATTTTCTCCATGTAGCCTGAAACCTAATTGAGAAAATCTGAGAACATTAAGTGTTTGTGTAGTTTTTACTGGATAGCACATTTGTATGTTCATATCCGATATTTGCCACGTACAGTAAGATGAAAAAAAAATATAGGATTTGTCTCACCTGAACCATTTAAATGTAAAATGTATGTAAAAGCAGCTCAAGTTATGTGTGTACTTGTAGAACTCATTTCCTCAGCGCTGTAACAGTAACACATTGTCTCTATAAAGAGGGAGAAGATGTCTGTCATTTTGGAGTGTGAATGTGTGTGTTTGTGCTCACAGTCAGGGTGTTATCCAATGCCGTTGTCTCTGTGCTCCCAGCTGTGATTGAGGGTGATTGAGCGTAGCTTTGATTGAAAGTGAAGTGAGCACTGTGTGATGTCCCATCTCTCGACCTCACGCTCCCCCTAGTTTGAGTGGGAGATGGAGGGGCTTAACCTCCCGCCCGGACCCTTAGCCTCTCAAAAGCTCACTATCATATCAACACTCCCGCTATGCGCACCCCGGGCCACCACGGACAATCGTGTATGTGTCCGCAACCAGTGTGAAAGGCCACTGTGGTTCTTCTCATCTGGAGATGCAAGCATCCGAACCCTCATTTTTCACACAGGCCATTGTAAACAGTTCGTGTACTGAGAGAATGAGGTTCCTTTTATTAGAGCTACATGATTAATCTGTTATAAACGGTGAACTTGAATTTCAGTTTTATTCCTAAATCTCATTTATAAACAATTCCAACGTGATGAAGGTGGCATTTGCAGTAGGGCTGCATGATGTATCATTTCTGCACCGATATCGCAATGTGTGAATCTGCAGTAGTCACATCGCAGGATTTGCAATGTCAAGCTGGAATTATAATTAACCAGGAGCCACAGTTCAGAGCACATGATTTGATTGCAAAAATTCAAAGGTGCAGTAGGTGACATAGGTAACATTTGTTTTGTTGTGTTGGTTGAAAGTATCTTCACATTCCAATAGTAATGACTAAAGTAAATTATCTAAATGTATTTATATGTATTTTATATTCTGGGTAGGGCGTAAGGCTACAAAAAGTTGGTCTAATTAAAATTTGTCGAAAGCCATGGCTGAAGTATTTCTTTTAGACAGGTAATGTTATGTTTTAAAAGTATTTTAGTCACACAAAGCTGATGTAGTTTTTGTTATTTTATAAATGGGTTATATGCACAGAAGTGTCATTCAGCCACTAAAATCATCTGGCAAAAGATTGATGTGACTATTTTCAGTCATATGGGACCATTTACTGCATCGATAATGTAGATTTTTATTTAGTTTAACCACAAAACGTCACTTAATAGCACTATTCTGCCTAGCCTGTTTTACCGAGGTAAAGTTGGCTTTATATTCACATTGGTTAATTTTTGATAAATGACAGCCTGTGACATGCTCCCTATATTGTTTACTATGCTACTTTGAATATCGGTCTGAAAAAGCATGTAAGTATGGCTTAGCAATAAATGTAATTCCTGCAGCCTGCCGGCCAACCACTAAGCATTCAGTAGTCGCTTTCGGACAAAGCGCGTGAGAGAGTGAGACCAGCGAGTCTTGCATGCTTGAAATATTACAAAATATGACAGGTTTTGCTTGCTGCACAACGGAAAACTTGCTAGATGTACAAGTTTTTTGTTCGGAATTGTAATATTATAAAGTACTATAAAGTTTTCTAAATGGCGAATGATCTAGTGGGTTGTCCACTGTCATCCGCTGTGTGTTTGTGAGGCTAAGTTTTCAAGTGAATTTAAACAATTTGCTTTACTCTGTAAAGTTTCAGCTCAAAATAGCTATCAGATTATTTATTATACCTTTTTAAATCTGGGATATTTGAGCTGTTCGCACATTGTAGCAGTTTTAGTTGCCTGTTCCTTTAGTGCGAATGAGCTGGTTCTCCTCGCCCACCGTTCCCACGTGTGTGTCAGAGCCAGAGATCTCTGTAGCCTTCCCGTAGATAAACAGCACAGTGACAGGCAAGAATAAAGCAGAACTCCCTTACTACAGTAAGAACTTTCCCAACTGTTATTTGATATATGTGTTGCGGAGTTAATTCAAGCCTTTCTGCAACGATAAGTCACACGTTGTTATAAAGTCTGCATGCGTGCACACAGAAACACATCAGACACACGTTTAGCTTTTTTGCTTGGCAATTGTGATAGGATACGTATTAATATACACTGCTGTATGTAATTCCATTATGTTAATGTACAAAATAAACCTGATTTAACGTCCAAAAAATGGGATTGAAGAATTATCTTTTATAATTGTACTGACATGTGGCTGTGGTGATGAATTACAGCAATTTGACTGTCTTTATTACAAACATGCACTGTTTTAAAAACGTTTTAAACTTGTAAAACTCAATCTTAAAGTGCAGATGATCACAGAGAGCTTAGATTTTTTTATTCTATTTGCTTTGTGCACGTCTTGTCTTATGGATATGATTATACGTGTTACTACAGAGACTAATATGCAACTCTCAATCAATTCGGTGGGCAGAGAAACCACACTCCTATGTCACGTTGCGGTGGGCCTCAAAATGGGAGGGATTTGGATCCTATTTTAACGTCAAGAAAAAAAAAGAGACTTATTGTGTTTCTATCATTCCTATATGACTGTGGAAACACTATACCTACACACAGTTCTGTCCAAACAGCTTACAAGAGATGATTTTCATCATACTGTAGGTGCACTTTAATGCATCTTTTAAGCCTTTGATGAGTAGCATTACTTTAAACATATAGATCTGTGTTTGTGCGGCCGTTGAGCAGCCGTCATG
The DNA here is from genome assembly GCA_903798035.1 of Danio albolineatus. Lineage (NCBI taxonomy): Eukaryota > Metazoa > Chordata > Actinopteri > Cypriniformes > Danionidae > Danio > Danio albolineatus. The sequence goes on along the minus strand of CAIGQQ010000001.1, from coordinate 11,467,354 downwards.
TTCAGTTAGGAAAGCTTTTCAATCTCACAGTATCATTGTTTTGGTGTAAAAAACATTCATGTTATCACAGAAAATGCTGATTTAGTTTGGGTTTCTTGACACTCTCACACTTGATGAACACTTATTGTTATAATAACATTGATTCAGTGGCATTATTGAGCTTGAAGTTGTTTTATAATTAATAAAGATCAACATGACACACACAAAAGGCCACTTTTAAATGTATCGACTCGGGAGAACATATTTAAAACCTTAGTTTTTCACAGAATACAAACGTGTGTCAAAACGCTGATAAAAAGCCTCTGTGGGAATACAATCATGGAAGAATAGCAGTCTTGGGGGTTTTTGTGTCTGATCATTCTGCATCAGCGTGTTGGAGAGTAGGCCAAACGCCCACTGGCTATTTAATTTGCTTTAATTGCCGAAAAAAATAATAATTTGGATTCGCCCCTACCGTTATTGTGGAGATTCATCAGGCCTGTCAGACCACCATCCATCCAGATCTAGTCTTTTTGATGATGGCATGCGCAGACTGTAAATAGCCTGTGGCGTTTAGGTGATGACATGCTGGAGTCTAGCTGTGCCAGTGCCTTAATTAGTAATGCCACACGGGCGTCAGTGCCACCGGGCAGAGCGGAGCCCTGCAGGCCACGAGGAGAAGAGCGACAGTGCCTCTGCGGAGGGAGGAGAACAACATGTCAGACTGCTCGAGGGCGCCAGCGTTGTCTAATGTGTGACTGACAGATACCAGACAAGATGACAGAGGTAGTTTGTGGATGTGTGTTTGTGTATCTGAAAGTAAACGAAGTGGAAGTGATGATAGATGGGCATGTAGCATGTGTCTATTTTCATACGAGAATATACTTTAGATATGATGACCTGATATAATATAATATAATATAATAGAATAGAATAGAATAGAATAGAATAGAATAGAATAGAATAGAATAGCTTCCTAAAAGTATATAAACATAATATTCAGATTAGAAATTTACTTAAGTTTGACAGAAATCAATCTAAATGTGCAAAAATGTACTTTTTAAATAGTTTTAACCTGGCGGATTTTTTTTTTCTTCGACTATTTTGAGAGGGTTATATGTGGAAAAAGTGAAAATAATACACCAATTACTTTAACAATAACACTATCTACTATACCTCTAATATCACAACAATATTTTTTATTCTGTTGATTGTTGACCACTTTTAAAGTCAAATGTACAGTAAAACGATTAAAATATTATGTAAAAGCTGTAAAACAAATTTAGGTTTTCTAATTAAAATATATTTTAAAATGTATTTTGCATTCGTTCTGTGCACTATTCAAAATATTAAGGTTGGTAAGATGTTAAGTGATTTTTGAAAAATTAAACATGCATAAAA
>CAIGQQ010000001.1:11423188-11465574 GCA_903798035.1 Danio albolineatus | reverse complement strand
CAGCATTTTTAAGAGTGGATGTATTAGGGAACGTAATGAATTAACAATGAACAGTATGCAGTAGTGTATTCATAAATTTATAAACATCGTTACATTATTAACAGCCATGACATTTATTGATAATCATCGATCGCTAATGCATTAACTGTTAACAAACTGAGGCATTACAATGATGCTATAATAAATTAGAAAACCTTTATATTGTGTTCTTTGACAGTATTATTGAACTGTTTTATGATGCTACAAAAAATTGTGCTGTTGGGTTGTTTTGTAATAATAAAAAGTCAGTAAGTTTTTTTTTTCTGCTCTAAGCAAGCGAGAGGATGAGTGCTCTTAGTTAACAATGCACTTAATGCAGAGTTAAGTGCACAAGCTGTTTGCTTTGCTAAGCCTGTCCTTTCATTATCACATTAAAAGTGCAGCAATACAACTTCCCCAGCCTTTGTGAGTTAACTACATCCGACTGCCCCATGTGTGCCACCACTGGCAACATATCCACTTTCCATTCATTACCCTGTAAAAGGAGAAGTGAGCTATGCCTGGACCAGGTGTTTAAATCTTACATTTATCAAAAGCCCCTCAGGATTGGAGGAGTGCAGCGGCTTCACTAAGACAGAGTTTATTCGGAGACTGGGCACAATCTCCTGCCTTGCAGTGTGCAGCCATGCAGAAATGTAAATATAAAAACTTTTTTTTTTTACCTGAAATTTACTACACGTTTAAGGTTTCACTGTTTACCCCATCACTCCACTGACCCAATCCAAACATGGCATTAACATGGCTTCCAGTTCATAAAGTTTTAAAAGTGAAGTAGTTATTTGAGTCGTTCTAGAAGAGCTGGATATCTAAGGGTGCTTTAACACAAGCACTTTTGGTCTGCACCCGGGTTCGTTTGACGTCAGAGTACGGTACGTTTAGCAAGTGTGAACGTGTCTTCTGAACTCGGGTGCGCACCCACGAACCGTACCTGAGTCCATTTGAAAGAGGTGGTCGTGGGTACGGTTCATGTGAACTCAAGTGAACTTTAGGGTGCTTTCACACTTGGTTCAATTGCCCGGACCGTACCCATGTTCGATTGTCTCCCCTTGCCTCCTTCTCGGTTGGTTTGTGTTCACACTGTCTTTTTTACTTCTGAACCCCGATATGCTTGCATCATCAAGCCACTATTTTGTTTACGGCTGTTGCCAGGTGACAGACACAAAAGGAAAGCGCCAAAATGGAAAGACATCAGCACTCTGCACATCGCGGTTGTTTCGCTTTTACTGAACCTTTTGGTTTTGGACATACAGAAAGTGACTTGTGTCTATCTGCTGCAAAATTATTATACACATTCAGAACACCATACGATGTCTGCAGAAGCTGTTTTTGGAGGAGACAAGCAGACATTATCACTGTGCCTGCCCTGGCTAAGTCCTGCTTGTCAGCAAGGTACAGTACGTGATACACAGACTCGCACACACACACACACACATACACACACACACACACACACACGAATGAACATTATGAAAACTATAGTTTGTTGTACTGTTGACGGTTCACTTCCGCTATTTGGTACAATTGCATTCATACCAAAAGTGTACCGGACCAGAGTTCGCGTGAACCGTACCCCATACCACCTCTTTCAGGCAGACTCGGGTATGGTTCACGGGTGTGCACCCAAGTTCAGAAGACGTGTTCACACTAGCTAAACGTACCGCACTATGACGTCAAACGAATGCGGGTGCGGACCAAAAGTGTTAGTGTCATAATGTTCATTCGTGTGTGTACAGTATTTCTGTGTATGTCACCTACCTTGACGACAAGTGGGACCCAGTTCAAACAGTGATCATTTCTGCTTTTCTCCTCCAAAAGAGGCTTCTGCAGACATCATGTCATGTTTTTAATATTTTTTGCAGCAGATAGACGCAAGTCACTCTGTATTTTGGTTTTGGTAACAAAAGCAAAAGATTCAATTAAAGCAGAAAAACGTGGTATGCGCACGTCTCCATTTGCTTTCGTGGCCATCAACTAGCAACAGCTGTATGCAAAACAACAGCTTGATGACGCAAGCGTACCAGGGTTCAGAATGAGAAAAGACAGTGTGAACACAAACCAAGCGAGTAGGCGGCAAGGGGGTCAATCGAACTTGGGTACGGTCCAGACTATTGAACCAAGTGTAAAAGCACCCTAAATAGATTTTTTTACCTACAAGATTAATCATAATAGCTGGTGTCCCATCCTGCACTCTTAAGGCTGCTTTATACTAGAAAATTTGATTTATACTGCGTCAAGCTTATGTGTATGGTCCGGCACAGCCTTCGTGTAGTCACATAGCCCTCGCTGTAACTACACGTCACAACGATGCGTAGCGCAAGCTCTGTGATTGGTCAGTTCGATTAGTGTGACGAGTGTGGCCGATGCTGAGAGCCACAAGCCAGATCGAAGTGATTGTTTGAGTCTTCAGTGTCGAGTCCCGTGAAGGAGCTCGAGATGAAAAAATTGTTTTGTGTTCACCTTATGATTAAAGTTGCACGTCTGCCAGTATGTCTGAATAAGCATGTTTTAGCTACTTGTAGTGTTCATAAAAATAAAGCACCCGCAACGAAACTGGACATGGAGGAACATAAAAACCTACTGCCAGCTAGCGTTTTGGAAGTGTTATTGCAGAGCAACACAAACAGCATGCAAAAGTATAAATGCACAGCTACACGCAAGGCTTGCGATTTGGGTCACGCCTGGCACTGCTCTCTGTTACCTCCACCTGCTCCTGAAGGTCTACATCCTTTCCGGAAACCTCTGGTCAGGGAGTGAGCATCGCCCTGTGGTACCATCGCAAAGAGGCCAAACCTTTCCAAATCCTTGTCATTCAATGTTCCACACTGGTGGAGTGATCTTCATATTCCCACGTGGACTGCGGATTCACTGGTATCCTTCACACGACAGCTGCAAACCCATCTCTTCCAAGACCACCTGTAGAAGGAATTTCTCTATCCCTCTCTTTCTATCTCTCTCTAAAAAAAAAAGAACTTCTACTCTAGCACAAAATTTTCTGAGCACTAACAAGTTACTTTGTATAGCACTTCTTGTGTGTATTGCCTACTTTTGTTGAGCCACTGAAAGCCTCCACAATTGTTAGTCGCTTTGGACAAAAGCGTCTGCTAAATAACTAAATGTAACTGTAAATAATTATGGCGACTGTCACAATGGCTAATTATTTTTAACTGTTTGCGATAGGAATAAAAGATTAGCAATATGTTTACAGTTTGGGGAAAACACAGAACACTGAAATTCCCTGAATGTACAATCTACAATTTGGGTTTTTGTACGTGTTGCTGGTACTGTAGGTTTCTGTGGTTGCCAGGGTGCTAAAGTGAGCATCTACTGTTGTTGCTAAGGTTTTCTTACTCTGGTAAAATGGACCCACCTTCAAAACTCTATGAGATTCTGCTCTCTTAGGGGAAAAACTACACATTTTAAGGTATCTTTATCAAACAGTGCACTTTTGTATCTTATTTTTTCCTTTTAAGGGACTGTGTTCAAGCTAGCTTGTGTTCACACTAGTTTGGTTGGGATGGACATCAAGAGTAGGCTTTTATTTTGGATGGACCACAAAATTGATCTGTGTTGTAGTTTGTATATTACAGTCAAACTGCACTAGAGTTTGTTTAGAAGTGGATTGAGACCAATCTTTTCTCTCTCCGTCCATTGGTTTGGTGTTTACAACAGTTCATATGGCAGAGAAATTGCATCAAAGCTTGTTTTAGTCAAAACTATCCTGCCAAGTGTGAACATACATTTCAATGTACAGTATGCATTACGGTACACAATGGTATACATTAATAAATGAAAATGTTCCACCACATGGACAGGGTTTGGACCATTTTTCTAAAAGTGATTAGGATTAGACTGCAGTTAGAGTTTGAGTAAAAAAGTACAATTAAAGTTTCATCTGAATATAAATTGAAAATAATTTTCACTGTTAGTCAAAGGCTGGTTTGCGAACGAAGCAGGGTAATTTGCATGAAAAGATTCCTTAGGGTTAAGAGTTGAGAAACCATGAGCAATATTTATAGTTTCTTAAATTAGCATGTCAAGTACACTTTGAATTTCAATCCCAAATTTAGAGTTTCATGACATGGCAGTTCTGCAGATCTGAAGGCAGTTCCAGCAATTAGCTAAATCAGTGGTGCTCAGAGAAAGAGTCCTCAGTAACAGGATGGAAAAAGTGGAGTCAGCAGACCCTGAGTTCTCAGTCCCTCGCCCTTGAGCCAATAGAAAGCACCAGAACAGCTCCAAGATTAACAGTGTGACTCATCGTGTTCTCCCCTGGTACTTGCCCTAGGTGAAGTGTAAAATAAATCCTTCACAGAAAAAAAAAAAAGTCTAGAGAGGCTTGTTCAGTGCTCGCTCGATGGTGACTGAGCTGGCCAAGAGCATACAATTGAAAGGTAAAGGTTTAAGGAGTCACTTTAATGTCACGATAAAAAAAACTAAAGCTGTGTCTTCTCCAACATAAAGATATAGCTAACACTGATACTATACGGACTGTAGCAGATCTTCAGATCAAGATTTCTAATGGCTTTCTAATGGCTTTCCACTTCCATTTCTCCTATAAAGTCCCAGGTTATGGATGTTACATACAGTACGTTACATACAGTGCATATAGTATATGTGCCTTCATCTGATTTTCACAGATTTCATTTTAGACAAAGTCTTTATGCATGTACCCACATGTCTCAAGAATTCGGTGTGTTCTTCCATATTGTATGCATTATTTTATGTAGTATTGTTATAGTGTACACAAGTGTTTAAAGCAAGCAGAAACTGCACACAGTGAATGCGGTATTGTCCAATTCAGTCCAATGACGTCAAAAGATGCTTAAAATTACAGAGAACAAAATACCCTGATCAAATTGTTTTATATGCTAATATAACGAAGTTGGCATTCCACAAAACATAAAGATCCCAATTGAGTCACTCCGCACCAAACTGTCATTTTTAATTCTAACTCAAATGGTCAATATATTTCAAATTTAGACTTAAAAAAAATTGTTGTTGTTTAAATGTTTTTTTCTGAATTAAAATGTGACTGTTTTTGTTAATGAACGTGCCTCTACAGCACAATTCATGCTACTGTCTATTGAGTTTTGTGAAAAACATTTAGTTCTGGATTTACCAAACAGACCAAATTTGTGGAAAATCGTGATCCTAATTTTTGGCATGGGATTTTTCTGTCTAATAAGACAAGGCACAGCACAATATTTTGGTGGGGCTAGACAAATATGTGGGGATGCTAAGAAAATAATAGATATTCATGATGTCAATCTTAGTATTAAAAAAGCAGCTATGCTACACATATTGATCAACACTAGGGCTGTGCAACATGGACAAAATAATCATATTACGAATTTTTTATTAATTAATTTATTAATGAATATTGCGATTGCGATTTTGGCAACTGTTTTTGCTTTTATAAACTCACTACATACATACATTCTACATGTATTCAGTGCACAAGAAGTGCATAACAAAACATTTCACAATGAAATAACATAATATTAAGTTTAATAAATAAAACTGTTGTAAAATTGCCTTTAAAACAGACATCAAATAAATTAAGATTAACTAACCTCACCTTTAGTTAAACACATACTGTACACAGTAGCACTAACTGCTTGATAAACAACTGTAATAAATTGTTAAAAACAGACACCATGAAAAAATAAAGATCAACTAACCTCAGTTCCAGTCAGAACAATAAATAAAAACTAACGTAAATCAAAACCACCTATTCGGTTCTCCCGCTCAACTTCGTCGTGTGCAGATTGAGCTCTGATTGGTTAACATCTTTCTCCTGCTCAGCTTAGCTGTAATTGCCCGGTGTGCTGCGTCAGCTCTGATTGGTTAACATATTAAAATCATGCGCACAAGAACGTGAACAAAAATCTAAATAAATTAATAGATGAAATTGCTGCCTTACGTGATTTAAAAAATTGCATGCGTGATTTTTTTTTTTTTTTTTTTTTTTTTTTTTTTTTTGCAATTGCGATTTAATTGCACAGCCCTAATCAACACTATAGCTTCATTTTATTTAGACATATTTCCTCACTGGCCAAAGAATGGCCATATTCACAAAATAGACAAGCTTAATATAATTGACAAGAACAGGACAAGGACAAAAACCTCTTATATGCAAAGGTGGAAGACTTCAGAACTGGACAGCACCCATGCGCTCTGCTCACACGCCTTTTTACTTTTACTTTAGTAAGCCATTTCTGGCTATGTTTATGAGGAAGTCCACAAGAATTCTGATGACTGTTTGTAATTCTGATGGTTCAGGTACAAGGTGAACAGATCGCAGCTGTCAGAGGAAACTACGATCATACTACTGGATGTGTTGTGATTCACCTCATTGTGTGTTCCAAGTTGTCTTTTAATTCCTGAAGCAAATTAAAAATGGCATATTTGGCAAACAATATGTTTGGATGATGTGTTGCACTGGCATTCCACATAAATAAATGTAGATAAATATTCCACGCATTCCTCTTGGCAACAACAACTGCAGCGATTTCAAGCAAAACATTTAAGTTACTTGCTTTTTTACAATAATGGCACAATTTGAGGAGCGTAAAGGTTAGTTCATTTAAATACTTCACTCCCATAAAAATTGCATTTGATCAGGAAACACCTACAAATACATATTTAATATGGTCAGGTGTAAAAATAGAATGTCCACACCTTTTTCAGCGCTGTTTTTCACTGCATGTGTTTACTAAATACTGTCAATACTGTTTTAACTGCAAAAAGACTGTTAGTAAAGCTGCCCAATAAATTTATTCATTCAATTTCCTTCGGCTTAGTCCCTTTATTTATCAGTGGTCGCCACAGTGGAATGAACCGCCAACTTATCCAGCATATGTTTTACACAGTGGATGCCTTTCCAGCTGCAACACAGTACTAGGAAACACGCATACACTCTCATATACACACACTCATACACTGGTCAATTTCGTTTTTCCAATTCACCTATAGCACTGAGCCACCTTGACACCCCCAATAAAATGAATTTGTAAAATGTTGCCCTTTTTGCTCAATATTTGTCATGTTTTAACGATGAAGAATAATGATAAAAGCATAGCATACTCTAAGAAAAAATAAAAAACGTTTATGCTTAATAAACAAGATGCACATTTTATGCCAAAATGAAAAAAAAGGAGAAAAGTACGATACTTCTAAACTTTCCTTAGAGTTTTAAACACACAGCTCTGCTTGTGGCGTTCACAAGATCACATGTGGGTCATTCTGAAGTGTGAAATGAAGTGGGAGTCCCAAACTTATCCCTGACCCCAGACATCGATAGGAACACTTTCCCAGTGCCTGTGTGTCGGGACGCCGCCCCATGGAGCATTCCTGTCCTATCACTGTCCGCAGCGATTGCAGGCCCTGCCGACGGGACGGGACTGGACTGTGTCATTACATTGTGACAGAGAGAGACTGGAGCTCCCAGTCCTAATTTGTGGCTGACCAGCGGTCTGCTTTCTGTTACACAACTCCTGTGATAAGATGCAGATTCATTCTGTCTTTCTTCTTGGTTTTTTCCCCACTCAGGCGAACGAACTCTTTTGTGGCTGTCTCTGAATCTATGACCCCTGCCAGACCCCCTCTGTGAAAATGCTGAAGATAAATGACTTGTCTGCAAGGTGATGCCTGCTGCTCACTGACACTTTCAACCCAAATAATATATGACATGCATTGTGTTGGCTTCGGGCCTGTTCGAGTTTGTTGTCTCTAAGGCTTTCTACCCAGTCAGACAGCCTAAAAAAGGACAGAGATTAAGTCAGGACAGGGTCTCCACTAGGGCCTTGTGCGATAAGAATGTCCTGGCTGCTCAGGGAATACCTTCATGTTTCACATTCTTTGTATGCATCTGGAAAAGGAGGAGAATAATTTGAAAACGGAGCGCATTGGGAGTTCCCAAGAGATTGCGGTAACTCTTTGACAGATGACTAATAGACTTCTTCAGATAGAATGCATGGTCAAAGCGAATTAGTCAAAGCGACTGTTTGGCCGTGCTGTTCTCTAAGGGAATAGGTTCTGTTTCAGCCAGTCTCCATAGTTGATTAACCGTTCCCATGAGCTTACTCATTTAAACCAGTAGTGATGAAGATATGAAAGCTGCTTTGTAGCAGCTTGATTGCAGCTGATACATAATTCCTACAAAGGTATATACGTGAGTATATTTCTACAGACTGTGTTGCATGACACAAAATATTACCTAGTGCTTTGTCCAGATTCCTCCCTAGTCCTGGTTAACATCTTCTCCTGCCTGTTTACTTACGGTCTGCCCACTGTCTGCTCTCGGGGCAAGCTGAATGCTTTATCCTTCCACGAAAGCATAATCTTTACGTTGACTTGAAATATTTTGAAATATGCAAACCATTAGACATGCACAGTGCTTCAGGCTATATTAAATGATGGCTTATATTATATTTTTCTTTATAAATATAATGTAAATTTGGACATTTTAAGACATTTAATTTGGCATTTGTCACTTTCCCTCATTTTAAAATTGGATTTAAACATTTGATTTATCTGTTTGTTTTCTTTGAGAAAATGTGAATGGTGCCATGCAATGATTTGCACCAAACAAGGTATGAAACCAGAAAAATAATGGTCTTTGTGCACTCTGAAACAAACCCTGGTACTTTGCAAATTAAATATGAATGTAACATTTTTATTAAAAATAAAAATAAAAATAAAAATAAAAATAAAAATAAAAATAAAAATTAAAATAAAAATAAAAATAAAAATAAAAATAATAATAATAAAATCTAGTTGTAACTGTAAATTTTGGTGTTAAATCTTAAATGAATTTACCGAAAATAGTGTAGAATTGAACTTTTAACATTTAACTTTTTTTCTGAAAATAATCACAGTACTTCTCCACACTGCTTTATTAACTTGACATTGGATATACTGCACTGTAAAACATATCTGTAATTAACAGTTTCTGTATTTTGTGTTTTCCACTTATTTAAGGTTATGAATTGCATTATGGGACCTTGATCTCTACTCTGTCAACTTTTAATGTGTAAAAAAAATCTATTCAACATACTCTTACATACTGTATTTAGAATCGCTGTCTCATCAACTGAAACAACTGTCTCGTCAGTTTCGTTTCTAAACATCCATTCATTCTTTTTTTTCAGCTTAGTCCCTTTATTAATCTGGGGTGGCCACAGCAGAGAGAACAGCCAACTTTTCCAGAATATGTTTTGCACAGCAGATGCCCATCCAGCTGCAACCCATCACTGGGAAACATCCACTCATTCACACACAAACACTATGGACAATTTTAGCTTACCCAAAACTCCACACAGAAATGCCAACTGACCCAGCCAAGGCTTAAACCAGCAACCTTCTTGCTGTGAAGCGAGAGCGCTACCCACTTCGCCACTGTGTCCCCCGTTTCTAAACATTCAAATCAAAATCGACATTTTTTCTGTTTGCCCAAGCTAACAATAAAGCTCACTCAAAAGGAACAAGATCACAACACCAACCTCATTTATGGGCGTTCTACACATTATCATCCTCTAGATTATGCTTCTTCAGATCGCACTGGTCTTCTGAATCAATTCACAATTTGGTCTAGATAGCGAATCTTCTCCAAAAATGACAGTGACTCTTTGTTTACAAGTTTGTGGGTATTCGAGTATTTGCTGTCATGTCCGTTTGACCGGATGGACTGTAGTTGGTTTGTTTAAAAGTACAGATTGCAAGTTTTATTTATATATATTTTTATGTCTGTAAAGCAAGTATTCGCTGAGATTCCAGTGTGTTTGTTTACCACAAAAACTGTTGTAAAAGCACACGCCTGGTCTGAGCTTTTTCCTCAGAGAAAGGTCAGTCTGTAGCGATCGATGATTTGCTACTGTACTACAAGGCGGTGCTCTATTTGCCATATTGACCGTTACACTCTTCCCCATTCAAAACTATACAAGTGACATGCTTGTGTATTCCATAAAGTCACTTTTTCCTACTTGTTAAGGTTAAAAGTTTTCAGAAGAAAGATCAAGGTCTCATAATGTGGTTCACTAGCAAAAAAATGGGAAAAATAAAAACATGAATCACAAAATAAGGAAAACTGCTAATTTGTTTATTTACTTTATTGTGTGCAGCTATTCAATGTATATTTTATGTTGCAGAGTAATCTGTGGCATATCATTACATAGTTGTGAATAGGCATGGGATGATAACCGTTTTCAAGGTATACCTCGGTACAGTATGGAAAAGTCAAGGTTTTCATACCGCCAAAATTTTCTGCTTATACCGTTCCTAAGGTATTTGTAAGATTTGTTATGTACATTTTTATTTTTATTTTTTTATTTTTTTAGGTGTAAATTGTAAAGACATCTGTTTTTGAAACAAATGAAGACCGCAGAAGTCAATGATGCACCTGAATGATTTAGCCTGACTCGTTTACTGTCGCAAAATATTTTAAATGTTTTTTTAAAATAAAATATATTGTGTTCATGGGGGAAAAGGTTTTGTTTTTTAGCCAGACATTTAAAAAGAATATATTTTAGAGCAGTGATCACAATACCGTCACACTGTGAAACCGTGATATTTTTATCCAAGGTTATCATACCGTCAGAATCTTATACCAGCCCATGACTAGTTGTAAACAAGGAATGCAAAAATTGAATAATTACTTAGTTGAAATAGCATCGTGAATTATGGTGGTAAATTAACGTGACATGACAAAAAGTATATTCCACATCTCAGACCCTCTGAATTAGCTTTTGTTTTTAGTGCATAAAGAAAACCACAAGGCTATGAAAAAGAGGCGCTGCCAATCTAAATGGCAGACTTTCCTAGATGAGAGTGTTAAGCCTTAGAGATCAGACCGTGCTCAGTTTTACCAAATAATTTCTCACAGAGTGCAGATCCTTCACCCTTGAACTTTTTTTTTTAATCATCAGCTGATGAAGTAGTCCAACTCTCTGAGATGGAGGAGTTGTGTTATGCTTGGAAAGCCTTCTTGACTTCGGCAGTCTTGAAGACCATATGTGAAGCGAGCGTGTCCTTCCCAGCTTTTAATAAATCCAGATAGCACTGTTATTTTAGCCTTATTCTGAGGCTTTAGATCGAAGTAGTGGGGAACGAAAATATTATGGTCGTCCACCATAAATTCTGTGAGCTCTGGAAAGCCACAAAACCCTCTCTTTGTTTCGGCGAGTCCATCGCACAGTATAATGAGAAAATCAGGCTTAGCTCTGCCATACTGGTGGGATCCATGGATGAAAATTCAAGGTGGAAAAGTTGATACTCTATGCTCTTCTTCCATCCCTCTGTATTTTCATCATTTTTTAATAAAAATGATGTTTACACTAATGTGTATTTAACCATGTGACTTAGTTGAGAAAATCTGGATCTTAAGCCATCCTTTGATTCTATCATCAGTCTTTGGACTTTAAAAGGTGATATTTTGGTGTACTAACTAAAGAGGTTAGTGTTATTGGTCATTTGATTGTCTCAGAATTGTTTTGAGATGAATGTTAGTGAATATTTGCTGGACAAGTGTTCTTCAAAGTGCAATAGTGATTGTCTTCAGAAACTATTTTTGTTCTGTTGGTTGAAAATCTCACATCCTGAAAGAACTCTTCAGATTAATTGGTTTAAACTGCACAATATATCGCTTCATCATTAATATTGCAATCTGCGCATCCACAATCGTGTCATCGCAAAGATATGCAATGTCCAGTCAAAATTAAAGTTGACCAGAATTTCAGAATTGCTTTTAATCAATGTATTTATAAGGAGTTTATATGATTTATGCAACATTTCTCAGATTTTTTGTCTTGTTTCTAGTCTAGATTAGATTATTTTTCTTACATCACTGGGAGATAATGTCCTTTAAACAGGCAAATTAATTTAATCTTCACTTATTTCTTTTAATGGTGAAAACTAAACAACATTTTTACTTGGTCTAAGAATTTTGTTTTGATATTTGGACTAGAAACAAGTGAGCAAAGTATGAAAAGCCTTTTTTTTTTTTTTTTTTTTGCATTTTGATCATTCAATTTCTGTACCTGAATACTGTTAGACTCCCCAAGCTGTAAAACCCAATAAGATAAGGTAACTTAAACCATTTGAGGAAACCGATTGCAACAAACTTTTTAAGCTCAAAAACTAATCCTAATGAGTATTGTGAACTTAATCCATTTTAGTAGACGAAGCATTTTGAGCACAGTAAAACCCAATAAATGAAGAGAACTCAAAGCAATTGATAACTGTAAAACCCAACAAGTTGAGGCAACTTAAACCATTTGAGGCAGGGGTATCTAAACTTGGTAGTAGAGGGCCAGTGTCCTGGAGAGTTTATATCCAACTTGCTTCAACACACCTGCCAGGACGTTTCTAGTATATCTAGAAAGAGCTTGATTAACTGGTTCTGGTGTGTTGGATTAGGGTTGGAGCTAAACTCTCTAGGACACCAGCCCTCCAGGACCGAATTTGGACACCCCTGATTTAAGGAAACTGATTGCTACAAACCATTTGAGTTAAAACAAAACTAATCTATGTGATTACTGTGAACTTACTCCATTTAAGTTGAAGTACTGAGGTATTTAATTAACCCATTACCTTCAACACTGAGTCCAAAACTCTTTTCAAATAAACCTATTCATATCGCAATATTTATCACAGAAAAATATCGCAATATCACATTTTTCCAATACCGTACACCCCTAGTTCTAATATCTTTATACTGGGGATGGGGAATATTTTTCAGTGGAAGTAGGACCAAGAAAAGTTTGTCTAATCAAAACACTCCGTCCAAACATCTTATCTGCTTGTCAAAATATGTAATTACATATATCTGCGTACCCCCACAGAAAGGACTACGTCATCAGCATGTTCATAGACATGGCTCAGACAGAAAATGGCAAGCAAACATCAACAGCTTATATTTCTTTTTTTCAAAGATTGTTATTAAAATATTTACTAACTGCACTTTACCGTTTTGTTGTGAATGTTTCTTTAAGTATGGTTGAGAGGTTGTCTAGTGCATGTTAATGTGTTCAGGAGATGTGGCTTTGGATGACGATTTATGTGTGACATAGGCTTTCAGTGCTATCAGGCTAATGTTAGCATTTTCTAAGATCTTATACTGTACTGCACCTTTTAACATGTCTCTTCATTAAGCTTATATTTACACGACAACGAGGTAGCCGAAAATGTTTGACATGTTTTGTTTACATTAAAAAAAAATCACGTTTACATGACAAGGTTTTCAAAACAACCCTCGTTTGCACATCTGATAACATGACCAAAAATGCTGTATGACAGGCTGTTGATATTGGCTCACTGTTTACTGGATGACTGTACACAGTGCAGCATGTAGAATTTACAGTCTATACTGGTTACGTTTCTGTTAGGTTGTATTGTGAAGTACGTAAATCTCCACATTGCTGATGAAGTGTTGGCAAACACTTGAGCAACAACAACACTACCACGTACTAAGCCATTGTTGTGTGTATGATTGTGTTTATCTTTAACCTACACTCCCCTAGACATGTACTGTGCACACGCATGGTGTCATCTTTTTCAAGGACACTGGGGTTAAAGATAAAAGCAGGTGTGTATGTCTATGGAGTTTAGTGACACTATTACATAAAATGGTGGAGCACTCATCAACTTGTAATTTTGGCAGATTGGCTTCAAAATAGGTTGTTTTTAGACTAACGAGAACGTTTTGAGTTCTGAAACTTCAGGAGGTTTTTAGAGTACAATATCTTATATCTCAAAAGACCAATTTAATTTTAACTATTAGTTTTGTAGTGCTCTACACACCGGCCCAGTCAGTCTTTCAGAAAGAAATGAAGGATGTAAAAATCTATTTGACTATTAAAGAAAACTCAAATAGCATTAACCCTAAAATGCTGGGGATCACCCTCACTATCCAGAGACTAGCCAGAACATTCGTGTCTTTGTGCACCGTAGCTTGGGCTTTGATTTAGAGCGCCCTGCGAAGCCCCACAGTAATTTGTGCAAAAAGGAAAACACAGACATTTACTGTGCCGATCCAGATATGTTTAGTGGCCATATACCAGCCCATCTGGTTTCATTTTAATCCAGTTGGAGTCACACATGAAATTATACTTGGCTGTCTTCATTTTATTAGTCAGCTTTGATTTATGATTTTCAAAGTAAAAAATAATTGGCCGACATTGGATGTCTTTTATAAGACTTGTTCGGGGGCAAACACGAAAAAGCTGGAAAATGAGTCGAAACAGAAGGAATGCATGACGTTATGGCTTGAGAGTGAGCAGAGCTCCAGCCGAGCTTCATTGTGTATTTTTATAACAGGCGCCTCTTTGGCCAGCTATGTTCCGCAATGCCAAGGACTTGTGTACACAGCATCAAACAGGTCATGTAACTTTGGACGAAAAAACATCTTCACGCGATAGGTCAGCGAGCAGTGCAAATATTCAGCTGCAAAAGAGTCGGGGCCATGGGACAGCGCTTGCCGTTCTGCTAAAAGAGCTTTATATGGGTGTGGAGGCATACGAAATGATTGCGTCTGCGAAAATGCTCTCAGAAAATTTTATCCAAAATAACGTCAAGTTCACAGATGTCACATATGCATATGCAATCAACGGGAACTCCAAGCCCGTCTCAGATATTTTCCAAGTCATTTTACTAAACTCTGGGACAGCTTCTGAATTCTGCTCCAATAACTCGGTAGCTTTATTTTCTCTTTATCTTCTTCCATCTTTCCCTTGCTGACACTATACACTATGCCAGCAGGCATCAGGACAGCATTATGGGAAGTGCTGGTAAACAAGCGTGCAGAGTCACTGTGTGGTGTCTTCACAGAGCACTGACTCATTGACGCCCAGGCAGACTATGTGAATAGGCCTGGAGTGGGAGGTAAATACGTCTTGGAAGCGGTAGATTATCATTTGATTTCCTTTGTTTGAGGTGAGGAGGACAGTATTTACAATTTTCATTCATTCATTCATTCATTTTCTTTTCGGCTTAATCCCTTTATCAATCCGGGGTCGCCACAGCGGAATGAACCGCCAACTTATCCAGCATTTGTTTTACGCAGCGGATGCCCTTCCAGCCACAACCCATCTCTGGAAAACACATCCATACATTCTCGTTCACACACATACACTATGGACAATTTAGCTTACCCCATTCACCTGTACCGCATGTCTTTGGACTGTGGGGGAAACCGGAGCACCCAGAGGAAACCCACGTAACCACGGGAGAACATGCAAACTCCACACAGAAATGCCAACTGGCCCAGCCGGGGATCGAACCAGCGACCTTCTTGCTGTGAGGCGAACGTGCTACCCACTAGGCCACCGTGGCGCCTTATTTATAATTTTCAAAGTCGCAATTTCATGGAAGTTCATTCACTTGAGGAATGTGATTGATTGTTGTACATGCATATGCAGTTGAACTCTATAACTAGCGAAACATCGTTCTTTGTACTTACTAGTGCTCCTCATAGGGTCTAACACAAATACAACATGCTGAAAAACGGAAGGCAGCATGTAATCAACATTGTGTACTACAAACCTTTTTGAACGCGATAATTCGTTTGACAGCAGCAATAAAGATTGTATACAGGCCTAGCTATGTGTTTAAATATGTTAACGTGTTATATAAAAATCAGATACAAACTCTACCACACTTACAATATCCAGAAGAATAAAAATAACGTACCCTGCCATGTAATGGCTGCAATGAAATCTCTGTCTTGTTTCGCAATGATCCTTGTCTTTACTGGCGTTTTGGTGGAATAAACAACCATAACATGAACATCGAGATTGCACAGCGGCAATGAATGTTTGTTGATATTAAGTTTATTACCCGGAAACAAAAGACATGCAACCCTTGTGACAAAACTAGACTGTTAATATTGTGGAGCACTTAACCCCTTAAAAAAAAAATAATAATAATAATAATGCAGACTATGCGTCCACGCTTTTGTATGCGCTCATCTGTTATTTCGTAATTTCTGGAAGATAAAGAATACTGTAGCATAGTAAAATGATAAACTGTAAAAAATACTGTAAAGTTGGTGTAAACTGTGGTGTATTGTGATGGATTAAAATTATAGAAACTGAAGCCTATTGAATAATTTGTTTATTTCTACAGTAGTGTCATAACACAGCAACAATATAATTACTACAACAGTTTAATTCAAGTAATTGTCTATAGTTTGCTTTACTATAGTATGTTTTCATGTACTGTAACAAAGCTTAAACAGTATCTACCACCTCGATCACAGGCTTATATATTTTAGTTCAGTAGAAACCTCGGTCACACTTTATTTTGATGGTCCGTTTGTTAAATTTGAGTTACATTTCAACTAATTCTCATTAGGTTATAAGTAGAATGTTAGGTTGGGGTTAGGATAAGGGTCAGTGTAAGTTGACATGCACTTGCAAAGTTTCTTATAGTCAGTTAAATGTCTGTTGAAGGACTGGTAAATGTCAGTATCAACAGATATGAAGCACACAGTCTACTACACAAATGGACCATCAAAATAAAAGTGTTACCGAAACCTCAGCCCTCTTCATGATATAAGGCTCATGCCCAACATATGTGATTATTTTCTAATTATATCTTCTTTGAAATATGGAATAAATCGCAAAAATACCAACTTTCCTCCATGTCTACCATTCAGTTTTTTACTTCTGAATTTTGGGTTTCAGCGAAATCACGTGATTTGAAAACAACCTACACTGAAAATAATTATTCAAAGCTGGTTACTTGGATTTACAATTTTTTTTACGTTAAGTGGCTGTAAACAATTTGTTTGGGCTAAATTTAACCAAACAAATTAAGTTGAATATTATTAAATTTAATTTGTTTGTTTAAATTCAACACAAATAAATTGTTTGCAACAGTTTTGCAGACAACATTTATTTCAGTGTATATACGGATTAAAAACAAAAAACTCTGTGATGTCTGACGTGTTATACCAGCCTTGTCAACATTACTGAAAATTCCTTCAGACAGGACTATGAATGCTGCAATATTACAAAACGACGGAGAAAAACACTTCATTGCATGTCTGTTGAACATTTTTCTCATTACTCGCTTCTGTTCGTGTCCTTGGCCACCGCTTGTGAAAAGTTGTATTGTGTACTGCCAAATGAATGAAGGTTTAAAAGAAGGGAGCGTGGAAAGAGGGGCCAAAGAGATGCAAAAAACAGACACATCTGCGAGAGAGATATTTTGCACACCTTCAAAAGCAGAAAGCAGCAGATCGAGAACATTTTCTTTTCCTTTTTTTTCAGATTTGGAAGGCAGCCTAAAAATGTGCCTGTCGCAGATGTTTCAACAGAAGGTGTTTGCATGCTGTTCGTTAATACACTGCCATACGGGACACAGTATGACCACCACAATACCCAGTAAGTAACACTCTCTGTGTGTAGAACCAAGAGCCAACTTTACCTTCTGTTTTCGGGAGAACTTATACCCTGTGGATTGAGACATACCTTTCTGCTGCTGCATTGCCCATGACTGATAATGGCATGTGGGAAGTAATGGTTCAGGGAAGGCTCTTGCTGCAGTCTGAGAATGTGTGAAGGGCTTAAGTCGATCGCTCATCTTCCACGTAAGGGAAATCTGCACCATTTTTGTTCATGATTTTTCCCTGCATTGCTTGTCTGTGTTTGGTTTCGAAAGTAAGCATGTCATTTCCTCATCTATATAGCAAAATAGCATGGGATTTAAAGGCAAAACAACATGAATGATGTATGGGGTGAACTTTTAAATGAGAGCTGTCCTTGGTTACCTATCTAACCTCAAGTGTTGGGAGTCCAGCGCTGCCCATGTAGACAAGCTTCAGATTTTTGTAGACATGTTGTTCATTTTATTGAAAGAAATGATGCCTTCCTTTTGTAAAATTCATAGGGTGTATGTTGCATTTGCTTGAGTCATTTTTTACAGTGCAGAAGTTCAGATTAATTATTGAAGGCACAGAAACAAAACACCAATCTGTCAATATCTCAAAAACCCATTCTATGTTATTGTACTGTATCCACAAATAGTTTAAAGAAAAACATGGCTTAAATAAGTCTAAGGTGGTTTCCTGATCTAAACTTTTCCCAGCCTGGTGAAGATTCTTTTTCTAGTCCATAAGTCTAGTCAATGGGATGTTTGGTGGTTCATCTGCTCAGGCAGTTGGATTTCCTGTTTAAAAGTTATAGTTAAACCAATCCAAGTCTGGTTTAAGGTGGACTTCTAGTCTATTTAAGTGGGGTTGACCACCTCAAAAATGCCCAAAATATTTTCAAAATTAACCACCAATCCATGCTGGGTGACTTTTACTTTCTTTTCAAGTGTTCACACTTAGCTGATGACTGATAATAAAGCTCGTTTGGCATGCTGTCCTGGGAGAGAGCCTTGAGCTCATGAGATCCTCGAGCCATGGGCTCCTTCCCAATCCCAGGGCGAGAGGGGAGTTTGAGCTCAGGTAAATCTCGATGAACTTCCCAGACTTATTTCTGGCTAATAGAATGACTAAGAGTTTGCTATGAGCTTGGCTATGGTATTGATTTGGCATCTTCAGTTTACTTAGGTTGTATGTTTTTGGAAAAACCCACGCGAGCACAGAGAGAACGAGCAAACTCCGCTCAGAAATGTCACCTGGTTTAGTAGGGACTTCGTCAACAGTGCTAATCACTGGGCCACTGTGTTGCCCATGTGGAAAGGAGGGGGAGTAGGGGTAAGGGGGTTTCTTCAAGACAAAGATATTAAGATGAAAAAACTCTGGTTATTTATAGTGAGTTAGGAATCATCTGATTGGTAAATCAATCGTGAGCTTTTGCTGTAAGCAATCATAAGCATGTGATCTTCTCGAAATAACTTTAGCAATAAACTTTACAAAAATAAAGGTGCCAGAAAGAACCAAAAAGGGTTTTTACACAGTGATCTCATTGAAGATCCTGTTTGGTTCCCTAAAGCAGGGGTTCCCAAACTTTTCACACTGCAACCCCTAAAATAACAATCCCAGTGACTCGTGACGCCACATCATTTTCAGAGGTTGTTATAAACAACAAACGTTGCATGCAGCGGCTCACACACAACCATAAGCATATACAGTGGTCAACATTTGAAGTGGATCAAAACCTTTAATCAAAGTTGTCCTGAAATAAAAAACATTACCCATTCTTTTCTTAGGACGAATTTAACTTTTTGGATTCACTTCAAAAGTTGACTGCTGTATAAAAATGAGCATATTGACAACACAAAAACATGCGACAGTCAAACAACCATCATTTTTTATAGTAATTTATTTGTTTGTTTGGTTGCTCTTTAATTTGATGGTCCGTTTGTTGAATTTAAGTTACATTGCAACTAATTCTCATTGGATCATAAGTAGACTGTTAGGTTTGGGTTGGGGTTAGTGTAAGTTGACATGTACTTGCAAAGTTTCTTATAGTCAGCTAAATGTCTGTTGAATGTCAGTATCAACAGATATTAAGCAGACAGTCTACTAATACTCAAATGGACCATCAAAATAAAGTGTTACTGTTCGTTTAATTTAATATTAACCTCACCTAATGAAACTGGTAGGCACAATGTTTTTTCTTGGTCTTTTCTTGGTTTAATTTTGGACGCTGCCACTTGAAGATCACTGGTCCATTTTCAGTTTATTTCTAATGTAGCCTACATGAGTGGCGTAAAGCCTAGGCTGGTTCTATAAAATCAATCTGCTGCAACTGACTGTGTCGTTAATCTAATGTAAACACCCCAGGGGTTGCAATACAATCAAAAAAATCATCAATCATTTTATTAGCAGTTTGTATTTTTTATGTTTTTTTTAATTATTTTCTCTAGGTTATGGATCAAATATGGTTTATTTGATCCATATACATTTTTTTTGAAACCACCAGGTGACCAACCAACCACCAAGCTCTTTTAGTTGCTCACAATTACTCTAAATTTCTTTTAAAATCCTTAAAATGTATCATGTTGAACCATAGTCTAATCATCTTGCCTAGAATAGGATCCCATCTAACCACTGTTCTTAATGCTGGCCTAACCACCTAATCTGGTAAACCATGTTTTTGTTTGGAGTTTGAGGAGGACAAGAGGTTGTTTACTATAGACATCCATGTTTGTGACAGGAAGTGGGAAAACCAGTCATCCATTGTTTCCCACTGTGCCCTGTTCAGAAGGACGTCCCCTGTGTCACGGCTTGTGCTGGAAGCCCCAAAGGGAACATTCTCAGGCTGTTTTCCAAAGCCGACATGGGATGGAAGTGTGTGAAGAGGGTTTTATAACACAGTCACAAGCACCCGCGACAGGCTCAGAGACCACCAGAGACTGTAAAAATGAACACTCCGCCTTTTAACCTAATTCTGCTCCAGTGCATTGCATCTGCTGAAACCCACGCAGCGTGAGGCCTGCTCTCAATTACAACATCTCCTCTCTTTCATCTGCTGAGAGTCTCTCCGACTTTCCAGAACAGATGCAGATATTGAGTAATTGAGACCGTCCCTGAATTCTTGGATGAGTGTCAAGAAGGTTTAACGTGACACAGTGGTTTGAATGTGTTGAAAACGTTTTGGCACTGCGCACCGAGTGGCACTTGATTGCTTATCTTCTGCATCTCAACAGAATGATTCTCACTTATTTATGCTCTCCAAA
This sequence comes from Danio albolineatus, assembly GCA_903798035.1. NCBI lineage: Eukaryota > Metazoa > Chordata > Actinopteri > Cypriniformes > Danionidae > Danio > Danio albolineatus. The sequence goes on along the minus strand of CAIGQQ010000001.1, from coordinate 11,444,907 downwards.
CACTAAGGCGAGTTAAATGCGTGAGTCAGCTCGAGCGTGTTTGTCACAGCGTTGAGGGAGAACTAACTAAACGTTGTGACGTTGCTAACTTGTCTACATTTTTCAGCTGAATGATTGAATAGCTTGGATGTTTTTAGCACAGCTTTTCCAGTGACAAGTTGACAGTCTGTAGCAGGGAAGTGTGAAACAATTGCTATTTTTGGTATGCACTTTTAATAAGATTAGTCAGTGATCAAGATCTAAGATATTTTATATTGTAGCTTTAAGAAATCTGTTGCACTGTTCACAAGGCATTGTTTCTTAACAACTAGTCTTAACTATTAAAATATCTACTTTACTTGCAAACATTACTTGCAAAAGAATAGAGCATCTTATACACTACCTGACAAAAGTCTTGTCGCCTATCCAAGTTTTAGGAACAACAAATAATAACTTGACTCCTAGTTGATCGTTTGGTATCAGAAGTGGCTTATATAAAAGGCAAAGGCCTCTAGATTGCTCTTATTTTACCAAAATAAAATATGATCATGCCTTATTTTGAATTATTTAATCAGGACAATAAGATCTGACTTTGCTTAGACAAAAGTCTTGGTACTTAATAGAAATAATGTACAGTATAGAATATAAAGTCATGGCGCAGTGGAAAAAGAATTCATATTGTGTATGACTCCCATGAGCTTGGAGGACTGCATCTATACATCTCTGCAATGATGACTCAAATAACTTATTAATAAAGTCATCTGGAATGGCTAAGAAAGTTCTTGCAGGACTACCAGAGTTCATCAAGATTATTTGGTTTCATCTTCAATCCCTCCTCCTTCATCTTACCCCAGACATGCTCAATAATGTTCGTGTCTGGTGACTGGGCTGGCCAATACTGGAGCACCTTTACCTTCTTTGGTTTCAGGAACTTTGATGTCGAGGCAGAAGTATGACAAGCAGTGCTATCCTGCTGAAGAATTTTCCCTCTCCTATAGTTTGTAATGTGATGGGCAGCACAAATGTCTTGTGACCATGTCACCATCCACTCTGCAGATCTCTCGCTCGCCCCTATACAAAATGTAACCCCAAACCATGATTTTTCCTTCACCAAACTTGACTGATTTCTGTGAGAATCTTGGGTCCATGCGGGTTCCAATAGGTCTTTTGCAGTATTTGTGATGATTGGGATGCAGTTCAACTGACGATTCATCAGAAAAATCTGCCTTCTCCCACTTTTCTTAGTCATTTGTTGTTTCTACAACTGGGTTCGACGACAAGACTTTTGTCAAGTAGTCTATGTAGAGCTATGGTAAAAAACAATTGTCAACAATTTATTCAATAATGCTATGCTAATGCCTTGTTTCTACTGAACCGTGCAGTTCTGTACAGTACAGGTTTGCACTGCTAATAGTACCCTTACTTTGTACAGTAAGAATATGTGTTGTCATTCTCGCTCAAAGAAGACGAAAGCTGTGTAGGCTGTATAAATGTCATGTCTGGCCCTATAAACAACAATGGATTACATACAGCAGATCCTGTTCTTGCCTCTTGGCTTGTGGTTGTGTAAATTATGTAAAAATGTTGCCATTCTTTTGTCTTTTGGCATGCTGGTGACAATTCTCTAAACCAATAGCATTCTGCAGTGAGTCTAGCTCCATCGTTTTTGATTGTGCTAGGTACCCTTAGGAAAGTATTATCAATATTTTGGTAAATTTGTCAGTGGAAATGGTTATAAATATGTACCAAACAATACCGTATCGATCCGTACCACTCAGAAATGGGCCATGGTAGTGATCCCCAGTGTTTTTGCACCACATAAACACTTCTATGATTGATTAGTTGATGAATTGTTAATCTGCAATCAATTTCAAATGGAGTATGTGCACTCCACATTGCACAGAAGATCATTTATTCAACATGAAAACATTGTTACCTTTGTCCACATCATCATGCTCGGATATATTCTCTGTATTTTACTCTCAAATAGGAAAAAAATATCCCTAAAATATGACACATTGCGTATTTGTTTCTCCGCTCCTCTCATTGACTTGCAAATGCATAGGAGGAGGAGGGGGAAAAATCATCAGTTATTAAAATTCAGGCAATGTATTCCTGTGTCTGCATTCTATTTGAGAAACGTTATTAATTTCATATATCAAGTTTGGAGCGGCCATCTGTTCGCTCTGCACTGCTGCACCTCCCTCCATCTGCCTGGCTTTACAGGAGAACGAGAGGATGAGAGAGAGAGAGAGAGAGAGAGAGAGAGCGCGAGAGAGAGGGGAAAGTAGAAGTGCATACGCTCTGGTGCCACGGGCTCAGGCATCACGGGGGAAGTTTCAGCGCCACTTTTTTGATTTGTCACTCATCAGAGACCAGGCTTCGCAGACCTGTCCTCGGTTTCCCTTTCCCAAACGCACGCCTGCCTGCAACTCGGTTTCAATAAGCAGCCATGCCACCATCACCCCCCATTCCTGCGTCTCCCATCATCCTCTTGCCTCTTTGTTTTCGCTCTCTCTTGTCCTCCTCCCCTCTCCATATCCCTCCCTCCGTATCTAGAGGAAGCAGATTGCGGAGCCGGCACAGTGAGATGTGTCCCTGCCACAGTTAATTTAGCATCTGTGCCTCCATGAATATGAATACATTTACAAGTCTTGGATATAATTAGGCACTGAAGTGTGGAAAGGGGCACGCAGCTCCAGGTGGGAAGAGAGATGCTGCGAAAACAGGTTGGACTGCGGAGACTTGCAGACAGGTGACCTTTGTAAACAGCTCACGACTGAGCGAGATTGGAAACGGCGTACAAGCGGCGATTGTATATTTGTCGATTTTAGTGTTTACGCCACACGCCGATGGCATGTTTCGCTCATGCTCACGTACATATGCTTGTGTTTCCATTCACAAAGCCTTCGCTCGCTTCATATAGGCCAGAATCAATCTATTCAGGATTTAGGGGGACATTATTTTGATATTTGCTACCTAAGATAAACAGTTTTACTGTGGCTTTTAGTATTTATTATATTATATATTGTGAAACTTGTCACAGTTTATTTCTGTGCCTCAAGAACCATTAGGCTCTATAATTAATACACAGAAAATATTGAGGAAAAACTTAAGTATTTGCGTTTTAATCATATAAATCGTGCAATATCATATTTGATACATGAAGGATTCACAAAATAATTCAGAATTATCAAAATAAAACTTCATTCAAAATGTTTTTAGACATTAGTAATAGGGCTGCACAATATATCGCTTCAGCATCGATATCGAAATGTGCACATCTGCAATAGCCACATCGCATGAAGTGCAGTGTTGAGTTTTTATACAACAGTTTTGTCTGGTTCCCGAATCTGAATAGCTGATAGCTGTGCGATATTCTGAAATATCAGAACTCATACAGCCTTTTCACTGTTCTGTATTACTCCGCCCACATGGAGTTACAGCAGATCAATAAACTTACTACAGTGTAGGCATGGGACGATAACCGTTTTCAACGTATACTGCGGTTTGGAAAGTCAAGGTTTTAAAACCGCCAAAATGTTCTGCTATACTGTTCCTAAGGTATGTGTAAGATTTATTTATTTATTTATTTTTTTTTGTTTGTTTGTTTTTTGGACAACAGTATCTCCAGCGGAAAAGTTATCCAAAGATTTAAACGCTTTAATTGTAAAGAAATTTGTGTTATTGAAACAAATGTAGACAGCAGAAGTCAATTGTTAGTTTGAATTGACATGTTGAATTGACCTGACATGTTCCAGAAGACATCCAAAAGACTTTAAATGTTTCTCAAAATAAAATATATTGTGTTCAAAGGGGGAAAAGGTTTTGTTTTTTAGCTAGGCATGTAAAAAGAATATATTTTAGAGCAGTAAACACAATACCATCACACCGTGAAACTTTGATAAAAAATAAAAAAAACATTGAAATTCATTTACAGCATTAAATTGAAACATTTTTGTAGCTTAACCTTTCATTCGTTTATTTTATTGTTAAGTTAAATTAGAAATGACAATGTGTATTAAAGGCATTAACCCCAACACTCCCCAATATGCTCTCTCTCTTCTCAGATGGGATGGAGGGTCAAATCAAATGTTGCTTTGGGCCAACTTTGGCCCGCAGGCCCTAATTTGGGCATTTTTGATGTATACTGTATAAACTATTTGTTGATTACATTTTCAGAAAATGTATTGTTATTGGGGAAATTAAATGACTTACAGTAGATTATGATATGAGATTTTTGTCATATCGCCCAGCCCTAATTGTGGAAGATTCTAGAAGTTTAGCTATTGATTCAGCACATACAGTACTACTTAAAGCGGCCTTTGGTTGAATTTAAGTTGGTATAACATAACATAGTGCAACACTCCACCTATGAGGATGCCTAAAATCTGTGGCAATTTAAAAAAATATCAAGCTTTTCTGAATTTCACACCATTTACTTAATTTTGCATTCAAATCTGCAGTCGCTAAATCCTAGGGGTACTGCAAAATGAGTATTGTATGCCATAAGTGAGTCAATAAGTCATTTCTGATGATATTTTATTTACAGAGGCACTCTGCCATCCAGACACAGGGGAGGAACACGCTCCAAAATGGCTAATGTTGTGTAGTTTTACCATATGCTGCGGTGTTCCAGCTTCAGCAAGCTGTAACGGCATTACAGCACTGTTCATTTGACATCATACATGATGTCAGCTTGTAATAATGTAGTAGGGAATAAAGAAAGCTGGCTTTTTTGTGTAATAGAAAGTGGAGGGACAAAAAAACATTACCAGATTATGTAGCTTAATGTTTAGCTTGTGTACATTGAAATTTTACTGTACAATATGACAATATGGATAAAATAAATAGTATATCATTACACACAGTTGAAGTCAGAATTATTAGCCCCCAATTGAATTTTAATTTTCTTTCCTTTTTAAATATCTTCCAAATCATGTTTAAGAGACCAAGGAGATTTTCACAGTATGCCTGATAATAATTTTTCTTCTGGAGAAAGTCTTTTTTTGTTTTATTTTGGCTAGAATAAAAGCAGTTTTTAAGTTTTTTAAAAACATTTTTAGGTCAAAATTATTAGCCCTTTTAAGCTATATTTTTGTCAATAGTCTAAAGAACAAACCATCGTTATACAATAACTTGCCTAATTACCTTAACCTGCCTATTTAACCTAATTAACTTAGTTAATCCTTTAAATGTCACTTTAAGCTGCTCAGTGTCTTAAAAAATAAAAGAAATTAATAATTAGAAATGAGTTATTAAAACTGTTTAGAAATGTGTTGGAAAAAATCTCTCGGTTAAACAGATATTAGGGGAAAAAAATAAACAGGGGGGCTAATAATTCGACTTAAACTGTATGTCACAAATTAAGATATATATATAAAATATAAACACTTTTATATGAGAGCAATATTACTGTCACGATCACCAGCGATCTCTGGATGTTAGATCGCTGTCACACACACACACAATCACTTAGAACTACAAATCTACCATGTTTACGGACTACATCTCCACTCATGCTACACACACACACACACACACACACACACACACACACGCTCCAAGTCTCCACTGGTTGCACACACCACCTGACTCTCATCACAGCACACACATATAAGCAGCAATCACACACACTTCATGGCGAAGTCTTGTTTTCCCAATGAACATTACCGAGCATTTCCTGATTCCTGATTGTTCTCTTGTTTCTGATCTGGACTGTTTATCAACCTTGCCTGCTCGCCGCCTGCCCAGGCCCTTTGCTATTCTGACACTATTGCCTCTATCTGCCCGCCTCTGATCCACGCCTGTTCATATCTACTACGGGTGTTCGCCGCCTGCCTTCCGACTATGTTTGACTGTCCCTCATGTGAGTTTGTTCACCAGTGTTTAGTGTTGGATCATTGTTAAACTGTGTTTAATAAATATACTGCACGTGGATCCCTCTCTGCCCGACTCCTCGTTACAATTACACACCATAATGGGGATGTAGACAGAAACATGAATAACAGCATGCTGAGAAAGTTGCAATCCTAAACTACATAATATTTAAAATATGAAGAAACTTTAGCATTTTATTTAGCTGTTTATTTTTATTTTATTTGTTTATTTAATGTTGGACCTCTATCATTAGTTTTTGAAAAGTTATTTCATTTTATTACCATCACCATGACAAGGAAACAGTACTCTGTATCGGCTGCAAAAATCCTGATCGGAGCATCCCTACTAAATAATGTTAAATAAAGTCATGCACCAGAACATGTTATTTGGGCTGGGAGATATGTTTAACAGACAGTAGCAGGCATTGTGCAGATATCTTACACTTTTTTGCTCATTACTCTAAACCAATCCCTTATGATTAGATTATTATGAAATTGACCTTCAGTTGGAAGTCAAAAACAAAGGGGGGAAAAAAGAGGTTAAAGTTAGTGATAGTCTTCGAGTTTGTGCTCGTTCACAGTAGGAGATGATGAGAGATAATTGAATTCAGATGCAGCCATGTGGGGTGACTCACTGATAAGAAAAGAGTTTTATAGCTGAATTATGTCAAGGCTCTGTAAAATAAATCACATCAAAGTAATAAAATAAAGGCATTAAACGAGGAAAGGGTACATGTAATTAAAGTCACACACCAGGCCCCTGCTGGAATTGCCTCGGTGGGGTCTGGATACCTGAGGAGACTGAAAAATTACACTTGACAGTTCGTCCTTATGGAGGTTAAATTGATCTTTTAGACAACTTTGTTTTCTTCCTGAAACTTAGGCGATGGGCCGTGCATCAATTTTGCGCATATGAGTGATTCAGCCCGATGCTTCATATTAAGCGTAACATTTTCCCGCTAATGGACTTGAGTCTTTCTAAGTTGCCTTTGATCACTGTTAGCTCAGGAGCTGATGGCTTCTTTCATCTTTTCAGTCTGTCAGCTATTTTTCCAATTCTCTTTTCACAGTGTATTAAAGTACCAGGGTAAAGTCTTTCTCTGATTTAACTGTGATCATAAATGTCAGGGTTAGGCTACACGTTCAGTAAGTTTACTCTGATTTTAATACGATTAAAACAATACTCCAATTAAGAGTCTACGATGTAAAAAAAACTTTTGATTTTGACTTTTTTTTATTTTTGATGACCTTAATGCGACTAAAGTCTGATTATAGTAAACATATATCAAATTAGTAAATAAGTAGGTAGTGTGTATTTATATAGCACATTTATAGTGTTTGACCATACACCCAAAGCGCTTCACAATCATGAGGGGTGTCTCTCCACACAACCACCAGTGTGCAGCAACCACAGGACAACTGCGCCAGTGCGCTCACCACACACCTGCTATTGGAGAGATAGTGATACAGCCAATTCAGTGGATGGGGATGATTAGGAAGCCATGATGGGTAAAGACCAATGAGGGGAATTTGGCCAGGACACAGAGGTTACACCCCTACTCTGTACGAAAAGTGCATTTTTAATGACCACTGAGAGTCAGGACTTAGGCCCAATCCCAATTCTATTTTTGTAGCCCTACCCCTTGGCCCTTCCCCTTGGCCCTTACAACCGAGGGTTAAGGGGAAGGGCTTCAAAACTTATCCCTAAGGATTGGGACCGCACTTCAACACCTGCACACGTCATCATATATCGCGATCTCTTGCTTCATTTGAGATCAGACAATCACGACTGCTGTAGTTATTCTAGTTGTGTTATTTTTTGGTGTTTATCTTCAGGAAATGACTAAAGGCATATATTATGTTATCATAACGATTTAATGTGGCAATAAGATCGTAACTATACTGTGTATTTACACAGTGGCCATATTTATCTATGTAAACACACGAAAACAACATTAACATTATCCCAGACACTGTAAAAAGCTCATTCCCAGCCACTAGACATTACTGACAGGGTATTCGAGTGTCATCGTTTGTCAGAATGTTGTAGGACGCTTGTACATGAGTTATGATTTTGGATTATAGATCGCGAAATTTAGCGTTTTTTTTGGGGGGGGGGGGTTGCGTTTTTCTTTTTTTTACAAAAGCATGACGGTAAAACACGAACGTGGTTATGAATATATTAAAACATATGTTTGTTTGTCGTAAAAATTTGTAATAATGACAAAAAAATACTAATTTGTGGATCTCCTTACTTCTGGGTTCAGCTATCCTGCTGCTGTGGCAGGTACATTCTGGGACATTTTCTTACCCCTCTGTTTTAAGTGTGGTCCTGAAAAATCTACTTTCGAAGGGGTGTATACCCCTTGCCCTTAGCCCTACGCCTTCAAGCTAAAGAGAATTGGGACACCACTACCCCTTGACGTGAACGCGCAAAACGAGGGGTAGGGGTAAGGGGAAGCGCTAAGGGGTAGAATTGGGATTGAGCCTCAATGTCTCATCTCAAAGACGCCTACCATGTTTCTTATTTATGATACACAACAGTTTAGAAGTTAAAAAGCACATCATCTGACAGAGTTACACAAATAGTCTGAACCCAGACGGTACCAGTTCAACAGGTGCTTTTGCACCATAGTGCCAAGAATCTAAGGAAAGTAGAAAGTTGTCCTCTTTTTGTGTTCACATAGACAGTGAAAAGGGTTAAAAGTGCAGTTATTGTGGACATTATCATCACATTCTTATTCCCTCAGTCTCCTCCATCTTAAGCACCAGTGCTATGCCAGGACGCAACAGTAACCGTTCATTGTTTACTGTATGTCTGGTTTCCTGAAACAGTATGAGTATTGAGTGCTTTCCAGCTTTAATTTGAACAACAGCCCATTTTAATTTATTCTGCCCTTCACCCTCTTCTCTTTTTTTCGTAAGCTCTTAATTTCTGTATCAATTCATTTTCTGTCTCCTATTTTGTCAGAGCTTCATTTTAAGATTTGGCGACTTGTGCAGAACTGAAGTTTTGCAGTTACTTTTTAAAGAGGTTCCAAGTATGAGATTGACATTTTTTTGGCAGTTGTGACTGGAGCAAGAGGGTTAATGATGTAATCTAAAGCTGAGAGAAGGAGACTGGATGGAGGCAAAAAATATCACCTTGGTTTAATTTATATTGAAGATTCATCACTCACTTTTATTATATATTAGATTGTTTGCTTTGCTTTAGAAAAAGGGATTCAACTGTGTGTTGCAGTTTTAACTTTTTTGATCACCCTCACAAGGCAGTTTCTTAATGGACTAATATTTGACATGTGTAAGTAAACACTCATGGCATTGGTCAGAACGCAGCAAGATTCCTCTCATATCAGTCATTCTTCAGAATTGATAGACAGCCGCTCTGAGGACTTACTGCAGTTTTACTTCGTAGCTGTTGCCCTATTACTTTATAATTTTCATGAAGCCAAAGTATTTTTAAGTGTTTTGGACAGTTGATTTGAAACAAATGATTCATTTGGAAAGGCATTAGCAAAACAAACACTTTATTTTTTTTGCACAGTGTTTGTGATAACTCATATTAGGGCTGCACGATTAATCGAAAAAGGGTTGCGTTCTCAATTCAACCCAACACGCGAATTCAGCTTTTCTACGATTAGACCAATTATATTTTCAGGGTCAAATGAGAAGCTAAAGGCGGTCACACAAGTCTTGCACACCTCAAAATGGCATTAAAAGTGTCACATCCTGTATTTATAAAGTATAATTCACAGAAAAATGTCATTTCTGTCTTAATGTAAGGATGTAGTCGCAGCCGCAAAATCACACATAAGCTGACGCACTGTTTGTTTACTATCGAGAGGACGTGCGCGTACATGCTAACGATGTCTAGATTAGTGAACATAACCTGCATAGGCTGTGAATAACAGCAGTAAAGTTGTAAAAAACGTTCAATATGTTGCACAGAGTGATCATTTGGGAGCCGTGCGGGAAGTATGATTTTTTTTGGGGGTTTTTTTCTCAGATGACGGCTGCCATGAGCCGCACTCAGCAGTGAAAGTGAAACCGGCTCGCACATCATTTAAATGATCAAATCGCATTTTAGTCATGATTACGACAAGGATTTGTTATGTTTTTTCTTTCATTGCAAACACAAAGTGTTGTGCATTAAAATGAAAACAACAGTGAGAAAATGGTCTAATAATGTTGTCAATGGCAAATGACAAGCATGTGTCTCAAACATAATAATTCAGCTTTAGAATTATGAATATTCTGATGTCATAACTTTACTGTGAATTAACAAACAGGACATATTTAAAGTCTGTTCAAATCTACCATTCAAAGTCTATACAAAATGTGTCATTTTAACCAACAGTAGACCTACACGTAGGCCTAATATTATTGTTGTTTTATGTTTGAGTAATAACAATAATAATAGCCTACTCATCCTTTATTTTACATCTACAGTATCGTGAGAAAATTGTGATCTTCATTTCAAGCAAAAAATCATGATTCTCATTTTAGCCAGAATCGTGCATCTCTACATCATATATTGTGATAAAACCTGGTTCTTGCATACCTCAAGCGAGCTGCTCCAAAAGCGGGCAGAGTCCACCTTGATCAAGTGATCTTGGACTGCTTGTCTGGGTGCAGATGTGTGAGGGATTGCCTTGTTCAGATACAGTGGGCAAAAACAAGCTGAGGTACAAAAAAAAAAGATCCACCAGGTCCGAAAACAACTGGTCCAAATGAGCTGGATGTGAAAGAACTTAATCGCATTAAGATCAGATTATTGATGTCCATGTAAACATACAGCACTCAATGTTGCAAAAATAACAAGACTTTTATTTGTTTTTTGTTTGTACCATTGGTTGGAAAAACAAATAGCCCAACTTTGAACTTGTGCAGATGGGTTGGTTAAGACTCTTAAACAAATTCCTTAAACCACAATCAGCATCTGAATTCTTACTACTTAGTAGGCAAACTTACTACTATAGGCAAATTTACTTACTATAGTTACTTACTTTGCTTACTATAGTAGGCAAATATATAATAATGTAAAAAAAAATGCAGGGTTCCACAATTCCTTCATGTTGTCCCAACACAAAACGATAGTTGACTTAATTGTACTTGCAAATTTAAATAAATTGCATATGAAACAATCCCCCCGCCTCCCCCCTCAAAAAAAAAAAGTTTCAGAAGTTTGAACAAAAATCTTTTTTCTTTTTTTTGAGAGTATGTGAGCAAAACAGAATGTCTGAATTTATAATATTCATACAAACAGGTATTTAGGTATTACCTAAATGACCTCCTACTTTGAGCAAGACACTTGGCTACTCCATAGGCCCACACGGATTCCGCAGATTTCCGCTGGTTTTTAGCCAATCAATTAATCCTGTTTATTTACTGGTGTAAATGTATATAAATTTATATTTATTCAGTTTTCAAATTTATTTCAATAATAATATTGATTAATATGAAAATGATTTAGTGACAATACAGTTTGTAAAGTACTATTTTCTGTCTTTTAGTAGAGATTTTATATGAGAGACTTGCTTTGTTTACCAAATAAAGTGGATCTAATTGGTTTCACATTGTAAATATTAAATAAAAGTTAAAAAGGTATTACTTTTTATTTCACATATTAAGTTTTAGTTTTGATATTTCCAAAATAATTCCAAATCTGCAGATTTTTAACAAAATACTCACAGAAATAGCAAAAAATGTCCACAGGTTCCATCTGGCCCTGCCCATGAGTCACAGTAAACTGACTGATTCTTTAGGTCACATGTCAGTATGACAGCATACAGTAGCACAACTTTAATTTCATTTTTACTATTATAGAACATTATTATATAGAACATCACATTCTTTGCAAGTTTTAAACTTTCTCTAGCAACCCCATATACACTGTGTAGTTTCAGTATGCAGTGACGGTGTCTGCACTTCTGGGAAATCAACATGCAGATGGTTTGCTTATGGCTGACTTTTATGTTAATGTGGGATGCACTATAAAATTGCTACACAATAGATTCTTGTTGGGACAACATGAAAGAATAAAGCTAGCCTATTTTTTTTTGTACATTTAAGTGGATTGAACATAAAACAAAAAAACACTAATTGTGTTGTTTCAGCTTATTTTATAAACAATACGTAGTTTGAACAAACATTTTTGATTGTGCACAACACTCAAATTTCATTCATTCATTCATTCATTCATTTTTATTTCGACTTAGTCCCTTTATTAATCCAGGGTCGCCACAGCGGAATGAATCGCCAACATATCCAGCATATGTTTTTTTACGCAGCGGATGCCCGTCCAGCTGCAACCTATCTCTGGAAAACATCCATACACACTCATTCACACACATACACTACGGACAATTTAGCCTACTGAATTCACCTATACCACATGTCTTTGGACTTGTGGGGGAAACCGGAGCACCCGGAGGAAACCCACGCGACCATGGGGAGAACATGCAAACTCCACACAGAAATGCCAACTGACCCAGCCGAGGCTCGAACCTGCGACCTTCTTGCTGTGAGGTGATCATGCTACCCACTACACCACTGTGGCGCCCATCAAATTTCAGTCAAGATTCAAATAAAAATACTTCAATCTAATAGCTCGTTTAAATATTCGAATTGGAAGACTTTCTACTTTATTTCTCTATGTTGAATATTTGCTAAGTGTTGGTACAAAATGAGTGAGCAGTGAGGGCTGGTTTTGCCAGCTCAGTGAAGAAGCAGATCTGATTTTAGCACGTTGACATTGACCTCTAGAAAGTTCCTCTTTTGTCCCGGGCATCAGCGGCATGCCAAGGCTGCAGTCTGTGCCCTGTGAGCTGGCAGTGCCAGCAGGCTGGAGATAGAAGAGGGTGGCACAGGCCATCTGGGATATCTCCAGGAGATGCGCGGCACGCCTCACACTCATCAGCAGGTTTGAATTTGCACCATAATCACAAACAGATGCTCTCTTCCTCCTCCACCGCCCTCCTTCTGCCTCCTTTCTTCCCTCGGTTTGGCTCAGCGTGAAACCTTTGACCTTCACCACATTCAGAGGAAAAGCCTGACCTGATCAAGGGGTGAAAGGAAGGGAAACGTTGGCCCAAAATGTTAATGTATTTCATGTATAAACCAACACGGTGTTAAATGAAGTCTATTTGATGTTATCTCTCTTTTTATCTCTCCGCCCGCATGACCTGCAGACTGTGTTGGATTTTTGTGTGAATAGCCAGTCTGCTGTACATCTCTCTCTTTTTCAAGATGCTCATGTAGGCCCCGTCACAATGTCATATTTTATTCCTTCTCTTTTGTATTGAACTTAAGGAATTGCCTTGGGTTTTCATCAGTTTACTAACTGAATCTTGAATGTGAGGAAATCATAAAAGTGGCAACCTTTAAAGCCTTTCAACAAAAGAATACAACCAAGTGTCATTCAAAGAAGCTATAAAATATGATGGTAGCCTTGTAAGTTGGCTTCTCAGACTGAATCGACAAAAGCACTGCTGTAAGTTGCTGATGATGAAGAGATTCTTTTTGTTGTATTCTTGCCAAGTGCAAAGTTCCCGATGAAGAATGTCTTTATTCTGGCTTTGTTGCTCCATGCACAACCAATTAAATTGTCTGGTGATTTTTTTTTTCTTGGCTCCTCTTGTCAGTGTCCCGACCGATTCTGTACAGTATAACCCAATATTTTATATTTATTATGATTTTATATTAGGGTTAGGCGATAAGCCAGTATTCTGTGTAGGAACTAGGCTTCTTGGGAGCAAAATACTGTAAAGAAAAAGGATTATTAGAGCAAAGACCAAATTAAGCTCTGTATTATTGGTTTCAGTCAAAAAGTCATGTATTCTGACCAATATATTAAACAAGACTAAGCATTTAATAGCATAACTTCATGTGTTTTTTTTTTTGTTGTTGTTGGTTTCTTTTTTGTGTGTGTGTATGTGTGTGTGTGATTAACTTTCATTTTTCTGGTCTAAGGTTTTGTTACTGGATGGGATCTGGGGGAGGCTGTTAGTCAGTAAAGGCTGTACAGTATAAGCACTACACAAGTGACTATGTACTGTAACTTACTGAGGAATATTGCACACTGAGTTATTCTGTACTCACATTCACAGTTTAAAGTTGTTAATTCAAATCTGTTCATTTAAACCACAGATAAAGTTCACCTCAGATTGCTGAGCTGCTCTTCAATCAGCACTTTCCTCAGGCACATGAGCAGTGTAAAAACATTGCATGTGAGTTATCTACATGTACACCCTCTTATTTTCTTGTCTCGGTATACTGTACACAAGATTATAAAAAATTATTAAAGTTGACAATTTATTCCACGGTAATCATATATACCATCAGCCCTATTTTATAAGTATATATTTTGTGAAGGAACCTCCAAACATCCAAAACAATTCTGTCTTTTAGGCTATAGACACTCATTGTATGTGTGTTAAATCTCCTGTAGAGCTTATAAAATGTGTAAATAAATCAAATAGGATTAAGTAATGCTCAGATACTGTATGTATACATCAAATGTGTTATTTCAGAACTAACAAAGACTTTAGCCAAATGACTCATGGCTGAATCAGATCTTTAATGCTCTACTGAAGATAAAATTCAAGGTGAGTGAATTAAAGTTAGCGTGAAACAGAAGTTTGTAAGACTTTTATTTTAGTTTGTTGATGTACTTCCAACTGAAACTGAATATTGAGTCGGGGGCCGGGCTTTTTATGCATTTCCTCATAGAAAACAATAAAAGAGAGGTGTGGTAAAGAATATTGTGGTTGAAGCTGCCAATCTGGCATCAACAGGGAAGGACCACTACTCCAAACATGAAAGCAAATGGTTAGACTAATTGAAGATTACCAAATCAGTTTAGTTCAACCCAGGCTCATTCTAAGAAACGTAGTCCTAAGTACGTTTCTTGAGGCTGTGGAATACATCCCGGGAGGTACGTCTTTTTGTACCTTTTGTTTTCGCAAATCCACGAGAGGCCTCTGCTTGCGCTTTTGAGATCTCAAATGTCTTTCGCGAGTGCCGTTCACGCCTGCTGTTCTCGCATATACCCACCAGAGGCTGCTGTCGGCTGACTGTTTGGCTGACTGAATGACAGACTGAGCGACCAATCCACTGACCCACCTTCCTCCTTCCCTAAACCCAACCAAAATTTATCAATTGACCCACCCACACGCTTCCCTAAACTCAACCAACAACTTTCAAAAAAAGCAATCCAGAATAAAAATAAAAGCCCTCCTCTCATTTTTACCACGTTTTCAGACTTCACCGCGTTCTCACCCTATTATTTGCTGGTTTATTTAATTTTTTGGATTCTGTTTTTGTCTTACCTGCTTTCCGGAACCGCTCCTCACAGGACTCGAACCTTGTCATTGTAGTCAACTCCTCTCTGCGTTTCAAGTCCGCCGTCAAACACGGCGAGCTAACGGGACAAACTTGCAGTGGGAAAGTCGTCCATACGGAGGCAAGCGGTCGGCTGGTAAGCGCGAAAAGAAACGGCGTCACACCGCCCCGTAGCATTCGTTTAAAAAAATTAAACGCAGTCATACGTACCTCTGACTGCATAATGTGCAGTCTCCAGAAACATTCGTGGGACTACGATTTCACAATGAGCCTGTGTTGATTTAATTATATTGTGGGTTAGCTTGAACAGATTAAAGTTTCACCTAAAAATAATAATGCATAAGAAAAATAAACATTATACGTTTTGATTTCACATAGCATGTTCTCAACTATCCTTTTAACAATTGCATAGGAACACATTTTCGACAGTTCACTACATACATAATAATAAATGTCAATAAATAAAGCACTTCTGCTCTGTAAAGCCGCTTAGCTACAGTATCTGTCTTGCCCCACCCTGCTGGTTACCGTAATCAAGTTAAGTCCTTTCTTCTAGCCTCATGTCCAGTATCTCGAACGTCACCACATGGGGGTTTTATCGATCCGCCAACTCTTGTGCTCAATGTTGCAGCACATCCTGTTGCCCGGCTTGCCTAATGCAGTCAATAATTGCCAGCGAAATGGCCAGTGCAGTCGAGACAACTTCATCAGCGTGGGACAGGGGGGGCTATAGCGAGGTTAAATCTGGAGGGAACAGGGAGGTGGAGAAGAGCTGGCACCGTTTCTCCATCGCAGCACAGAACACCATCAGTGGCTCCCAAGGGCCAGGGATTAATGATTTGTGTCTTTCCGCTACAGTGGCACATTGTGTCGGCGCCACTGATAAAAAAGAAAAAGAAAGCTCCCCCTTCCCCCAGCATCTGGCAGCAGCACTACAGTACTGCCTCCATATTGGCTCTCGGTGGGAAGGAAGCTCCTTTGCTCTCTCAGTGCCAGGGCTGTGGTTAACCAAGCCACGCTCTTACCAGGAATGCGCTGCGCTTCTTTTCTTCACCGGCTGGTTTCGCCAACTGCGAGACTGCAAGGGTAGTATTAAGTGTACCCACTAAAACGCACAGCAGATGCTGACTGATGTAGTGTCTTCCTCTGAAAATGGAGTGAGGATTTGTAGTCTCATGTTTTCATCATTTATTCATGCGACGCTATAAATTATCCATCGGTATTCATCAAATGGATGAAAAATACATGTAAATTCCAAAAGCGAGTTGTTACAAAAACTCCATTATGCATGTCTGCATCCAACAAGGACTGAATTCTCAGCGCCACATCAAAAGTCGAGCGAAATGTGTTCAGACATTTGCTTTTGTTGCCTGGTTATTCAAGAAGTGTTTAAGGTTGCGCTACAGGACCTTTTGTCCTTGTAAGACATATCGATTCATTTCTCAGTTGCTAAGTAACCACAATAATTACATCTTTTAAGCAGCCAGCCAATTATTTCCTTGATTTCGCGATGGCATGATGAAGAGGGTTGTTTATGACTGGTATTACTAAATTAAAAAGAAGGAATAATTATTAATCAGAATTAAAGAATAGAAATCTCTAGTGCCGCTTTTGTTCATAAACATTTTGAAATGACCGTGAACGCACGCAGGCATGTGCTTTTGTTAAGCAAAATTTGTAAGGAGCTTTGCTGCAAAGATTCATAATGGCTGTTTTAGTGTTACACCATGTACTTGGGACAGTTTACAACAATGCTATTGGAAATGCTTCCCTGAAACTGTCTGAAAACGCATGAATTTTGAGCTACGATGGTTTTTGTGTATTGAGATTGACAGCTTCTTTGCCCCATCCTGACTTGAATACTTGTCTTCTGAGATCTTTAAGAAATCTGAATCTTTCATTACATAGTACACTTCATGAGAAGGTCAAAGTCATTACAGTTGGCTGAATGTATGCTTGTTTTAAACCAAAAAAAAGGTAGAAATCCCACTTCATGAAGTCTTTTTTTATATTGATTTATCCATTGTCTGTACATCATCCATCATTGGCCTATACAGTATGTTGTTTGTTTAGCTTAATATATAATTAACTCCAGGCCTGCAATTCATATTTCATATCATTTAACAGTGCAGCTCTCATGCCTAATGGTGAAGTGTACTGTTAAGTGTTTTTATGAGTCTGTTTTAATGTTTATGGACGTTGTTTGTACTGTACTCACTTGAATGCAAGCTTAATGTGTCAATAATGAAATCAATCTGCTTGTTAAGTCTGACGTCACATGTCAGTTTCTGCGTCCAAACATTCTATCACAGTGGTTCCCAAAGTTTATTTTTGCCTGAGACCCCCTTTTCCCCCGGAAAATATTGTAAGGCCCCCTCCACCTTTTCACGTGATATTATCCATGATATTATCGCTTATATAAGTTTGCAGTAGGTATGACAAAAAAAAAAAATGTTTTAAAACAAACAGTATATTTATTACTATATCTAGATATGTTTATGCACAAATAGTAGCCTAATGTAAAATATAAAAACAAACATCAGTAGGCCGCTTGTATTGGGTACACCTTCCTGTATTGAGGATGAGCCGTCTGCAAATGTCGGATGCAAAATTATAAAAACTTAAAATGCAAAACTTTGGACAGACTCATGCATTCTTTATCAAGAACTTTGGTGCAGATAATGCACTGTGGCTGGGTCAGGGATTCTTTGCTTAGAGAAAATGGAATAAAACCATAGTTCCATTTCCCACATGAACTAAGGCATCAAATGAACTAAGGCAACATGATCGTTCTCCTTATTGTATATATATATATGACGCGACCCCCAACCCCCCCTGTTTGGAGCTGCTGTTCTATCAGATGCCAAAATGAACAATAATTAGTGATCATAATTGTAATGTTTACTGTATATGAATGCCTAATATTCGATGGTCAGACAGTGATTCAACTTTTAGAAAACAATATATTATCAGTGTCTGTGATGCAGTCGGTCCAGACACTGTATTTACACCATGATTTTATAAGATTTGCCCTAATGTTTGATGTGATAATGTCTCGCGTAGCCAGATTTAAGACTGACTGGTGGGAACTTTGGTCGCTTTGAATGGTCAAGGACTGATGTATCAGTATCAGCACTGGATATCAACCAAAATTAGCTTTAAAAATATTGGCTTTTCAGATATCGCATATAGTCAAATCGAAGGATTTTCAATGTCAAGTATGGATTATTGTTGACCAGAAGCTTGTAGATTAATGGCAAAGTTAACCATTGTGTTTTAAGAGTTTGTAATTCGCACTTGATTTGTGTTAATCTGTCAATCATGAGTTCAAAGCATTCAGGCACAAGAAACAATAGCATTTGTAGCTTTAAGATGGGCGACACGGTTGGCTCAGTGTTTAGCACTGTTGCCTCACAGCAAGAAGGTCACTCACTGAAGCTAAGCAGGACTGAGCCTGGTCAGTACCTAGATGGGAGACCACATGGGAAAACTAGATTGCTGTTGGAAGTCAACCTATGGTCTGTGTGATGCCTAATGCCCTAGTAAAGTGAATGGGACTCTATACTGCCAGTAAGCGGCATCTTTCAGATGAGACATTAAACCGAGGTCCTGACTCTCAGTGGTCATTAAAATCCCATGGCATTTCTCAAAAAGAGTAGGGGTGTAACCCCGGTGTCCTGGCCAAATTCCTTCTCAGTCCTTACCCATCATGGCCTCCCAATCTTCCCCATCCACCGAATTGGCTGTATCACTTTCTCTCCCTTCTACCTATAGCTGGTGTGTGGTGAGCGCACTGGCGCTGTTGTCATGTGGCTGCCGTAGTGGTGGTATGGAGAGACCCCCTCATGATTGTGAAGTGCTTTGGGTGTATGGCCACACAGTAAATGCGCTATATCAATACACATTACATTACATTACAATACATTGGTTCGAGTCATTGCTGGGCTAGTTGGCTTTTCTGTGTGGAGTTTGCATGTTCTCCCTGTGTTCGGTTGGGTTTCCTCCAGGTGCTCCGGTTTCCCCACAGTCCAAAGATGTATGGATGTTTCCCAGTACTGGGTTGCAGCTGGAAGGGCATCTGCTGTGTAAAACATATGCGGTTCATTCCGCTGTGGCGACCCCTGATGAATAAAGGGACCAAGCTTGAAGGTAAATGAATGAATGTAGCTTTAAGATGAATAAAATGTCTCTTTAATACTTGCCAAACTAATATAAATCACTTTTTTTTCTCTCGTTTGTTTCTTTTTACACCCTAAAAATCGAGTTTAAAGTTAATTTTAAGAGGTTTATAATGATGTATGCAGATGCACTCCCCTATAAGATCCCCATAACCATTTTGAAATAATGAATTCTTCACAAATAGACTTATTTAATAGCTATTTCGCTACTATTTTCATTCGTATTTCCTAAACAAAATAGTGCAATGTAATTTTTTTCTCCAATATCATGCAAACCTAGTACTAAACTAAACAAGCTGATAGAAATGTCTAATGTGGAAGTGCGTTCCTGGAGCAGTGTGGGGGTGATGGGCTGCTCTCCGTGAGCATGAGGTTTGGAGGGTGATTAGTCTCCGGTGAATTCCCGTTGATACGCGGCGTTTGACAGATCTGCACCCGGCATGGCACGAAGGAACGTGCCACAGATGGCGTAATTAGAGGAAGCTGAGCCAGGGTGTGAAATTTATCTTTGATCAGCACCTTCTCGCCAGATTGTCATCTATGTTAATATGATGATAGCAGAGCAGAGATGGATGGAGACGCCTCGGCAGCCTGGGGTGGAAGTCAGTCCCTGCTCGTCTAATCTTAATTCTTTGTTCACCATGTAGAGAGAGAAAAAAAAAAAAACAGATACCGCAACGCATTCAGACCTTGAGCTCTGTTCAAAAGCCACAACACCATCATTAGAGACACCTGTGCTGTCGGAGGGAGTTGGTACAACACTCGTGAGTTTGGCTTTGGAATGTGAAGGAATGAATAAACATTTATTCACATCGCAGTTCTGGGAGACTGTGATTTCCATGATGCAGGAAAGGCAGATTTGCAGAATACAGTCATACAGTGATGGAATTTACATTGTATTGTGGAATGTCATGGGATTTGGCAGAGCTTGAATACATAAATCAAAAGTTAGGCCTATAAAATGAATTATTGTGATATGCGTTAGTGTGAGTGAATATTAAAGTGTAAGACCGCTATTAAAGTATGAAATCTGCATGTTCTGTGTGTTTCTGTATGATTAAGTGGCTTTGTTTTGTGTGCTTTTACAGCATACACTGACTTTTTTTGTAATATGACATTGATTTGACATATATGGTTTTACAGTATGTTGATTTTACATTTTTTTAAATATAGCTTTTTTTCTCTACTTTTTTCAAATAATGTTTTGGAATTTGATTAGCAATATCCATTATTGGAATTCAAAGAGAAAAAAAAAGTAAAACGTGTATATATACATAAATGCCATATATTAGGGCTGTGCAATATAGACAAAATAATCACATTGCGTTTTTTTATTTTAATGAATGAATATTGCGATTTTTGGCTACTGTTTTTGCTTTTTCAAACAAGCTACATACATGCATTCTAAATGTGATCAGTGCACAAATGGTAAAATAGTCTTTAAGAGGTGCCACGGTGGTGTAGTGAGTAGCACATTCGCCTCACAGCAAGAAGGTCGCTGGTTCGAGCCTCAGCTGGGTCAGTTGGCATTTCTGTGTGGAGATTGCATGTTCTCCCCGTGGTTGCGTGGGTTTCCTCCACAAGTCCGAAGACGTGCTATAGGTGAATTGGGTTGGCTAAATTGTCCATAGTGTATGAGTGTGAATGAGTGTGTATGGATGTTTCCCAGAGATGGGTTGCAGCTGGAAGGGCATCTGCTGCTGAAACAAATGCTGGATAAGTTGGTGGTTCATTCCGCTGTGGCGACCCTGGATTAATAAAGGGACTGAGCCGAAAAGAAAATGAATGAATGAATGAATGAATGAAAATAGTCTTTAAAACAGACAACATAAAATAAATTAAGATTAACTTACCTCAACGCTAGTTAAAAACATACTGTACACAGTAGTACTATCTGCTTGATAAACAAAACTGTAACAAATTGTCTTAAAAACAGACAACATGTAAAAACAGAACTCAAAATCACCTATTTAGTTCTCCCGCTCAACTTCGTCGTGCACAGAGTGAGTTCTGATTGGTTAAAATCTTTCTCCTGCTCAGCTGTAATTGCCCGGTGTGCTGCTTCAGCTCTGATTGATTAACATATTAAAATAAAATCATGTGCACAAGAACGTAAACAAAAATCTAAATAAATTAATAGATAAAATTGCAGCCTTACGCGATTTGAAATTGCATGTGCTTAAATCACAATTTTTTTGAGATTGCGATTAGTTGCACAGCCCTACCATATATACAGTTGAAGTCAAAATTTTTAGCCTTCCTGTGAATTATTATTATTATTATTATTATTATTATTATTATTATTATTATTATTATTATTATTATTATTATTATTATTATT
>CAIGQQ010000001.1:11398339-11414068 GCA_903798035.1 Danio albolineatus | reverse complement strand
GTGTGTGTGTGTGTGTGTGTGTGTGTGTGTGTGTGTGTGTGTGTGTGAGAGAGAAAAAAAATGGTTTGAAATCACTTGAGGGTAAGTAAATGCAGAAGAAACACTAGGTTATTTAAATCCAAATTGGGTAAAATATGGACTAACCCAAACATTAGGTTAAATTTAAACTTATTAATGTAATTTAAAATATTAACCCGCAGTTGTTTTAGCCCGTATTACACACAGAATTAGGTTGAAATAACCCAGTGTTTTTTAGAGTGTGGTGAGTAAATGTTCAATATTAGGTGAGCTATTCTTTAACTGAGATCACAGCTAAGAAGTCAGAAACATTTAGTGTGGACGTTTAGTGTGGACTTATCCTGTGTGCAGATTTTCAGGTTGCATTGATTTTCAATAACCACAGGTTAAACTACAATAATTATTTTCTTTATACAAGATAATATGCTTGTATGTGTGGAATTACACATGCAATTACTGTATACATCATGTCTTTTATACATTAGTCAATAAGCTTTTTATATTGTTTGACATACTTTAGTGATGTAAGGGGATTTCTTAAATGGCCTTTTTGTTTTACATCTTTTTAAATCACATCTCAGTTTGAGCGACTGATATATTGGATTTGAGTAGGGACAGTTAAATTTATAAGATTTAACATTTTGAAGAATAATAGCCAAATTGTAAAAAAAAGGAGATAAAAACAACAATTAATTATATATGAAATGAATGAAACTTTAGATTTTTCAGAGAAGGTTACATTTGGTCAGAATAACAAATATTTTGTGTGTTGCAATTGCAAATCAGGGTTATTCCACCAAATATTGATTTCATAATACATTTTAAACATAAATTAACCCAGCAGGCACAGGATGTCAATGTGATGTCAGATTGAGATTGTACCCCAACATCGTGGGACGTTGCATTTTGTTTTGATATGAAAATCGGTTTGACATCAGTACCCAATGTCAGGTTGACGTCAATGTCCAACGTCGGACAGATGTTGCGTTTGGTTGCTTTCCAGTGCAACTTAAGATCAACCAAATAACATGTTACAGCTTGACGTTGTGTGGACATTAACAATATGATGCGTTGGATTTTGGTTGCCATACCTGACAGATAACTGTCAGTATTTGACGTCAATATGACGTTGGTTTAAGATGCTGGTTTGACGTTAGATTTGGTCACTTTCCAACAATACTTAAAATCAACAAAATATCAACGTCATTCCATGTTGGTATTGGACATCAAAATAACATTTTCCCTAGAAGCTGGTGACCTAAATCTAACCTAATATTGACGTTGTGTGTCGCTGGAAAATCATTGGTATTGTGTTGTCTTTAAAATGAATTAAAACATAAAAAACACTGCATAGTTTCAGTTAGCGTTTTTTATGAAACAATACAGTATGAATACATTTGAGTAGTCTGTGGAAGCAAATAAAACAAAGTCTCGCAGTTATTATTATTCACTTTTATTTTAGTTGCACTCAAAACCCATTTAATCTGAAAAATCTGAAGGAGCACACTTTCAGTAGGCATTACGTCTGTGTTGTTAAATTTCGATGTCAAGTGTTTTCTTTAACCTTTTCAACTAATTTTGCTTCCCGGCTGCACAGAGACGCCGTGCAGACTGCCGGCACTTATTTTCCTGATGAACTCGCCTCATGCTCCTCCATAGCCTGGTGTGGAGCGCCTTTATCAAAACCTTTTTTTTTTTGCCTTTGTAGCCCTGGCGACTTATACGAATTTGGCATGCGTTTCATGGTAATAGGGATTGTATTGTCTGGCAGCTGTTTGAGGTCTTGTAGACTCTGCCGCTTGCTAAAAACGCTCTGATTCGAGGTATATGATCAAAGCACAAACATCTCCACCGAGGCCAGGAAAACATACAGCACAAGTCTTGTTATTCTTTTCCATTCTTTCTGTTTCTTCACTGTAGGGCTACTAAAGTGAACCGAATCTACAAGATGCTTCTCATGAGGCTCCTTCTGTGATCGGTGTTGTCTTTTTATAACGGAGTAGCAGAAGTGACCTGGTCCGACCTGCAAATAAACACACAGCTCAAATGAACGTTTTAATGGCGTAAACACGCGCAGGCTGATGGATGTTTGCGTGATAGATTGCTTGCATATCAGAAACGCAGCTGTTGTGTTTAAATGTGCATATATTTGTGCAAGAAGCATCACATATGAAGGAAGAACTTGAGAACCGCTAAATATCATTAAGATCATTAAGTTTAACACATATAGCCTGAAATAATTCATACCCTTAGCATGTTCAGATTTTTTTGTTCAAATGCTTGATGCGGTGATGTCTCGTGCATTGTTTTAGCCTACGTCTATACTAATCTAAATATAAATCTGAAAACGGTGTTTGCATCTGAAAGCAATCCATGTCCACACTATTTATATTCTTTCCATCATCCACATTTAATCAAATGAAAACTCTTTTGTACATGTACTGCGCATGCATACAGATGTAAGACACTTTTAACTGCATCATATCCAACTGCCGTTTATTTACTTTCTGTCTCTTTAAAACTTTGCAGAAAAATATGGCAACTGTTATCTGCATTCACCATCGAAGAAAAGCTCCCATAAATATTCAATATCCTTTGAAGATGTCAATAGGTCTGTCATGATAAGTCTTTTTTGTTGTTTGATATATTGTCATAGAAATAAGTGTTGCTATTGTCATTTTAAAACCAATCTATGTCTGTGTTTATATAGTGATTATACAACAGCATATAAATAGTCATAAACACATTCAAGAGACAAAAAACGACATGTAAATGTGCTTGTAAAGAACACCTTCTTTTAAACCTGTCAGTAGTTTCCAGGAAAAGGTGAAAATTCATCTTTTCTTCACCTGTTAGTAAGTATTGTTTTTATATAAGTTTAACCTCCAGTGGAGATTAGATGGGTGAGTAAATGCACTCTAAGAAACGCTGGGTGAAATATTGGGTGAATTATGGACTAACACAAACGTTGGGTTAAATTTGGTCCTATTAATTCAAAATATTAACCCCATCAGTTGTTTTAGCCCATATTGCACCAAGAAATAGGTTAAAATAACATAGCATTTACTCCCTCATCTAATCTTCATTGGAGGCATCAGCAACTTCAGGGTTAAACTCTTTTACAAACAATGCTTACTAACATTTAACCTTGAAAAGTTTATCGCTGAAGTCGCTGACACTTCCAATGGAGATTAGATGAGAAGACAAAAGCTGCACAATCAGCAAAAATGTTGAAGGCATTTCATTTTTATGTAAATTTTTATGCCACCAAAAATAAAGTCATGTTCATGAATTGCACGACATGTCGATATATAGATTATTGTGACAGGTCTTGCTGTCAAAATGGATAGCATTCAAAACATCTGCTTTCTAGTGTCGTCCACCATGTTAGCTGAATTGGTCACATGACTAAAATGTATCATCGTTTTCAAAAGACTCTGTATTTACAGTGCACAATGCAACATGATTTTCAAATTGATCCAACTTAGGACAAGGAAAAGATACAATTTTGTTTCCTAAAATCGCTCAGTGTGGACGGAAGGTCAAAACGAAGAGCTTATTAGAAGCAGCAACAACATATTAGGCCTTTTTATCTTTTGGGAGAAACCAGTATTAAAAAAAAACTTGCTGGTTATGTAAATGAAACTAAGTCAGAATTCCAGGCTTGACTTTACATGATTAGGTTTATATTTGATGCATGACATTATCAAATATGTCACCAATACTGATTTGTGGTCTTAATTTGTTCATCAACTGAATTTGACATCAACAAGCCTTCTTTTTCTGGACCACAAAACCTCTGTCTTGCCTATATGTTATTGTCAAAAATACATTGTCAAATCTCTGGTCTAGGGTCACATATACTGTAGACTTCACAGTTCATTTAATTATCAATTAATATCCTTTTTATTCTCAAATATAAAAGAAAAAAAAGGTCACATAACTGCTTGTACAATGATTTCTATTCTAAGTTTGGTTTCATAAGATCTGATAGATCTGATCTGTTGGATCTGATTTACTCGCACACTATGATTTATGCTGAAAACAGTTTTACTTAATCTTTTTGGAATCTAGGTCATGTATTGTCAAAAATCTGGCAATAAAATATGTATTCTGATACAGGGTTTATGATGTATTGTATTACATTGTTATATTGAAAGAGGATTTGTATACTGGGAAGAAGGTCTAATTTTGGAGGAAAACTTTTATCAAGAACCCGTCATCATGTAGATGAAACAAACCAAAAATATATTTTTATTAATTTATTACAACTGGGATCTTTGTTCATCAGTCCATGTTACAGTATACAGTGTATGTCAAATCCTCAGCACTTCAGTTTGGCAGTCTAGGTAATGGAACACCATTAAATCTTTGGTAAGATTCTCAGGTAAACAAATTACTATGTAAGCCATTACGATCATAATTTTCCTAACTGCTGTATTACTTGCTGTTTAGTTTGGTCATGTTATTGTCACAGTGTATGTTTAGTGACAACAACACAAAGCCGCTGCCATGAATCTTGGATTTAAATAAATAAATAAAATAGAGTAATTTTGCGAATTGACACAGTAATGCCCAACATCTTGGTTTTCACGTGTATTGATGTTTTCTTACACACTTAGTGAACACTGTGTACATTTTTGAGGTCATATTGTTAAATCGAAAGTTCAAAAGAGCAGCATTTATTTAAAAGAAACGTCTCAACTGTAACTATAATGGCTTCAACTTAGAGGAGGAAGGTCGGTATGCATGTTTTGATTGCGTGTGTGCGCCTTCCAGACTGAATCCACTCCTCGTTTTGTTTGCCCAGCATCCACAGGTGGTACGAATGACCTTTCATCTGTTTCCTCATTCACTCCGCCATTTTCCACTCCCACTCTTCATAATACCATTAACCTGTCCGTCCTCAAAAGGATCACTGTAATTTACTTTCTATTATTAAATTCTACTAATGCTAAGCAAAGCGAACGAGCACAAATTTTAATGAGAACGCTGTTGTGAATGTGTCTGATATATATAAATATATATCTTGTGTATTTTTTTTCTTCCCCTCTCAAGGCTGATGCGTATTAAAAGACGGGTCTTTTAGAGTCGATAATTGTGTTCACAGATGAGGAAAATGTGAAGCATGAAGCTTTGAAATCATTTAACATCACAGGCACAAAAGCAAAGTGACAAAGTTCTGCCAAACTAAGTGTCTACAAACCCCGCTGAAGGCCAAATATCAGAGTCTGGAGTTTCAGAAAATTAGCCTTGAAATACTTAAGTGTCTTTTGGGTAAACAAAATCCATTGTATGCGGATGATTCAGAAAACTAAATAAGCAGTTTAAATGAGCTTTAATCACTAAGTGGAAAATTGAAAACTAAGGATAAATGGTAAAAGGAAAAAGAAACGTCGGTTTGTAAATCTGTTTGTTAATGCATACGTCGTCCCCTTTTAACCAAGCATTCCATTTCAGGCTCATTTTGAACAAAGAAAGTAAAACATTTTCAGCTGTTTCTCCAGTGACGCTAATAAAAACCACACACTACTATCCATGCACTTGCCAAGAAAAGGAAGAAACTTTCGGATTATTTATTTGTTTTCCAAAGGAAACCAGCACTCGCCAGTGTGAGGCCTGAATCATGCTGCCTGTTTATTTGTAACGGGATCCTTTCTCAACACTGGATTATATTTCAGCTCTCCCAGCACACATCTCATCTGAAGACTTGCTTCATCAGAGAATATCACCGAAACCATATGCAGCATCTGTAGTTTGCGAAGCCTTGGAATATCCGTACTGATCCATACATAAAATCAAACTTCACCCTGTTGTCATTTACCTCGTTTCATATTTTAAAATGGACATTTATGGTGAAATATAACAGATTTCTACAATCATTTAAGGTGTTTTCACACTGTTAGTATCAAAAAAAAAAAATTCAATTTAATGGAACAATATTTCTTCTGAAAATTTCAAATATGCATACTTCAGAAAGTAAATGTCTGTGCGTCGCTCTTTTGACTTACTTCTGATAACACGTGGATATGGGGGATCATGGTGAGGTCACATTATAGCTAATTGTAGCTAGCACAAATAAAGCCTGATGATAGGAAGCGTTTCATATTCAAAGACAATGTAAGGTGAAGTTTATTTATAAACTAATTTCGAGAGGATCACATGCAGATGATTGCTCGCAGCTGGTCCCGCATTATTCAATTTATGATTCACCAATCAGATGATTCCTAAGCCACTATAAATACCCCAAGTTCCATATCACAGCCATCTTCGTTTTGAAGAATCCCCCCTTCCACACCTACTTCTCCTCCTTTCGTAGATGGGTGGCACAGTGGCCCAGTGGTTAGCACTGTTGCCTCACTGCAAGAATGTCACTGGTTCTAGTCCTTACCAAGCCAACTGACGTTTCTGTGTGGAGTTTACACGTTCTCCCCGTGCTCATGTGGGTTTCCCCCGGGTTCCCCGGTTTCCTCCCACCGTCCAAAAACATGCAACTTAAGTTAATTGACTAATCCAAATCGGCACTATAGACATGCTCCTAGTAAGTAGTTATCTTTTCATAGCAATCACTATCCATTCATTAGCTACCCGCAGGGGAGTTCTGGAGATCTACCTGAGCTCAAACTCTCCTCTCGCCTTGCAAACGGGAGGGAGCCCCGGGCTCGAGGATCTTATGAGCTCAGGACTCTCTCCCAGGACAGCATGCCAAACAAGCTTTATAATCAATCGTCAGCTAAGTGTGAACTCTTGAAATGTTAGCAAAGTTAAAATGTGCTCAACAAAACCACTTGGTGTTTGCAAGTTGTGCTGAAAGAGCTGATACCGTGTCACAACACATCTTAAAATATTAGAACCCACTGTACTCAGTAATTCTTTCCTTGTGTGCACTATATACATGTATTTATGATTTCTTGTTAGCGTTTGTCACTCAAAAGTTACCACGAATCTGAAAGTAATCAACCAAATCCAATATTAAACTTTTTTAAGGCTTCTTTCGTGTTTCATTTATGTTTGGAGTTGGACAAAGGAGGAGAAATTCTTCACAGAAACTGTGTATGTATTTTTGCCAATACCAATTACAAAGATACCATTTATGTGTGGACATGGCTTTAGATGTACATCACAGCAACTTCAATATTGCACCAGTGACCCCCGCAAATGCTGTTGCTCTTTCAGAGGTCTGTTTTGTGTTACTTTTGCAGGGAACACAAAAGAAAGAGTGTTATCTACTCCGAGATTCAAATCTCTGAAGCGCAGCTGTTTTCCCCTCACAGTTTCGGAAAACATCTTGATTCATTTTAGTGTTCTGGTATCTGTTGCTTGCTCACTTCTATTGTGTTTCTTGGTTTGGGGAGAGACAGTAATAACACTATTCTGATACTGGGCCTTACAATACAGTGGGCTCATTGTATTAAAACACACTGTCATAGACATCTCTGCCATGTAGGGTTCCTTTCAGGTAATTGCTCCCCTATTAGTTTCTGCCCAGTGCATCTGACAGATATGAATTGGATCTTGCCATGCAACCCGCTGATTAATGACATTTAAAATGGGGTCTTAATTGTTGGGGAAAAGCGTGAGGTGAAGGAGAGGAGTGATGTTCCTATCTGCGCACCTGTGATTAGAGATCGTGAGGTGCGTTTGTGTCTGCCCTCCTCCACAGATATAGGACGGATGACCCCGGGGGGAGGCGCTGAGCCCCATGCGGCCTCGGTTGGACTGAGAGGACGAAGGAGCAGAATTAATACTGTGTGTGATTTAGTGCACACATCTGTGGTGCTGTGCAAAAGAGGAATTCTATTAGCGCATGCACGCGGTCATAATTAACCTGATGCTACGCACAGCTGGCCACCTCTGCTCCGAGTGTGGGTGGCACGGCAGCAGCATTAAATCAATCTGCGCTAATTGCAGTGCTTTTCTGCATTCTGCGGTGATGCCCGAGATGTCATCATCTATGGTCAGTCTGCTGAATTTCCTGCTACGGTTGACCTGAAACTATGCATGCGTCTCAATCAGTTCCCTGATGCTGATGATACACTAGGCTACTTTTTGAGCAATGTTGCTGGGCAACTTTGGGAAATTATGCTGTCAATTGGCAATCAGGTCAGACACAGAGCAACTAATTAAGCCAATGGGATACACATACAATATTGTTGCCCATTCTCAATAATAAAGTAGCCAGGCACCAATGCTCTTTATTATTGCCCAGCAACATTGCTCAAAAAGTTGCCCTGTGTATCATCAGCATAAAGGCCCTAGACGTTTTTTGCTCGTGTTTTCGGTCGACGCTTAACGCCTCGTGACTAAATAAAAGGCCAATGTGATCATGCACATCAACGCGCAAAACAGCAGGTGCAAAAGTGTCATTTTTAAAAAACGCCTCATGCTCGTTTTTTTGTTTTGACGCGCCACTTCGAAACCTTCTCCACCAATCATATTGCCACTTTTGTTCACGTGTACGGAGCTGCTGAAGTTACAGTAAACACCCCTTGGAGGCGCTCAAGCGCAAAACTGTCAATGCGAGCGCACATTGAAGAACATGCCCAGAGGCGATATGAACGTGGAGCTGCTAATTGCACTGGTATCTGAACGAAAAGTGCTGTATGATAAAGAGACATCGACACTTTTTGAAGTGCCAGTGGCTTCAACAAAGACCATAGAATCCCTATTTATTGTTGATTCTAAGCTCTGACAACAAGCGTGTCAACTTTCTCTTTTCTTCTACTGTGTTTTCAAGCGGGTGTCAGAAGCTTAAAGTTGTGTATCGCCACCCTGTGCACCGGGGTCGTTCTGTTCTCATTAAGCGCCATCTAGCGGGTGATTTTGCATACTCTTCTGCTTGGTGCAAGTGAAAATCGCTTGGGTTTTAATGCAGAAAAACGTCTCGTAAAACGCTGACGATAAATGCAAACGAAAAGCGCCCCTGTGTGTACGAGCCTTAACTGTGCGTTCACAACGAAAGCGGCGAGAACGTTAACATAGCCAGAATTCATTGATTTTCAATGGAAGCTGGCATAGATGAGCAGCGAAAAGCGGCGTGCCAGTGCAGTGTGGGCGTTGCTGAGAGTTGAAATCAAATCAACCTTATAGTAATGGCACGGTTTGGCGACAAGCAAGGGTAATGGTGAAGTCCACCACAGATTAATAAAGGGACTAAGCCGAAAAAAATATGAATGAATGAATGATTCCAAATATGCAATGTAATCGTAAGCTTTCATAACAGTTTTGGAGAACTTGATGTTCCCCCATCAGACAGAATGCCGAGCATACTGCTCCGAGTGGCATTTGAAAGATGGCTGCTGAGTAAAATGACTTGCCTTAAAGGGACTTTGATATGGCTGACTCCCTGATCAGTTGCATGTCTATTTTGTGTTGATTGGCAGGTTCAGATTCCAAGATTGGTTCAATGTGTTGTCCTTTAAAAAAATTATATAACTGTATTTGGCCTATTACCAAAATGCTCTTATTTGCCAAACCACTACGATGCTTCAGAAGCAGCATTCTGTGCAGAATAATTTTTGCGAGGTACTTTTGTGTGGAAGTCAGTTGCCCAAGCTTTTAAACTCCGTATTAGTTTCCATATCAATTTCAGCGAAGGCCAAACCGCTCCATCATTTAGTCTAATGATCAATTGTGCTTGTTCAATCCGCAACACACCCAGAGCCAGGAATGGTTTTTACCATCAATGAAGCCAAAACCAGAAACCCAGTGTTAGCGTTCAATGAAGAAATGTTACCTACCAGCCTGTCTGAACGTTAAAGTGATATCATTTCCTCGAACAACACTACCTGCGAATTACTGTCAACAACATTTATACATTTCAAAATGAAAAACAACAGGACATATAAAGATGCGAACAGATGATCATGCCGTGCCTTGCTGTGTGAATCATCAGCGAAAATTGACAGAACGGATCCCCAGCCTATTGACTATGATTCTTCAAATTCACGCAGATTGCTAAACATCACATAGGCTACCGTGATTCATTCATTTTGATGCATCCTTTTACGTCAGAGCGCAATCAAACGAACTGCTCCTCGAGACATTATAGCACTCATAAAACCTCTCATCTCATTAGCCCAGCTCGCTAACAGCATGGAATATTCATATGTGATTTTACAGAGCAGGCGTGGATGGAAAGCCAATGACGTTACACGACACGCACCTCTATCAATCACTCATCTTCCTAACGTGGCAACATCGCCCCTGACCTTCCTGTGAGAGTTTCTGCTCCGAATGAGTCTTTCAACGTTATTACCGAAAGGCCTCTCGTTAGCAGTCATCCCAAAGGAGGGGGAGGTAGCAGGAGGAATGAAGACATTTGGTGGAGGTCGACCTCATCCTCACATGCTTGCGATGGAGCTATGGATTAAACAGCTGGAGGGGGACTCCCAGGGGGCCACTGAGAGAAACATTCTGCACTACAGCAGTAAAAATCTATCGCACATATTTCAATTGCCCTGGCAGCATTAATAGACACTGCTGTTCTTTAATATTTGATGAACTGGCTGGTTGGACTGTCTAACAGCCAGAAGAAAGGGGTAATCAAGAAAAAGGTTATAGAGAAGTGAGAGTGGATTCATCATCTATTTTTAATCCTGACATATATGTGGAAATATGTAGATATAAACATATATGATTTTGTTTTATATATTCATTCATATTTTACATTGTTTTGCTGAGCGAAAAGAAGTATAGTGCGTATGAGCGGGCGCAGCCATTTGAGTCTTTTTGTCTCGAGACTTCCGGTCTCATTCACTTCCAATCATTTTTAAGCATTAAAAACAGCTTGTTACGCCGCTTGATGTTGCAAACCGATGTTCTTATTATATTATTCTATTTTGTCTGTGTAGTCATGCAAACACTTGTTTGTAGAGCGAGAAGTTTGACTGTTTTCTGTCGTTTATTATACACTTCTATTATACACAGATACACTTCTGCATTGAAGAATAAGGTCAACACCTCACAAATGAAGAGATCTGACCAGATACTTAGGCCCAATCACAATTCTATTTTTGTACCCCTACCCCTTCCCCTTCCCCTTCCCCTTGGCCCTTACAACCGAGGGTTAAGGGAAGGGCTTCAAAACTTATCCCTAAGGATTGGGACAGCACTTCAACACCTGCACACGTCATCATATGTCATCGCGATCTCTTGCTTCATATGAGATCAGACGATCATGACTGCTTTAGTTATTCTAGTTGTGTTATTTTTTGGTGTTTATCTTCAGGAAATCACTGAAGGCATATATTATGTTATCATAACGATCTAATGTGGCAATAAGATCGTAACTGTACTGCGTATTTACACAGTGGCCATATTTATCTATGTAAACACACGAAAACAACATTAACATTACAGCAGACACTGTAAAAAGCTCATTCTCAGCCACTAGACATTACTGACAGGGTATTCGATTGTCATCGTGTGTCAGAATGTTGTGAGACCGCTGTACATGAGTTATGATTATGGATTATAGATCGCGAAATTTAGCGGGTTTATTTATTTATTTATTTATTTTTTAAAGCGTGACGGTAAAACACGAACACAGTTATGAATATATTAAAACATATGTTTGTTTGTCGTAAAAATTCGTAATAGTGACCAAAAATACGTCTTTGTGGATCTCCTTACTTCCGGGTTCAGCTATCCTGCCGCTGTGCCAGGTGTATTCTGGGAAATTTTCTTACCTTCTGTTTTAAGTGTGGTCCTGAAAAATCTTCGTTCGAAGCGGTGTATACCCCTTGCCCTTAGCCCTACGCCTTCAAGCTAAAGAGAATTGGGACACCACTACCCCTTGACGTGAACGCGCAAAACGAGGAGTAGGGGTAAGGGGAAGGGCTAAGGGATAGAATTGGGATTGGGCCTTAGTCTGCTGATGGTAACCGAGTCAGCGGCTGTGTATTATTGCACAAATACATTAGCATACTGTTTACATTTACGGCTTACTTATGTTAACAAAGACCTTACAAGATATTACTATTTATTTATATATTTACCTGCCCTATATTTACTTTATAACATAAAGACTGCGAGGCTACAGGACCTTCCTAAATCAGCAATGCACGAACATCCTGTAGTCTCCACTGATCTCTGCTTACTAAGTAGCCCCCATGCTGAGTGGCATGGACTGCTCGACTGGCTGGGGTGCACATTTGCTTTTAAAAAGACGAAATCCCCCTCACTGTGTAATACAACGTGACCAACTTTCCCACTATTTAAATATTGGTAGGCCTCTGTACTTTTATAAGTCTTTATAAACGCTCCATCTACTCCTTGTGACAGGACAAAGTAATTAAAAATATCCCAGTAAGTTACCTCTGGCTCATATCGTCTACTCACATTAACGGTAACGATGGATGTGGCAATATGAGACCATCTGATGGTTGCAGAGAGGTTTCACTTTACTCCCAGCTCGAAACATTTACTGAACTAGCATTATATGGCATTTTTTCTAAAATGACAGCTAACTATATATACTATGTAATGACTTTCCGAAACAGTCATCTGATGTACTGTGTCAGCGTACCGGAAGTTGGATGACAAAATGCGGAAGAGCGAAGTATTAAAAGTGGGTGGAGCAGAA
This sequence comes from Danio albolineatus, assembly GCA_903798035.1. Taxonomy (NCBI): domain Eukaryota; kingdom Metazoa; phylum Chordata; class Actinopteri; order Cypriniformes; family Danionidae; genus Danio; species Danio albolineatus. The sequence continues at coordinate 11,401,464 of CAIGQQ010000001.1, read as the reverse complement.
TAAGGTCAATATTTAGAACAAAAACATTTAATGGACTCATTATTTATCATTTTAAAGCTTAACATTTTGCCAGCAAGAGTGACATTTTGCAATTTACAGTTTTATCACTTGTTCTTGTATGTTGTTTTAATAAATATAAATCAGAATAAGTGAGTTATTTTTACATGAATACAGTTGCAAAAGTCCCCCACCCCCCGGTGGCTGCATAGTAATGTGCTCTTTCTTTATAAGAGAAGATCACAGTGAAAGCTAGATAATGTCATGTTTTTCAGACAGAAATCCGTAGTGTAGCAGCATTGAGTTGTGTGTAATTAAATTGAAACTGAAAAAGAGGGTATGCGAAAGTTTAGGCGCCCTCTCTTTTGTGTGGATTTCAAAACCTGTAGTCAATTAATGCTGATGGATTAGAACACAAAATCGATTGAAGTGATCTTAATAATTCCACCACATGTGCAACTAATCATGAAAAAGGACATTTAAGATGCTGTTTGAAGAACTAGAACTAGCTGATAGCTAGTTGTGCTTCTCCTTATTGTTAACCAGAAAATAGCAACATGGGAACCTCAAAAGAACATCCTAATGACCTAAAAACTAGGATCGTTCAACAACATGAATTAGGAGAAGAATGCAAAAAGCTATCACAAAGGTTTAAAGTCTCTATCTTCACAGTCAGAAATATAGTAAGAAAATGGAAGGCCACAGGAACAGTTCTGGGGAGGAAGGATGTGGAAGGTCAAGAAAATTATCTGAAAGGCGCATTATCAGCAAATTCTGAAGAAGAATATGTAGGAATCAGTCAAGAGGCTGAAGTTATGGCAGGGTTGGATGTTTCAGCAGGAAAATGACCCAAAGCACAGTACCAGATCTACCAGGGAATTTACACTCAGAAATGATACAATGTTCTAGAATGGCCTTCCCAGTCCCCAGATTTGAACATCATTGAGAATCTATGGATTGATTTGAAAAGGGCCATTCACACTCGGCATCCATCAAACCTGAATGAACTGTAGAAATTTTGAGAGGAAGAATGGTCCAAAAATGCCTTCAGCAAAATCTACAGGCTGATATTACAGCAAAAGGTGGTTGTACAAAAGATTCATGTCATTATTCTGTTTTGGTGCCCAAATGTATGCACCTGTCTGTTTTTGTTATGACTTTAATTGCATTGCATCTGTTAAATAAATGTTATAATTAAATAAATGTTATGTCAGAACTGAAATGTTGCCTTTTCCATAGAGTATAACATATTTTCAAATGAAAGTGCACAATTGTTTTGCGAAACCTGTATATTCAGAATGATGATGGGGCATTATTTAACCAATTTTTTACTCATTTAACTCATACAACCCACATTTACTATGCTTATTCATTCATTTTCCTTTTGGCTTAGTCCCTTTATTAATCAGGGGTCGCCACAGCGGAATGAACCAACAACTTACCCAGCATATGTTGTTTTGTTTTTTTATGTGGCGGATGCCCGTCCAGCTGCAACCCATCACTGGGAAACACCCATACACACTCATTCACACACATACACTGCGGAAAATTTAGCTTACTCAATTCACCTATAGCTCATGTCTTTGGAATTGTAGGGGAAACCGGAGCACCCAGAGGAAACCCACGCGATCACGGAGAACATGCACACAAACTCCACACAGAAATGCCAACTGAACAAGTCGAGGCTCAAACCAGCAACTTTCTTGCTGTGAGGCCATTGTGCTACCCACTGCGCCACCGTGACGCCCTTACTATGCTTACGATGTATATAAAATACCTTGCCAGCTTAACTTGACGGAAACACAATAATGAGACTGCTCCACAAGTGTGGGTATTGTTGCACACCTGAAATAGATGACTGCACGGACATCATTGGGAATAAAACATTTCTGAACCAAGATATGAGACCATTTCCATTTTCCAGAGGGTCTAATAATTTCCATGTTTCTGTCATTGCGTTCAGCCAGGCTTTTTGTACTTACATGTAACTGCTGCAATTAGGGAAAGAGCAAACAAGGTGCTGGCGAGGACCCGTGTCTACATATGGAACCCATTCGATCCCAGTATTGCCGTGCCTGTACGCTTCACAAACGCTTACGTCCATTTGGTGAAATTTGTCAAAACTAATATGGATCCAAATTGATTAAAACGTTAACACGTGTTCAAAAGATCCAAGCGGCTAATCCACACGCAAACGGTGGCCGGTAATTATAGGCAGGATGGCAGAGCACACTTCAGGGTTGTGCGTTCTTGACATTGAAGGATGAAAGCCGTGTGACATTTTGAACCACACAAGTATCATCCACTAGGTTATAAATGGAAGTGTGCAGTACTCACACATGAAGATGGAAACACTTGTAGTTTTGTAGCTTTTAATGCTTGTTTATTAGCTTTGGGATTGTCTATATGTGTGCATACTGTACACATTTTATGAACTTTACAGTATGTATATAAAATGCATGCACATTTCCTCAAAGTTTTAAGAATTTATTTTGTCTTGTTTGTCCAAAAATAAATAAATAAATTATAGCACATAAGAAAAAGTACAGTTAGCATTCATGCGCACTTGTTCACAACTTTGATACAAATTAAAATAATAAATATTAATTAAAAAAACATTTATTTGTACAAGTAATATCATGGGATCTTTGACAGAAGAATGAGATTTTGCGGACACCAACTGTGTATTAGGTTGGCATTAGTCATAATGTAACCACACTGTAAAAGATTGCTATAAAGTTTACAGTATAACTGGAAATTTGTGTTGTTAGTAATAATGTCAAATTTACAAGTGCACTATACATTAACAATTACAATTGTGCTGTCAAAATTGCCAGTAATACTGTAAAATTTACAAGTGCACTGTAAATTAACAATTATAGATGTGCTGTAAAACTACGCCTATACTTTTAGCCAGCAATACTGTAAAAATTGCCACTTATACTGTTAAATGTACAGGTGCACTATAAATGAACAGTCGCAGTTGTGCTGTAAAAATATGCTCGTAAATTTCGACAGCAATAGTGTAAAAGCTGTCAGTAATATTGTAAAATTTAAAAGTGCACTATAAATGAACAATTACAGTTCTGCTGTAAAACTACGCTCATAAATTTTACAGTATTACTGGC
>CAIGQQ010000001.1:11363203-11378339 GCA_903798035.1 Danio albolineatus | reverse complement strand
TATATATATATATATAGGGTTGCATTGATTCAAGTCTTAGCATTTATTACCCAAAAAATAACCTAAGTTTGGGTTACATAGCACTACCCCAAAACTACCCAAGACTCTGAAAATAACCCCCAAAAATTACCCAAATGCCTCAACCCAAGATTTGGGTAGAAAAAATAACCCCTGATTTTTTAGAGTGTAACAATGCTTACCGATTGAAAACACAGACGAGCAATTCGCTGATGACTCAACTGATCTTCATGGCTTTAAAACGCTCAAGTGTCCATGTATCTGGGTTTGCACCCGGTGAAGAGCAGTGAACTGATGACTAGAGCCAGACAAAATCTGCGGACATTTTTTGCTATTTCTGCGATGAGTTTTGTTAAAAATCTGCGGATTTATGTGGAATGATTTTGGGAGTATCATAAAAAAAAAACTTAATATATTAAATAAAAAGTAATAACTTTTTAACTATTATTTAGTGTTTACAATGCGTATCCAATTATATACTTTTTATTTGGTAAACAAAGCAAGTCTCACATATAAAATCTCTACTAAAAGACAGAAAATATTACTTTAAAAACTGTATTGTAAATAAATTCTATGAATATTTTCATATTTGTCAATAATACTACTAAAATTAATTTAAAAACTGAACAAATATAAAACAGAAAATAAACAGAATCAATGATGGGCCAAAAATCTGCGGAAATCTGCAGAATTCTGCACGCGCAGATTCCGTGTGGGCCTACTGATGACCTTCACGGCCAATCACAGTCATTTCTGTTGAGCACTGGTGAATACTATGGTAAATCAGTACTGCTTAAGAACAGGATTCACCTCGTGCCATGAACTGAAGCCTAGGAGGACAAGCGTATTACTCTTAAAGAGATTATGATTTAGTTTGATGCCTAATATGCTTTTAATTGTTTAAATTAAACTGAACTGAATGATATGAAAGTGATATCTACACTTTGAAATCACTGCACTACTGGAGGTTTGTAATCCACAGCATGTTGTTGCAGTGTGTTTACAGTGCTAATCCTATACTTCTGGATTTCTTTCCACCGCAGCCTCACTTTCGTTTTTTAAATGGCAGTTGTGTAAAATAAACTTATTAAGAGACATAGTTGGATATAATAGTTAATTGTTTTGCCCCATCCAGGGGTAAGGATGTAACATAAAAGGGAAGACTGCACACATAAAGGCTGGATTATACTTCCGTGTCACTGGCGGAGCCTTCACGCGGTCACATAGCCCTCGCTGTTGCAGATGTCAACACTGATGCGCACCTCTCAGAAAATGTAACTACACGTTGTAACGATACATAGCACAAGCTCTGTGATTGGTTGCCTAAATAACAATTCATAAATAACAATCATTTTAAACTAATTTTCATTTTATGACATTAGAGATGTTCATAGTTTACAGAATAAAACAAAAAAAATTAAAATGTTTTTCCTCAAACACATAACTATACTGTATATTGTAAATTAAGAAAATTTTCAGTTCAAAGTAGAATTTTAACGCCACTTTTAACTCTGTGTAAAGGAACATTTTACACTTGTAGTTTAGAAGTGAACTTGGCAGCTTTTTAACCTTTTTTTTTAATATAAAAAACTCTCCAGAGCAGCATTAGCACCAATTTCTACTTTGTAAACCCTGCATTATTGTGCCAGATGTGTACAGTGTGAAACAATACAGTGTGGCTAGATGTTTAGCAACCATTGATTCTTATTTCCATTTATTAAATGTAAAAGAAAATTGTTAAATTGTTGATTGTTTATTAAATATTTATTTTGTATGTTTTTTCAAATGAAATTATTAGTCCAGTCATTATTGCTTTTATCACTATTACCAATAATAATAATTAATATTAGAGTGATATCTGAAGGATCATATGACTCTGAAAACTGAAGTTCCTAAAAACTTGTTTACAAAGACCTGTTTAAATAAAAGATTATGATGAAAAGGAACGTTAAAACATTACATAAAATGATCCACACGGTTTTTATCAAGGTAAATTAAAGGATGCCAGATTTTGTCAAATTGTTCAAGTTTTTTTTTCAAACAGTACCTAGTTCACTTCAAATTTAACGTAGAAGTCATAGTTTGGATAGTTTTATTTACCCAGACAAAAAGAACTTATTTTAGAGCCGTGGTATTTTTGTCCAAGGTTATACCGTCAGAAACTTACACCGGCCCATGCCTAGTTAAAGACTTCATTTTCTTCGTCATTCCAGTATTTGAGGGTGAATATATCAAATACCGATAAAAATACGTCAGCTGGAAGATAACATTAAGTAGTCCGCAATATATAACATGGGGATGCACAACGTTAAAGACTGCAAACATAACTAAGTATACTTTCCTGAACATTTTGTTGACCATGAGCCTATAAACGGCACCTGTTGGCTATTACTGCCACTGTCAGCAGTGTTTAGAATACAGTATCTTACCTGCCGTCCATCTGCCCTCTCTTTTTTTTTTTACCTGCTTTCAAATGCATTTCATAGAAGTGGGGGAAGGCAGAGTCACAAATGTGAGCCATTTCCTCTAGCAGACTGCAGACAGACGACGAAGGTCTGTGATGAGGTGGAGATGAAGCATTTGTAAAGGTTAAGCAATGATCCGTGACAAAAAAGCTCTTTTCTACATAGTTAAAGCCTGACATCAGATAATGGAGGGACAAGGACAGAGAGGAGCATGCAGCTGTGGGAAGTGTCCTCATTTCTGAGAACAAAATTAGCTTTTAAAGTTAACATGAAGGGGGGGGATATTAAAAAGAGGGTATCTGTACAATTACACAGGCTGAACTCAATTTTCCCCGCCACTGTAATTAATGCAGTATTGATCAACTTCCGTCGACGCTTTGATGCTCAGGCGAGTTTGTTAGCTTGCATGCGTCAGTAATAGATTAAAACGCTAATGATATTATGTTCAAAGAAGCAGACCAAAGCTGATCAAATATGCCATTATTTGCAGCAATTCACATTTACCAAAAAGGTTGCCGTGTATGTAGACACACGCGTGCTTTTAATTGGAGTTTTTAATTAACTGTAGTTAGTAATTGCGGTTAAGACACTCACTCGATTTGCAGACAGTGTTGCTCTCTGAATACTTGAAGCAATGCCAAGCTTAACTGGGTAAAGACATTCCCATTCAAATCAAACAAAAGTTGAAATCCTCCACAAATGGTAGTCATAGCTACAGCAAGCGCTGTCTCTATTAGATATCCACTAAGGCCTCGCCAAGGTCGCAGAAATAAACAAAGCTCTCACATAAAATGTTTGTGATTACTCAGTAATGAAAAACGTCAGATAGCAACGCTGAGTCTTTTTTATTAGCGGAATTCAAGGCTGAAATTGTGTTTTTATGAACGCTTAGACATCCGTGTTCATGCTGTGTTTAAGTATTGAACAATTACGGTTTTCAGAAGCAGCTAATTCGGCTGTGTGTTTGTGTAGGTGGGTGTCTGAGTGGTGCCGTGATGACCTTTCTGTTGTCACTTTTAGTGTTGTGACCTGACTGTACTCATTAAAACCAGTGTAACGGATCATTCCCCCTAATTGTTTTTGTTGACAAATTAGTCCTCAGACTCAAGGCTTCCATACAGCCTGCAGCAGAGCTCTAGCTAATGAGAGATGCACTATACGTGAGCAGGGCTCCAGACTAGCATTTAAGTTTACAGATGGTGGTACCAACAACTGATGTGATGATGATAATGGTGATATTAAAAATTTGTCTCTTAAAATGCACATTTGACAGTAGTTTGAGTTGAGAGTAGCAGGAGTGCGTGTTGGATTGCAGGTGTAAAATCATTTTCATTAGCAAAAACAATAGCGTCTATAAAAAAAACTGTATCTGCTTCATCTTTTTTACATTTGCAGATCATCATCATGAAGTTCTACAACCTTTTTGCCAAAGGTGAAATAGCTTAAGTTGAAAAAGATATTTAGTACAAAAAATAACAACCCAGGCTTATTCTGAAAACCTTCCGATGTACTGTATACATTTCTGGAGATCATCAAATACATCCCAGGAGGTACTTTTGTTTTCTTTTTTCTTTTTTTTCTTTTTTTTCTGCAGTTTTTGTTTTCATGAATCTACTAGAGGCCGCTGTGTACGCTTTTTAAAATCTCACATTTCTCTTGCTGGGCATCATGGTGTCCAAAAACAGGCAGTATAGGTGAATTTAGTGAGTTAAATTGCCCGTAGTGTATGTGTGAATGAGTTTCTATGGGTGTTTCCCAGTGATGGGTTGCGGGTGGAAGGGCATCCGCTGCGTAAAACACATGCTGGATAAGTTGCCAGTTCATTCTGTTGTGGCAACCCCAGATCAATAAAGGGACTAAGCCTAAAATAAAATGAATGAATGAATGAATGAATTTCTCTGGCTAGTGCCATTTCTGCCTGCTGTTCTCGCTAAAATCCCCCAGAGGCCACTGTTGACTGACTGAATGACTGACTGACTGACCGATCAACTAACCCACCCTTGCCCTTCCCTAATCCCAACCAATAGTGTCTTCAAAAGCACAGACTGACCCGCTAACCCACTTCCCTAAACCCAACCGACAGATTTAAAAAGCAATCCAGAAAAAGAAAAGCCCTCGCCTGATTTTTACTACATTTGCACATTTTACCACATTCTCACCCTGTTATTTACTTGGCTTCTGTTTTTGTTTTACCCACTTTCTGGAACCGTTCTTTACTTGACTCGAACCCCGTCGTCGTGGTCCACTCGTCTCTGCGTATCAAGTCGGCCAACGTACATGCCAAGGTAAGCGGTCAGCTGATAAGCGTGAAATGGAACAGCGTCATACTTCCACATAGCATTCGTTTTAAAGATGAAATACAGCCATACGTACTTCTGGTTACATAATTCGCAATCTCCAGAAATGTATATAGGGGGACGTGTTCAGAACGAGCCTATGTTGTAACAATAAACATGCACAACTAATATACAGTATTGTTAAAAAAATGCAGTTGCTAATTACATTGCATTACTTGTTTAATGTATTTAATACATTTATTTTAATATCACTAATTCTACCAGTATTACAGTAACGAGGGTAACAGTTGGTGATTTGTGGAATAATTGTTGTAACACAATGTTACTTTGTGTTTTTTTTTTTTTTTTGGGTCACCATTGTAGAGAATAACAGCACTGTTTTATTTGCCTTTTTGTGTTCACCTCTTACAATTTTTTATGTACTTTTCAGTGCTGTTTAGTGGCTATAAACAACTGGTCCAGTAAAATGTATCTGCGCTAGCTCATGCGCTGTCTTTTCTTTTAAACTGAGCTGGTAAATGGTCAATGCGAAGTACAGTTTAAACAAGAAGCTTTGTTTCATTCTTCTTTTTGTCAGTGTATCTCATACGCAACAAAATGTCATCTCTTATTGGTTCAGCAGATCGATAGTTCCACCAGCGTGACCTCAAACTAAATTTTGCACTGGCAGGAAAAAAGTTTTAAAAAGGAGCTCTGCATGAGGATATGCTGCAACCTGTGTGTGTGTGTGTGTGTGTGTGTGTATGTGTGTGTGTGTGTGTTTGTGTATGTGTGTGTTCTGTTCCAAAAACTATAAAAACTGACTCACTGCCTTACCGAATACAGTAGCTAACTGCCATCTAAGGGAGCCTTCTCTAAGGGAGTTTGGCATTTCCATGTTGATAAACTAAAAATAACTATAACTGTGAAGCTTTAAAGGGGCTTTATGTTAGAAATTCATGCATTTATTTTTATTTCCAATGTGTGAAAAGTTTAAATAGCAAGAGCTCAGTTGATGGAAATGACATACAAAGAGCTTAAAACACCATTGTATCCTTTTCCTCATGTAAATCCTATGAGTGTAAAATCCCAGTGAAAAACAGGCAACTGTTACATTACACATAGGATCATTAATATGCATTATGATTGGCCACAATGTTTCCTAGTGATATCACAGCAATGCTAATGTTCTTATTTCTAAGTTTATATATGTGATATTCTTATGTTGAAAATGGGAGACTAAAGGAGCAGTTCTGTGAACAGTCTTGCACAGCCATGTTTTTCCTCTGTTTACAGCCTGTTAGAACACAAAATGCAGGATATACGGATTAAAAATGTATTCAGCACCACCCAGAGGACTCATAAGGTGGTCTAAATGTATCTTTTGCTAGTTTACCATGTATATTATGAAATTTGTCATGTATGTTTGCAATGAGGCAAAAAAAAAGATTAACTGCTGAGTATAAGTGTTTAATGCATGTTTATGCATCGTGTCATATCATTCTGCTCCTGTTATTGTGATTTTTCAGGAGTGAAAGAATGCCAGTAAACTTGATAAAACTCTGTTAATATAGAGGTTGGTATTAATTCCTGTCTATTTTTCATATACATTAAACCCACAAAATACAATATAAATACACAATAGTAAAACAATACAATAAATACATTCCTGTTAGTCTCTTTTGTTGAGTATAATTAGAATTTAGTCTATCCTTCAACCAGAGGATGAAACTCAGGGGAAAGCTTAGTTTCTATAACTATAAGTATAACTATAAGTTAACTATACTTAGTAGGTGGACCATCAGAGCAAAGTTCATTAATATTCATGACCGTTTTAAATATGGTCAGAACTTTTCTTCTATATATTTTATATTCTATTCTATAAAACAGTTTGAGACATATACCTACTATCTAGATGTCAGAGAACAATTTAACATATTGAATGAATGTTCTCTGTGGCTCTTTCAATAAAGAAGAGACAGTTCACGACATCCGAGGGTGTTTGTAAAAGCCTTAGGTTTAATTTATGTTCAGTACTATAGCAATTTTGCTGTTAAAATCAAAAGGATGTGATGACACAAGATTCCCTTTCTTTCTATGAAACATGAAAAGTTCCTTAAAAATTTATTTAAAAAAAACTGGATATTTATGAAATCCATTTGTTAAGTGTGACGTCACATGAAGTGGCTTCCGTGTCCAAGCACTATTGAACTGTATGGGGAGATTCAACAAATGGTAATAATAAACGTTTACAAAGTCATGCAGTACTTTCAAAAATCACGATTGCTATATACACTACCGCTCAAAAGTTTGGGGTCAGTGGGATGTTCAAATGTTTTAAAATAAGCTTCTCCTGCTCACCAAGGCTGCATTTGTTTAATCAAAAATACAGCACAAATTGTAGAATTGTGAAATGTTATTGTACTTTAAAATAAGGTAGTTTATGATTTAATTTAATCATTTATTCCAGTGATTCCAGCTTCATTACTCCAGTCTTCAGTCACATGATCCTTCAGAAATCACTAATATTAATTAATTTATTATTATTATTATTATTATTATTATTATTACTAATGGTTATAGTAATAAAAGCAATAATTACTGGACTAATAATTTTATTTGAAACTACATACAATAAGTAATAAATAAATATTTAATAAATAAGTATTTATTTTTTTTCCACATTTAATAAATGATGAACAGAATCATTTTCTTAAAAAAAAAAAAAAAACGTTCGGACCTTGTAAATCCATGCCTAATACCTGAAAGTAGGCCAGAAAGTAAGTTAAAATATTAGTGTCTGTGATGCAGCAAGCCCAGAGACTGTTATGTGCACCATGATTTTGTATAGAATTCACTTTAATGTGTGATGTGACCAAAAAGTTGTCATAAACGAATATATCTTTTAATTTAAATGACAAGTGGCCTGGACCCGGAAACAATATTTCATATGTAATGACGAGTCATGACTTAACAGGCGGATAGAAATTACATTTCAATTTTTACACAAAAAGAAAAGTTATTGGTCACACTTTATTTTGATGGTCCGTTTGTTGAATAAGTTACATTGCAACTAATTCTCATTAGATTTTAAGTAGACTGTTAGGTTGGGGTTGAGGTTGGGGTTATAGGTAGGGTTAGTGTAAGTTGACATGTATTTACAAAGTTTCTTATAGTCAGTTAAATGTCTGTTGAATGTCTGTATCAACAGATATTAAGTAGACAGTCTAATACTCAAATGGACCATTGAAATAAAGTGTTACCAAGTTATTTTTAGTTAAAATAATATTTCATAGTTGTAAAAGACATTCTAAATCCTTCTGAAGGGATGTTTATACAGTATACAGTATGTACATGATGTTGCACAATTAACTTTCCTACCTTTTAAAACCACTTTCACATCTGTTTCCTAAAAACGCTTCCTCAGTCTGCAGTTAAACTATGTTTTCAGGCAGCATCTGTGCCTGGTTTATTTTGCTGAAATAAACTGCAGATTTTTTTCAGTGCTTGTCTAAAGGACAGTAATGATTATTTATTTGTGTGTGGTTGGTGTGCAGCTCTCAGGGTTTTTTTTTTTTTTTCTGTGCACATTTTTCTATCCCCCGCTTCTGCTTCAACCTTGCTCCCCACTCCACTACGCATGAAGTCACTCCGTCTTTTTCTCTCTCTCTTTTTTCGGATCCACCTGTTCCATGGTCCAGTGGAGGGCTGTGAATGCTATCAGGGGAGAGCGTGGTGCGGTGCAGCCTGCCTGGCTCCAGTCCATCACGGGTGCACTCAGGCTACTTTCCAAGCCCGCCAGAGCTGTGCCGCACCGTATCGAGAGCCCAGCTGCAGACCCAACTGCCGCATTACAGCATGACGGATGGCTTCATATCAGGTGTTTAAACCGAGTGGCCGCTCCATCTGCTGAAGGATTTGGGAAGTCTGGAGTTCCTGTGTGATGAATGGTGAGGAGTGATGCTGCCAATCAGGCCTATACCTTTGGCAGTGTCGCTCCTCTGCTGTCAGTCTCTCCTTTTCTTTCTCTTTTCCTCAGCCAGAGACAGCTCTCTCTGCTCCCTTACGAAGTCTCTGCTTTCTTTTTTTCCCTCCTAGTCTACCTGTGGGAAACAAAAGTACAGTTTAAAAGGAAAGTTCTCCCAAAAATTAAAAATCAATCATCTTCTTTTTTTAACTCGCAAACCTGAATGACTTTCGCCTGTGGAAGAGTTCTTGATGACTGTTCAACCTGACAAAATCTTGTCGTCGATCACAGTTGTAAAAGCAACAAATAATAACTTGACTTCTAGTTGGTCATTTGGAAAAGTGGCAGATGGTAGATTTTTTCGATGAATCATCTGTTGAACTGCATCCCAATCATCACAAATACTGCAGAAGACCTATTGGAACCCGCATGGACACAAGATTCTGTTCAGAAATCAGTCAAGTTTGGTGAAGGAAAAATCATGGTTTGGTGTTACATTCAGTATGGGACGTGCAAGATATCTGCAGAGTGGATGGCAACATCAACAGCTTCAAGTATATCAAGACATTTTGTGCGCCCATTACATTACAAACCACAGGAGAGGGCAAATTCTTTAGCAGGATAGCAGTCCTTCTTGCACTTTAGCCTCCGCATTATAGTTGCTGAAAGCAAAAGTAAAGGTGCAAGGATTGGCCATCCCAGTCACCACATATGAACATTATTAAGCATGTCTGGGGTAAGACGAAGGAGGAGGCATTGAAGATGAATCCAAAGAATCTTGATGAACTCTGGGAGTCCTGCAAGAACGCTTTCTTTGCCATTTCAGATGACTTTATTAATAAGTTATTTGAGTCATTGCAGAGATGTATGGATGCAGTCCTCTAAGTTACACAATATTAATTCTTTTTCCACTGCACCATAACTTAATATTCTATACTGTACATTATTTCATTAAGTGACAAGACTTTTGTCTTGGCAAAGTCAGACCTTACTTTGCTAATTAAATAAACTACCGTATTTCATTCATTTATAGTGTTATACACAAATGTACTAACATCTACACATCATATTTTTGTTACACAGACAAAACACAATTCATTCATTTTCTTTTCGGCTTAGTCCCTTTATTAATCTGGGGTCGCCACAGTGGAATGAACCGCCAACTTATCCAGCACATGTTTTATGCAGCGGATGCCCTTCCAGCCACAACCCATCTCTGGGAAACATCCATACACACTCATTCACACTCATACACTACGGACAATTTGAACCTATACCTAATTCACCTATACCACATGTCTTTGGACTGTGGGGGAAACCGGAGCACCCGGAGAAAACCCATGCGAACGCAAGGAGAACATGCAAACTCCACACAGAAATGCCAACTGATCCAGCCGAGGCTCAAACCCACGACCTGCTTGCTGTGAAGCGACAGCTCTACCTACTGCGCCACCACGTCGCCCCAAAACACAACTACTTAACACTATTATGCTAACACACATAAAATTAAAGTAATGCAATAAATATTATTTATTGAAATTGGATGCAACATAAAACTCTAAAGTACATTAATGAAGAACATTAATGTCCTTCCAGCCACAACCCAGTCCAGGGAAACACCCTTACACACACATTCACCACACACACTTATGCACTACAGCCAGTTTACTTCATCCAATTCACTGAAAGCTGATGCACCTGGAAACTGGAGCACCCACAGGAAACCCACACAAACACGGTGAGAACTTGCAAACTCCACACAGAAAGGTTGACTGGCTCAGCTGGGACGTGAACCAGCGACCCTCTTGCTGTAAGGTGACATTGCTAACCACTGTGCCAGTACTGTAGGTTACAGATTTGTACTGTAGCATTTTTTGAGTTTTTAACTGTTAAAACCACAGCCATATTTTACTGTGTACTGCATCAGAAATGATTGTTGGTCGGTCCAGTTCACAGGATGTCTGGATTTGTTCAGTGGTCCATATGCAACAGTTAACAGCTTTCTGGAGTGAAAAATCATCAGAAAGTGCTGTAATAATCAAGACTTTTCATCTGCTCTTCACACAAAGCTATCGAATGACTGCAGAAAGCTTGGAATGCAGTTCTCTTTGGGCTTCTTTTATGATACTTTAATGATATTTTTAAGGTGTTTTTTGAAGTTTGACAACCTCAGGCCTCGTTTGCTTTCATTATTTTGAGTGGCCATTAGTGGCTATTCTTCAAAAATTCACTTTTTGTTTTCCATGGAGGAAAAGCTCCTAAGAGTTTGGAAGCACATAAGAGTGAATGAATAATGACAGTATTTTCAGGTTTGGGTGAACTGAGTGTGGGAAGTCTCTAGACTAGACTCAGATGTGCTCTACATGAATCGTCTGCAGAGCTCATTTGGTCCGATGGCTACTGTGTGTAGCCACCATCACATTAGAGCCAACGCTAGTTCCGCTTAAAGACTTGTATCAAATTACCATTTATGCTCTTAGCAGATACTTTCTTTGCAGAATGACTTACAAGTAATGCACTGAGAATCACGCTCGTGGAGTCTTTAGAACCCTGGTGGTCTATAATACCCAGTGAAAGATATATCCTTTAGCATTTCCATGTCTCATTGTTAAATTTTGTCATGTTTGTTAAAGAGCCATAAATGCCATGTTGTGACTAATTCATGGGCTGGCATGAAAAACATATGGCCTTGAATTAATTTTTTTCCACAAACAGAAGAGATATTTTAAAGGAAACTAGTAGCTTCTGACTTTGAAAAATATATCCCCCAATATAGATGTCACTGGCTGAATAACATTATTCAAATTCACTTTAGGTAAATGCATAGATAAATATTTTTATTTATTTATTTTTTTTTAATGAAAGTACAATATGACTTTAAAATGGCAAGTCACGATTGGTCAGGTGTTTTCTGGAGAAAATGTAAACTGGCTAAAAATCTGTACCCCTAAATGGTGTGAGTTTTGAAAGAACGGAAATTTTTACAGGGAATCATAATTTCCTTTACCATTTGAACACTGAAAGTTTCACTTATTGTCAGTCTCTGACATTCTTTTCAGTGGGGCATTTTTATATGTTATAATAGACTAGTAATAAGACATTCATAAGCAATTTTTAGTTCACTGTAAAACATGAAATGATCAAGAAGTCACAACAACATATGTTTTTATGTTCATTATTATGTCATAAACTAAGCTAATTAGGTTTCTAGCTTATTTTTTAAGCTCAAAGGCTGTTTTTAAGTCAGGTTAACATAGTTTAAGTTAATATGACTCACAAGGTTAATTTGATTCAACCAAAAAACCTAAGGTATTTTTTTTTACAGTCTAGGTTGGTCATTTTTGACAGGGAATAATGCCTCATTTACACTAGCAGCGACCATGCCTTTCGCTCTGAGTGGCGACCTGCTTCAAACGCAGGTCTGTGTAGGTATATACAGCACGAAAACAACCAGCCTCTGAGCGAGCTGAGAGAGGATCACATGAGCTCTACTGGTGCTCCTATTGGCTGTCGCACAAGAATGTCACTCTTCATTTGCATAAAGTTGAGGGATTCTCAACTTTGTCATGTCGCTCGACACGCCCATTCTTATGCCAACGGTCGCTGGTATAATTTGCGTAGATGGAGGTTACCAGAAGTCGCTCGCTCTCCATTTAAATGACCGGTTGTCACTTTGCTGCTGTGAGTCGCTTGTAGTGTGAAGGAGGCTAAACTTAAAGTGCAACATTTTACCTTTTTGTTCAAAATTAAAGCATTTTGAAACAACACTAGTTTGGTAAATGGTTGGCACGATCACCGGTGATCTAGCCTGTGTGGTTTGCTGGAGAACTACAGATCTGCCACTATATGAAATACAACTCCCAGAAGTCTCTGCACTCACACACCAGTTCCTGAGGCTTCATGAAACACTGAAACAATCAAAGCTTCGAAACGTTTTGAAACCCATCTCTACGATGACACATAGTGGTCATTTTTATGTATTGCTCTGGAACAGCTTCAGCAAAAAAAAGTTTTAGAGTTGAGGTTTCAAATGGTTTAGTGAAGCGGTGAGACTGACTAGCATGCAGAGATAATGGGCTTGAATCTAGGGTGATGCAGCTATAGATGTTAGTTTTTAAATGCTGTGTTCTTGTAACGTGCATTGTTTTTACACTGCATCCGAATGAACAGTTTGTAAATTAATATTTTGGTCCTAAAAAGTAATATTATTAAAATACATCAAGTCATAATTTAAGAGTATTTGTACAAGTTGAGATTCGAACTCTGGCTATTTGCAGCACAGTTATTCCACTAGCCTATACGTGAAATAGAGGTCTTTTACTACCCTGTCAGTCTAACGGAGATTCGCCAGGTCTCGAAACGCTTCTAAATTGACCAATGATTTGAATCGCTTTAATCACTTGACCTGGTGTTTCGAAACACTTTAGTCACATGACTTGAGTGTTTCGAATCACCTTAGTCACGTGACCTGGGTGTTTAGAATCATACTTCGGTGCAGTGTTTTGAAACACTTGCACTTCAGGATCTCGACGCTATGTCGAAGTGTCAGTTTGGATTATCTGCATGCTCCTGTCTATCCCTGTTTTGACCTTTGCCCACCTAGCGAATCTCTGAATAAACTCTATTTTCTATCCTCAACTCAACTTCTATTCCTACTCATTACAATGTTGCCATTTTCTTAATGTAATATTGACAAAGATACAATCATTTTCACCTACAAATTGACGTGTGCAAACAGCCAGTTCCATAAAGAAACACAAGACCAGTCTTGGTTGGTAGAAAACAAATTGACAAAAAATACCATCCAGCATTTGCTGATAATGATAATATAGCATAACAAGATTTATTAGCTAATTAAAAATATAAATAATAATACGTTTTTGACCGGCAACATTGAGTAGTAGTTACGTGAGCCAAGTCAGTAAGTTTTATCCCAATGCGATTTGACAACTTTGAGAATCAACATAAACAAAATCTATGTAACATTGACTCTTGTGTTTTGAGGACCTCATAACAGTCTGCTTCATTTATTTTATGGGAATTAAGGCAGGCCAAGTCTGTAAACACAACCCTCAAATACTCCCTTGTTAAAAACATATTTGTTGATACCCCCTCCTTACTGCAGTTATTCATTTCAGTTGATGTCTTCTCCTGATGTGAGCAAGCACTTCTGTTCCAGCGGTGGGCTTTAAATCATATTTGTCTAATGTGTTTGTGTGTAGCGGGTGTCCTCATATGTACTGTATGCCAGTGTCTTTATGCTTCCTCTTTCTGGCTTCTTAATTCGTCTGCTTCACAGACAGTAGGCCTGTGTGTGGGAAATCCATTTGACTGAGAGCACTTCCAGTTGTTGAAACAAGGCAGGTCTGGGCAAATCAATACACTGTCTTTCATTCTCATGGCACGACGACGGGGACGTATTTCAAGGAGTGCATGTGTGTGTACATCTCTGACTGACAGGCAGAGCGACGTTACACTTCATATATCTTGTCTGTCAACTTTTATTGCCGATGGGAGCTGGGCTGGTTGAAGGCACCGAGATGTGTTTTTCACATGTGTGCACTTCAAAAGGTCCCAGCACCCAGAGGACGCCCCCAGATCCACAAACTTCAACACTGAGAGACTTATATATCTGCTGCATCGGAGTGATCTGAGATACCCAAGGACAGGACTGTACTGTATTGCTTCCCTCCATACGTTCTCTTACACAAAGCTAGGTCTGTTGCTCGATTTATATCCGAGGAGTTGTGTGAGGGACTTTTTAAAAACAAGAAGCGAATGCAAAGGCAAGCGCGGTTTGTTGGAGAAAATAAAAAGGTGTGAAAATTCATCCAGCAATTTAGGGCCTTCTGACAAGCGCTTGGTTGGAGAATTAGGTGAAGCTCTGGAGAACAGCCAGCTAATTACATTATCGCAGAGGTAGAAGCGCTTGTCAATTTCTTCCCACTTAGATTCTCCCTTTCACCCTCAGGAAGCAGGAGCTGCCAGACGGAATTTGAATTTAATAATATGCCAAGTGAACCGTACAGATCCTGCACTGGAAAAACTGTCTCTCTCTGTTTGCAAGAGAAAAAAAATCTCTCCAAGTCATGACTTTTGCAGAAACAAGTCGAGTTTTTGTGTCCTTGTCAATGGTAAATCAATTTAATTTGCTGTGGACGGTGCAAATCAGAACTTTAAATGAGCAAAAAACAGGAGGCAACAGTAAAGTGTGCACTTTCAGTTGATATTGACGTTGTTTTCCATTAAGGATAATAGCAACTCTGATGGAGGATTAAACTGCATGAGGCACTCTGGAGTTTCAAAGGTTTTAAAAATCCAATATTTCATCCAGTTTACTCTTTTATTCTGCTATTTTGTTTTCAGCTCTTTATTGACTAAGAAGATGCACACGCCAAATAAATTTATAT
>CAIGQQ010000001.1:11304936-11363103 GCA_903798035.1 Danio albolineatus | reverse complement strand
ATATATGTATATATATGTATATATATATATATATATATATTTCTATATATATATTTCTTTTCAAGAGTCATAATTAAAATGCTACATTGAGTTTTTTATGTCGGGTATTTAAAATTTTATTTGTAGATCTCTGTATGTTGCTTATTAAAACTACAGCATGCAAGTCACAATTGAATACTGAAATATTATCTTACTAATACAGAATATTGGGGGGGCGCCATGGTGGCGTAGTGAGTAGCACGTTCGCCTCATAGCAAGAAGGTTTCTGGTTCGAGCCCCGGCTGGGTCAGTTGGCATTTCTGTATGGAGTTTACATGTTCTCCCCGTGGTTGCGAGGGTTTCCTCCGGGTTGTTTTACGCTTTGTTTGATACATTCAAAAAGAGTGTTTCTTTGAGCAGGTAAGATTAAAGTACAGTTCATATGTCTGGCTGCTTGTATTAAAGGACAATATTGTATTACAAATACACAGCAAATGTATTAATAAATTATATATTTTAATACAAGAATTCTGTCTGTGAAGTAAAATATAAACTTGTGTATGGAAAGCATCGTCAATGCACTGTGATGGCTTGATAATCGTAACCGAACCGAACCATGTGGCCAGTGTTCACACCTCTAAATGTATTTATTTTTCTCCTTGAGTATGTTTTGGGGGTTACACTTTATTTCGATGGTCCATTTGAGTATGAGTAGACTGTCTACTTAATATCGATACTGACATTCAACAAACATTTAACTGACTATAAGAAACTTTGCAAGTACATGTCAACCTACACTAACCCCAACCTCAACCTAACAGTCTACTTATAATCTAATGAGAATTAGTTGCAATGTAACAGACTATCAAAATAAAGTGTGACCGTTTTGGGTTCTATATTCTATTATTTCATATTAAATGAGCCATATAATTGTATATAATAAAACAAAACACAGTGGATTTAAGGTAATAAGTTAAATAATTAATAATGTTCAGTCTCTTTATCAGGTTTATTTTTGTTTTTAAGAGTTCAATGTATTGCCCTTAGGCATAATTTAGCATTTCCTGTATGTTTTTTTGACTCCCAAAATGCTAGTAGCCTCTATGGACCCCACTAAGGGCCTCAACGCTCTTCTCCAATGATCTTTCTTTAAAGATCTACTAAAGAACAACACAATATGAACCCACACCATTAGTTTCTTTTTGGTTGTTTCAGAGCTTGCAGACATTGGCGTGTTTGCATGCATGCCACAGGTGGCTGACCGGTAGGTGGGGAAATGCAGGAAGTCTGTGTGGCCGTTTTTGTGTGTCAGACCCAGCGTGTTTTTCCCGCAGCAGAGGCGAGGTATCCTGTGTGTGTGCGGCCCGTCGCCCAGAGTGCCTAACTTTCAGGAACCCCAGCAGCAACAACAGCACTGTGTGTTTCCTGGTCTCTTATGCTGTTATCAGTGGACACGACACCCGCTCGTGCCCCTGCAGATTTCCTAAACACCATCCTTTTTGCCTCCGGTGTCAAGATGTTGCCCTGTGATTGCCACAAGAAGCTTTTCTCTAACGCACGCTGCGCACAAAAGAGATCGGATTGAGTCCTTGTGATAACAGAGGGGTAGGGTCAGTTTGTGCTGATCTGACACAAGTGTGTTTCATTCTGCCGGTGGTTCACAGGCTTCCAAATTGAGAGACATCTCACCCAGTTGCCTTTGTCTGAGACGAACAAAGAGTCAAATCTGCGCATCACGAACAGTGCTGAGAAAAGCCCTGTCAGAGTTCCAGATTTCGCATGATCTCCGAGAAACTGTTACTGCTCTAACGAGAAAATAAATAGCCGGAATTAAGCTCAATCTTAGCAATTACACAAATAAATGCTCATTTGAGCAACTGGGGCTGGAGGAAAACATTGTTAACATGAGTAAAAGACATCATGTTTTGGGCTCAGGCCAATGGCAGTTGCCAGAATGATTTCATAATCTTTTTGCAGAACCTTATTGTAAAAAGAAACCCCCTAGAATATACACGTCTCACTTGAGGCGTACGATGAATGGGTCGAGTTGGGGTTAAAAGCGAGATTTGAGCGAGGGAGTCTGCGACGCATTAACTTCATGAACGGCGTCTGTGTGAAAGAGGCTGTTATCATCGGGCTGTAAACGGCGCTTCTGCTTTTCCTGGCTCGGCGGCCTGAGATGAAGTCCAGATGGTCGGGGAAGTGTTTGCCCAAGGATGTAACCAAATATTCCAGATTGAGGGGGGAACAAATGGAAAAGTTGAAGAAGGGGTCATTGTAAAAACTCATATTGATTGACTACAAATTAGGGTTTAGGCTTTTTGGGACATTGGGAATATATATGTGGCCTTGTTTGCACCTGATATGAAAATCTTGTGTCTGGGTGATCTGATATACAGTAGGTGGTCAACTGAAAAACATTGGCTTTACCTGGAAGTAACATGTCGGTCCATGTCCATTACGAACAGCGTTTGTTTTAGTTAATTGCAGGAGAACATGTGATGAGCATGTGTGAGTATTTATAATGGATTAAATTTACTTAAACCTGTATGTGTGTGACGAGAGTAAAATATTCTATAGTCATCTGGCTGTGCAAAAACAAGCAGTTGATGCATTTGCTAGTCATGTCTGTGCCATTTTTTTCAATATAAAATATTAAAATAAAATTCAATATAAATTTAAAATCAATATGAATTCACAAATCCATATAAATATGAATATTTAGGTACAAATATGTCCCTTTTATGTTTCAATTTGCAACCGTGATGGGTAAATAAGGCACAAAAGTGTACCTCTTGAACATGTATCACCACAGTGAAGGCATACATTTTCACTGTTTTTAATCATTGAGGTTCCATAATCTTTTCCATTTCTTCTTAAAATGTTTGAAGAAAAAGCATAAATTTTTAAAAATACATTTAAAATAATATTATAAACATTAACTATTAAATAAAGATACAACTTTATGTACAAGTTAGTTTAAATATTTAAATAAAAAATAATAATAAATAATAATAAAATACAAATGACAATAAATAAAATATAATTATTTATGTTTATTTCTATAGTGCTTTTACAATGAAGATTGCGTCAAAGCAGCTTAACATAGAAGTTCTAGTAAGCTTAAACTGTGTTTTTTAGTTTTCAGAGTTGAAGTTTAGTTTAGTTCAGTGTTCACTGCTGAAAGCAGCGGCGTACTTAACCAATAAGCAAGGTTAGCTCTTTTATAAATTTTCTATTGTATGTTGTAAAATCTGTCTATAACCATTAAGATTTTAATATTATTACTTCTTTTCAAAACCATGGACCCCCATGAATAGTGGAACATTCCTTCTGTACTGCACATGCAAATCTTAAAATCTAACCACAAATATGGCTAATTAACTGTACATAGTTTGTGAACTTGTTTTTATTTGTGAATTTATTGTATTTAATTTTACATTAAGAAGATGAAGGTTTCACTTAAAATTTATATTTTTACATGCATTTTTTTTTGTACAAAAACCCTGAATCTACAGAAATAAAAATCTATAGAGAAATAGAATGTTTTCAGTTTCTATGCTAGGAATAAATAGAAATTGCTTATATAGGGCCCCTAAACGGCTTGCTTAGAGCTGCTTTTTCAATCTATACTTATTTAACATGAGTGGAATCAATACAATTATTTAGATTTTTGAGAATAGCTTAAAGGTTTTGTGCTCAATCCACTTACATTTGTAAAAACAAGTAAGTTTAACTTATTAAGTTAACTTAATCAGTTTGTGTTGGGACAACATGAAGGAATTGTGTGGACCCAGCATGTTTTACAGTGAAGAGAGGGAGAAAGAGCTCAAATCACTACTATCGGTTATTATACCATCCTTTTCTCCAACAGTCTCATCTGACTCGCTCTATATGGCGTTTATCCCATAAACCTGCACACATTTATAACCAGATGCCTGTTGTATCAAGCCCCGCCCTCCGGGTAAATAAAGCTCCGCCCACTCTGCACCTGGGTTTCCCGCCGCCGAAGCTCGCCGACTAGAGGCAAAGGACCACAGCTTCTCCAGGCAGCCGGGTGCGCGCTTTGACGCTCTTCGGTAGAGACCGTTTTCATCCCTACTTCGCTGGTCCCGACATATTTCTGACTCTTGTCGCCCACCAGGATCAAAGGTTTTCATGTGTTTCGCGTTCATGCATTAGGACAGTTGAAGGAAAACGCCGCGCTAAATGAGTTGAGCTCGAGAGACGCACACACACAGCATCTTCCTCTTGTCAGGTTGAGGTCCTTCAGCACACTGGAGCCTTTCTAGAGCTGTGCAACTGGAGTTTAAAGGACACATCTTCTCTTTCGTCTTGGAAGTACACGTTCAGAACTGAGAAGCATCACCAATATATCGTCTGGAGTCCAGGACAGGAAATTAATATTTTTTTTCTCTCACAACGCCGTTACGCATGGTGGGAATTTCTACCTCTTTTCAGTGTAAGTCGCTCAGTTACTGGCTTTATCTCCCTTTTCTCTGTGATCTCAGATGGATATTTAGTAGTGTGCGCGCTTCAGCCACGTTTATTAAATGTATTAGCCTGTCTTAGTTTAGGTTTGTGTAATTAAAAAGCACTTTATATTATTTTTCTCTTAATTTCACTTCGTACTGGAAATATCACCAACAATAAAGAGTAACACATGCATATGTCATATCTAAACATAGTACCTTAAATGGTCACAGAAGCAGTTCTCTCTTGTGTTATTAAAATTGAACAGGTTTTGACCGCGTTTTACACCAGGCTATTTGTAAACAATGAAAAATACACGATCATACAAGAAGCGCTTCTCAGGTGTAACGCATTTTAATTTACACAATATTTTATATCGTATTAAAATCTATACATAAAATATGTATGTGGATTCTAAATAGTAAAACGCTGTTTTTCCTGTCAATATGCTATCTCGCATGTTAAGTACATTTAATTGTGTATCACAGAGTTTATAGCTTTACAATATACAATACACATCACTGTAGGTCTTTACGCACACATTTTAAAACAGTAATTTTCCCCTCAGAACGTTCATTTTATTTATCTATATATATTTTTTTTAATGACAAGATATTTATTTAACGATATTTTTACTATCAATAACGTTGAGGACATATGAAGTCAGCAAGTCAAACATTAACAGGCGATCGGCTTGTCATCTGTCGGCCGTGTGTAATATCACCTCCGTCTATAAACACATTAACTGTCTGTAATAAGCTGGAGGATTGTTGCTGGCCAGTCTGCGAGCTTCTCACGCGCTGCAAATTTGATCAAATCAAATGTTTGATTACAAGCACAGGTAAACATCTGGTGTGAGACAGGCAGAAAATTGTGACAACGTGATGGATTCAGAAGATCCCTTTTTTTTAATCACGTTTGACACAACGCATCTGACAGTTGGTATGTTATGGTAGATTAAGAAGCTATTTATTTTTAATAATAAAATGGCCACATTACGCTTGAAGTGTTTTGTACTATTAATATAATTTAGGAAAAGTCTATGACAGTTGAGATGTGGCAGTAGATAGATACATTTGTCTATTCTATCACAATTGTGATATCAAAGGTTTTAAACAGGAACATTGACGATTGTGACGTCACTAAATTGACAAGACATGTCTGATTGTGATATCACAGTTGACTGGAAGCTGTATTGGCAGATGTGGCATCAAAATAGATTAAGAAAATGTGCTTATCACTAGTGACTGAGCCAGCTTAAAAAGGAAAAAAAAGCTTCTCACAATTGCACAGCTCATTATCTCAATCCATATTGATGTGAATAGTTTGCTCTCAGAGCTTAAGTTCTCTTCACTAAGGAGTTGAGTCTTGAAAGTTCAAATGAGATTTTTTGGATCTTAAGGAATGGGTGGATAAAAGTCCAAATTAAAGGGTGCCCTTTTATTTCCCTTGCTCTCTTCGGCTCTCCATGTGTATTTAAGTAAAAAAAAAACGCAAAGGGATTTTAGAGAGTTGCTGCCAAAAGAAATATCCCTGTGCTGCTTGTCATATATCGTTGTTGTTGATGATTTGAAGAATGTGTTCTCATTTAGCACATGGCAATTTGAACTCTGGTGCTATTTGCTCTGTTACTGAAGTTAATTTGAATAAGTGTAAATGCTGTGCACACCAAACAAGCGATACAGCAAAAAAGATGAATTTTTGTTCCTATCCAAATGAACTTTGAAGCAGCCTAGTTGAAATATGAATGCCACATAGACTAAAGACATCTTAACTGCACCATAAACGTTATGTCAGAAGATGTGACGATAAAATGCTCAACCTTTCCATTTTTTTTTTCTCCATCATAGTTGTGATGTTGTTCATCATAGTTCAGTACAGCAGACATTTGTGTGTGTGCGTGCCGGAACTATTTCTGATGCGCCTTTGACTCCTTTATAGTTTTATAGTTCCTTATGAATCCATCACATACACACACATACAGCATTATTTGAGTATTCAGTAAGTTCTGTCGCAAAATAAACATAAATTTATGTTTTAATTAAAAAAAACTGAAGTGTGAATGTCAAACCAACCAGGACTGGAGAACTGAAATTTAAGTGTGAACGCATTTTAACAGTCACACATTTGTGTTGTATCAAAAAGTAGATATATAATATTATTAGAGTCGTGCAGTTGCGGCTTTTAAAGATAAGTTTTTCCTTTTTGATATTTAATGTGGTCTAAAAAATGGAAGCGATGTCCAGCTGTGACGTTTTCCATTATGATATGGTCATCACCTCATTAAAGCCTTTGCCCACTGCTCCTGCCAACATGAGATTTACACTGGAGACCAAGTGTCAGTGCAGGCAGAGAGCGTATACCTTGATTAAAGGCAAATATGGAGGATGGTGGTGGCAGAGGTGAGGGACCGGCGTGTGTTTGCGCATGTGTGTGTGTTTGAAGCCAGCATTAACAGGCAGCAACATCCTCTGGCTGAGGCCATCTGCACAGCCACCAGCCTGCCTGCCTCACACCTGTTCCCCTCTTCTCCGCTCCCACTGGCCACACGCAGGTCAAACGCATGAAACCAGACACTGCCACAGCATAATGAAGAGATGACTCGGCTGCCCACACCAACACACACAGCTGTGTGTGTGAGAGAGATATGGAAATACTCATCTATTATATTCAAGGGTGTCTGGGAGATGTTTACTCGTATTAGTCTTTTATTTTATTTAGTACGTTTATTCTGTACGGATGATCTTGAAACGCATCACTAGAAATTAATTAACCATTATAAACAAAATATGATTTATTTATTTTTTGTTGTATTCTTGAAAGATGAGCATTGCGTGTTCCTCTCTTGATTAATGTGCTTCTAATTTACCTTAAACGCAGAGCAGCGTAAAAACATTTGTAGTTAAGTGCTTACTGTGTATTTTAAATGACGAACAGCAGACGTTCTGGCCGAAAGCCAAGCGTGTTATCATTGCAGTAACTCATTTCATTAGTGATGTCATTAACCCCATACATAAACTGGCAGACATTCTCACCAGACACTTGCACAAATACGCAGCACGTCTCGTTGCTTCACCGCTTTTCCTTCGTGAACGTTTAAATCAAAAAGCACGCTCTTTGTGCGTAAGGATACAAGAAACACAGGCTGTAAATTTAGCAGCGAGCAACCGTACGTGTGCAAAAAGGTCTAAGCTGACAGACCATATAATTTCTCTGGATGAATAAAAATTGTAATAACAAAAGGGAAGAAAAACGAGCGAGTTCAGTTACGTGACTTCAGCCAAGTGCATTATGTGTTTCAGCTCTTAAGGGGAACATTCCCAAAATGCATTAGCGTCATTTCACTCGCATCTCTTTCCATTGAGCTCTATCATGTATGAGGCTCTTTATATTCATTGAGGGCTACTGTTGGACTTGCTGACACACTCAATCTTGGGCTGTAAATAAGCGGCATGATTTGTCGGGCTTTGTCAGGGGGGAGAAAGGCCCCTTATTTGTGAGGGCTGTATATTTGACTCGACGTGAGTCTCTGCGGAGGGCAGGCCGTGAATGAATGAGGCGGCCACCATCTCCCAGAATCCATGCCTCGGATCGATAGGGGGCATAATGGCTACAAATTTTTCAACGAGGGGAATTTAGCGTGTGGTTATTGGATTTCATAAAGCATGAAAGTATAATGTGAGAGAAGAGGATGAGTGGTTTTTATTGTATCGTGGGGCTGGAGTGTACAACATAATGAGGCAATATAAAGTCAGGGGGGGATGTGTAAGAATTTACATGGGGCTTTTTTATCCAATGCAATTTTACAGTAGAAATTTGTCCTCGGTATACATTTTCTATGTTAATTTATATATATTTTTAAAATTCTAGACAAAACTATTTATCAGTATTTAAATTAGCTTGTACGCTCAAATAATTTTTGCTGCTTGTTTAAACTAGTTATTTATAATAATCAACACAATTCTTGAGATTTTTTGGGGATAACTTAATTGTTTTGTGTTCAATAAACTTAATCAATTTGTGTTGGGACAATATGAAGGAATTGTGTGGTATTAGGGCTGGACTGATAGATGATATTACAGTGGTTCCTCATTATTCGCATGAGTTACATTTAAAAAATAGCCCACAATACGCAAAATACGTCATTTATTCATTCATTTTCTTTTCGACTTAGTCCCTTAATTAATCAAGGGTCGCCACAGCAGAATGAACCGCTGAAATCCGTGAAGTAGCTTTATTTTTTACAATTTTTATAAATGTTTTAAGGCTGTAGAACAGTCACTACACACTTTTCTCAGACAGGCATTTCCATTTTCACACTTTTTTCTCTTGTTTAAACACTCTCAAAGTTCAAACCTTTGTAGAAAAATAAATTCCAGTATTATAGAATGAAACCAAAAATTAAAACCATTTGAACTTCATCTATTTATTCCGTAATGGCACCCTACAGCTGCATAGCTTATACCTTTCTTTAGCATGTCCAGAAGTTCACTTATTGTGCGATTGTGCCTTTTGGGTGCTACCGCAGGTGCCTTTGACAGTTTCGTCAACATTGTGGAGAGAAAACTTGCAAACATACACTACAGCACTTCAGTCATGCTAGCGATCAAATATTTATGTAAATTTGGCAAGCTGAACGCATAGTGTACAGGAGACACAGCACGGAGGAGATTGATTGACAGTTGTCTGCAGCCAATCAGGATGTAGAGCACAATGTGCTAATCTGGATGCAGAACACAATGCGTTAATCAGAACGCAGAACACAATGTGCTATAGAAAAAAGCGTGTCAAATTGCACTAAAAAAATGTGTGAAACTGCGAGGCACAAAATAGTGAGGGACCACTGTATATTGAATCATGATCAAATTTATGTTGATAACAATGATAAGCTCTGAACTTTTTTACTCTATATTAATCTGAGAGCCATCACACAGCAGAAATGAACAACATTGGGAATCTAGAAGCGTGTTGATATTCGAGAATTTTTGGCCACCAAAAATAGGTATAATATTTAATGGACCCTCTCATCTTTGTAGCTTCAGTCATTGTTGGGATGCTCCTTTAAATCTGGAAGCATTAACAACTGATACCGAAATATACAGTTGAAGTCAGAATTTTTAGCCCCCTTTGAATTTTTTTTCTCTTTTACATATTTCCCAAATTATGTTTAACAGAGCAAGGAATTTTTCACAATATGTCTGATAATATTTTTCTTCTCGAGAAAGTCATTTGTTTTATTTCGGCAAGAATAAAAAAACTATTTCTAACTATTCTTGACGATTAGTTCACTAACTATTCTGTAAACTATTTTTTCAATAGTCTACAGAACAAACCATTGTTATACAATAACTTGCCTTATTACCCTAACCTGTCTAATTAACCTAATTAACCTAGTTAAGCCTTTAAATGTCACTTTAAGCTGTATAGAAGTGTCCTGAAAAATATCTACTAAAATATTATTTACTCATCATGGCAAAGATAAAACAAATCAGTTATTAGAAATAAGTTATTAAAACTATTATGTTTAGAAATGTGTTGAAAAAAATCTTCTCTCTGTTAAACAGAAATTGGGGAAAAAATAAACAGAGGGGCTAATAATTCTGACTTCAACTGTATATCGTTATTGTTAAATATGGATATTAAGAATTAATTGAGGTTGCATTTTTGCCATATCACCCAGCCCTATGTGGCTTTTTTTACAGTGTACAACATTTTATAGCTTTTATATTAGATCAAAAAAACATATTATTATCTCATTTAAAGCATTAAAAATAAATGAAAATAATGATGCAGAATGTTTATTTAAAAACTCCTTTTGTGATGTTGAAAAGCAACAAAGACATTCCAGTAAAGTTGCATCTGAACTTGCAGTGGTGTCTATCTAAACCTGAGCTGTCATTGTGGTCCAGACCAGGGTTAACAAAACAAACCGCTGCTCCAGCTGACAGGTGTCCAGACCGCCCAGCCTCGCTCGCTCACTATCTGTCTTCCTCTCTCTCTCTCCCTCTCTCTCTTTTTCTCTCTCTCTCTCTCTCTCTGTTAATCCAGGATTCACTTGCCAATTAACTTCTCTTTCTCTCCCTTCCTCTCTTACTCTAACACATACTCTTATTCGCTCGCATCCATCAGCCGCACGCAGTCACGCGCACGCTAAACTACCTCTCTGTCTTCTGTCTCTGTCTCTCTCTCTCCCTCTCTCTCCCCCTCTGTTTATTTTCCTGCCTCCATCTGGACCAGGCTGATATTGTAATCGCCCTAATGCACATTGCCTTTCCCTTAGACACACACACAATGTGCCATCCTGACAAGCCCCTTTATATTTCAGATAAGCCGGGGATGTGTGTTTAATGAATACAAAGCCGCGGTGTGTCGCCGTGCACTCTGCCAGAAGGTAATCTTATTGAATAGGTGCTTTTCAGCGATGCAGAAGACGATAGTTGCGAAGGAGTGAAGATGTAACCTGTTATCTCGTGCCTCCTCTATTTTCCCGTCACAGAATTTACATTTAAAGATTAGCTGTAAAAGGGTAAAAGATTCAGGGTGGTGAAGGTGTCAGAATGAGTGTGTGTGTGTGTGTGTGTGTGTGTGTGTCGAATAGGGGGATGGGATGGTCGAAGAGAGCGTGACTTTTGCAGCAAAGAGTGAAGGAGACAGAAAAAAAAAACACAGGGTCTGTCATACAGGCTGTATCTGGCCTGCGTTTCAGCCTCGCGGCATTGCTATCTCTCTCCAGACCGACTCTCTGCTCCCTGGGAACAGAGATTAGCACATTGTTATCTGTAATTGGGTTTTGTCTGTGGATTCAGGGGCTGCTTTTGCCAAGGAGAAGGTGAGAATGGCACATGACCAACATTACGCTTTGGCATATCAGTGCAAAGGCATGATTGATGGAGAATATGGACTGTGTAATGGCTTCATTAGGGTTTACTTCTTTTTACGAGGTAACAATTGCTGAGGGATGGACTCAGCTCTTGCAGGAAGTCTGTAAATCTCCTCCATAAAAAAGGGTGTTTGTTGGTGACAAGCTGCCAAAGAGACATCAGAAACATCCTACTTGACTTTTTTCTTTAGTGTACAGTTGCTTTAGATACTATAAGGCAGGACGTTATGGCCAAATTTGTTTATGATCAGTTTCTTGTGACTTGATGGAAAAAAAGGGTCTGTTTTATTTTAATATATTACAATGGCTGATCCAGGTGTCACTTATTGATTTCGCACCAAAAAGTTAGGGTTAATGTTCTAGTGTACCTTAGTGTAGTTAACAACAAATGAGTGGCATAGTTGTGTTTGATTTTTTTTCAAACACAACTATTGTGCCTTGCCTTGCCTTGCCTACATTTTAAAATTTGAATGATATCAAATTATGTTTACTCAGTATTTATGCTTGATTTATGACACCCTTGTCACCCATATTATACTACGTTTTGATCATAAACCCGAAAACATTTTTTTTTTAAATCAAATTAACTCAAACAGACTAAAAATATAAAGTTAAACATTGGATAACTTAAAAGACTTAGTTGAAACCTGATTAACTTATTAAATGAGTTAACTTGACTTTTTGTAATGAATTTGTTTTTACAGTACACAAACATAATTTTTAGGGCTGAACAATACATTGTTTGAGCATCGATGTGTGTATTCGCAATAGTCACATCGCAGGATTATATGATTTATTTAATGTAAAAATATAAATATGATTAAATATTATTATTTATTTATTTATTTATTTATTTATTAAACGATGACCTTGTTATTTTGCATATTATTGTTCAATTTCTGTACTTGAATAGTGTTAGACTCCCCAGAAAACCATAAAGCACTGTTTATTCATTTATTTTTGCTTGTAATTTATCATAATTTATCCAGATGCACCACATAGAAAAGACCATCCCAGTCGATCTCAATTAAGGAAATCTTTCCAAATAGAGCTATCCAAATCTTCTGGTGAAACTATATTCATATCGCAATATATATTGCTGCAAAACAAAATATTGCAATGTCAGATTTGTTCAATATAGTGCAGCCCTAATAATTTTGGTCTCTTACTGTAGGTAAGCACTTGGCTTACTGTTGCTTTGCATACTTTTTAAAAAATATGAAATATATATTTTCTAAAACATTTTTTCTCTCTATTTTTCTCTAATGGCTAAAAAGGCGTTTATTTAAACAAGTTGTGTTTCAAATTTGAGGTTGATTATCCTAAAAAATATCTTTGAATAAGATTTACAGAAATACTTGATGTAAACAAATATATTAAAAGTCTAAAAATGCTATAAATCATATATTGTTGGTATATCTGAATCAGATGAGCCAGATTGTGAACATTTGCACAGCAAAATGCCTAAAATAGACCCGAATGAATCAGAATCAAATCGAAATTTGACCCGAATCAAATTGAATTGATACTCAGCCCTGCTTACAGCTATTACTGCATTCTCAGTTTACATGGAGAACAGATGCATTAAGGACTACCTTTTTTCTGTAATTTATGGGATCAGAGTGGAAATCTGTCAGCCGTATCTGTTCAGTCGCTAATGTTTGATTCATGGGCCGCTCACGCCCATTAATTTTGATTTATGGATTCTGATATGTATTTATGAAAAGGGCACCCACTCGAGTGCAGCCTCTGTGGCCCAGTAAAGAGGAGTGTAATTAAGATTTGTTTTGAGCCTAGAGGCTCGACTCCTTCAAGAGCTATGGATCAATAGGTAGAGACAGTAGACCCCTGTGTGTTCACTACACATATTGACACGCTCAGTCAATTAGAGCTCCTGAGGAAAGGAGAGAACAAGCAAGCAGAAAGACAGTGAGAACAGGACGGATCGGTAGAATTGTATTCAACGTCTAAATAAATGAAAAATAAGGTAGTATGCAATTGTGTAATGCAGCGATTTTTTTTTCCAAAGCACACAATGCCATATGGTGTGCATTCATTATAACGTCTATAGATTCTTACCCCGCTAGTGAAAATAACACCTGGTATTCAATAGCGTCTTCATAAACTGAGTATACACTCTTTCTAAAAGTGTGTGTGTGTGTTTTCTTGTCTCTGGATTAGTCCAAATTGTATTGAGGCTATACAGTAGTTTGGGCTTCCTGTTGTTGGCAGTTAGTGTCACAGACACTGTGGTGGGACAATAGCTCTGTGGTGGAGCACACTAGAAGATTGTGTTGTAGTCGAGCGATCAGCAGGTGTCTCGGAGATAAATGCTCTGTGTCAATTATTTCTAGAAGAGGTGATTCATAAGGCGGGCCTGAATCGTAGAAGTAGAGGAAGAGTAAGTGTGGGGGAGCAGGTAAAGAGGAGCATGGGCCCGGGTGGATGAACCTCTTCGTTTTCAATGCGGCTTCACATAAAAGAGTCATTTTGTTAAACGTCCATTGCATCTAAGCTTTTGTTAGCCATGAATAGAGGGGGCACCCCTGGCGCATTAAAAGTGTTTGTAGCTGCAGAACGAATGGAGAATTGTGCTGAATTACTTGATATTATCTCCCCATGTTACCGTCATCGCCATTGGCAAGACTGAAGGAGCCGTTTTAACACAAAAGTCCAAATACACCAATGTATGTAACACTAAAGAACAAGACGATAATGCATTGATTGCTCAATCACTTTTTTAAAACCTGCATTTTTTCTGTGCTGAATTATGGCAGCTAAGATGGCATTGGTGGATGTTTCCTGAGAAATAAGTAGACATGGGTCGGTATAAGATTCTGACGGTGTGATATACCTTGGATTAAAACCACAGAGCAATTCCAGTGTTATGGATGTGACATTTGCAGTGAAAACTCCAAACATAAACGCACAGATAAGGTATATGTTAACATTATATTGAAACATCTGTTTACATTTTCCAAAACAAATATACACAGAATTATGGGATCAGAAAAATATCAATCTGAAAACAATTTTCATACTTTAAATGATGAAAATAAACATGCGTTATGGATGTGGCGAAAAAAGTCTGCTAGTTTACAGTATACAACATACTTTGTAGAAATTCTGTGAATTAAACTGCACAACCCAAAAGAACTAATGATAATCACAAGGATAAGTGTCAGCTCTCTATAGAACAAACATGATTGGTTTTATTCTAATTTACATTTTTGCATTTATGAAGAAAAAGCTCTGTTATGGATGTGACACTTTTCTGTTATGGATGTGAAATTTTCACTTGTGAGATTTTGGTAAATCAAATATAATTGTTTGAAAACATTGACCGAGACATTTTTGAGTATTTGTACAGCACTGTAAAATACAAGGATACACAAAGAAATTAGAAGGGTTTCGCTATTTATGATGACAGCTTAATTTTTTCATGGAAAGGTTGACATTTGCATAGAATTGCTCCAAAGTATTGTGATTAGTGCTTTAAATTGAGCTCTATTTTAAACGTCTGGGTAAAAACAACAACTTTTTCCCCCCATTGAGTGCAATATATTTTGTTTTAAGAAACATTTCAAATATTTTGGAACAGTAAACATGTCAGGCTGAATAATTAAAACAAATTATTGACTTTTTTGCTATCTTCATTAGTTTCAAAAACACAAATTTCTGTACTTAAAAGGCCATCTTTGTATATCTTGCTTTTCTGTGGACATAAATAAACAAATGCACTGTTCAGATCCAGAGCATGTTTTGATGTTGGTGCATAAACGACCTTTGTTTTTCAAATGTTTCCTGAATCATGGGTAGACCAGTAGCTTGTGATGTGGAGAGTTATTTTCTGCTGGTTCTTCTGATAAGACACTTGTATGCAGTCTTCCTAGAAGCTGTGAAATGAGAATGAACCTTGTCTCAGATCCTGTTTATGGCCATATGGATGCGAGCATGTTTTTTTTAAACAGCTGGGAAGGAATTCACCCTGCCAGAAGCCATTCCTGGTCACTCAGGACTTCCGCCATTAGCAGCACGACTCCACTGCATGCATATGACCACAGAATGAACCCACAGATGGGCAATGCCCTCAGCTGCCACAGACCTCCGACATGTCAGGCACTTTTCAGACCCCTCCAAGTTGAGATACTAAAGATCATCAAACCAGATCAAGTTCAGCAAATGATGCTTAGCGCTCATGGTTGTTCCGTGACTCATGTGTGGTATTTGTGCTGTAGATCTTTATGGATCAATAAGGTCTTAGTTGAGAGGGTCAGGACAGAAGGGACTTCAATTTGTGGAGAGTATTTGGGGATCATTAACCTTAATATGCTTGGCATAGCCTCTAAAAACCTGAGATTATGGACGAGTGTTTCATAATAGTTTCTATTTTATGATGTATACTGTATTAGATAGTGTGTGTTTATATGTCTAGATTAAAATAATGCACTAAAATTGTAAAATTAAGCACTTAAATTCTAGAAGTGGATTTAATCAACAAGAAAATGGAAAAATGTGGAAAATTTAACTTCACCTTATCGTGACCTTTACTGATTAAATCAAATAAAAGAGATATTTTAAATAACAGAACATTTTTGGTGACTAATGGGTAACTCCTGCAGTAGTGGTTTGATAATATACAGTACAGGTGAGCAGAGTATACAAATGTTTAAAATGTTTATCAGTTTAAACTATTTAAAATGACAATCAGTATATATCCTGGCTGTGCTGTGTTATGGTCTTTTAATATTTCAACAAAATTATTTTTGATGTGTTAACAATTGTTACAATGAATAAAATAAACAAATTACATATTAGTCACTGGAGTTCTTTAACTCCTGATATAAAAAACATTATTTAGCCAAGAAAAAAAGCTGTATTTCACCATTAAGATACTTAAAAGAAAACTTATCATTTAACATTTAACTTCTTTAACAAAGGTTATCTAAAAATAGATAAATAAAAAATAAAAATTCTGTAATGTCAAACAATATCTGATATGGGTCAGTGCTTCCCACAGGTTTGAAATATACTTGTGGGGGTAGCCGGATTGAAACACACTTTGGACCCACGGCACATGGTTACCTACATGCGACCAAAAAGTTTTTTTTATTATGACACTGTTATCGACTGTTTCTTTTCAAAGGGTTGAAGTTGAACAAAAACAAAAAGACTTGAAATAAAGAAATGCACTATTTGTTTTACTTTTACTGTATTCTATTCAGGGGCCATGCGCACCCACTTGCAGGTAAAATCTGCTGCTGACATTTAGTACAATATTGCCAAATGAGAAATAAATGACATGAAGGAATAAAACAGACAATTTATCTAAAAAGTAAAATAAGTAGAAAAATAAAAAATGTAAATTTATTTTAATAATTACAAATTTAATTTACCATTTCTAATGGTGTACAAATATTTTGACGATGTAATTTCGTCTTTTGGAATAAATAATTAATTATTTTATGTTTCTCTTGCTCTTGCAGCTGTGCACGCACTCTCAGTTTTGAAGCCAAGTCAAAGTAAATCAGGCTTAAAATAAAAATGTAATGCAATAGTACATACCATTAACAACTTTGGAAAGCGAAACCAAAAGCCAAATCCTGGACATTTAAGGAGATTTTGAAACCCCCGATGGACTCATTTTTAAGTGCCAGAAAGGCACGTCTCTGTGGGTCTCTGCAGAGCACATGAGATTGTCTATGGGAGTGTTGACAGTTCTTGCGCACACACAACAAGAAGTAGGAAACGTGTGAGGCGAGAGTTTTTCCACAGGCTAATCGATCGCGAATGTTTGGGTATTGGGCGGATACAAAAACAAAGTGTAAAATGATGATAATAGTAAAGAAAGTGTCACCAAATGTAGTTAGGTGGCCGTTAATATACCTGGGTAGCCCGCCCAAGTAAAGTCTATGTGTGGGAAGCACTGTGAGTAAATGGTGAAATGGATTATTGTGGTCAACTTTTTACATTTGAAATATGTCAACATAAAATCAGTTATAAAAAAAAAAAAAAGATTATTTAATGAAAATTATTTGTTATAACTCAACATTGATTGAAATGTTGATCAAAATGTGGAATAATTCGTTTTTTTGCAGACATCGCCAAGTGCTTGCATGCAACAGAATAATCTTAACCAGTAGGCAATAGCAAATTAGGGATTGTTTAAGGTCTACTGTTATTTTATTTATCGTTATTTTTTGCAGTTATTTCGTGCATTTTCATTGCCACATATTTTGCGAAGGGCATTTTACTGTATGTTGACTTTGAGAACTTTCAATTACACGACTCTCTAACGAAGTAGTGATCATTGGCGTCTTTCAGTTTGGCAAAAATAAGTTACTGATGAATGTATCCAAGCATATAAAGGGGTGCGTATGGATCGCAATGGCTCTGTGTGGTATTTCATTGTGCTGTGGTCTCTCTCTGATTCATTTCTTTCAAAATACACTTCAGCGCCAGTGTTTTAAATAGCTGCACATTGCGGCGAGTGCTGCAGCTATGGCAAAATAAAGACCCCTCTCCAAAAGGGAAGGGGTCTCGTGGAGCAATAAAATGGCAGAGCGCATAAATCCATCTCGCCTTATAAGGTCAGAAATGTTTTAAGTTGTTTCAGGACAGTTGTGTGTGCCAGTAATTGCTCTCCCATCTGTCTTAATGTGTCTTTATCAACATCTGGTTTTGTAAGCTATTCTCCAGTAACAAGTATCCGTTATGTGTCAAGGGTTCCCAGTCCTGCTAGCACGATTAGCCTAGCCTTGACTACCGCTCCGAGTGCAGCGCCACATATGCTTGCCATTACTCCATACCATTCACAAAATGTAATAACTTTTCAGGGGAAAGATGTGTGCATGCGACTGTTTTTCTTCTTCTCTTCACTTTTTCCGTAACTGTAAAGAATTATTTTGGTCTGGTTTTAATGTTCCCCCGGTGACCGGACAAATTACTGGCTCGCAGGCCGTTCGGGGCTGCAGGAGTGAAATGTGAACGGCTCATCCCTGTGAGTGCCGCCTTGTCTACACCTCACCGTGTACCTTACCAACAGGGAAAATGAGAAAGACGTCTTGTTGGCACATGAAAGGAGATGCATCTTCAAGAACCCATCCTCTTCACTGAGGCTCGGGGCTCAGAAACGTGCACACACTTTGGCAGCGACGCAAAGATATGATCTTAATCTGCTATTTCCTCTTTGGCAGTATTAAATTGTCCACATAATAATTCACAGCTGCACGGGGATCAAATATAATGGTGCAGCTGCAATTTTATGTTTGCGAATTTTAACTGTTCTTTCTTTCTGTCTCTCTCGCCCGTCTCCCTTCAGCCCCGCCTCCTCCCGACACCATATGGGAGATGCTGCTACAGTCAAATGAAAGAGGGTTTATGCGTCAAATATGGCTCAGCGCTGTGTGCCGCTGAAGCCACCTTGATGGTTAGATTGTGTTGCAGTTGTGTGCGCTGTAGCGTGGCATCTCAGTGGAGGGATTAGGAGCTTGTCATGGTTTCATTCACCCTGAGATACTTAATTCCAAACATTTCCGTCCTCCAGAGACCTAATCGCATCTAGGATTTGCATTGGTCAGCTCACGGTTTGAATGCTCACTTTTATATAGATACTTTAAATTGTTTTTGTTTGTGGTGTGCAAAATTATATAAGGGACTTTAAGGGACTAGTCAGAGGGATGTCGGTCAAAGTAAATGGACTTCACACAAAATTGTATTCTTTATACATTTACTCACCAGTTGAACTTTTGTGTTTTGTTACTATTTTTTATTTATGCTTTATTTTGCCAGGAATTTCCCATTGAGATATGCCTCTTTTATCTGTCCTGGCCAAAATGGCAGCACAAAAATTTTCAGATATAAAATTAGACACTCATTAAATATTACAAATAAGAATGTACACAAAGCATTCACTTGAGTTTTCCAGGTAAGACTTCAAAAGATTTGTAAAAATATTTAAAAATGTGTAGAACATCTCAAATCCCCCCCTTATTTAGTTATTTTCTTTTCTTGATTGTTTTTCTTTCTGTCTTTTTACTCTTCCCCCTACTTTTCTTGTTTTTTTATTACTCTTATACATATAATAGTAACATAATATAATTTTTTGTTTAAAAGGAAAAAGGTATATGTCATATGTCATTTCTTTTCGGCTAAGTCCCTTTATTAATCTGGGGTCGCCACAGCGGAATAAACCGCCAACTTATCCAGCATATGTTTTACACAGCTCCAGCCTAGCTTCTTCCTGCTGCAACCCATCTCTGGGAAACATACGTTCACACTCATACACTACAGACAATTTAGCCTACCCAATTCACCTAAACCACATGTCTTTGGACTTGTGGAGGAAACCGGAGCACCCAGGGAGAACATGCAAACTCTACACAGAAATGCCAACTGACCCAGCCGAGGCTCGAACAAGCGACCATCTTGCTGTGAGACGAACGTGCTACCCACTACGCCACCGTGGCGCCAGAAAAAAGTACATATGTAAAAGTTATAATTTGTACTGATTGTTTCTAACATGATAACACTCTGCATTTCATTCCATAATGTACGGCTAAAGGAGGAAAACGCTGTTTTACCAAACTCTGTACATACTCTAGGAACAGTTAAATGTAATTTATTAGAATTTCATGTACTATACTATTTTTGTGGCAGTTATTCCTTTTAAGAAGCCCTCTAGAAATAGGCTGATTTCACGTTCACCTAATGTGATCAAAAAACACATGAACACTAATGTTAATGCACAGCCTGCTAATAAAAGTACCATTGTTTAATCAAATCTGCGGTTCTTCACGACCACTTGCTATTTAATTTTGTATGTTTCTCTTACTGCTTCAGATATTTGTTCCATTCGACTGTAAGTGCCCTGAGAAGTTGACAGCACAGGATATTCTGCCATTGTTTCAGTTTGAAAGCATGTTCAATTTAAAACGTAACATACGCAAGATGTGACTACTATGTTAGTCACATGATTACAGTCAAATATCCCTTCAAGGTTCTGGTATAATTGAAAATGCTGCAAACAGTGAAGTAGAGCAAATCTTTTTTAGGAAGCAAATTGTGTAGGAAACATGTCGATTTGAACACAGTTCCTTCTTGGAGCATTTTTCCAACAATCTAGTTATCTAAATTAGGCATGTTAAACAAGAGACACATGCAAAATAAGCAGTGTGGACCAGGATTGTGAACCACTGAATATAAATGATCAAAAATGGATAGACCTCACAGTTCCACTAGTAGTACACTGTTTGAAAACTTAACAACTATTGTGATCCATTCCTATTTTTAACACGGTGTCCAGATAGATCCTGGGGTGATTCGCCACCATCATTGCATGCAGCAGGGAAGACAGCACTCATCACTGACAAGGGGGTCCTTCTGGACTCAGCCTCCCCGAGCACTTATTGCCAAAGAGATGATTTGTCATGCACAGCCTCAGGCTATTGCTTTTAATGACAGCGTAAACGGAAAAGTCGGTGGCTGATTAGAGAGCATGCACGCACAGCATGCTTATTCAGATCTCACTTTTGGCTCCCGTCTGGTGCTCCCTGTCACTCCACGCCAAACACGACTCTCTTAAAAGGCCCCTTGCATCAGCTGAGCGCTCTAGGCGCCTCTGTGTGTGTGCGCACAAGATGGATTTGTGCTATAAACAGAGAGTTGGATTTATCTGCGATTGGCACCGCATTTTTCTCCACGCAGGATTTGGAGCCCAAAAAGGAGGAGAGCGAAGAGAATGCCTTTATTCAAAACAACTGTTTGTGAGTAATTAACATATGAAAGGAAGCTTACAGTCTGGCAAATCTCTGCACTTGTTTTCAATTATTTATCCACATTCTGGGAGGAGGGTGGTGGAGGTGGGTGTCAATCGCAGAGGGAGGGTGGCGGGTTATCCGGGACCATGAAAAGAAAAGTGATTTTTTTCCCCCCCTAACACAAGCAGAGGGCCTCTGGGAATTTGCTATGAGACGAGATGAGATGAAAATGGAGTTAAGCCAAAGAGTGGATTATAGGTAGCGCACAGGGTCGATGACGAGCGGACAGTGAAATGGAATGAGAATTCCAGATCAACATGATTATTGGACACACTTCAGCTCCCTGAGAGAGCGAACCATTGATCTGACGGAATCTGAGCAAAATGAATGGAAAATACAAGAGGCCGTGTCCACATCTGACCTCGGTGTGAGATGTTCACAGGACACAAGGAATGACGAGGATAAAGAGAAAAGCACTGGATAGAATAAAGTTTTCACAGACATTTGTCAGGGTGGTGCCTTCCTGTGTTCACCAATGCCACAGGCTGGAGATTGATGGGCAGGGCTGCGGGCCAGGACAATATCAGCACCGAGCAGAACCAGTCAGAGGAAACCAGAGGGAGGAGGAGATCAGGCAACCCAGTAAGAGACAAGAGAGAGGGAGGATTGAGAGAGGAGCACAGAACGATTGAACAGACGTAGAGTCGCTGTGCCAGATGCCACAAAATATATAAGCAGGAAGAGCTGAGGGAAGAAAAAGAGAAATGAAACAGAAGGAGATGGTCTGAGCAGCGGCACATTTGGAGGCATCATATACTGTAGTATCATGTTTTAATGTGCGTGTTATTTCACTATTGCAAGCTGTGCTTGTTCGCCCATAATCACTAACCTTATTTATGATGAGCTCTGGAATAATGTTAGAATCGGATCCCCCCGTTTATGGACAATACAGGCTGTAATGTTAAACGTTATACAGAGAAACAAAACTTTTTATTTGTATTTGTGTGATTCTCCTAACCCACATAAAGCATTTCATTCATTTATTCATTCTCTTTTAAGCTTAGTCCCTTTATTAATCTGGGGTCGCCACAGCCGAATGAACCGCCAACTTATGCAAGTTTTACGCAGCAGATGCTCTTTCAGCTGCAACCCAGCTCTGGGAAACATACACACTCATTCACACACATGCACTATGGACAATTTAGCTCACACAATTCACCTATACCACATGTCTTTAAACTTGTGGGCGAAACCGAAGCACCCGGAGGAAACCCATGCGACCACAGAGAGAATATGCAAACTCCACACAGAAATGCCAACTGACCCAACCGAGGCTCGAACCAGCAACCTTCTTGCTGTGAGGCGATTGTGCTACCCACTGCGCCACCGTGGCGCCATAAAGCATTTCAGTAGATCTAAATGTTTGTGGCAGAAATGTGTTTATCATAGAAGCGTGTGACTGTAGGGTATAGGGAGTTCGATTATCTCCCGCTGTCCTCGTTCTCACAGATTTGACTCTAGTAAAGACGCCTGCCTCTTTGTGTGCCATTCATTTCAGACTCTGACTCCGGAGTGCCTGACAGTGCCATTGATCCGCTCTCTGCATCTTGATCTCTTGAGTCTCACAGTGTGCAAAAGGATTGTTGTGTTTTTATTTTTCATTTTTACATAGTGTGCTTGTGTTGATGCTACTTACAATTCACTTTGCACATGTCTTTGTTTACTGCCCTACCGTTATAGATTTTTGGCTGTCGGGCTCCAGACTGAAAATATAAAATACTTTTCCAACTGATCCTTTTGTTTGTTTGTTTGTTATCCACAAATTCAGCTGCTGGTAAAATTGGGGCAATCGTTCAGTCACTAAATTATTTGGGTGTCAATACACAACCCAGTCAATGCCTATAATGAGAGAGCCTACTTTTCCCTTTTTTCCCTCTCTCTTTTTAAAGTTGTGTTTATGCTATATTCCTGGCTTTGTAACCTC
The DNA here is from genome assembly GCA_903798035.1 of Danio albolineatus. NCBI lineage: Eukaryota > Metazoa > Chordata > Actinopteri > Cypriniformes > Danionidae > Danio > Danio albolineatus. Next base: position 11,340,029 of record CAIGQQ010000001.1, on the reverse strand, counting down.
AGAATGGAGTGAAGCAGTTGTTTAGCCGCCTCTCTCGTCTCCAGTCTCAGTCTTTATGCCATCTGTGGGTTTGATTTAGTGGCTAAGAGGCTTTCTGAGCAATGGACAAGTGATGTTAATAGCATACATATGTCAGAGAACTGTTTCAGTTTTACGGCTTCGACATGAGACGGCTTTTGATTTGAGCGAGTCCGAGCATAACTCATCTACTGCTGCGCTGCTTGCCATATATTTTATTAATAGCAATGAGTTTCTCTTTTTATTTCCCTTTGTATCTGTTGCTGTCTTTTTTTTTCTCTCTCGTTCTAATAGTGGCGGTAACTTTATTTAGCATGTAGTACACACACAAAAGCTCCTCTGCAGGTTGACAGGCTGCTCACCTCACAACATATCTGCAGTGCCCGTTGTCATGGCAACTGCAGCGGGCTGCTGGCGGTAGTGCTGGTCAGAGGTGTGCTGAAGTAGAGCAGTGCTGACCAGAGGGATGCTCGGGGTCTGCCCAGGACACCTGGGGTCAGTGTGCCTCAGAATCGCAGCTCCGTCTGTCCTCACCTCTCTGGAGCTACTGAATATTTCATGAGCATAATGTGGGAGTGTTTTATCCTAATCTATATAGTATAGAGTCTGGACATTTGTGAAACCCATGCCTCAGCTCCTTCTCAAGGGACTGTGTATTGTTTAGAAGACAGAAATAAGTGGCTTTTCATGGATTTCCTCCATCCACACATCTGTGAATGGAGGTGTGTGTCACATTGTTTTGTGGTAAAATGGAGTTATTCACATCACACCCATTCTACAACAGCTTCACTGGCTTCCCATCTTCTTCAGAATTAGTTATAAAATACTTCTCACTTTTAAAGCCATTCACAACCTTGCTCCTCCATACCTTACTAATCTTGTTCATATCCACTGGCTTGCATGGTTCGGGACCTGTAGAGCTGTGCATCAATGGATTTGCTCTTCAGTGTTTGGACTCTCAGTAGTGAATATCCACACTGACCACACTGAACTGAGCTAAACTGAACTGCAACTCTGAAAACTGGCCTGACACTGTTTAAATTTACTATAATCTACTATGTGAAGCTGCTTAGACAATCTACATTGTAAAAGCGCTATAGAAATAAAGGTGAATTGAATTGAATTGAATTGAATATCACCACACCTCATCGAATACTCAGGTCTTCTACTTCCATTCACCTCACTGTTACCCCTGTCCACCTTGTCACCATTGGGAGCAGATCCTTCAGCCACTCTGCTCCTCAGCTTTGGAATTCACTTCCATCTGATCTCCGTAATTTAGACTCTCTTTCAGAATTTAAATCCAAACTCAAAACACATCTGTTTAGAACAACTTATTCTCTTTAACTATTCTATTCTCTGGTTCATTCCGCTGTGGCGCCCCCAGATTAATAAATGGACTAAGCCGACAAGAAAATGAATGAATGAATTTTTTGAAAAATGTTGTTGTCCATTAACAGTGAAAGACAGTGTTGTTTTGTAACTGTCTTTTATTGTTGTTACAGAACAGTCCCAACATTTTTCCAAATATCTTTTTCTGTGCTCTTCAGAATAGTAAGGTTGTGAGTTTCATTAGATGATCTGCTTCTTCAATAAAAGAGGAAGGAGCATGTATTTTAAACTTCTTGAATGACTGGAATTCGATTTCTGCGGAAATCTGTGTAATTTTGTGCTGTTAATTTGCCTTCTGGGTGTTCCTCAAGAAGGGCAAAAGTGAGGCAGATATCTGCAGCTTGTTGATGCCCCAGTCGTGGCTTGCGGAAGCCTGATAGCAGAACCAGCCTCTCGACCAGGACAGTGGAGGTCAAGCCGTGAGCTCGCCCGCCCTCAGGGCTTCCGACTTCAATTACCTGAGGAGCAAAACATCCCGGCATGCCGGTGGGGGGAAGAGTGTGTGAACATGGGATATCGGGACTATTCAGTCCCGCAGCAGCGACATCCTGCCAGAGGAGGCCGGGCCCTGTCCGTCCTGGTTCCTGACAGTGGGCTATCTCTGCCGGGCCTGTGGTTCCTTCCATTCTAAAGGCCATTGTGTGGAGAAGGGCTTGGCCAGGAACGACTGGTTCCTGTTGGGCTCGATCTCTCACTCAGCCAGCCCCGGTCCCACTGACAGATTCCTCCTGTTTTGTTTTGCTCTCTCTCTCTCTCTTTGTGGTGGTCACATGAGGATACCGAAAGTAATAACAGAACTTAGGAGAGCCAGTTTTTGTCCTCTTTTTCACAATATGTTTGCATTACATAATCTAAACATAAGCTGGGACAGCTGGCATCCTCACTTTTGAGAAAGTTGACAAAAACACTCTAAAGCAGAAACATCTTTTTTTCCTCTCGATCTTCAGCGTTTGCTAGTGAATCTGTCAGTGCGCATCTGGACCTCGAAAACCGAATGTCTGGTGATAAGGATTTAAAAAATGAGACGTAGGTGTTTTTGTTTGTTGCCTAAATGCAGAACCAGACACAATGAATCTGTCACTCTGTAAATGTGTGTGTGTGTGTGTCTGTATGTCTGAAGATGTAACATCTGATGTATTACTAGCACCACCTAGTGTGCAAACACAAAAGAATGAGCTATGTAGGCATCCTACCTTCAAGTCCCCTCTCTGTTATTCATGAGATTAAACAGACTTCAAAATAACATCAAACTCCTCAGCGTGATGAAACATGCTCTGTTTTCCGCAGAGAGGAAAAGCGACTCAGCTGTCAGACGGTGGCTGAATTGGGCTGAGAGCAGAGTCTGGCTCAGGTCCAAATGAGGGGGCTGACACTGACGACATGCTTTTCATGAATCAGCACAACTGCTGGTGTCACTTTCTAGTGTGAGCCACACATTCAAATGATACTTGCACTCATTATACAGACTGGAGAGCAGGATCATTCTGCCGTCACAGAGGACGAGGGTGGGGAGGGGCGGGGGGGTCTCTTTGGACTTGGTGACCGTTGTTGGGTTTGATTGGCGTGCACTGTGTGTCGCAGTCATGCTGAAAAGGTGGAGTGGGAAAGTCATGAATAGCTGCAGAACACAGATCTGGCCCCGGCCCTCAGCCACAGCTTGCTCTGGGACTCAGGGACAGCAGAATGGACAGATGGCTCGGGACTGGACACACACACACACACACTTCAGATTTTTCTCTTTTCTTTTTCATGTAAACCCACAACACTTAGGTAGAAAAACAGCTATTGAGAGTCAAACATTATACAGAAAGCAGTAACGATGCACTTAAATGCAAGAAAAAGCAGAACTTAAACAGTAATTACAGTATTTTCATTTGAGTAACTTGCTAATTGAACTTGTTATTCATTCTTTTATTTATTCTCATTCGGCTTAGTTCCTTTATTCATTAGGGGTCTCCACAGTGGAATGAACCACCAACTTATTTTATTATTTTAAACATATTTTACGCAGCGAATGCCCTTCCATCAACAACCCAGTACTGGGAAACTTCCAAATACATTCATTCACACACACACACACACTCATACACTACGGCCTATTCAGTTTGTTCAATTGATTTAGCGCATGTCTTTGGACTGTGGGGGTAACCCACGCCAACACAGGGAGAACATGCAAACTCCACACAGAAATGCCAACTGGCCCAGCCGGGACCTGAACCAGCGAACTTCTTGCTGTGAGATGACAGTGCTAACTACTGAGCTACCTTGTCACCTCCAAATGGGTTTTAAATATATTTTTTATTTTTATCAAGCCAATATTTCTGTCACATTTTACTGTTTGGTACTTCATACATATTTCCAATCACAGTGACGTGTATTCACTGGTGAAATGTTTACCAGTTTTACCTTCCATCTTGTGTGCAATAAACAGACACTGACACAGACAAATGCATCAAAGAGTCAATTTTGGTCCATAATTCAGCCCTCCAACAAATTTACAAAGCAGAAAGTAACACTCCTTTAACATTTTATTGCATTTTACATGTGGTGAAGGTTGGTAAGTAAAGAGACCTGACTTATGTCTTTTATTCATAATTATTTGTGGCATTATGCAGACAATTCTCAACACAGGCTTATTCTGAAAGCGTAGCCCTATATACATTTCTGGAGATCGTGAGTTATGTAGCCAGAGCTGCATTTCGTCTTTAAAACGAACGCTATGGGGAGGAATGATACTGTTCATTTACTCGCTTACCAGCTGTCCGCTTACCCGACGGCTTTTCCGCTGTTACCAGTTTGTCCGGTAGCTGGACACATAGGTTGTTGGAGTTGACCGCGACGACAGGGTTCGAGTCCGGTGAAGAACGCTTTCATAAAGCGAGTAAAACAAAAATAGAAGCCAAAAAACAAAATATATAAGTAAATAACAGGGTGAGAATGTGGTAAAATCTGAAAACGTGGTAAAAATGAGGCAAGGGCTTTTCTTTTTCTGCATTTCGTTTTAAAACATTGTGGTTGGGTTTAGGGAAGTCGGTTGGCGGGTCAGTCAGTGCTTTTTAAAACACTATTGGTTGGTTTTAGAGAAGGGGGAGGGTGTGTGTGTGTGTGTGTGGGTTGGGGGCAGATAGCACTCGCAAGAGAAATTTGAGATCTGAAAAAGCGTACACATCGGCCTCTGTGTCCATTGGTGGATTCGTGAAAACAAACACTGCAAAAAAATGTAGGGATGTATTTTGCTCTCTCTAGAAATGTTTATCGGGGTACGTAATCAGAATGAGCCTGGGTTGACCATTTCAGTATGGCTTTATTGGTGTGCTGTTTCCACTACACTTCCACTGTCTAGAACATTTTCCTCTTGAAAGAGCATCTTCACACGTTTCTTCAGTCTTTTATGGCAGAAAAACATTTATGGTCTGATTTGTGCCCTCTTGTTATACAGTTGTGCCTTTTGGGGTTTCTTCAGAGCGATAGCAGCATACTGGCTGATCTCTCCATCTATTCTTCCTCTCTTTTTCCTCTGCTTTTCATTTCTGTCTTTCTGCAGCCTCTGCAGCTCAGCCACCCTGCATACGAGCAGATCATCAGAGAGCTCTAATGGCTTCCAGCTGTGTGGAAAATCAAGCCCTTTGGGTTGGGTCGAGAAGTAGACAATGCAGAAGAAAAACCAAACTAATTTGGTCCCTTTTTTCAGTGTCAGCGAACCACAAAAGACACTGTTCCCCGGGTGTCACCCTGCAACACAGGTCAAGGGGCTGAGTGTGTTGGGGACACCGCATGTGTGCAACTCTGTCCTGCTTTCCTAGTTTGGCTTGCAAGTAAAGACCCTGTCGGAGAGGTATCTGTATGCTCACTGGCTTTTCATGAAGCTCTTAAGCCTATCATGAAAAAAAAACTGGCACTGTTGGTGCTTGGAATGAGAAAGAAGTGGAATCCCTTCAGCTCCCAGTTTCCTCATTCCGCATTGTCTCATTCCTGCTCTTTCAGTCTGTTAATTCAGCCAACTCTTAAAGCAGGCCTTTATCAAGCCAGGCTGGAAATATATTCACTTCCCACCGGCTCTGAAAGGGTTGTCAGATTGGTTTAAGGGGAGGGAGAGGACGGAAGAGAGCCACAAAAAAGCTTGAATATTTAGTTTGCTGTGTTGCCTCTCAATAAAATCATGAATGTAGCGAATTTTGTGCTCATTTAGGGTTGAAGACATTTGACAGATCTGCCTTTGTGCTGAGTGGACATGAAGGTGTGCAAGTGCTGACGAAACGGAAGTCGAAATGACTTTCTCTCACACCAAAGGGCAGGATATAAATGCAGTAAAAGTAGTTTTTTATCTCATGGTTTGTGATCCTCCTGAAATTGTTCAATTATGTTTATGTTTTATGAAAACGCTCCAGCAGGCGTCAATCACGAGTTGTTTGAAATAGCTTCTGTCAGTTTTGCAGTGTTTTTCTTATACCTTCGCAGTACAATTTGCCTTTTATGACTGTGATAGCTGTACTGGATTTTACTTCGGTATTTAAAGCTGCAGGAAAAAAGCAAATGAGGAAATCTAGCATTGTTGGAGATTTTGGTAATGTTCGTAATTTACAAGTGAAAGCAACCGTTGGCAATTAAAACAAATCAACTTTTTTTGATGCTGTGCCAGTAGAAATAAAAAAGACATTTTCTCTTTTTTGCCAATGATTGAACATTTAAGGTACAATTATCCTTAGTATTGTATTATTACCCGTCTCTCTGAGATGATTGAGATGGCAGATTTCACTGCCACCTGCACTGAAATGTTTCTTCGCCAGTGTTTTTATCTCAAAGTCACACTCTGTCCGACCCCCATTGAGGAGAGACAGGTTGGAGAGAGAAGATGAGGCTGTAAACGTGCAAGGAGGAAAGCTTCATCTCTCCACCCCTCATCCTCATCGTTTGCTCTCCCTCTCTCTCTCTCCTGAGTGTTTCCTCCACATGGAGCTCATCTGCTGTTTAAGGCGGCTGGGAGAAATGCCTTCAAGCTGACAGGGGCTGAAAGCCCAGACATATGTTAATCACATGCAGTGATGGCAGTCTGGGAGGGGAGAGGGAGAAACAGCAAATCTGAGAAAGAGAGCAGAAAAAGAACAAGTGCGGGGGGTGGGGGGAGTGCGCCACTCTAGAGACTTAAAACACAGCAGTAGAGGCAGATGCATGCCTTTGTTTGGACTCTCCAAATTGATTTTTCTTGCTTTTAATGAGGTTGTTCCCGCCGCTGCTTGCAAAAATAAAAAAAATGTGGAGGGGTGCTGATTGATGCAAGCAGTATGACCGTATGCCGTTATTTTCCAAGAATCTAAAGCATTCGAGCATCCAAACAGTGCATTCATGACAGCTGAATTTGATCATCTTGACATCACAAACATGAGCAAACACACACACGCACATCTGATTGTTTTAATCTTATATGAATGTAGTAGTAAAGCATGAAGTGAATGTGGGTAAGCAGAAGCAGATGTGAATGAACTCAGATTGGCCGGTTGACCAGAAGAAGGTTGTTTTTGCAACAGCGCTCTTAATTCGAAGCATATGAGCGGACAGATTCTAAGCATAAACCTGTCTTTCTCTCTGTCTATCTGTCTGTCTAATCCTGTCTTTTATTCAATCATTCTATCTGTCTAATATCATTCATATGCTATCCTGTCTATTTAATCAGTCAACCTACTGTTGATTGTTTTATCCATCCATTCATCCATCCGACTTCTGCCCCTTCTCTCTCTCTCACTCACTCGCTCGCACACTCCCTCTCTCTCTCTCGCTCTCACACACGCGTGCTGTGTTTTGTGTGGCTGCCGCGCATCAACTGGGAGGGGTCAGAGGAGGAGGCGGAGAGCGCGTGTGCGCGTTTGCGTGCGCTCTAGCTGTCATTGTCTCAGTCTGCGGGCTCCGGGAACAAGCGTGTTCAGGATAGCGCGAGGCCCCAGCGGCCACACGTGCCCTCGTTAGTGCAGGGCATCCCTGGAAGCAGAGCAGAACGAGAGGCAGGTCTCCATCTGTCTCTCTCAGGCTCTGAAAGCAGGAGGACAGGCTGCTCTACTCTCCCGCTCGGACCTGGTGTTTGGGCCCCGGGGGTCCTGTGCCACCCCCGTGCCCCTCGCAGAGCACAGAAAGACGCAACGAGATTAAGGTTACAGGGACTTTGGCAAAAATAAGGAAAACAACCTGGATTCTGTGATAGCCAGATTGTCTCCAGCATCCATGATGCCAGGTGAGATTGGGAAGCTGTCAGTGTGCATGCGACTGTGTCTGAGGGAGTTTTGAATGTAAATATCTTGAAATAGAGAAAATGTAAGGCTACTTTTACTTTTTTGTTGAATACTTTTGGAAGAAACAAATGCAAACCAGCCTTCTTTTTATATGTTTGCCTTAATTTATTGATTGAGTTATGTGAGGTCTTAACTGACAGGTTTTTTTTTTTATATACAACTGATGCCTTTTCTGATGGTATACTGTGCAGTGGAATGTTGGTGATCTAGAAGTTTAAATGTAATGTTTCACATTTACATTATTTGCTATGTTTTATATTGCTGTATAACATGATTTTTATTACTCCAAAAATGTTTTTAATTGTTAATCTTTTCACATTTTTAAACTGGAATGCATCTCCATAATAGATAATTATATGCACACAATATTGCTGGAGAATTGAAATGCGTTATTATCATTTATTAGTTGTTATTATTATTATTATTATTATTATTATTATTATTATTATCATTATTATTACAGTTCTTCTTACAGTTCTTCTTACAGTGGTTCTTTTTAGTAAGGTAAATCAGTACTATTTGCAGCATTTTTAATATCAATTAACTTATGCTTTCAGTCTAATGTATTCCGATCCAATTCAATGTAGCAGTAAAATGTAGACAGTCCATGAAATAGCTTTAATCTCTTTTACATCCATATTGACGAGTTCTGTTTGAGAAACAGAGATTGGTTATAGATTGAGAAAAATCACTGTGCTGGAGCATGGATGAAAAGAAAGCAGACTGAAGGAAAGAAAAGGAGAGAGAGAGAGAGTTGCAGAGGGCAGCTGGCGTGCTGTGTGTGTGCAGGCTGCAGGGAGATCTCAGTGCTGCTCTTCACAGATGGTGTTGTGAGACAAGCTCTGTTGGCACTGCTGCTCTCCTGTGTGCCATGGCCACTACCTCTCTGCCAGGCAATCCGTCTGGTGCCCACCTCTCCGACTCCCCCTCTCCATCTACCCAGCCTCGACTTCTCTTTCTGTTTGTGTCTAAACTTGCAAGTGTAACATTGCCGGCTGCGCGCTTGGCTCTGAGAGGCCCTTTAAACTGTAGTTTGAATGATGCAATGCTCTGGCTGAGTTTTTATCATCTTTAAATCTTTCAGGAGTTTTGGATGGCATTGCGTTTGTTGTATACTGTATAAAAAGAGTTTAGATGCAAGAACCTCTAAATGCCATTTGAAATTTTCCTATAAAATTAGTGTTTTTGCAGGTTCCTGTGTGTATGTTCAGTAAAATCACTTTTTTTTTATGGCAAATAATAAGTCCTGTTCCTGGTGTTTAAAGTGAAATATCTCAACATAAACAAAGAAAAATGTTCATTTTCCATTGAAATTTCAGACGGCACTTAGAGGTTTTTGCATCTGAACTCTTCATATGTGTGACACTTCATATGCTTTCTAGAGATATGTGGAGAAAGTGTCTCTTTCATGCGTTTCAGATCCAGTTTACCAGTTTGTTCTTTTCAAATGACCACTTGAGACGTGTTTGTTAACATTGGCCTTAGTGCAAAGTGTGTGTTTACGAATTGTGTGTGCATGTGTAGAATTGTTCTGGGAAGCTCTGGAGGAAGCAGCTGTAAGCAGGCGCGTGTGCCAGGTCAGGGACACTTGAGCAGAACTGACACTGGGTTATTTCGGACACCCATCTGCACTGGAGCTACCGTTCCTCCAGGCCGCCGCCACGGACAATCTGTTCACTCGCTGGCAGAGTGCCAAACACAGTGCCGTCCATCTGTGGCAGGGACTGAAGCTCTCAGTGCTGAGCAGAGCTTGGCTCCTTCCTCTCCGCCTCTAGTTTTATAGCTTTTTTTTCTGTTTGCAAGAGTGTTTTCGTACAGTGTGTTTTTGACGCATGTTCTCAGTTCGCAATAATTTGCTACTTTAATGAGATAAAGGTCGTTCTCTTGGGTAATATGAAAACATGGCTATGCTCCTGTATTTTTGTTGCCTTTTTTGTGTTCATGCATTATATGTTCACTGGAATTTCTTAGTTTGTAATGGTTTTGGTACTCCAACAAGTTGTTTTTGTTAAGCTAAGTGTGTGTTTCTGTTAGCAGCTGATTTTTTGTATAAAGTGTTTTCAGTGCACTTAATTATAGACAACCATATCTTTCATGAGTTATGCTACGTAATAGGGCTGCACAATATATAATTTCCGCATCAATATCTCAATGTGTGCATCCACAATAGTGACAGATATGCAATGCCAGATATGCAATGTTGAGTCTGAATTAGGGCTGGGCCGATAAACGATATTATTCCAAATCGCGATAAATTTTATGTCAATAACAATGATAAGCTCTAGACTTTTTTTACTCTATATTGATCTAAGAGCCATTCACACAGCAGAAATGTGCAATGATGGGAATCTAAAAGTGTGCTGATATTAGAAATGTACTGAATTTATAGCGACCAAAAATGTATCAGCCGAAAATGTTATTTCGTTTAATGGATTCTCAAATTCTTGTGGCTTCAGTCATTGTTGGGGTACTCTTTTAAATATGGAAGCATTAGCAACTTATTTCGAAATATATATCGTTATCGTTCAACATGGAAAATAGTTATCGAGATTGCATTTTTGCAATCGCCAAGCCCTATTCTGAATTATAGTTAACCAGGAGCTACAGACTTTTAACTTTAAATACTATATTTATATGGAATATAGACGATTTATGCAAGGAAATGAATTTTCGTCTTGTTTCTAGTTTAACATTGAAACTGCATGTTTAAAATTGAAAAGTGTCAAACATTGACACTTTCATGTTTATGCAAGTTTTGTAGTTTTGCAGGTTCATTTGTTAGCAAATGTTTTCATACGTTATTGTATACAGTTTTAGTTTGCATTATTAGAAAATTTGCAGTTCAATTCAAATTTACTTGTATAGCACTGTTCACAATTAATGTTTCAAAGCAGCTATAAAAAAAACTGAACATTGTAACTTTACAATACAACACAATACCCTCAAGATCTACAGCAAAAGAAGTTAAGGTGTTGGGTGGACTTTACAGCTGTTAAGGATAAAATACACAATAAAATTTACATTTTCGAAGACATAATATAATGTCCATATTATATATTTGTCCCTCAATATAATTTAATTGATAAAGAGTTTGTGCTCAAAATATATTATGATATATTTGTATACACTTTCTTCGTATTTCAACATATTGTCGGTTAAGGGTGTAACAGATCACGGTTGATCCGTGATTCACACGGATCACAACCCACGGTTCAGAACAGACGTGGCCTGCGGATTCATAATTTCTTTTTTATTGGTAGATTAATCCTAAATTTGAAATGATCACAGAGAGACCGCCTCTCGCGTTATTGTATGAATGAAAAGCATGTACTGTATGAAAGCGTTTAGGTGATGATGACGGAAGAAGTTGTTGTAGGTTATTTGGCATGTGGTGGGTTTCATTAAAGGTTTTTTCTGTCACTACTTGTTTAGCCTGCACCAACACATTCAGTGTAAGCTGGACGATAAATCTTTAAAAGATCAGCATCTCAACAACCACACAACATAAATTAAAAATGATGGAGATTTGCATATGTTTATTAATGGTTCAAATCGCTGCATTCAAATCTAAAAACGCAAAAAAACAATAAAGAGATTAAGTATTTTGAGTTAGTTATGAAGTTACAAACAGTCAGATAACACAGAAGTACTGGGATAACTGGGATGGTAAAGATTACAATCACCGTCATATGCATTTAACTTAACGCTCAAAAATGAATGTTGTAGGCAGCAATTACATTATTTAACCAGTAGGTGGTGACAACCCACCATCAAAAATATTGCACTGAATAATTCTTCAAAAATAATATATATCTAGCAATGAAACGTAGTTTTATGAGTGAATAACTGAATCATTTATTAAAAATGAGACTTAAAATAAATATGGATTGTACAAACAATAATGATTTCTACATTTAAAGTTATCAGCAACAGTAGTAGTAACAGTGAATTTTTCACAGTACTGAATATTTTACCATTTATTTTTATTGAGCTGATTATTTCTTCATTTTATTTTTAAATAAAATACAGCTTCTAAGTTCTGCTTCTTAAAACCAAAAGTGTTTTGCAGTGCTGTTTTTGTAATAAATGGAAAGCAAATTGCATTTGGCTCCTCCCCTTTTTGGCTGATCCGAAAAAATGGTCTGATCCGTGATTAAAAAACCATAATGTGATCCGAACCGAGAGATTTGTGATCCGTTACACCACTATTGGCAGTTCATTATGGTAGTGTATGTAAGAATCTACTGTAAAGGGATTCTTGGTTAGCATGGAAACAAGGCTCTGCTCCTGTAGATTTTCAGCTTTTGTTTTAGAGACAGTCTTTTTTGAAGAGTATTTTCACTATTTTACTTCCAGATAAAGGTTGTTGTCCTGGGTAATATGAAAACAACACTTAAAAAAACTAAAATAAGAGACACTGTCTTTGGTAGCGCATTTTTCCCATGCACTTTCTCAGTCCTTCCAGCTAGTACAGCTACAAGGATTTTGACCCAAGTTTAAGCATTAAAGACGGCCTCTCTAGAGTGTATTTAGTCATTAAGAAGCCACTCAGTGATGGCTGCCAATCGGTTGAGGGGCAGTCATTGCCTGGAGCTACGCCTCAGTTCCTTGTACTGAAAGCCATTAGCAGACTGTGGCCAGTGCCACAATCATGCGCACACACACACACACACAAAACACAAACTGCTCAGGGTGGAAGTGCCCTGACGTTAGGTCATACTCCACCATCTCCGACGTCTCCTGCCTGCCAGATGTGACTCGAACCATTTTTAAGGTCTCATGGAGGGGAAGAGGAGGAGGGAGGGAGAGAGAGAAAGAGACAGTTTGTGTATGTGTGCGCACGGTAATTGGAAGTGGGGGTTAGTTGTTTTCTGAATCTGGTTCTACTTAGTAAATCTCCATCCAGGACTGCGTTTCATAAATTGTCGACATATTTTTCTGTGCAGTGGACTTAACTCACTCTAATTTTGAACACATGGCTTCTGTCATGTGATATTTTCAAAACACTTGCAGACAGAGGTCCCAGCAGAAATAAACCGTCATCCTGCCGCCAGGGTCTTTCTTTTTTTTTCCTCACAATCGTCTCCCCCCCACCTCCTCCTCCTGCGTGTCAGTTATTCTTTTATCATGTAGCTGTGTTTTCAGTTAGCGAGAGCAGTATATTATTAGCTCACATTTTTCGAGTGTAGTAAAATAGCGTTTTGTTAATGTAAAACATGAGCCTCTTTATTATCTGTCGAAAATTGATTTGGCATCCGCCGCCGTGGGCTCGACTCGTCCTAGCATCAGAGACTTCGCCACGCTTTTGTTGCCAGGCGTGGAGAGACGTCCGTTCGTAGCTGCCACAGCCAGTGAGAATAAGTGGCTGAAATGAATAAAGTGAATAAGTGGATAAAGGCCTGCAATTTGCAGGTTTGAGTGGTGCTGAGGGCAATGACAGAGTGCAGAGGTAATTGCAGTCGGCTTGAGCTGCAGGAGAGGACAGGAGCTGTATATGGATATGTGCGAAACATCTGATGTGTGTTCCCTTATCAGTCAGAGAAGCACCAGGCCTCTCGGTGGGAGCATCACGACGTTCTCTGGCCTCTTTCAGTCTTGATTTCTCTACAGTTGTCTGTAGTTACATGGCATTGTGACCCATGATATTCATAATATGATTTAGTATACATAAAACTATGTGTTTTGGGCTTTTCAAATATAAATTTACACTGTTCAAATTATACAGTCACAACCAGTCTTTATAGATGTTTCCAGATTGTTGATGTTTCTCAGTTACCCAGCAAATACAATATGATTTTCTTTACAATATAAATTGTGACTTACTGATGACTTATAAATTCAAAATTATTGAATTTAATAATAAAATAAAAACAACAATAACTAAATGTGTCTAGACTTTTAATTGCCATGCATTTCCCAAAAAAAGGTCACAACGGCGATCTTCTTAATATCTCAGTTACATCTAGTAGACATCATATTGTATTAAATGGTGTACAATGAACAGCAAATGAAAGCTTTCTATGACTTTTTGTTATTCTAATGGTCCCACTTTATATTAAGTGGCCTTAACTATTATGTACTTAAACTTAAATACATAGTAACAATATACTTATTGTCTAAATGCATGTATTTACATTGTACTTATGTTTGCCTAAATACATGCATGTTATTAAATTTCTAATTAATTTATGTAACTATATTTGTAATTGCACTGTTGACCATCCCTTACATTTTTAACCCACCCTTAAACCTATCCATACCACCAAACATGTCCCTAACCCTACCTGTATCCCACCTCAAAAACACCTGAAATTTTCTGCAATACATTATAAACACAGTAAGTACATAGTACTTAAGCACACTTAATATAAAGTAGGTCCCTTCTAATTCCTTTATAGCATATCCCAAGACTAAAACCTTCAGAATCCAAAAGACCAAAATTGTCTCCCATTATATTCTCAGAGACTAAATTAGATCAGATTGTTTCATGCAGTCTTTGGTGTCTTGACAAATATAGCACAGAGACATTGCTGGAATCTAGTCTGAAGCTCTAGAAGATTATGAGGCTTTGTCTCAGGATCAAAAGTATAATGATAAGACTTAGAAAGTCACAAGCTACTTAAGCTCCATGAAGTTTTATGAGCAGTAATTCATTCTTCAGACCAAACAAAAGTTTGTTGACTAAGATGATTCTAAAACAGACACAAGTGGGAAGCATTACTAATTACTTTTATTCTTAAAATAGCCAAATTCTGGTCAATATAAAAAGTCTATCACAAGTTTTGAATGTCTATTATTTTCTGGCCGTGTGACATTCTGTTTATGTGATGTTGTTTTCACCAAACAAACTTTCTTCAATGACAGAGTGTTGCTCGTGGACCGAGCGCGGATCCCACGAGGACGTGTGTGACTTTAACCTACACGCTGCTAATGAGGGACACAGTGAAAAACACAGCAGTGTTGGTGGATAGCCAGTTAAAGCCATGTGTCTAGGTGCTGAGCCATATTGCGTGTGCCGTCTTTCTCTGTTTCTCTCTCTCTTTCTCCCCACTTTTCAGCTGGCATCTGCTCATGCCAGGAAGCTGAGTGAGTCATTGACTTGAGAGTTGGACGAGCTTCATACTAGCGTTTGAGAGCACTAATCTCAGTATGAAAGGCCTTTTATTGAAAAATGCTCTAATTCTGGCTCTCTAGATAAGAAGTAAGTAAATAATTATTTACCGTTTGTTCAAAAGATGCTGGAAATTGCAGTTGTTCTCGTAGTGTAATTGCAAAACCTCCATTGTTCCCACGTCAGTTGTGATTGTCTGTTTGTAGATGAGGCTCAAGAGGAGATTACAAGTGTTTTTTTATGCGAGTTCCCCTGTGAGGTCCTACACTCTCGCAGCCTTTAAGGATTTATCCTTTTCCTCTTTTTCTTTAAGTCTGGCAACAAGATAATGCACAAATCTCTGCGATTTCAACGGATGCGTAACGGCAACCGTGAATCACTTTTATTGCTCCTCTACACTTGTTTTCTTCCTCTGCGCTTCATGCCAATGGGGCCTTATTTCAACAGATGGTTAAAACAGACGTTAAGATAAATCCATTTTGAAGAAGAGGACGAAGGAAAGAAGAGTGACTTTCACTATAAATGCTGCATCTGTTTTATTGGTCAGTCCTTTTCTTTTTTTTTTCCTTTGACGCAAGACCATATTTTGAAATGGATCAGCAGATGGCTCCCAGCCCTTCGTATTTACTGCAGAACTGCTGTAGGAACGCATTATCTCACATTATAGCCACACTGTAAAACTAACAGTGCCCACTCGTCAGTGTCCACTTAAGTTGGCACGACTGGCATCAAACTGGGATAGCTATAGTGTGAAATCACTTTCTTTTAAAGGTTGCTGCCATCGGTAACCGATGATGGCATTTACGGTGCGTTTAAGAGTTGGAATGATTCATACATCTGTTTTAATCCAGAAATAACCTCTCAGTTGGGTGTGCTGAGGAAAGAGCCTGGCGGAGAAGTGCAATCTCTTTAAATATCGGAGTGCACAGGTTGCTGTGCGCTGCAGTTGGCGGTTGGGTGGGTTGGTAACTCTTGAGCGAGCACAGACTGATGCGGGTCCCTTCAGCGCACGTCATTTGATGGGATGGAATGGAACGTTGGCACACCACCTGGCGCCGGCCAAGTGGGGCTCGGGAAAACAACTGCGCCTGGGGAGAAGGCTTGAAAAGTGAGGGCTCAGGGAGAAAGGGAACGAGAAAGAGAAAAGATGGAGATCCAAAGGGACAGGCTTTGTTGCAGGGAGAATGAGCGGAATAAGTGTTGGGAATGAGTTCTAGGAGGGCGGGGGAATCCATACATCTTCTTTGACAAGCCGGCAGGGTTTGATGGGCCACGCTCTGTGCGCCGTTCCATCTGGCGGAGATGATTGCATGGTGCATCAGCGTGCACAAGTTCATAATGTATTCATACCGACGCAACACACACTCCCAGTTCACCCTCGGCCTCGGATACCTGAGACGGCATCTGAATTCCAATTATCCGAACAGTCGATGCTCTCTCTCTCTCTCTCTCTCTCTCTCTCTCTCTCTCTCTCTCTCTCTCTCTCTCTCTCTCGCTCTCATTCTCACTACATTACTGACTTCTTCATCTTTAATGCCAGGCAGATCTGAAGCGCAGCATCTGGTTGTAATGGCACCTTCGTCATCTCTTTCACGCCACTATCTATCCCGCGAGACTTCTTCCATGAAAGGTGCTCTCTATCTTTGTCTCTCTCACCTTGCGACCCCAATTTGATGAGCGAAAGGCTGCTAAATGCAGCCATCTTGTTGGCATTATCATGCAGCTGATTGGCTTCCTGTGGCTTTGGCATGTCATGCTTCACGTTACTGGCCACAGGCTTTCTCTGAGGAGCAAAAACAACGTTCCTATGGGGAGAAACGCTTCCTGAACTTCCCGCACACTGTGGATTTCTGCATTGCTGCAGGCACTACAGAAATATATGGCTGAATCATCACTGCAGATTAGGTTTCACAAAGCTTCTAACTTGCTAAGTGAATAAACAACTTTAGCTGGCGTGAGGGAGGATGAATGTAGTTTCAGCGTTACTATTTTAACAATGACACAGAAGCAGCGATGCACTGGTGTAATTGTGATTTTAAATTCATAACGCAATAGCACATGGGGAGGGCTCCTTAAGAAGCATCATATAGGGTTTCTAATACACCAGAAGAATGTGAATGAGATGCTTCGTGACCTTCTTTTTGCTCATGTACTGCATGCTTACACAGATGGCTGTTTTACCCACACTGAAATGAGCTGAACATTACCATTAATGAAGTGAGTGATGTAAGAGAGATGTAAGTCGAGCAATGTGTGCCAAACATACAAACACTCTGCGATTTTTCTGCTCACGTTATCAGAAGAAAAGACCTAGCACACATTTCATGCATACAAACAACAGACTAAACTGATGGTTAGAAGTATATATATATATATATATATATATATATATATATATATATATATATATATATATTTAAATTCTGCCATTGATAGCTAGAATACAAATGCCTTTACATTAGATTAGATTAAACTTTATAATATTTTAAACCAGAAAATTCCTTCATTCATCTGTTTTGCTGTTTAATCTTATAATTATTCTGTTTACAGAAGAACATTTGAGTCACCATTACATAGCGATAACTGTTTTCCCCCCACCTTCTTAGAAGAATGTAGAAATAGCATGCACTGCTGTCTGTTTAGATCATAGAGGCAAACTGCCTGACCCTGAAGGATGTGACTCAACTCTGCACCAAATCTTTCTGGTCTTTAATAGCGGTTTCTTAAAAATAGTGTGATAGTTTGCAAGTCCTCTTTGACTTCTTAAACGTGTTTATGCATGCAAATTTGGAATATAAGGAGACTGGCAAGAGATTCACTGCCACTGTCGAGTCGTGAAAAATGACCAGGCATCGGGTGAAGATGAGCGAGTTTGCGTTTTATAATGCTCAGTTTGGCGTGCCATTTAATGGCGATCCATATTACTCGAGAGCTCTTTTGAAAAGCAATAAAAGACCTTGCCGAACAGGAAAATGGAAAGCACTTCATCGTCCTTCCTGGGAGCCACATTAAATCTCTTGCTGCATCAATATCCATGGTGGCCCGCCTAATATTCATCTGTGAAAGGCAAGGTAACTGCCAAACAAATGCACTATGTGCGTTAACTCTGCGCAGATTAACTTTATGAAATCAGGGCAGGATGGATGTGCACTCTGGTATGTTTTTGAGCCTGTTTAAAATGCAAAATTGCTTCTTTTCCACTCCACGAGGGAGCTCATTTGAATTGAGTTATCTTCTTTTTTTTCTCCACAACATATTTGTTCAGTCTGCCACTTTTAGGAGGGTTTAATGCTGCTCTTGTGCAGTGCGGTTTCTTTGGCATTCTTCTGTTTCTTTGACCAATTTTAGGTAAAATGTATAAAAAAATGTACTCTGCACTCCATAACATGTATGAAGTGTCTTTCTTTTCACCACTTTTAGTATGATGGAAAAAGTGAGATTATATTTAAAATAGAAATATTTATTTTGTGCAAATGGAGCTTTAGAGTCACTGATTGTACTTTGTGTGAAATTCATCCATCCATCCAACCAACAAGTATAAAAGTGAGATGTATTATGGTGATTATTACATCTTTCGAACACAGGATGACGTACACTATAGAAGTGCAAAGCTTTTAAGTTGTCTGCTGTGTAATATTACAGCAGAAGGAAATATGAAACATAATGGATATGTTGTGCTGACAGATTCTAATGGAGGACATTCCACTTTTTCATATTTCAGTGTTTTCAAAGGGTCAGAATCTTAGCATGGATGTCATAAAATGCACATATTGACGTGCACAAAGATTACAGCCTATAATCTACAGTACTTCCTATTACCCATTTTTGTCTAACAGGCAAGAATCGATGAGGTTTAGATGTCTTAGGGGTTGATTCTCTTTTCCTGATTCCCAGTCCAATCCTAGCTTTGACCCAGATGTTAATGCTCAGTCAGACTCCCCTAGTTTATCAGGATTTTTTTGTGTGTTTTTTTGTGATAAAAATGACTGATTTTGTGGTGGTACAGATTTGCGGACACTTTTGCAATTAAATATATATATTTAAATCTTATATATATCTTATTTACCATATTAGGTTGCCTACTATGTTAGGTAAAGCTTCTTAATAAAGCTTGTTTATTTTGGTTTCTTGTCGAGACTAAGCCAAAGGAAGGCTGTATAACTCTTATTTTTATCCATGATCTTACTTTCACTCGCTCAGATTTGACTGCCAGGAGCATCTGACATCATTTACCTCACACATAGGACATACATTAGGGCTTCCCCTACTGTAATACACCTAAAACACAGATTGCCGTAAAACTCATCAATGGCACTTGTCTGTGTTTTTCTCTCGTTAACTGCAGGGAAAGAGTTAAACAATACCATTCATCCTTGAACCAATCTCCAGCCTGTTTGCTCCAACTTTCTTTCGCTGTCTGAAGCATGTCAAACGCACAAAACGCCCAATTCACTCCACAGGATGTCTAATCCCATCTTTGCATTGCCTTCACATGTAAATCACTCAAGCTGCATCAGTGTATGCTTACTGCACAGGCTACACAGAAACAATTCCCCGTTTCCATTTCAAGAGTTCACAATTAGCTGATGATTGATTATAAAGCGTATTTGGCATGCTGTCCCGGGAGAGAGCCCTGAGCTCAGAATATCCTTGAGCCCGGGGCTCCCTCCCGTTTAAAGGGCGAGAGGAGAGTTTGAGCTCAGGTAAGTCTCGAGAACTCCCCCCGCTTGTGAACTTGCTGAGATATATCTTTACTAGAGTTGCTTTTAGATGCTATTTAAAAGTAGTCAATTTACTTATATAGTATGTTTTTTGGACGGTGGGAGGAAACCGGAGAACCCAGGGAAAACCCACGCGAACACGGGGAGAACATGCAAACTCCACTCAGAATCACCGACTGGCTCAGGGAGAGGCCGAACCAGCGGTGTTCTTGCTGTGAGGCAACAGTGCTAACCACTGGGCCACCGTGCCGTCCTATAGGAGAAGGGGAGGAGTTGGGGTGGAAGGGGGGATTCTTCAAGACGAAGATGACCAGAGTGGGAAGCTCTGGTAATTTATAGTGTGTAAGGATTCGTCTGATTAGTGCAATATGCGGAGCTGATGTGGAACCAGCTGTGTTCAATCATAAGCATGTGATCCTCTCGAAATTAGTTTATAAATAAACCCCACGTAATGCTAGGATTGACACTCACACATCACGTGCGCTGAGTATGCAACCTCTAAGTCATGTAAAACAATCAATTGCAAGCTGAAATAAATATCATTTGGTTATATGGTTTGGAATTGCATGTTTTATGAGATTTTTTACATTTTTGTGATTATTTTCCGTTTAAACTAAGAATTTTACAGATCGTTAAAATTAGCGAATTTTTGTTGATTTTGCATTGGATTCTGCGATCACAAAATCGCAAAAAACGAGGGGATATGCTCAATTAAAACTCTAGATCCACAAGCTGCTTTTTACGAACAGCTTCTGAGACCAAAGCCGAATAAAATCCTTTCCCGTAGTTTTTATCATGTCTTGGCCAATTAGTATAATTTTTCACAATTTCATATGGTATTTTCCAATTATAACAATCTGACAGGCATATTGGTTCAGAATAGCTTTCACACTAGTGCTTGGGCTATTTTATTCATTTCAGGCTTGTGCTGTGGTTCTTGCGAATTATAGTGCCTGGACTTGTCACGTTGTTAACATTTCAAGGTAATAGCCGGCCCCATACTGAGATTTTAATGTTGAATCGAGTCACTTTTGCTTTGCCTCGTCCCTTTCACCGACTCAAGAATCTTTCTTTTCTATCATTATGCTTTTAAATGAATATCATAGACCGAATACAGAGATGCCTCATTAAAAATAATTATATGTCACATTGACATTACCTGCGTTGCTTTTTTGCATTAGCCTGTCCATCATCTCTTCATTGTTTATTTTATTTGCTATTTAAAAAACATATTTATTTATTTTTGCGTATGCAGAATGGTTAATCTGCACAGGTGTAGGCGTGAAACCGAAGACCCCTGCTGATTTCTCTGTCATTTCTTTTATCGGTAAATGTCTAGCCGAGGCTGAGAAAGATGTGTCAGTGCCTGTGTAATGTATAAGCTTTGTTTTTAGCACGGTGACTGTTATCAATTGAGGAAAGGATTGAGAGTGCATGGGGAGCAAGTATGGGGCAGATTAAGCCTACACAGACACATATGTTTAGAATCTGGTTCTCACATACAGTCGCAGAGATGCCTAGGGAATGGGAGCCATATGGAGCTGAAATTCCCACCTTTTTTTATCTCTTCTGCTTTCCTGTTCAGACTACGCTTGTCTAAGAGGATTCAACTCTCATTTTAGATCATTCTGCATTGCACACATGGCCAGCAAGACAGTAGCTGATATCCCTAGCTTTGAAAGGTGGTTTGCAGCCATTATGAAACAAGCTGAAAATACAATGGTGAGAAAGAGAAGGGGAAAGACAAGAGCCCCTGCTGTTATCAGAGTCAAAGGGACACCTAAGACAGTTGTAATCAGAAAGTCAGGCTACATATCCCAGACACAGGGCGGCTGCTTGCCCTGACACATAATGTTCCCACAGCTGGTACAACACGTCTGTCTATATGTAAGAAACGGGGAACGAGGATGCTGCTGGGTCACTAGAGACGATCATATTGTAAAGCAGGTCAAATAAGACTGATTAGTAGAGATGTTCTGATACCCTTTTTCCCTGATGCCGATTCCAATGCCTGATACTGAACTGATATCTTAATGTGTATATCTGTAAAAACAGTTGTGTATATTACTACCAGCCCTGTATAAAGACAGTAGATAGGAACAGATGACAGAATTCATTTAAGGTACATTTCATACTTATTAATAAAGCATGAACAAATACACACAGTGAACTAGAGAATTTTTATTATTAGACATTCAGCAGTAATGTTATTTACTGTACACTGTAAAAAAAATCTGTAATTTTACAGTTTATTTCCGGCAGCTGGTGTGCCAAAAACGAAACGTAAAATAACGGCCGTTAAATTACAGAAATATATTGTAAAATGACGGAAATTAAATTACAGAAATGTCCTTAAATTTAAATTTCTGGTCAATTTCTGTAATTTAATATCCGCTATTTTACAGTAAATTTCTGTAATTTAATATCCGTTATTTGACAGTAAATTTCTGTAATTTAATATCCGTTATTTTACAGTAAATTTCTGTAATTTAATATCCGCTATTTAACAGTAAATTTCTGTAATTTAATATCCGTTATTTTATAGTACTTTTCTGTAATTTAATGCCCGTTATTTTACAGTAAATTTCTATAATTTAATATCCGTTATTTTACAGTAAATTTCTGTAATTTGATATCCGTTATTTTACAGTAAATTTCTGTAATTTAATATCCGCTATTTTACAGTAAATTTCTGTAATTTAATATCCGTTATTTTAAAGTACATTTCTGTAATTTAATGCCCGTTATTTTACAGTAAATTTCTATAATTTAATATCCGTTATTTTACAGTAAATTTCTGTAATTTAATATCTAATTTTTTACAGTAAATTTCTGTAATTTAATGTCCGTTATTTTACAGTAAATTTCTGTAATTTAATATCCGTTATTTTACAGTAACTTTCTGTAATTTAATATCCGTTTTTTACAGTAAATTTCTGTAATTTAATGCCCATTATTTTACAGTAAATTTCTGTAATTTAATATCCGTTATTTTACAGTAAATTTCTGTAATTTAATATGCATATTTTACAGTAAATTTCTGTAATTTAATATCCGTTATTTTACAGTAAATTTCTGTAATTTAATATCCGTTATTTTATGTTTTTTTTTAAATAAACTGTAAAATTACGAAAAACTACAAATCAAACATCATAAACTGAAAAAAATATCCAAGTTTTACAGTATAAATGCATAAAAATCAGACCATAAATAAATACAGAAAATAAATATGACTAATATAGGAAAATAACCTCTTTAAAACTTAAAATTTAGAAACATTTTAAAAATAAAATAGTGTGTTACCGTCTTCTTCTTTGCTGCAATAACAATGGTTGTTGTGGCACAACTTCAGCTGAGAAGAACTGACTCTTGAGCTTGCAGTGTTAAGCAAACCTTATGTCTCATATGTCTCATCTTAAAAGATGGTATCAGATCAGTTTATGGTTTCGAATACTCGCCGATACCAA
Source organism: Danio albolineatus (assembly GCA_903798035.1). Classification (NCBI taxonomy): domain Eukaryota; kingdom Metazoa; phylum Chordata; class Actinopteri; order Cypriniformes; family Danionidae; genus Danio; species Danio albolineatus. The sequence goes on along the minus strand of CAIGQQ010000001.1, from coordinate 11,317,039 downwards.
TGCTAGAAATTTTGGAGCATGGGCAAGTATTTCCAATGCTGGTATCGGTATCGGAACAACCCTACTGATAAGTCTGAAAGGTAAGCAGGCTTTTAAGGTTCATCGTTACTGCAGCTAAAGGCCACTGTGACCCGTCATTAGACATGACCTTCTGGAGTAAACATTATCTAGATGTCATGTTGTGTGCTGTCGTATCTAGGATTTTGAAGCAGAAAAAGCATGCACATGAACTGAAAAAAATGGTTTTTGATTTACTCCATATCTAAGGGCTTTCAACCGTCTGTGTTCAAATGTGGAACATATTATTATTATTATTATTATTATTATTATTATTATTATTATTATTATTATTATTATTATTATTATTATTAAATAAACTGGCCTCAGTTTTAATTAGTGTTAGATTTATTATTTATTATTTATATTATTTTTTAAAATTATTTAACATTTCTGTTTCTATTTAGCTTTTGCTTGTATATTAGTGTTGGCTTTAGTCAATTTAACACATACAGTAAACCAAAGTCATTTATGCAACATCTCTAAAGCTTTACAGATATAAATGTTTCAATTCAATATTCCTTTTTATTCAGATTTATTTTGATAAACAAGCAGTTTTTAATAGTTTTAGTTTTTAAGTTTAGAGAGAAATGGACTATATTAGGAGAGTTATACTGTAGATGACTAAGCTCTTAAGGCCAGTGTACAAGGTGCTATTATTGATGTTGTACAAGCTCTTACACATTTTTCCCCCATTGGGAGATGTTGCATGGTAATCTTTAATGCTCGTATGGTTGTGGCTTGTAACATGTAAGAGGAACTTATGAGCCTAGCAGAGTGGCTTACCAGCTACCAATTTTATATTTTAAAAAAATTGAGGAGCTGTCGGCTTGGATTCGTGAGGTTTGTGCGGTTGAATGAGGATCGTTGATCAAATTTGATCAATCCAATAACGTATGGGATGATATGTACTGTATGCAGTACGATGTATAATGTTATGAGAGAGAGGCTCTATAAGCAGTGTTTTTGGCAATGTCTATGTTTTTGCCATGAAATTTCATGCAATTGCTTCAGATTTCACAGGGTTACAAAATAGTGTTGTATGTCACTTTGTTTGAACAATTTTCATATGAAATCACTCATGGACATACGATCTTCCGACCATCAGAGTTTGCATCGTGTACACCCGCCTTTACATAGCTCTCTATCTCCAAAATCTTGTAAATCGAAACTTCAAACTGGTACGAGTTCTGGGTTTAGCTATTAATGCTAGCAATTTAAAAAGCATCATGAATCAAGCTGTTTATTGAGGTATGCTATTATGGGCTGGCAAACAATGTCTTGAATAAATTCTCGAAAGAAAATGAGATCACTTTTAAGACCATTCTTAGCAGTTTAGAGCACACATCGAGCTATCAATGCTTTATAAACCACTCAATAACCACAAAGTATCACTGAAGCATTCTGATAGCGAGTTTTTCCACATGCAAGCACATGTACAGTGAAAATCATCCATCATTGTTATTGTTAACCATAATCAAGTGTAAAATGGGTTGACTGACTTTCTAATTTGGAGGAACGGGGTACTTTAGACATTACATGTGTGTTGAAGATGCCGGAGATCTCTGTGGGGTTCCTCCAGATTTCTGAAACGTTTTAATGAGAGTATTGCCGGTGTCTTTGATCATTTGGGAAATGGGGATGACAGCTGGAATTTGACTGGTGTTACTATCTATGAACTCTCTAAAGGCGTGTGCCGCGTATGTAGCTATGTGTGTACGTCTTACCAGAGCTCAGGTGCTGTGGAGAGGCAGCTGTTGGGATATCACTGAGGTCTCACAAGAACTGTTCTACTTTTTCTTCTGCAGATCGCACTGAGAAGCGCTCCACCATGCCCGACTCACCTGCTGATGTGAAAACACAGTCCAGGTTAACTCCGCCCACCATGCCTCCTCCCCCCACCACACAGGGAGCTCCCAGGACCAGCTCCTTCACCCCCACAGCATGTGAGTACTCGGCCTATACATCAGCAGCACAGCAGAGGAACAATGTGTTTGAATAGCACAAAGTATAAAGTGTGAATAGCAAGGTGGCGCGGTGGCACAGTGGGACAGCAAGAAGGTCATTGGTTCGAACCTATGCTGGGCCAGTTGGCATTTCTGTGTGAAGTTTGCATGTTTTCCCAGTGTTCGAGTGGGTTTGCTCCGGTTTCCCCCACAGTCCAAACACATGCGCTATAGGGGAATTGGGTGAGCTAAATTGTCTGTAGTGTATGTGTGTGAATGAGAGTGATGTGATGTGTTGCATCCGCTTTGTAAAACATATGCTGGATAAGATGGCGGTTCATTCCATTGTGGCCACCCCTGATTAATAAAGGGACTAAGCCGAAAAGACAATAAATGAGTGAATAGCAATAAGTTTCCCAGTACTGGGTTGCAGCTAGAAGGGTGTCCGCTGCATAAAACATGTGATGGAATAATTGGCGGTTCATTACGCTGTGGCTACCCCTGGCAAATAATGGACTAAACCGAAGGAAAATTAATGATTGAATAGCGATTAGTTAGTTTACTTTAAAGAGTGAGTATACCAACTATTTACCCACTGTTTTAAAAGCGACAAGTTGACTCAACTTATTTTTTATAATTATGCACAAAGTTAATTTGCTTAATAGTTTTAAGATAATGAGTTTACTCACTTTAATAAACTAAAATCAACTAATCACATCGGTGTAGTAAACCTTAAAGGGATATTCATTCCCTCATTTACCTTAGGCTTAGACCCTTTATTCATCAGGGGTTCCCACAGTGGAACGAACCGCCAATTTATCCAGCATATGTTTTACACAGCAGATGCCCTTCCAGCTGCAACCCAGTACTTGTGAACACCCATTCACTCTCACATTTACTCACATACACTACGGCCAATTTAGTTTATTCAATTCATCTTTAGCGCATGTCTTTGGGCTGTGGGGGAAACCACTAGGAGAACAGGCAAACTCCACACAGAAAGGCCAGCTGACCCAGCGACCTTCTTGAAGTGAGGCGACAGTGGTAACCACTAAGCCACCGTGCTGCCCCTTAAAGTGATAGTTTACCCAAAAATGAACATTTATTTATTGAACACTAAAGGAAATATTTTGAAGTAAGCTGAAAACCTGTAACCATTGACTCAAATAGTAGGAAAAAACAAATGGAAGTCAATGTTTCCAGCTTTCTTCTAAATGTTTTCCTTTCTGTTTAACAGAGGTAAAAAAAAGTCATTAAGATTCGAAACAAGTACAGTAAAGAGAGAGTAGATGACAACAGATTTTCATTTTCGGGTGACTCTCTTCAATATTGAGTCCAGTTCTGTTCTTTCTTGGAAAAAATAGATCCATAAATACATTTCTGCATTTAAAGTATTAAAAAAGTTATACAAAAAGGGCCACATAATATATACTTTCAACATCAATATCTTTCGTGCAGCATAGAAATCATAATGGACCATTCGAAATTCGAAGTTTAAATATAATAGAGTAAATGTTTGTCTATATTATGTCGTATTAAGTCATGTTACTGTATAAACATTAAAGGCAAGTTGTAAAGCATTAAAGTATCTTTAATTTATTGTATTTATCTGTGCTTGCAATTCTTTTTTATTCTGATGCACCATCATGCAAAAGCATCTCAGGTGTTCTAAAATAATGAATTCTTCCCAAATAGCTTTATTGAAATCATCTGGTGAAATTGTTTTCATAATATACAGTAGCAGTGTTGGTTTAAAGGAGATGTGCTTAGAAAAACTAAATCAGTACTAAATGGGTTATGTGTGTGTCCTTGAAATGGTTCATTTATGATGGAAAGTAGTATGGATATTTATTTCAGATCCAATTTGAACGTTTAAATATTTGAAGTTTTGCTTTTTCTTGTAAATTTTCCAATCATGTACATTAAGCTTGTTTTTTTTTTAGGTTTGTACTGTAGGTTAGTTATGAAACTTAACTTTTACCGTTTTATGTGGATATTTGAATATTCTCGTGACAGCATACATTTCAGAAATGTAAATGCAGCATTAATGATCAAAGTTAATATTTCAAATAATGTACATTGATGAAGGTACTTTCTGATGCTCTAGATTGCAAAAAAACAAGTGGCATATGGTAACATCAGGTAAAAACAAACGTAAATATTGAAACATTAGAAAATCAGAAGGATCAAACAGTTCAAAAGTAAAAGGAGTAAAATTATCCAGGGCTTTAAGGCCAGCTGCTTGACTAATCACTCCGATAATCAGTCAGCTTTGAAATTGAAAGAATATGTGGTTCTGCACTCGCCTCATTACAGCCGACATGAGTTCCCCTCATCTTCTGACCTGCAGATTTTTGCCTCTGCCCGCTGGCTGATGCCACAAAGAGCATCACACATGCCAGCTAAGGGGAGCGCTGGAGTGGCTCACTATCAAAGCCGTCCGTGCTGCAGCCTCCCAGCACCATGTCAATGTAATTGAGCAGTGGTGTGCTGTCAACAGCAGTAACACATTCCTCTCTCTGATGTTACATCCCTAAAAACAGATCAGTTGGACTCTGCAATTAGCGCTTATGAAAAAAAAAGAGACAAAAAAGCAAAGCCGGGTCTGAAGCAATCCGGAGACTTTTTAAAGGCAGACTCTAATTATACATTCTGAAGGTTTAACAAAGCAAGCGCTTTGATTTCCCCTCCATGTAATTGTTACCAGATGCAGCTCAAGTATCTCGTTTCTGTTCTGTTGGAGGAAGGCCAGGCAAACGAGGCTATCACGCAGCCTAATCTCATTAGAGAGACGTTGATTCCAAGCTGCATCCCTCCGCTGCGTATGTTTCTCATCGTGGCGCGGGGGGCACTCGACCACATGTATTCTCCTCCTCTGGACTTAATGTGCCTGATGTATGGATGCAGGAACGCACAGCTTCCTTCTCAGAGCTGCTCTGGCTGATTCAAAACAAATGGTCCACTGTCAAAATAGCCTAATTCAAGCACTGTCACTCATTTTTTGACAGAGCTTTCTTTTCTAGGAATGTCTCTGGCAGTGTTTAATATGAATCTGTAGGGTTTAGAATCATTCAATGTGCTCCAGTTAAAAATAGATGCCAATGTTCTCTTTGTGGTGTGTTGAAATAATCATCTTTCTGTTTTCCAGTAACGAATGGCACTAGTCACTCGCCCACTGCACTGAATGGAGCTCCATCTCCACCCAATGGCTTCAGCAATGGGCCTTCGTCATCATCTTCGTCCTCACTGGCCAATCAACAGCTGCCACCGGCCTGTGGTGCAAGGCAGCTGAGCAAGCTCAAACGCTTTCTCACAACACTACAACAGTTCGGCAATGACATCTCACCTGAGATAGGAGAACGAGTTCGCACGCTGGTCTTAGGACTTGTGGTAAGTTTGTAGTCGCAAACCAGATCTGTTGATGACTAATGTTGGCATGCAATGAAATTCACCCTGCCTATTGGACAATTTAAAACAGTGTAATTCATGCATTTGTTTTATTTATTGACTGAATGCTTTATTTATTTGATCAAAATGTCAAAATGCAGTCTTCAAGAAAAATAGCAGACATGCCTCTGGTGATATACAGTTGAAACTCTTCAGTTCAAGTTCAACACTTTCACAAACATAATAGTTTTAATAACTCATTTCTAAAAACTGATTTCTTTTATCTTTACCATGATGACTGTACATAATGTTTTACAAGATATTTTTCAGGATACAAGTATTCAGCTTAAAGTCCAATTTAAAGGCTTAACTAGGTTAATTAGGTTAGCCAGGCTAGTTAGGATAATTAGGCAAATCATTGTATAACAGTGGTTTGTTTTAAAGACAATAGAAAAAAATATTTTAAAAAAATATTAAAAACTGCCAAAATAAAACAAATAAGACTTTCTCCAGAAGAAACAATATTATAGGAAATACTGTGAAAATGCTTTGCTCTGTTAAACATCATTTCATAAAGAAATATTTAAAAATGTACATGAAGACTAATAATTTTGATTTCAACTGTATATCGGACTTCTCCATTCTTTTATTGAGCTTAAACTCCACACTCTCTTCAGTTTTTGAATGCCAGTCCATTTTCTGTTCTGATAATGGCTTTAGTTGCAATATGGAATAAAACAAACTACAGTGGAGCAGGGGAAGGATTTTCTAACATACAGTAGCTTATGTCTTCTGAAAAGTTTACACAGGAAAAATTGATTTATTTGGCTTTTTTGCCACCAAAAAGGTTTTGCCAAAAAATCTTGTTGTTCTTTCAGCATAGAAAGGCTTGTCCAACAACGACAAATCAAACAGAATGCATTTGTAGCTAAGGATAGCAACAAAACTGTGAAAAAAAAATCCACTTGATAAGATGTGCAGCATAAGCTGCACCGCAGCGTTATTTTCGTTAATATGTAGTTATGGAATAAACAAAGGCGAAATAGCAGCTTGTACTAGAGGAGGGCTGCTTTAATTAGCCATTCCAAAGGAAAGCTCTTTTTTTCAGCGGGCATTTGTTTATTTTTTGCTGTGTCTACATGCAGAGGCTTCCTTGTGTCCCCTTGGCTTCCGTGGCTCTTTTTAATTCGCTCCCCACTCTGCCTTATTGAAAAGAGTGACACACTTAATTAGCGCCGCCGATGCTGGAGAAAAGCTCAGGAGGCTTTCTGGCTGTCAAAACAGGCCGCTGCAATCTGGCCGAACAGATGTAAGCCTAATGTAACAAAATTCAGGTCTGGGAAATGAGGGGAGAAAAAAAAGCCTGTGTATTTTTCTCAAATGTACGACTCCCTGCTCTCTTTCCCATCTTTCCTTCCACTAACTCTCTTGGAAATAACATCTCGAGAATTGAAAATGGTGTCCTATCACTCATATCAGTCTGTTAAAAGATGATAGAGCAGAGAGCAGGAGAAATCCAAATTAGTCGTCTCTCTCTCTCTTTTTTTTTTTTAACACTTAACAGGGGTGAGATATATGTCAGTTTGGTAGCAAACAAGACACGTTTTTGTTAAAGGCGCATATCTTCTGTGAGCATTACAGTGTTTATGCCATGTTTCATCTCGTGGAGCAAGCTGTACGGTGTTATGCTGCATCTGTAGTTGTGTTTGTGCATGTGTTTGTTGACGCAACAATGATGCGGTCAGCACATGTCGCCAGATCAAACTTCCCCATACTAGGCCTTTCACCGCAGCCATCCATATGACTCCCATTACGGTCTTCAAATCATTCAATCTTCAGCAGGATATAGTTTTGCCTCCAATAAGTAATATTATCACATAATGTTTTCCACATGTATTCATGCATGCGCCCTCTTTTTTCCTCTCTCCCTGCAGAACTCCACTCTAACCATTGAGGAATTCCACTCCAAGCTGCAAGAAGCGACCAACTTCCCACTCCGACCGTTTGTCATCCCGTTTCTGAAGGTATTGCACAAGCAAGAAATCTGGGAAGCATTTAAACAACTGAAGCACAGATACATATTTCTCTAAGCTATTGATTTTTTTCATCCCTCATTTTTTAATGGATATCTAATGAGCAAAGAGACATCAGGTTTCTTGGTCACTGGGACTATTTTTTATAATTGTAATTACATAATGTGATGCGAGTCAAACAGCACCATTAGGTTCCGACCTACAGCACAATGTCTCTATTTATTCCCATGTGTCGATGGAATCTCTTGTTCTGCTGTCGATTTTCTCACACACTGAATTTGGGAGGGCAGGCCACATCTGAAAGCATTATCACAGTAAGATGATCTGTTGTCTGGGAGAATATCAACCTTTGCCCTCCCTGCCGCCCATTTGTCACTGCGACCCTTATTTCATTACAGTTAAATGTGTCTGTGGGCCTGTTTATGTTGGAGCACTTAACACGAGCCGTTCAAATAAACACACCGCATATTATTCTTTCGACGAAGGGAAGTATTTCAGTTACACATGGCACATTTTTGTATCGAAGATTAAAACGATTGTAGCCTGCAGAGCGAACGCGCAGTCTGCTAATTTATGACATATGTGGCAAATAGACAGCAGCGCTTGATAGAGATTAAATTCTCATGAGCTTTGATCCATATGCTGACGGCTGTATCCATCCAGCCTCAATCGTTAGCCATTCGTTTTCATCTGCTTGTAAGTGACAGCTATTACAAACGCCGCACCAACCTACCCATTCGCCTCCCTCTTTGTCTAACCTTCACCCCCTCCCCCTGTTTCCCATCTTTCTCTTGCTCTTAGCTTCATTCTTTCCATAATAATGAAATAAGCAACTGGTGGAGATGGATCAAATCTGTTTTGTTTACTCCATTAGGCTGTGATGGAAAGGGGTTTGTCATTTTGATGGGTTCTCCGTTCTCGCGGTGGCCCATTTGAAGGCATTTCATCTCGTCCACCGCTTGTTCTGCTGTAGAAATCGGTCCCATTAGGGGTTGTGCCGGTCACTGCATTGAAGTGAACAGGAAAACTTCCCTGACTCGCTCAACTCCTCGCCATATGGTTACTGTATCATCCAGTCAGGAGGGGTGGTATCAAAGATGCAACTTGTGTTATTTTTTTTCCTCGCTCCCTCTCTCCCTCTCGTCTAATTTTAGTGGTTTTCCTCAAAGGAGCCTTTAATGACAAATACCATATGGCTGTGGGAACAGGGGCTTTTAAAAGTGTGCAGAAGCGCAGCTGCAACAATGTGCATTAGCAGCGTTTTTTCATTAGGCTAATGTTGTCTAGCGACCCTCCCGTCAGAGTTGGGTTTTGCGGGGAAGTGTTTACAGGAAGGGCATAGTGCATCACGCTAATGATGTAATCCAAATTCGACGCCAGCTGACGGCCTTTCTGCTGATGGCTTTTGTTTACGATTTTCTCTAAATGGATTCCTTGTCAGATAAATTTGTAATATTTAGCCGCCGTTTCGTTCAGCAGGCTCCATAAAGCCTGTAAGCACATGTGTTCCTCTGTGGCTCTGTGCCTCATTGCTCAGAGACGTACTCAGCGTGACATAGTCGGCGCTTCACCACATGCTAGCAGTGCAGAGGAAGCGAGGATTACATATACGTGGCAAACTGCTTTGCGGCTTGTGTTTGATATGCTGGTTTCCAACTAACTGTGTGCTAATGGACCACACAGGAGCTGGAGAACACACTCGGATGTAATCGAAGCACAGATTGGATTATTTAGTTTTTTTAATTAAAAAATCAATGACGATTAAAAATACGATTGTTTTTACATCCATTATCTGAAATAAATTTAATCAAAGCAGTGCGCATCACAATAAACTGCAGTTAAAAAGACATACTATAAAATGAATGGAATTGGCAGATATTAATTTAAGTTAAATCTTAATAAATAATTCTTGCAATAATCTGTCGTTTGTCGTAAACGTCTACTTACAGGGTTCAACGCTAAGGATTTTTTCTACTGGCCAGTGGTCAGATCTGAACCACTTGGGCCAGTGGTTCAGATTTTTACTTGCCCTGTCAAAAATTTTCACTGGCCCTACCAAAAAAAAAAAAAAAAAAAAGTTAATAGCTACATATTTTAAATAATGTGTCAAAAGGCAAACATAACTGTACACATACACTTATTCAATATGTAATATATATAATTATAATATATAATATAATATCATTTGTAAGCAAAAATTCATAAGCATCGTCACCAAATATAAATGAGAGGTAAGACTTTCTCAAAAATAGCCTCATTTCAGTCAAGTTTTGTACAAATCTATTGAATTGATCAATCTATAAAAATTAAAAAAAACGTTGGCTAGAATTATTCATTATAGGCTTAAATTATAGAGAAAAATAACAGATCATGAAGCAGATCAATGTTGATCTTTCTTTCGAGGTGTCAGTGCAGAAATGAACAAAACAATAGGCTTAATACAACATATTATAAGATTAAAATATGGAAAAATTATCAGAAGGTAATTTCTGTCAATTTTCCTAATGGATAAAGAGCACTCGGTATTATTTCAGCATGCTTTCACTTTCGTATTCAACATGAAATTAACATTTACCGGTAGGAATAACATCCTGCCTTACTCATATTCCTCTCTTCATATAGCCATGAATATGGCTATTACATAACCATAATACACTGTGATATAGCCTGGTTTGTTAGTTCATTGGATCGTTTTGCTTTCTTACTACAATCAATCCACTCCGAGTTTGTTTCAATCGAGCCGAGGCCACCTCATTCAGGCCGATTGATGTGGTGCGGATCCGAGCACGATTGCGGGATTCACGTATACCAAAGGAACCATGCTAACAGGGCAAACAAGATAGGTTCCAAAACAAACTTCTTGGTGTGAAAGCACCCTATTTGCACACAATTGACAAACAGCCACAGCCAAATTAAACTTTAGTAACAATGCAGCACTGGGCCGAATTCTGTCTACTGTCTCGAACGTCTCGCACACTGGCCCGGGGCCATCAGGCAGTCCTTATTGTCGAGCCCTGACTTGTATGTAATTGTTTACATATTTATATTGGAGAGCAACAGAAAAATACTGAGTAAGGAAATAATCTTTGCATTGTACATTATGCAGCACATGAACAGTCGCTGTATGTGAACTGTCACTAACTTCCACGTCCATTTAAACAAAATTCTGAGGTCACAAAATGTCAAAGCAATTTCGCTGGCCTCTGGTAATTATCTTCGTAAACTACTAACAGACCATTGCCTCGTACATCTGGCAACCAGGAGGTCCTTTATAAACAATCTCCACCATTATCATCATTAAAATTGATCAAAAAACCTTTTATTTATTTACATTCTTCGCATCTTACATTTGAGATATTCTCCATTTAATCTGCAGCATGACCAGCGACTGCTTTAATTTCACCACACTTTCTGTTTTAACAGTCTTTGCTTTCATTGTGCTTCGTTCAATATTCAATCAACAAGCTGCTTCTAATTTTAGCCATTACATCACTGAAAAGGCACACTGTGGGAGTACTCAAGTATATTCCAGAGCTGAAAAGATGTCTGATTATAGTCTTAGATCAGAGTCAGAGGCCAGAAAGAAAGAAAGAAAACAGAGATGAAGACAGCACAGGAAAAAAGAGAAAATAGACATCATCCTCCAACTAACACCTTGTGCTGTTTAGATGCAGCAGTAGTCCAACTGTTGCTGGATGGGGATTCACAAAAACCTTTCATCTGCCGTGAAAATGCTCCTCGGTGTGTCTTTGAAGTGGCAAGGCCTCCAAGTGCTTTCGGAGAAAGCCAAGGCAGCTAGTAATCATGACGGAGATGCAGAGGAAATGAGACAGAAAGAAAGCGAGCATTTCCCCCCTCCAAAACCATCTGCTTTGAAGATGTCACTTTCTGTGTTGACCATGATTGCTCATATCAAGGGCCCAGGGCACTAATGCATGTTTTAGGTCACAATAGAGTGCTGCTCGAAACGCTGCGAGAGTGTCTTTATTTTGGAAGAATGTACCTGTAATGATAATAATGAGTAAACAAAAAAGCGGTGTTTAGAGCCTCTGGCTGTGGGCAGCTTGAGAGTGCTGCACAACCTGATCGCTATCTCCCCCTACAGGCCAATCTGCCGCTACTGCAGAGGGAACTGGTGCACTGTGCACGGCTGGCCAAGCAGAACCCCGCTCAATATCTGGCCCAACACGAGCAGCTCCTGCTGGACACAAGCACCACTTCGCCAGTCGACTCGTCTGAACTCTTGATGGACGTCAACGAGAATGGCAAGAGAAGAACGCCTGACAGGTGAGGCCTGCTTTAAACCAGCATCACTGGTAATCGGTCTTGTAGTTTTGTAGGCATTGAGCCAAGCACACTGCATTTCTGCTTGCACCTGCAGATTGTTTGTCTTTTTAAATTACATTAGCAGTATAATTTATGCAGTTCTAGAAAAATAAGCAAAATACATAACATGAATGAAGTTGAAGTCAGAATTATTGGCCCTCCTGAATTATTAGCCCGCTAATATTTTATATATTTTCCCCCGATTTCTGTTTAACGGGAAGATTTGTTCAACACATTTCTAATTTCTTAAATTTTTTTAATAACTGATTTCTTTAATCATTGCCGTGATGACAGTACATATTATTTTTACTACAAAATTTTCAAGATAGTAGCATACAACTTAAAGTGACATAT
>CAIGQQ010000001.1:11249915-11293303 GCA_903798035.1 Danio albolineatus | reverse complement strand
CACACACACACACACACACACACACACACACACACACACACACACAAGCCCAGGTGGAAAAATCAAAGCTAAATTATTCAGACAGAGCTCTTTCAAAAGCCTGTCTATGATTTAAAAGCTCTCTGAAATTCAATCAGCCAGTCAAGTTTGTTATTTGTATGCAGAACTGCAGAGTCAGGTGGGAACCTTGTCGGTGTCACACCAAAGTCTGGTGTGATCTCGACATAACAGCTGTTATCCTGAGATCACGCAGATTCATTATTGCGAAAAAATCAAGAGGAGCTTTTTATGCACAGCAAATGATGTACATATAATTCCAATTAAAAATGTATATGAATGCATATTTATTAATAAATTACAAATATAATCATATCTTCGAACAGACTAAATTCCTTAAGGCTTTTAGAGCTACAAGAATTGCTTCCCTTTGATGCACATTTGACATTATGTATTAAAAATAGAATTAAAGACAAGACTGAGGCTTCCCAGCAGGCGCACATGTCATGAGATGTTCATATTACGTTAGATTTAGGTCATGACGTCAGGTGACCAAAATTCAATGTCTAGATAGCGTCTAAAAGCAACGTTATTTTGATGTCCAATAACGACATTGATATTTGGTTGATTTTAGGTTGTGTTGGAAAGTGACCAAAATCCAACATCGAGCCAACATCTTAAACCAATGTCATGTTGACGTCAAATACTGGCATTTATTTGTCAGATATGGCAACCAAAATCCAACGTCTGATAGCGTCATAGTGGTAACGTCCACACAACATCAAGTTGTATTAGACATTGATATTTGATTGATTTTAGGTTGGACGTTGGACATTGACATCGGCCTCACGTTGGATTCCAATGTCCAAACAAAAAAGTCCCCACGATGTTGGGGTACAATATCAGTCTGTGCCTGCTGGGTTTGTTCATTTAAAAAGCAACATTTACAAAAACCTTCAAGACTAGAACTAGCACTCGGAAAAACGTTGCAGATCTTGGAGATCTGTAGCGCATTATGAAACGTCTGTCTGTTTTTGTGGCATTTAATTTGACTCCTGTAATGTTCCTGGAGTCGTGTGCTGGGCAGTTTGGTGATTGGCTTTCACTGGAAGCACCTCTACACATTCCAACAGTGAAGTCAGATCATAAAGCTCTTTTATTGCTCTGGCTGAACAGGACACATAAGTGCTCCCAGCCTTTACAGCACTTCAGCACTCCTGCCATTAGCTGTGCAACAGGCTCTCAGCTCTCCACGGCACTCTGTTTTATCACAGCAGAGGAGCTGGTTAAAAGACGGATAAAGATATTAAAAGGCTTTGTTTAAAGAGCAGTTGATCTGTGTGAAATATGACAAGTGATGGATTCTGTAATAGCAGATTGTTTACCTTGGCCTCGGCTTGCTAATAGATGACAGACGCATCTGCTAAAGCAGTTTGTCTTTACTGTGTGGTCTTACCAAAGGGTTTATAAAAGCAAACAATCCTTGCCATGAATATGACGTTACAAAAGATGCTCATTTCGGCTAATATATTGCCTCTGCGACACAACGGCGGTAATAACACTCTAAACAAATCACAGCAGATTGAAATTCCACCTGAATTGTCAAGACTAAATGCAGTAAGGGATTGTGGTGCATTTTCCGTGACCTCATCTCATCAAGAAGATGACTCTGCGCACCAAACCACCATGGTTTTACAATTCAGTCCAGTATTGATGAAAATGTCCCTGGCTCTATAATCCTTCATATTTAAGACTGGGGTTTGCACAACCGCAGCCATCCATTTCTTCAGAACAAGAGACTGCCGTGACAGTTTAAGTGTAATAAAGCTCCTTAAGCTTTTTTCTAAACCATTCTAGTGATGTATACAGAATCCAAGCTAAAAGCTGTCTACACAGGTCGCCACTATGTACTAAGAGGTGCATGTCCTTTTTTAACATTTGTTTTTTTTGAAAGATTGTACAGTAGGTGATGAATATTCAAGCCTTTTTCTCACACAGTGCCATATCCTGATCTGCATGGGCCTTTGGGGGTGCAATTGAAATGCATAATTTAAATATAAATTGCCCGATTTGCATATGCAATTAGTCAGGCTGCAGCCTTGAACAATGAAAACAAACAAACACACACAAAAAAAGCTCTAGTCTGCTCTTGAGATGAGTTTTCCAGCCAGAAGTATTTACGGTTAATGGGATAACAATGTAAAAGTACAGATAAAAAGCGAGTTCAAGGAAATGCATTTATACTTCAGAGAGGAAAATATCAAGGATTACCTGTAATCTGTCTTGTGCACTAGAGTAAACTCTTTGGTTTGAGGCGAAACAAAAGCGCTTTTTCTTGTTTAATTGTATTCAGCGAACATAGGAAGTCATCTGAGCCCATTCAAATAAAAACTGATGTCTCTAATTAATCCCCAGATTAATCTCGTAGCTGCTTTTCAACAAAACAAACCAATAGCATCAATTAAACCTACTAAGATGAAGAATAATAAGCTGTTCAGTTACTTTCTATATATATATATATATATATATATATATAGAGAGAGAGAGAGAGAGAGAGAGAGAGAGAAATAGAATATGTATAAATAATGTAAAATTGTCTAGTTTTTCTACATTTACTAGATATTCTTGGACTCATTTGAGTAAAATATTTGGTCCCACTTTATATTAAGTGGCCTTAACTAATATGTACTTACACCTAAATTAATAATTTATTACAATATACTTATTGTTTAAATACACGTTTTTACATTGTACTTATGCTTGATTAAATAACTGTCTGTAACTACATCTGTAATTAATTTTTGTATTTACAATTCTAATTACACTGTTGACCATTCCTTACACCTTAACCCACCCTTAAACCTACCCATACCACCAAACCAGTCCCTAACCTTACCCATGTCCCACCTCAAGAGCACCACAAGGGTTCTTAAATACATTATAAACACAGTTAGTACATTGTATTTATTTTTTGATGCAAGTACATACTGTGGTAGTTAAGGACACTTAATATAAAGTGGGACCAAATATTTTAATGATAATATTTTATTCCAGATTAAAAAATAATAATAATTGTATTTACCAATTTGACTATTGGTTAAAATAAACTAAATAATGTGATAATAACATTGTGATGAATTATATTGTGTTGTCTAAAAATGAATTAAAAACATGTCTGAAAACACAACATCTCTGATATTATGACCTTTTGTCATTTTATTCAAAAAGTACAGCGTTTTTATTATAAATATGGAATAAAAGTCATCAGTAGTTAGCAGAAACTGATAAATGTTATTTATATATCCAAACAAACAAAGAATTTGAGAATGACAGTGTATATTTAGTTAGTTTTGTTGCCGTTTGACGATTCCCAGCAAACAATTTTGTGTTTAACAGACGTCTTATAGACATTTAATCGTAGACAGCTAGGCTAAAACAAGGCTAAACTTGGGCTGCCAGTGAAAATCTAACAGACATCTAAGAATAGACCAAAACTAAAGTAGTCATCAAATAGACAGATTAGACCGACTTTATATGTGTAGTCATTCATTTCTGTTTATTTGATGACTAGTCTAGTTTTGGCCTACTCTTAGACGTCTATTAGATTTGCACTGACAGCCCAAATTTAGCCTTGTTTTAGCCAAGACGACTATGTTTTGACGTCAGTTAGACATCTTTTAAAAACAAAAAAAAATGCTTGTTGGGTTTTTATTTATTTAAGCACAGCTGGATGTGTTTATAGTCTCCATTATATTCTCCTTGCACTATTATCTGCTTTTTTTTCTCGTTGTGCCATGGACACTTAAAAGCACTGTGTTCTTTCTGTCAGAAGAGGCTGTGAACGAAGTGAAGAGGCAGGCCATGTCTGAGCTGCAGAAAGCCGTGTCAGAGGCTGAGCGCAAGGCACACGAGATGATCAGCACCGAGCGAGCCAAGATGGAGCGCACGGTGGCTGAGGCCAGGAGGCAAGCAGCAGAGGACGCGCTGTCAGTCATCAACCAGCAGGAGGACTCCAGTGAGGTAACAGCTTGTGCGCCTACCGCACATTGTTATTATATCAGTGGACAGCTGCAGCATTCACATACCGCACAATGATTCATTGGGATGGTAATATATTCCATCGTTTATTTTATTTTTGCATTAGTTATTATCTCTGGGAATTCATTTTATTATATGTAATATACACACACACACTCTTTGTTGGATTGTTGTATGTCCATAGCTTACATTTGATCTCTTTAGTATGGAAATCTTAAGGAAAACATTGAGATCATATGAAAAGCACAGGGGGGAAGAGAAAGCGTGTCCCAGATAATTCCTCAAGCAGGCTGGTGTCATGCAGAGTCGAGGAATATAACATTGCATTTATCACCTCAGGCAGAGCGGCGCTTTTCCTTCTCTAAATGAACCATGTGGACAGTTAAGGTGGTACTGATTTGGATGTGGGAAATTGGGAAGGGAGCAGGCGAGTGTCTGCGCACAGCAGGGGTACGGCTCGTTTAATCAGTTAGCAGAGAAAGGCGGCACGCATCTGAGTTTAATTGCACGAGCCATGTTTATGCACCTCTCCCTGGAGGATTTCATCGGTAGCCGTTTATAACAGCAGCTTCTCATCTCTGGGATGCATTCGAGACTTTGTGATAATTGCTCTTATTTGGCCCGGAGACAAACACAAAGAGGCCACAGTGGTAACCTGAGTTTCTGTGTGATCTTTGAGCGTTTTGTAGTTAACCTGTTACAAATGTGTCCTCACATCGCGCCATGTGGAACTGGGTAAAATGGCTGCGTTTTTTGTTTTTTTTTTCTCTCCCCTGCTAGCTCATTATTTCTGTGTTTTCAAAGAAGGGAGATCCAACCAAAAATAAAGCAGAATTCTCTATTTAGACTTAAACTCAAATGGGAAATGTTTGCTGCTAATGAGCTGAGACTTGCTCTCGTTTTTCTCAAAGATTTACGCATCTATTATTTCCTAATTGGGATAATACCGTGGAAGGGAATGCATGGGTGTTTTTTTTTTTAAACATATCACAACTTAAACCTTCCTCCCCCCTCTTTTCCACGCAGAGTTGCTGGAATTGTGGGCGCAAGGCGAGCGAGACGTGCAGTGGCTGCAATACGGCGCGTTACTGTGGTTCCTTCTGCCAGCACAAAGACTGGGAAAAGCACCACCACGTATGTGGCCAGACTCTGCAGGCCCAGCAGCAGGGTGAGACTCCTGCCACCGTCAGCTCCTCAGCCACTCCCAGCAGTGGAGCCGGTAGTCCCGCGGACACACCGTCTGCCGCCGCCACTCCTCGCTCAGCCACACCCGGCACACCCTCCACCGTGGAGAACACGCCACGCTAGAGTCCAAGCCGACTCACCTGCCTCACTCGCTCCAAAATGCTAAAGCTAGCGCACTAACAAAGAGAGAAGACTGTACTTACTTTGGGCGATCACCCACAGGAGGTCCATTTCGGGTCATATTGACTTGCCATGATAGAGAACGCAAAGATATTCTTTGTTTGAAATTCTCATTGTCCTTTATTAATACCACAGCTATTATGGATGACTGTTGGTAATGTCTTTTATTGTTGTTGTGGCTCTCTTGCATTCTTGTAAATAAGAAGACAAATGGAGTAGACAGCCGGGACCTCTTGATGAGTATATTTGACCTCTCCTTCATTTTGTTTTTGTTTTGGTTTTGGTTTCTCCTCCTCCTTTGTTCCGTTCTCAAAGCTCTTTATCCAGTAGCTGGGATATGAAACTATTTGACCTCATTAAAGACACTTTAAATGACAAAACCAAGGAAATACTTCATAGCTGATGTAAGCAAAGACTCTGAATTTTATTAGGACAAAAAGACAGCGTTCCTTGTAAAGAAAGTCAACACGACGTTCGTTGTTGCCATGAAGGGCATCTGTGTCGGATGTGGTGGAGTAGACGGCGGACGGCGTTTCTGGCTCACGCGCTGAATTCTGCAGATGTGCAGCAGATTGTGAAGGAACGCAGATGTTCGCCCCTCTTCTGCAAGATAATATCCAGGTCAATGGTCTGAGAAATAAAACGCTGTTTCACTGAGGAATGTAGGGGCGAGGAGCTGGATGTTGAGTAGCACACAGCTTAATGAAGGATGCGCTCTGAGCCCTGATCCCAAATGCAGCTCCCAAAACAGGAAGTGAAGTCATCGGCCCACCAGTGCAGGACTGTCAGAACCTCACTGCGACAGCCGCTGGGAAGCAAAGGGCTGAGGAATTACCCATAAATCATTGGCTGTTGGAGCTCTCTCCTGTCCCGCCATCAGTCCTCGTTCTGCTTCTTTTTGCCCTTCTAGATCTCATTGTGTTAAACACTTGTGTCCTGTGCCGTCTCCAATGGTTATTTATTGTACATGTGCTGGACAATTGTGACGACGCATTAATAGTTTAAACCACAGTCACAACTTTTTAGTCTTTCTAGGTGCAAAAAGGAAGAACATATTTTCTCTTGTTTTCTCTCTCTCGGTCTCTCTATCTTTCGCAAGCTGCTTTTCTATTCGTATGTGTTTGTGCTAGTCCCCTTGTTGTTCTCTAAGAAGAAAAAACTTTTTCCCATTGTCCTCGAAAGACAAACGCTATCTCTCAGAGCTGCTACTTCGGTCTCATTCAGATGTTTTTCTGAGAACTAGCATGTTACATGGAATGCTAACATAAATGTTTTTGTACATGGGACGTACATAAATGTATTTGCACTGTCACGGTTTCTCTCAGCATGCTTCTTTTGGCATTTTTCTTTTCTCCATAGGGAGCCTCACTTCATAGGTTTTCTTCGGAGCGCTTCGTTACATATCTGTGATTTTCTTTTCTTGTTAAAAAATGGATAAAATGTATGAAAAAAAAGCGAAAAAAGACAAAAGATAAAACAAAAGTATCACGATCTGCTTTTGTTAACATTTTTTCTAAACATTTTGCTTTAAATAGTTAAGGACAGCGCATGCACATGCATACTGAACGCTATGGTATATGTTGTTTTGTTTTCTACGAAAAAAAGAAAAAAGTGTACAAAAAAGACACTAAGAAACTAACTTTCCAAATGCAGAGGTGAAAAACAGACAGCTTTAACACTGCAGAGCACCAGGATACACAGTATTACACAAGACATTACATGGAAGACAGCCAAAGACAGACATGAAGGACCAAAACCTGATTTTATTCAAGATTTAAACATGACAAAAGAGACTCATTCTTGTTTTCTCGTCGTGTTTATCAGGGGAAGCCACATTGAGCAATGTTTCCATTCCAAAACCTTTAACTCTCCCCTGTCCAGAGCCAAGGCCAGCCCTGTTCAGCTCATGGGGAGGAGGAGCCACTCAAAACCATGTAGCAGTTCCTGAGGAAAGAAGATTCGATGTGTGGAACGATGCAGTCTGAACGACTGAGCAATAACCGGAAGGTGGATCCCATATCTAGATCCTCCGTGGCGAGGTTTTCACAACCGTTTCATAGTCGTCCTTTTTTCCTTCCGTATCGTTTGGATTCGTCTCCCCAAAAGGCCTGACCGAAGATCTTCTCGTTCATGAACGGCGCATAACCAAACCAAGTGTTTCAGCTCAAGATTAAAAGCCATGTGAGAAACTAAACGACACAACCTCGTTGATGGCTTAAGAGAAAGAGGGGTCTAATCGAGCACTTAAGCCTCATTCACACTACGAGCGACTCGCAGCAGCAAAGCGGCAAGCGACCGCTCATTTTAGCGGAGAGTGAGCGACTTCCGGTGACCTCTGTCTATGTGAACGGCAGCAACCATTAAGCGATAAGGTGGGCGTGTCAAGCAACGCAACAAAGTTAATAATCCTTCAACTTTATGTAAATGAAGAGCGATTTTCTTAAGCGACAGCCAATAGGAACACCAGCTCAAGTGATCCTCCACCGGTTGTATTCTCCATGCTGCAGACCTACACAGTGTTTGCAGCAGATCGCCACCCAGAGCGACAGGCAGCTATGAAGTCGCTGCTAGTGTGAATGAAGCATTAGCTGGCTCATGGTGCTAAACGCTGTGCTTTTGACCTCTTAGGAGAAGAGGCTGGCTCTGGACGCACTTCCGGCCTCCTCCGGCATGCTACGGTTATTAATCCAAAAATCAAGGGTGTAAGACACCTATCCACATCTCCACAGAATCTGCCAGCTAAGCTGTCTTGAAACTAGTGTACTATTTTTGAAATACATGCAGTTAGTGTAGAGTTCAATCAGGGTGACCTGAATAAATAAGCACGGATAAAGCGTTAAGAAACTCCTTCTTCTCCTTCCCACTCTAGTACGTCTGTTTTGCTACAACCTTTTTTCCTCGGTGGCAAAAAGTCTCACTCTACCTCTGACAGCACGTTAGGAGCACCAGTCGCTGAGCGGACACTGGTCTAGTCAAACCAAATGGGCACATGAGAACAGGACTTAAACCCAAAGTTAAAAGCTCATATAGCTGCAAACCATATCACTACTTGGTAACAATGCAGACCTCATGAGAAGAAAAAAAAAAGCTTAATGAATAGGATATGTAAAATGAAAAAAAAAAAAGTTAATTTTAAGTTTATCACACGTACAAATCGCTTCGAGTCAACTCAAAGTAAAAAAATTAAAAATATTTCAGAGTATTGACTTCATTTGATGCACACTATAATTCAATAACTGGTCAAAGATGAGAAATGTGATATATTCCTATTGCCCTTCTCTTCTCCTGCACCCCCTTTTCCCCAGTTTACGTCTTCTGTTGTGAGATACGCTTGGCCACATCTTGGTGTCATTTAGGTTTGTGTTTATTGGGAATTCGCACCAAACGCGAGCGAACAGTAACAGTAATATGCGCATGCCTTTTTTTGCCAGGTGTTCTTGCGCTTTTTTGTTTAGCTTTTTCTTTTCGCCGGTTTGTAAAGTGAATTCAACTTTGGGATGATACATGAACATAAAGTGAAATGAATCGGTGGGGTGGGTTCAGGATGGGAAGTCATAGGGTTCTTCGAAAATCTTTATTGTGAAAAAAAAATGAAACTCATGAAAGTCGTTGTGCAATACTTAACGGAAACATGAACCACAGGTTACAGGTGGGCTGGGAGGGTGTGGTCTGTCATCACACCGTTTCAGTATACTCTAGGGTTTTTGAGTCTACTATGTCTGAACTGTGGTTTCTTGTTTAATCTGTTTTCTTTATTTTATTCTCTCGTTTTGGGGGGGCTGTAGTAAATGGTCTGTCAGTCTGTGAATCTTTGCAGTATGATTCTGGTATTGTTGTACTCTTTACTGTGTAATAAATATGTTCATACCTGCATTGGAGATGTCTGTTTGTTTTTGTTTCAAGTATGTTACAGGATAGAATGTATTCTGTTTGGATGCATCATTAACATCTAAGATTAGTATACTTCACTTTTTTATGCATACATGGGGATCAGTGCATCATTAACATCTAAGATTAGTATACTTCACTTTTTTATGCGTACATGGGGGTCAGTGTACACTACCTCACAAAAGTATTGTCGCCTAGAAACAATAAATAATAACTTGACTTCTAGTTGATCATTTGGCATCAGAAGTGGCTTATATGAAAGGCAAATGCCTGTAGATTATGCTTATTTTACCAAAAGAAAATATGATCATGCCTTGATTTTTAATTAATTAGTACAGTAAGGTCTGACTTTGCTTAAAAAGAATTGAAATTGTGTATGACTCCCATGAACTTGGAGGACTGCATCTATACATCTCTGCAACGACTCAAATAACTTATTAGTAAAGTCATCTGGAATGGCAAAGAAAGTTCTTGCAGGACTCCCAGAGTTCATCAAGATTCTTTGGCTTCATCTTCAATACCTCCTCCTTCGTCTTATTCCATTCTATTGACATGCTCAATAATGTTCATGTGTGGTGACTGGGCTGGCCAATCCCTTGTCCTTATTTCAGTAACCTTGATGTGGAGGCTGAAGTACAAGAGGGAGCGCTATCCTGCTGAAGAATTTGCCCTCTCCTGTGGTTTGTAATGTAATGGGCAGCACAAATGTCTTAATAACTTAGGCTGTTGACGTTGCCATCCACTCATGCCCTCATACTGAATGTAACCCCAAACCATGATTTTTCCTTCTCCAAACTTGACTGATATCTGTGAGAATCTTGAATACTAATTCAATAGGTCTTCTCTAGTATTTGATGATTGAGATGCAGTTCAACAGATCTGAAAAATCAACCTTCTGCCACTTTTCCAAATAATCAATTAGAAGTCAAGTTATTTGTTGCTCTTACAACTGGGATCGACGACAAGACTCTTGTCAGGTAGTGTATAGTTATTGTGATTCAAATGTCATCATCAGAATAGCATCTACATATTTGGGGCAGTTTGGCCCTCAAGTAGGGCCTGTGTCTGGCTGTGTTTGACTAGCGTACGTGTTGAAATAACTATTTTAGGCTTTGTTGAAGTGATTCATACAAAAATTTTAGTAGTTAACAATTGAAGTGGATAAAAAAATGTTCAGGCATGAATGGGTGTTGTTCAATAGTTTTAAGACAACTTTGATGAAAGGTGATGATCCACTTCAAATGTTGACTACTGTAGAATAGAGTTAAATGTAATGAATGCTAAAAGTTTAATCTTATCTACAGACTGAAAGAAAAATCATTCTACTCTTTGAATTCAAGAACTGATTGCTTGCTTACTAATTAATATACCAATAAAAGGTCAGCAATATTGTATTATACCTTACCTGTGAGTGACTGGTCATAAATTTGGCTCATCTGTATATATTATAGCAGTGATTTCCAACCCTGTAGAGCAGGGGTGTCCAAACTCGGTCCTGGAGGGCCGATGTCCTGCATAGTTTAGCTCCAACTTCCTTCAACACACCTCCTTGGAAGTTTCTTGTATACTTAGAAAGAGCTGGATTAGCTAGTTCAGGTGTGTTGAATTGGGGTCGGAACTAAAATGTGCAGGACACCGACCCTCCAGGACCGAGTTTGGACACTTCTGCTGTAGAGGTACACCATAATTACACATTTTCAAACTCTTCCTAATCAAACACACCAGAATCAACTCATCAGAACATTAGGAGAGACTCCGAAGTCTGAAATGAATGGGTTGTATAAGGGAGACATTTAAAATATGTACTGTTGGTGTGCCTCCAGGAACAGGGTTTGTAAACACTGCACTATAGTACAGATTTTAGACAGTTATATAAAACAGAAAAAGAACTGCCTCCATATGCAAACCCATTTCCGCCACATAAAAACCATGCTTTGGTAAATCATAATTACAACATACTAATCGTAATTACTTTGTATGCCATAATTGTTTTTAAAACTACTGGAAGTAAGAGACGTTCTGTTAAAGGCTGAGTAAATTGTGCTTCAGTATGTATGTATACATGAATCGAGAAAAGCTTGAAGTGAAATTACGCTTTCATAGGCCACTGAAAGGCCTTCTACACCCAGCGTAAGTGGCCTTGGGTATTGAAGAGTAAATGCTCTCTGAAGGGAAGCTATTAGCGTGGAAGGTCTGTATTTAAAGTGTCACTTAATTAACGGCTCTCGCTCACTGCATCTCTCTCTCTCTCTCTCTGGCGCATGCTCGAGTGACGTCACTGACGCTGTTCCAGTATTCTAGCTGTGTTTGTTTGAAGCTCCGTCACCTGGATTCGCAATTTACATTTTTTTCATAGAATACATCCACATTCGCTAAATATTTCTCCGTTCTACCTAGGGTGGACATACCTTTAATACATTAATACAAACAAATCTACCTTGAAACGTTGTGTCTCTCGAGCATCCGCTTGTTGCTTGTAGCTTTAGCCTGCTAGCACCGCTAGCCAGCAAAAGCTACCGGCTTCCTTCACTCGCTCATTTACCCACTTACTGGCTTTGCTCCTCTCCCTTTTCAATGTCGCTTTTGTGTGCAGGAGAAACTACGATGGAGTTGCTTGATCGGGAGCTCGACAATCTCGGGAAGCTGATACGAGATCTGGAGATGAAGCGTGCGCAGCTACGGGAGCGGCGGGCTTCGCTCGCTGCACCCGGCGCTGCGTCTCGCTCATCTGAGGTAAGTGTTCAATACGATCACAACACTCCGTCTACCTCAACCCCGCGTGTTTCTCTGTCCAGGCCCAGTGCACCGCGTACGCGGGTCGCCCAGTGGTCGTTCACGCCGACTCCCGGCTACCACGGCCCCTGGGTGCAGCCGCGGAAGGTGCTTGCCAGGTCCCGGGGCAGGACGTCTCCTGCTCCCCCGTTCGAGATCTCCACGGAGAACCGCTTCGCCCCCCTCCGCGAGACGGGCCGCGATGTGGCGATCATCGGTGATTCCATCGTTCGCCACGTCCGCGCTGCTTCCACTAAAGGTAACAAAGTACGCACTCACTGCTTTCCCGGTGCCCGCATTAAGAATCTCTGTGCCCAGGTTCCTGCTATCCTGACCGCTGGCGAGAGCATCGGTGCCGTCGTCCTCCACGTGGGGACGAACGACACCGGGCTGCGACAGTCGGAGATCCTGAAGGAGGACTTCAGGAGCCTGATCGAGACGGTTCGTCGCACCGCGCCCTCCACGCAGATCATCGTTTCTGGACCGCTACCTACCTACCGCCGAGGAAGTGAAAGGTTCAGTAGACTTTTTGCTCTGAATGAATGGCTATTAACATGGTGTAAAGAACAGAAACTGCTCTTTGCCAATAACTGGTTTCTTTTCTGGGAGCGTCCTAGGCTCTACCGTGCTGACGGGCTGCACCCCAGTCGAGCTGGAGCTGATCTGCTGTCGGACAACATCTCCAGGACGCTTCGTTCTGTCTGACTAGTAAGTAAACATTCAAAAAATCCACATTCTAGCCATATAGACCCTTCTTCATCCCACTTAATTCACAATAATGCATGTCCGGCTAACCGCATAGAAACTGTGTCTGTTCCTCGTATTATTAGACCAAGAAATAAGCGTACTGTGTGCTCTAGAAGACATCTATTAAGAATCAAACCAGAAAAAATACCAAAAAATGAAAATATAAATATCGTAAAGCTAGGTCTCCTGAACATCAGGTCACTAGCACCTAAAGCACTTATCATAAATGACATTATAACAGATAACAATCTTAATGCACTCTGTCTCACTGAAACCTGGCTGAAACAAAATGACTATATTAGTTTAAATGAAGCAACTCCTCCAGGATTCTCTTATAAGCATGAGGCTCGTCAAACTGGTCGTGGTGGTGGAGTTGCATCAATCTTTAGTGGTATTCTTAATGTTAATCAGAGAAACGGACTTATGTTTACCTCCTTTGAAGTATTGGCGCTTAATGTTATGCTTTCGGATACTATGAATAAAATGCTATCTCTCGCTTTAATCACCATATATAGACCCCCAGGACCCTATGTCAATTTTCTAAAAGAGTTTTCTGATTTTATTTCTGACTTACTAGTTAAAACTGATAAAATACTAATTGTAGGAGACTTTAACATCCACATAGATAACGCCAACGATACATTAGGGCTCGCATTTATGGATCTACTACATGCCCTTGGGATAAAGCAAAATGTTGTTGGTCCCACCCATCGTCTAAAGCATACTTTAGATCTAATTCTCTCTTATGGAATTGAGGTCATGGATGTAGAGATTATACCACAAAGCGACGATATTACGGACCACTACCTCTTACTTTACAAGCTATGTTTACCTGACATTAGCAGATCCGCACCAATACATCGCCTTAGTAGATCTATCGTTCCGTCTACCAAAGAGGAATTCGCAAATAACTTGCCTGATCTTTCTTTATTTCGAAATGCACCTGCAAATGCAAATGACCTCGATGTAATAACTAGCAGCATGGATGCCATCTTTACTAGCACACTAAATACTGTGGCACCCATCAAATTAAAAAAGACTAGAGAAGATAAAACTACATCATGGTATAACAGTCACACGCGCGCTCTCAAAACAGCAACCCGTGCCTTGGAACGTAAATGGAAAAAAACAAATTTAGAGGTCTTTAGAATTGCGTACAAAGACAGTATGTCCAGCTATAGGAGGGCCCTCAAATCCGCCAGGGCTGAGCACCTCCGTAAACTGATAGAAAATAACCATAACAATCCTAGATTTCTATTCAACACCATTACTAAATTAACAAACAATCGGTCATCGCTGGAACAAAATATCACACCGCAAATGAGTAGCGAAGACTTTATGAATTTTTTCAGTGATAAAATAGAAGGCTTTAGACAAAAAATAGATGTTAAAATCTCTGTACAGCCTTATACTTCAGATCCAGTAAACATTCCACTGAACCAAATTAGCCTACAGTGCTTCGAGAACATAGAACAGGAAGAGCTAGACAAAATTATAAATAGTTCTAAACCAGCTACGAGTATGCTAGACCCAATTCCAACAAAATTACTGAAAGAATTGCTACCTGTAATAGGAGAACCTCTTCTTAACGTTATCAACTCTTCTTTGTCATTAGGACATGTTCCAAACTCTTTCAAGCTCGCTGTTATTAAGCCTATTATTAAGAAACCACAACTGGACCCCTGCAACTTAGCTAATTATAGGCCTATTTCAAATCTTCCATTTATGTCTAAAATACTAGAAAAAGTTGTTTCTGCCCAATTATGCTCCTTTCTGCAGATGAACAATGCTTTTGAGGTGTTCCAGTCAGGTTTCAGGCCTCATCACAGTACAGAAACTGCATTAGTGAAAATAACCAACGATTTACTATTAGCTGCTGACCAAGGGTGCATCTCGCTGTTAGTCCTGCTAGATCTTAGTGCCGCATTTGACACAATTGACCACAATATCCTCATAAATCGCTTAAACTCTACAGGTGTCCAGGGAACGGCTTTACAATGGTTCAAGTCATACTTAACTAATCGTTACCAGTTTGTGAATATTAATGGACAACCTTCACAAGTCAGGCCAGTTAAGTATGGGGTGCCTCAAGGATCAGTTTTAGGACCTTTGCTGTTTACAATATACATGCTGCCCCTGGGAGACATTATTAGAAGACACGGGATCAGCTTTCACTGTTATGCTGATGATACTCAATTATATATTTCTACTAAACCTGACGAGACGTCTAAACTATCAAAACTAACTGAGTGTATTAAAGATGTTAAAAACTGGATGACCAACAACTTCCTTCTCTTAAACTCAGACAAAACTGAACTTTTACTTATAGGACCTAAATCCTGTACACAGCAGATCGCACAACTCGACCTGCAACTAGAGGGATGCAGAGTTAGCATTAGCTCTACTGTTAAAGATCTGGGTGTCATATTAGACAGCAATTTAACTTTTGAAAGCCATATCTCCCATATCACAAAAACTGCATTCTTTCATCTGAGAAATATTGCTAAGCTACGAAGTATGCTATCCATCTCAGATGCAGAAAAGCTAGTTCATGCTTTTATGACTTCCAGGCTGGATTACTGTAATGCTCTGCTCGCTGGTTGCCCAGCCTCCTCTATTAACAAACTTCAGCTAGTACAAAATGCAGCCGCCAGAGTTCTTACCAGGTCTAGAAAATATGATCATATCACCCCAATTTTATCCTCGTTACACTGGCTGCCTGTTAAGTTTCGTATTGAGTTCAAAATATTACTTCTTACATATAAAGCATTAAATAATCTAGCTCCTGTTTATCTAACCAACCTTCTGTCTCGCTACAATCCAACCCGCTCTCTAAGATCTCAAAACTCAGGGCTTCTAGTAGTACCCAGAATAGCAAAATCAAATAAAGGGGGTCGAGCCTTCTCATTTATGGCTCCTAAACTCTGGAATAGCCTTCCTGACAATGTCCGGGGCTCAGACTCACTCTCACAGTTCAAAACTAGATTAAAGACCTATCTTTTTAGTAAAGCATACACTCAATACATCACTTAGCGGTATGATGCACGAATGTGCTCCACGCATCCCCTTTATATACACTATGAACTGCAGCTACGCTAATTATTTTCTTTGTTCTCTATTCCAACTGGGGATACTCTTCCCGAGGCCCCCAGAGACTATGCAGCGCCACGGATGCGATCCAAGACCCGTGACGAGACGATCCCAAGGCTCCTTAACCCTGGACCAGGCTGTATCCTGAGCAGCTGCTTGGCGGAGTAGCAAGCAAGAGACGGATTCCCGTGACCCTCCAAGGACAGACGAGTCTCGAGTTCTCCAGCCTCCAGCGACTAGACTGCAGCTAGAGCTGCGCACCGATGGATTACTCTTCAGTGTTTGGACTCTAAGTAGTGAATATTAAACAACACTGAACTGACCTGAACTCAGCTATATACTAGCTAATAATTTAATAGCTAATAACTAAACTGACATTTTCAATTTACTATAACCTTCTATGTGAAGCTGCTTTGACACAATCCACATTGTAAAAGCGCTATACAAATAAAGGTGAATTGAATTGAATTGAATTGAATTCCCATGTCCCCCATTTTACATTTTACCTAATGTTGAAATGTTAATACGTCCAATATTCAGCCCACTTTGTCCTGAAATGTGACAGCAACACTGACAAGGCAACACATTTAGTACAGCAATTACCTTCGTCCTGGCCGAAAGGCTTTACAAATGCGTCCGCCCCCCACGCCAGGCCAAAACGAACCCACGTATTCGGCGATCGCTCAGCCATGACAAAGCCTTCAGAGAATCACAGGACTCTTCCAGGAGGTCTACACTTTTGTCAACCTCTTATCTGCTTTTATTACCATTTAAGAGATCATAAAGCTAAGGATGAGTTGAAACACTGATATTCCCGCCACTTACCACCTTCAGCGATTCAACTCCCGTTTTTTTTTTATCAAGCGGCAAGAATTGACAGACCCTCAATTAAGTGAGGTCTGGAGAAGTGCTCCCCACTGATAACAATACAAATGGATTCCCTCAAACAGAGAAAAACAGCTGTCTCTATTATTTGAATGCTTCACCTTTCCCTGCTCTATTAATTGGGTCTTTGATCACAGGCAGAGGTGCAGAGTGGCTGATAAGGAAAAGGTTATTAGTAAAGTAGCCCGGAGGACCGAGCGGCGGCCTAGCCTGGGCTGTGCGAGATGAGATAAGCCCATAATGCCCGTGTGTGCATGTGCTTGTGAGTGATAGCGCTGTCGTCTGCCCCCGAAAAACGCTCGCGCGAGGAGAAGAGCAATACTCCGACGAGACGATAGCTAATGCGGGATATAAATTCGGCTTCCAGGGATGGAACGCAGGATTAAACTCCATAAAGAGTTCGCCTCTAAATGGTTTACATTTTTTGCCTCTAAATCAAACTGTGTCGCAGAATTTCACCATGCTTTTTTTTGAAGCCGATACGCGGCGAGGAATATTACTGTAAGCCTACAGTGACGGAGGAGAAAATAACGCTCTGCCTTTGAGAGTTGAGCGAGAGTGTCTCTTTGATATGCAGCCGAGCTAAATTTGAGGATTTAAATCTGATTTCATCTAAGCCTGTTTATAGTCCCATGTCCACAGATGAAGCGCTGAGTGATTCGAAACACCTCGTTGAGGAATCTTAGCGAAACTCTCTGGTAATAGTTTTTCTCTGGCTCCGCAACCACAGAGGAATACAACTAGGGGGTACGAGAGCATATTAGGGCTCTTATGGAGGGGGCAAAGTGACTCTATGGAGAAAACATTTCTGATTAAATTACAGAACACAAGGTTATCTTTCCCCAGCACATGCCTTACTGCCCCAGGCTGGGATAATCTGTTAATACCATTCAAGCAAAATGACATTATTAAGGAAGTGGAGTGCTGCATCTCCACCCAGGCCTGAATGATGCATGTAGCTGAGCCACCGTCATCCTAGACAGAGGATGTGGGCTGCGATGGAGAGAGAGAGGCTGCATGGCAGTGACAAAAGCACTGCTTAAATGTCAGCTAATGGTTCCGCGGCACCCTGCTGATGAACAGGGTGAGGGAAAAATAGAAAAAAAGAAGAGAAAGATATCTGCCGTTTATCTCCAGGGGCCGAAGAGCTCAAGCCTATATTTATCCAGTGAAAACTAAAACAACGCTGCTCTTTCTCACACCGTCTTAAAATCTGCTACACTGAGAAAATGTGTAATGCATTATAGTTCTTGGTGGACTTATAAACTGTGGTTTCAAAATTGTTTAAACCTAGGGCGAAAGTAATAAAGCTTGCCTACT
The DNA here is from genome assembly GCA_903798035.1 of Danio albolineatus. NCBI lineage: Eukaryota > Metazoa > Chordata > Actinopteri > Cypriniformes > Danionidae > Danio > Danio albolineatus. The sequence continues at coordinate 11,275,201 of CAIGQQ010000001.1, read as the reverse complement.
GAAGGCATGTGTGCAAGTCAGTATAGACAAACCAACAAAAAAAGTGTATTCTATTTCCGGAGGTGTATCTACAATTAGAATCACCTGCCACTTGTGTCTTGTAGCCAAATAAGGGCACACTGTGGTTATGAAGGAATGAAGTAGAAATTGGTAGTAATACTCAGTACACTGTGCCATTTAAACAATGCTCAGTTGGAACTGGGGGCCAACCTGATTTCCCCAAGTAGAGATATTCATTCATTCATTTTCTTTTCGGCTTAGTCCCTTTATTAATCTGGGGTCACCAAAGCAGAATGAACCGCCAACTTATCCAGCATTTGTTTTACACAGCGGATGCTCTTCCAGCCGCAACCCATCTCTTGGAAACATCCATGCATTCTCATTCACAAACATACACTATACGGACAATTTAGCTTTACTCAATTCATCTGTACCGCATATCTTTGGACTGTGGGGGAAACCGGAGCACCCGGAGGAAACCCACGCGAACACAGGGAGAACATGCAAACTCCACACAGAAATGCCAACTGACCCAGCCGAGGCTCGAACCAGCGACCTTCTTGCTGTGAGGCGACAGCACTACCTACTGCGCTACCGTGTCGCCCAAGTAGAGATACAGTATGTTCCTGGATTAATATCTTTGTTGATCCTGAAACAACATTTCAATCAGCCAATCGGAATTAAGCCATATGCTTACTGTTTATGTTAAGGCTTATGGTTAGGTTCATGGACTTCTACATGATTGTTATCCAACTATTATTCCCCTCTGATTTTGTGAATAATTTACAGTTATTGTTGGGTTTAGGGGTAGGAAATAGGTATGGATTACAATTTCGAACAAAAATGATGCTCCAGGATCAATGTAGATGTTAATCCAGGATCGCATCACACTTGGCAAAAAACATGACGTGCTCAGAATCAAGATGTGCCAATAATACTAACCCATCATCATAGAAGAAGGATGGATGTATGCGTGTATTTTGCATGATTCACACCCTACCCCCTGAATGTCACAGCAGAAATCAAGACTAGGCAATCTTTTCTTGTCTTCTGTTGTCCAATTTTGGGAAGCCCATATGAATTGAGCCCTCAGTTTGAGGCTATAGGAGTGGCACCACTGTGCACTTCTGCTGCTGTGCTGTCGCTCATCTGCTTCAAGGTTAGCTGTTCTTGAACATTTAATTCAGCTCTCCTTCAGACCTCAATTTTAACAAGTGGTTATTTAAGCTGTCAAACCAAGTTTGATCTCTGACATTAACATGCCACCTGTAAAACGACAGCTCACCGGACAGTTTCTCTTTTTTGACCATTCTCTGGAATCCCTAGAAATGGATTTACCTAAAAATCTCAGAGTGAGTGAGTCAGGTGATAAAATCAGGGAGTTGGTTCACACAAGGAATCATGAGAACCATTCAAAACTGAATTTGTAAATCTGAAGCAGGGGTGGACAATATTGGTCTTGGGAAGCTTGAGTCCTATACAGATCTACATCAGCCGTAATAAAACAGACCTGAACATGCTAGTCAACGTCTATTGGTTAGTAGCTACAACTGAGGTGAGTTTTTATCAAGGCTGGATCTGCGGTGGCTCTTCAGGACTGAACATTCTCACATTTAGCCTAAAGGGTTGACCCATAATGAGCTCAATAAGTGAAGTTTATTTATAAACTAATTTTGAGAGGATCACGTGCTTATGATTGCTTGTGGCTGGTGCTGCATTATCCAATTTATGATTCACCAGACGATTCCTAAGCCACTATAAATACCCTAAGTTTCATATCACAGCCATCTTCATTTTGAAGAATTCCACCCCTACTCTTCCTGCTTTTCTAGATGGGTTTCCCCTGGGTTCCCCGGTTTCCTCCCACCATCCAAACATATGCAACTTAAGTTAGTTGACTAATTCAAATCGGCTCCATGAACATGCTGCTCCTTGTAAGTAGTTATCTCTTAAGAGCAATCACTATCTGTTCATTAGCTACTACAGCAGAGGAGTTCTCAAGATCCACCTGAGCTTAAACTCTCTCTTTCCTTGCAAATGGGAGGGAGCCCCGGGCTCGAGGATCTTATGAGCTCAGGGCTCTCTCCCGGGACAGCATGCCAAACAAGCTTTATAATCAATCATCAGCGAAGTGTGAACTCTTGAAGGTATTTTAATTAGCGAGACATCTAAAACTTTCATAGAGAAAAATCCAAAGGAGGTTGAAAAGAACTGGCCTAGCTGTTCATTAATAAGGACATGTCAGGACTGGAAACACCTCTGCAATTGCATATATACACAGCATAAGAGAATCACCTGCAGGCCCCCTGAAACTGAGCCCCAGAAAAGTGCCGATGTGCACAGCGCCAGAAGCCCAGAGCTGTGGGTCTTACCCAGCTGAGATGACTGATGGCTAATGAGAGCAGAGTGAGGACCAGGCCGACTGCTACCCACTGCGTGTTTAAAGCATGATTGATGCTTTTCATGGCTCCCGAGCCCCCCTCTTCACAGGAACAGCTTGCTCTAAACACACAGGGCAGCACTTGCTGACTTAAATACAAACTTTGTGTTTACGAGAGCCAGCCTAGTGCACAATAAAACTTTAGGAGGCATATGGAACCCACAACTTTTAGACCTCACTGGATGTTCTCTGCTTACTGTCAGTTGCCTTGGCTTGAACCTGCTGCAGCTGTGAAACAGGCGCGTGGCTCATCTTATGACCTTGATGCAATGTAAAATGGAGAAACGCACGGTCAGGGCCTTGGTAGTAATGTTTCAATCAATTCTGGGTCCGCTGGATCGTCATACTTCCGGGAATTTTCCACAAACCCAGCAGGATTTTGGCAGCAGAAGCGTCTGAATTCATGGAGCGGGATTGTGCGCTATCCATCATTCTGCTAATATAGTCTTCCAAAAAGGACTTCTCATGTGAGATATCACACCAACGCCATCCAGGCTGCCATCGACGGATTATTGCAGCCAGCTGATGCATTTTTGTAATCTGTTTTGTAAACTGTTTCGAGAAATACTGCTAAAGAGATCTCAGCGGGCAAGTTTCAGAGTAAACAGAGATGCCGTACACTGTGTTTTTCCAAGTGCTTATTATGTTGATAAATGCGACTTTCAGTTTGCCAGCAAGAGGCGATACAGAGGAGCAGCTGGGTCAGGTGCTACGCAACATGCAGTACGTATCTTCCTTTTTTGGAATCACATACAGTATTATGGTGATGACACATTTTAGGCCTATTCATAGCAACATCTATATTTGTGTCTGATATTGTTTATAATTGTGTCAATTTTGTATGATTCTATCGCTATCATTAGAGCTGCATTGCTTATTTTTCATGGAATTACTAAAATTATTCAAACTTTATGGCTAGTGTTATCATCCTTAATGTGAACAGGCCTTCGCAGTCAGTGGAATTAGTAACTGAATCTTACAAATATAACCCACTTAGCAAAAAATATCTCTGGCCCAGCTCTGGCCCACACAATCAGCTTTTGCTTGGCCCACATGCCGCAGTGAATTACGGTACATGACTGGACCAAGTTTAGCTTCCAGACAAGGGCCAAACATGGACCATATCTGGGCCAAGACTCAGCCAGGTTAATCACCCATAATTGGACCTGAACTTGGCCAGATATGTTGGTGTGTTACTACAGCAAGGAAATTGATAAATCCATGAATCATTGCACTTTAGGCGTGCTATGGCCGTGCTTTTTCTCAAAGTGAACTGATTGGTAAAATTTCTTTTTTCTTTTCTTGAAAATAAAAAGAATGTATTTTAAATGTGGGTCAAACTGGCCAAACTTACATGGCCCACATATCAGTTAATAACATCTGGACCGAAAACTACATTTTACATCTGGCCCAAGTATCGTGTGCCGCCTTAAAGACGGTGCCACCTCTGCCAAACCAGGGCCATGTTTGGCCCACATGCCGTATGCCAGTGCCAGATGAATGCCTGCTCTGCCAGATTAATGCCAAATCTGGGCCAGAATTCTTTGATACTAGGGAAGTAAGTAAGTAATTCAGGCACAGAACTGTATGTTACTTCATCCAGAAACTTAACACGTCTACTAAAGTCAACAAAAAGCCTTTTGATTATTCATACACAGCAATATTTGAAAGATCTGAAAATTAAATCAATGAAATCTATTACTTCGAAGTAAACATGGATTTTCTTTTCCAGATCAATTACAAAACTACCAAAATGTTGATGTCATGCACATTTGTATTGTTTCTATAAGCATGTGCAAGTTTTTGACGTGCAATGATAGATGACAGGATTACAGTATAGCTGCGTCCCAAATGACACACTATACACTATGCACTTATGCACTATGTACTTATGCACTTACACACTCAACAGCATAGTATATGTATGTAGTGCTGTCCCAAATGGAGCACTAATGGCTTTTTTACTAAGCGGAAGTTCAAACCGTTTCCCTGATGACGTTTGCCTGCTGCCAAATTAATGAAATAAATGACCAAAATATCAAATAATAACTGGCATGAGCACTTGCAGTGTGTGCGGTGCGGAGCAGACACGCGCCAGAGAAGCCCTTCTGTTTTGCAGACTATTTCTGCAAATTCAGGAAGTTCCCCATGCTGCATCATTGGTAAAGTAATTATTACGAACGTGTTTAAATGAGTGCTCGTGGTTTGTGTAAAATAATACATGCTTTCGATATATAATGTTATTTGTTTTGTAAAGCAGCGTGGCTTTTAGTTTAGTTTGTTACCTCAGATTTGTGCTAATTCATTTGGGTGTGATTCAAATGGCGCGAGACACATAACAGACTCAAGTAACTTTTCCATGCTTGAAGCTTAAAGGTAGAACATAATTAAAGTTACTCTCCGTGTGCACAGACGGAGGGACTGTGAACTGTACCCGAGTCTGCTTGAAAACAGTGGTCAGTGTGCATTTAACGCAAATCTCATGTGATCTCATTCGCACCAAATCACGGAAATACTGCACGTATGAATCGGTCAAGCACTGTATATATGCATTAATCACTCGCTTTTCTGACACACATAGGCCTACTGTAAACGAGCATTAAGCAGATCAAATTTCTTAACTTAATCTGCCTCGTTTTTGAACTGTGCAGTGCTGTAGCTGTTTAATTTGGCCTACTACGCTACTGTATTTCAATACCAGCCATTATGGTGGTACTTGGAGAGACAATTTTTGTCTGAGGTGGTACTTGGTGAAAAAAGTTTGAGAACCACTGCCCTAAAACATTTGATAATTACATATGATTCATCCAGGGTACTTAATGAGTAACTGTGTATGAATCATTGAGGGTTCTATTGTGATTAATGATCTAAATCTAAAGCGCAAAAGCATTAAGGGCATGTCCGAATCCACTTTTGATATCTAAGAATGGGAAAACATGTTTTGCACCTTGGCGGATGGTTTAACAGGGTTGAGCTTATTCTCTTGATGAGTTATGGGTGTGTTTTGAGCATAACGTGCATTAAACCAATCTGAGTTTCATCTCCTATTCCCTTTAAGAGTCAGTTGCTGTTTACATGGTGGACTTTGTTAGTGGATAAACGGAATTCTTCACTAGCAAGAAAACAGTTAAACAGAGCATCTGCAGTGCGAGCATAAAGAACAAGCCTCCTCCATTCAGCCTCTTTACTTTCTTTTTACTTTTACTCTTTACTCCTTTACTTTCATGGATAAGGAAACAGTGTTGCACACACTCCACTGAAGACATCCATTAGCCTACATATATCGTTTGTTTGTTGAGCACAAAGATTTGTTTCAAAACTAATTCCAAATTCAGTTCTAATTTCCAGCAAACGAGTACAAAACGATGAACAATAAAGTGAGGTCAAAAATTTGTTATACGAGTCATATCCAAACACACATTCTATTCTTATGCTCCATATTGTGATGCATACGTCTCCAAAACCCGACAGGTGGACAATTCTCAACTTGTTTTTAATAAACCAAACATAAATATGCATATAATAAATAATACTGCTAATATAATAACATTATACTAATGCAAATTGTTATGAATAAACTGATAAAAGCCCCCCGAGATAAAGAAAGCATGGAAGCAGTGGCCGTGGCAAACAATGGGCATTAATACACCTTCTTTATAGACTGGCACACCCATGAGTCCACAAAGTGGTGCAAATGGATTTGCTATTTAAACAATGTGGCGCAAAACGTGAAAATTAGGGTTGCGCTGGTCTGAAAATAGCAACAAATCGCACCATACATGCCTTGTGCCTTATTGCGCCGAGTGTATGATAGCACCCTGAATCATTCACTCAACCAACCATAAACCATACTTATTTATTAAGCAAGAAAGCACCACTGCTGTGCTTCTCAAACACACCGCAACTATTCGTTATGACAAGAAACGGTCAAATTAATTGTATTGCAGCAGAAATTCAAGTTAAACATTATTAATATTTTTATTATTTGAAGACTTTTTCGACGATATTTTTTTCACTGCTAATGAAAACTCTCCATTTATATAAAAAACTTCACATCAAACTATTCTGTTTATGAAATTTAAATTCAAATTTGAGAAGAAATACCAGTTTGGTACCAGTTCAACATCAAGCAGCATACTGTAACATTCTGTTTACTCCACTCTTATGTTAAAAACACTGTTGGGTTGAATTTTCGAGCAAGTCAATCACAGGAGTACACTTTAAACCAAAAGGGAAGCGTGTGGCCTTATATCCTCATTGCGCCCTTACTCAACTTTCCTCTCGCGCTCACGACTGCACTGATCACTTCGAATATGGAGGATGTGAGAAATTCAGTGTGGCGAAGCTGGTGATGTTTCTTTCATTCCAGCAAATAAACAACCCGAGAGAGGTCATAAATCAGCAGGGCTCCGTCTGGCCTCCCAACCCCCATCCTTCTCCCTCCTGAACGCCCCGAGTAACGGCACGAGGATGGGAAGGACGAGAAATATAGAGCAAAAGAAAAAGCAAGAGACGGATTGGAGGTGAATAAGTGCAGCTGACGGCCAGAGGAGTGACAGGACACACCTGAGCTCCTGCGTGTGATTAATAGAGCTAGAGAGACACGCCGGTGTTAAGTACCCAGAGTTCCTGCGCAATTTATAGCTCCTGCTGCGCTTTTCCCCATCCTGATCTCTGCCGTCCCCCCACCACGGTCTTCCCCAGCTGTTCCACACCTGGACGTGGGCCCGCGAGAGAGATGAGCCATCCATCTCTCACAGGCCACAGAGGGAGGGGTGAGGGAGCATGAGCACCCAGCAGGTGCTCTATGGAGTCGGGATGGAGAGAAGGCATCAAAAATACACAAAACAAAACAGTGGAGCTGGTAAACGCAGTTTGGGTGTCAATGGAGAATGCAGCAATCATGCATCAGTCTCTCTAAAATGTGAGGGGTATGTAACAGTTTTTGTTTCCCAGTACTGGCCTGCGGCTGGCAGGGCATCCGCTGCGTAAAACAAATGCCAGAATAGTTGGTGGTTCGGTTCACTGTGGCAACTCTTGATCAATAAGGGACTACGCTGAAGGAAAATAGTAGTCATCAGAAGCATACCTGTCAACCTTCCCGTTTTTCCCGGGATTCTCCTGTATTTTACAGTTCTATCCCGCTATCATCCCGTAAATGTATTTTCCCGTATTTCTCCCGTATTTTCAGTCGCTCTCCGACGGGTGTCAATAAACATTAAAGAGCTGATCCTCCCTATACGCAATCCATACCGCCGAACCACCAGGGGCCGCCCCTTGCTCTTAAATCTGTTGGAATCTGTCTGCGCTTTTGTTTTATTTAGGCATGAAACACTCTGAAATAAACCTAAAAACAGCGGGATTCCTTTTCATAACAGGTGCCGTCGCTCCTCCTATACAATTCTCAAAACAGTCATAAAGTGGTGCGTGACTTTCAGCTGATAAACAGACGCTGTTTCCCAAACGGATTCTGTACACTCGATTAGAAGCAGAGCGAAAGTGGATACTGGGTTTTGGGTGCGTGTTTGAACAGACATATAGACATAATTATTAATAATAACATCTAAAGATGTCGATCTTGATGAGGTTTTTTTTTTCAAACACAAATATTTTTTTTCCTAAATGAGCATAAAACTTTAGGAAAGCAATCGAATGCCCTCATTATAACTATATATGTAAACTTATTTTATTTATAACAGTGACACCTCTGTTATTTCATGTAATCAAACTAAAAATCTAAATAAATGAGATTCATTCACTGCTCTTTATTCATAATGTGTAAGTTATACAGTGGGGAAAAGATGAATAAGATTTGATAACTTGATCCTATTTCTTTCTAACAGCTAATTTTAATAAGCTAAACTGTTTGCTAATGTATACTATTAAATTTTCTTTTGTAAATAATAATATAAAAATTATTACTGACTGTTTAACTGTTTATTTACTTTGAAACAGCTCCAGAAGCACATATTTAATAAGTGGATTTTTTTTATCTGGGTTTTTAAAAAAAATTTATGGGGGGGGGTTGGAAGTGATCCCTTATTTTCACATCCCAATGTTGACAGGTATGATCAGGAGATGGGTACACTGTGGTCATGAAGGATGGACATGGTCAGCAATAATACTCTGTGGCATTGATACGATGCTCAATGGGTTTTAATGAGCCCAAACTGTGCCAAGAAAACATACCCCCACCCCATTCCACCATCACCACCAGCCTGAACCGTTGATACAAGGCAGGATGGATCCATGCTTTCATGCTGTTGACGTCAAATTCTGACCCTGACCCAACGTTTTTACTATCTCCTATTGTTAAATTTTGGTGAGCCTGTGCAAATTTTAGCCTCAGTTTCCTGTTCTTAGCTGACAGGAGTTTCAGCCGCTGTAGCTCATCCGCCTCAAGGTTTGACATGATGTGCATTCAGAGATGCTCTTCTGCATACCTCAGTTGTAACGAGTGATTATTTGAGTTACTGTTGCCATTCTCCTTTGACCAACAAGGCATTTGCTACCACAGAACTGCCACTCACTGGATATTTTCTCTTCTTTAGACCATTCTCTGTAAACCCTAGAGATGGTTGTGCATGAAAATCCCAGTAGATCAGCAGCTTCTGAAATACTCAGACCAGCCTTTCTGGCACCAACAACCATGCCAAGTTCAAAGTCACTTGAATCACCTTTCTTCTGATGCTCGGTTTGAACTGCAGCAGATTGTCTTGATCATGTCTTCATTCCTAAATGCATTGAATTGCTGCCATGTGATTGGCTGATTAGAAATTTGCGTTAACAAGCAGTTGGACAGATGTACCTAATAAAGTGTCCATTGAATGTACTTTATAATCAAACTATCAGAATTTTGCAGTGAGAATATCAAAGATTTAATCGTCATTTGAATGTTATGTGTGCATGACTGTGAATATAAGCAATAATTTGCTGGCTGCCATTCACTTGCTGTCAACCAGTTTCACTAATAAAGGTTTCGTAATTCTGCACATGACCCCTATAAAATTAGCAAGCTCCCAAAGACTGCTTATCACCCTCTCAAATCATATTTCGTGCTGACAAGCGTCAGAGCTCAGATTCCTACAGAGTCTCCGGGAAGCAAATAAACCGCCTCCCTCGGTCGCACTTTGATGAGACGTGATAAAAATGGCCCCTATTGGAATGGGAATCTGTATGGATGGACGATGCCTCAAAATGTGGAATTGATTTTTCAGTAAATTAAATTTTTTATAGCATTGAGACTTAAAAGGCACCTTATCTTCACATGGGAATCCCACCCAAGACCTCTCAGATGATTTGGAATCACACTGAAATATGCATCTGAGCTCTGGGCCCTCTGAAAAAAGAAAGAAGGGAAAAGAATTAATTCCAGCTGCAGGATCATCGGGAGCAGATGAGCAAGACTTGTCAAGATTGGCAGAGTGTCGCCCTATTCACACTCATCTTGATCAATCCAGTGGCAGAGATGACACCTCTAACCCCTCGTGAGACAGATCCTGTCTCGCATGCCACTGCTCTTTCATCTTCACCTTCACACGCAAAGATGGATGAGCGCAAATCTCTCAGGGACTAAATCTACTGGATTTTTAGATATTTTTTAAATGGAAATGTGAGTGGTTCAGGTGCAGAAGTCACTGAAACAATCTTAGAGGAGCTGGAACTCATTGATGGGTTATAGAGTGGTGTATGAACGATGCCAGTATTTGTAATTTGTAATGGACATTTTCAATTAATGAAGCTAAGTGTGTCTAATTTTTGATAGAGCAAAGCATTAAAATATCATCAAGTTATTTTAAAGCAAATCTTTGCAAGTTACTTTCATCGCTCTTCCTTATCGGTTGATAAGTGTCCAAGTATCCCAAGTATATATACAGTTTATTGCTGTAACTCAGAGATCTCCAAGTGGGAAGGACTTACACCACAAGTACGGTCAATGGAAAGTAGTGTTACATCTGCAGCTACTGAGAATGTGCTCATAAATACGGTGTCATATGTGTGATGCTGTGAAAAAATAATTACTGATTTTTTTATTGATGTAATGGGTAGGTTTAGGTTTGTGGTAAGTGTAGACATTAACAGGTTACTGTAAGGAGAAGGTTTAGGGGTGTGGTAGCTGTAGATGTTCAAAATTGTAAAATGCTAAAAGATGTAAAATAGCCTGTTACTCAATTTTCCACAAATATCTTCACATAGCAGCCAATTGCCTCTTTTACCTCATGCCATCGAGAGTAAGCCCATATTTTTTCCCTCTTTTTTAACTTTTTTTTCACACGTTTTCACTTTATTGTGATAGGACAGTGGAGATTTACAGACAGGAATATGTGGGGAGCATAGATAGGGAAAGGATCGGCAAAGGACCTTGAGCCAGGAATCGGAAACTTGAGTCACCGTGAGCACCTCGGTGCTGTGTCGATGCACTAACCAATGGGCCAGTGTTTCTCAACCACATTGCCTTGCCTTGCCTTGCGCAAATGGTGTTGATTTGCCTGGCCTTGCCATGCCTTGCCTTCCCTTGCCAGTGTTCAGGTTCATGTCTGTTCAGTCTCTCGCTTTTTCTTTACTCCTTTCAACAATACCCTCTTAGATTTCTTTACTCTGTCTGACTTGGCCTTAATGTTAGTGTTGGTCCTATAATAATAATTTATTAAATTTCTATAGTGCTTTTGGACACTCAAATCGCTTTACATGTTTTTGGGGGGAAATCTCTTCATCCACCACCAGTATGCAGCATGTGGATGACATGACGGCAGCTATATTGCACCAGCCCCCACACCACACACCAGCTGATTGGTGAAGAGGAGACAAGAGTGATGAAGCCAGTTATGATATGGGGATGGTAAGGAGGCCATAAAGGACATCCTGGGATTTTTGACAACCACAAAGAGTCAGGACCTCGTTTTAACGTTTGATCCGAAAGACGGCGCTCACTGAGCAGTATAGATTCCACATCAATCTCACCTACACCACTTCCAGCAGCAACCTAGCTTTCCCATGAGGTCTCCCACCCATCTCTGATTCACACACACACTACTACAATTTGGTTTTACCAATTCACCTGTTACTGCATGTCTTTGGATTGTAAGGGCAAGCATGCAACAAGGAAGGAACAATATGCAGACTCCACACAGAAACAAGCCAAGACTCGAACCAGCAACCTTTTTGCTGTGAGGCAACAGTGCTAACCACTGAGCCACCATACCACAGCTTTGGAAATAGAAATTCAAAAACCCGAAATGAACCCACAGCAAATTTTTATATTTTATAAACGCTCATTCTAGATCTTACTGTGAATGATTCATCCAGTTACATGTAAATGAATTCATCCAACCTCATAATTTTAATCAAAATGTCAAAGCTGAATCTATACCCAATTCATTGTGACTTTAAATTGTGGAATGTGAGAATAAAAGAAATTTGGTGATGGGGAGCTTGTATTGAGTTCCATTACTTTATACTAAAGGAATGCAAATTCAAAAACTGATGCAGAAGAACATACTATGGTGTACTTAAAGAGCCCATATTATGGATTTTTGAAAATGACCTTCCATGCAGTGTGTAACACAGCTCTAAGTAAAGTGAAATGTCCAGCTAAGGCCTAAATCTGAAAGTGCAAAGTGTTTAAAACGATTGATTCATATTTAAAAGAGTCGATAGTTGTTTAAATGAATCGTTATTAGAACGAGTCTTTAGCCGTTTCGGCTTGACGTCAACGCAAAACATAAGCCCCGCCCACTAGTTGCGCGCGCAGACCCTGGGAAAATTGAACTCCCCGGCCCCGCCCACAGACATGAAAAGAAAAGAAAAGAAAAAGACAAAAAAAGTGGGACAGCAGTGACGTGTAATCTGAGTTTGATGGCAGTATAAAGATTTAGAGAGAAGTATGGGAGCTTTTGTAGTATTGGTTTTCGCGTTTTGCTCTTTGTATACGGTCCCTAAGGACCGGTCTCTCTGCCGCCTGCACACAGAGTTTAATATAATGCGTCCAGCGCGTAGGCAAAGCTCATTTTTAGGAAAATAAGGTTGTAGGTGGTTGTATACATTGCGACGGTTGAAAAGAGGTGCTATTTGTGTAGGAACAATGTTTCGGTCATGAGTTATTGATCCGGAAAACATGACTGCTGCTAACTTTACTGAACTTATCGGCATTCCGGTTAAATCATGTCCCATAGACGCTATGCTCTGAAGTGCGAGGGAAAAGCTGTGTTCTTTTCCCTACCTGGAAACCTCTTTTCCCTACCTGGAGTGGTTGAGGGTTTTTTTGGTAAAATACCTGAGAATTATATCCCCAACATGGTGCTGTGTTCGCGTCATTTCTCTGAAGAGAGCTACCACCAATCTACCAGCTTACGACGCGGGATTTGTTGCACGGTTGTTGTTAAAGGATGGATCAATACCCAGTTTATTTGGACCAGCGTGTTCTTCCAGTCTTGTTCACTGTAACCAGGTAAATATGGATGTAGTTGTCTGTGTTGTGTTTGCTCCGTGCAGCATGTAGCGGTAGCCATTTAGCTTACTGCTGAATGTAACTATTTGTTGGCTTACAATAGTCCATAAAGTGTTAATTATTACTGAATGTTTGTTGTTATGATGAAGAATATAGCAATACGCTGTTGTACAACCGCGGTGATGCTTTTCAATATGTTCTGGCATTGGGCTGCTGACACGGACGTGACGTGGTAGCGTCACGGAAAGGAGGTGCTTGGGGAAAAAGACTCGCTCAGACGATTCATATGGGAGTCGGTGGGTAAATGAGGTAAAAATAAATAGATATTATAAGACATCGAAAGTGTTTTTTAACCTTGCATACATATCATCCTGTTGTTTGGGACTTCAAAAAGTGAAATTTAACCGTTCTCAATCCACCATATGAGCTCTTTAACTCGGGGTACCTGTAGGCAATGTGGGTGTGCGGCTGTATTCACCGTTTGCCCTGCGGATACAAGATAAATGTGTGACAGTAGCCCATGTAAATGAGACTCTATATGCCAACCAAACCATGTTAATTTTCTTCCCTCGAGCGAAGCGTAGCTGCACCCTCACACTCAATGTCATGCTTGCCTTAATCATGCAGAGATTTACTACCCTCTGTAATTTCTTCAGTATTATGCATCTTTGTTTTTCATAGACTGTGCTTCCCTCCAGCAGCGAGCTTCTCTGCCCCATCCATCCGTCTACAATGACTGATGCCACCCACATCTAAAACAAATGTTTGACCAAGCTGTTCCACTGTATTATTCAGCTTTGCGAAGGACCTGACACGTTTGACATAACGCGCTTGCCCGTTTAATTATATAGATTCCTGATAAATATTTACAGAGGGTCTTTTGTCTGTCTGAGCGAGAGTGATTTATTCAGACTTGTCGAAGAGGGTTTTTTCCTCTTTACGGGTTTGAATGCGTCAAGGATGGATCGTGCTGGAATTTTTTCTTTCTTTCCGCTGATCATTTGTGTGACACACATCAAGTTAGCATTTCCAGACAGATGTTTATAGATGAAGCCAGTCTGTTAAGAGAAGCCTGTGAATACCCGAGAAAGGAAGATTAGTGAATCACAGGACGCTTAACAGATAGTTCACGCAAAAATGAAAGTTATGCCATCATTTAAGCTTCTACTTGTTTCTTTCTTCTGTTGAACACTGTTCTTTTGAATTTAACAGAAGAAAAAAATCAGAAAAGGTTTGGAAACGCTTGTGGGTGAGTAAATGATGAGTAAATTAGAATTTTTGGATCATCTATACCTACTGTGAGGCACTCATATATTTCAAACAAACTGGTAAACTGGTGTGACATCATATAAAAACAAAATCAGAGCTTTTATTTCTTTCAGGAGCTTCATCATAGAAGCTCACTTTGTTTACTTGTAAAAACAACGGTAACACTTTATTTTGATGGTCCATTTGAGTATTAGTAGACTGTCTACTTAATATCTGTTGATACTGACATTGAACAGACATTTAACTCACCATAAGAAACTTTGCAAGTACATGTCAACTTACACTAACCCCAACCCCAACCCCAACCCTTACAGTCTACTTATTAATCTAAATTTGCAAACTTCCGCAAATCATCTCTGACCCCCCAGAAATGACTTCTGCCAACTTGAGATGCCTGCACTGCACTTCACAACAGTAAGTGTTGATGTGATTCCAAAGAGGAACCACCACTTCGGGTTCCACAATGAATGTTTCAGTGACGAGTGTTAAATAGAAACATCTACTGAACCTTTTTCCACTTTAGCGGGTCTTTTGTAAAATGAAAAGTTCCCAAGCATGTTAAAAGTTGATATAGTGACAATAAAGAACTTATATCAGAAAGTATAATCACACCAGCTGATCTGTTTCTTTTCGCCCCTACCTCCTAACTAGATCATCTGAATATCAGCCTCTGTGGAGAGAGTCTTCGTCATCTGATTTCGGAAACGCTCCCTGCATTAACAGAGCAGTAGCATTAATGGGTGGGTTGAGGGGTTTGACTTAAACCAGGTGCTCCAATTAGGCTGGCAGTGATCCAGCACATACGGCTGCAATGCTGCCCGTCACCAGCGATCGGAGCGCTTTCCTTCCACAAACACACCTGCATGAGTAAACCCAGACCAAACATATGCTGCGCTACATCACAACAAGCAATAAACCCATATGCAAACCCAACATTCAGATGGATTGAAATAAAAATAACAAACGGCGTGACCTACTGTATACTGTGTGAAGAATATGGCAGTCCATCCGCTTGCTAAATCTGTCATCACACATCACAGTTTCTGGGTCCAAACTCTCAGATGCCAAAAGCGAAACAACAAATGTTCATCAAAGAAAGAAATAAAAATCGCAGTGGGCTGTAATATTATTAAAAAACAAGATTGTAATGTTTATATTATTCATGACTAGTCTCAGATGGTCAAACAGTGATTCATCTCTAGTAAGTCATTAAAATATTAGTGTCTGGGATGTAGTTTACACCAGGGCTGGGCAAAAATACATTGAAATGTATTTTACAATAAAGTATTAAACAGCTTAAGCTTAGGTGTATGAAAATAAACTACAAAATACAATACAATAAAATACAGTATTTTGCATTTTAAAAATACTTCAAAATACTTTCTTTGCAAATCTTCCATCAGTAGACCTATTCAGTCAACCATTAAACTGATTTGGTAAATAAACGATGAATTAATGTTTGATAGCAAATGTGGCCAGTAAAATTGCCATCATCTCTGTGCACTGATTATCCAACCTCTTAATAGTTTAAGTGAAGTTTATTTGTAAACTAATTTCGAGAGGATCACGTGCAGATGATTGCTTGCAGCTGGTCCCGCATTATTCAATTTATGATTCACCAATCAGACGATTCCTAAGCCTAAGTTCCATATCACAGCCATCTTTGTTTTGAAGAATCCCCCCTTCCACCCCTACTGCTCCTCCTTTCCTATGGGTGGCACGGTGGCCTAGTGGTTAGCACTGTTGCCGCACAGCAAGAACGCCACTGGTTCTAGTCCTTACCAAGCCAGCTGACGTTTCTGTGTGGAGTTTACACATTCTCCCTGTGCTCACGTGGGTTTCCCCCGGGTTCCCCGGTTTCCTCCCACCGTTCAAAAACATGCAACTTAAGTTAATTGACTAATCCAAATCGGCACCATAGACGTGCTGCTAATAAGTAGTTATCTTTTCATAGCGACCACTATCTGTTCATTAGCTACCCGCAGGGGAGTTCTGGAGATCTACCTGAGCTCAAACTCTCCTCTTGCCTTGCAAACAGGAGGGAGCCCCTGCCTCGAGGATCTTGTGAGCTCAGGGTTCTCTCCCGGGACAGCATGCCAAACAAGCTTTATAATCAATCATCAGCTAAGGGCGAACTCTTGAAAAGGGTGTTAAAGAGTTTATTTAAATTTTTTGTGCCCAGAATTTATCAGAAATCTAGTTGTTTTGCTATTGAACTCTTCAGTACTCAATGTTAAAACTGTATAAGGAGTTTTTGATTATTAAATATTTGTGTTTCATATGTTGTGACGTCTTAAGGCTTCATTAACTATACAGTGCACCTAATGAACATCTACTGGCATTTGAAACAGCCAAGTATTGAAGGAATCACCACTGTTGGACTTATTTTTATGCTGTTTGTCTAAATAACAAACATTTGGCATCCACAATCCATCCAAAACTACTATTATTTGTACAGTATACTCTTTCTCCTACGATTTTTTCAGTTCTTTTTTTAAAATGAGTCAATAACATCCAAAGCAACAACCAGTGGTGCTTTTATATGTCTTAATGTCGATTTCTTAAAGTGTTTTACAGTATGTTAAAAATACAAAAAATACGAGACAACTATTTTCATTCATTCATTTTCTTTTCGGCTTAGTCCCTTTATTAATCCGGGGTCGCCACAGCGGAATGAACCGCCAACTTATCCGGCATTTTGTTTTACGCAGCGGATGCCCTTCCAGCCACAACCCATCTCTGGGAAACACATCCACACATTCTCATTCACACACATACACTATGGACAATTTAGCTTACCCAATTCACCTGTACCGCATATCTTTGGACTGTGGGGGAAACCGGAGCACCCGGAGGAAACCCACGCAACCACGGGGAGAACATGCAAACTCCACACAGAAATGCCAACTGGCCCAGCCGGGGATCGAACCAGCGACCTTCTTGCTGTGAGGCGAACGTGCTACCCACTAGGCCACCGTGGCGCCGACAACTATTTTGATACAAAATATTAAGCCATTTTCATCAGCCCTATCAAATACAAATGACAAGATGCTATTTTGTATTTAAAATACATGTATCATAAATACTGCCCATCCATTGTTTACACCATAACTATATGCAAATAAATAAGCTTATATGTGTGATATTAAGAAACATTAAATGGCAGTTTGTTTCCTTCAGGTTTCCTCCCCCAGTCCAAAGACATGTGGTATAAGTGAATTAGATTAACTAATTTGGCTGTATGTGTGTGTGTGTGAATTTGAGAGTTTATGGGGGTTTCCCAGTACTGGGTTGCGGCTGGAAGGGCATCCACTGCATATGGCGGTTTAGTTGGCGGTTCATTCTGCTGTGGGGAGCCTTGATAAATAAGGGACTAAGGCAGAGTTTCCTCAATTCAAATGAGCAAAGGCTTGAACCTGGAAACTCGTTCATTTTCTTTTCGGCTCAGTCCCTTTATTAATCTGGGGTCGCCACAGCAGAATGAACTGCCAACTTATCCAGCATATATTTTACACTCTGCCCTTCCAGCTGCAACCCATCACTTGGAAACATCCATACACACTCATTCACACATATACACTACAGACAATTTAGCCTACCCAATTCACCCATACCACATCTTTGAACTTGTTGGGGAAACTGGAGCACCAGAAGGAAATCCATGTGACCACGGGGAGAACATGCAATCTCCTCATGGAAATGATTCATTAACTGATCCAGCCAAGGCTCGAACCATCGACCTTCTTGTTGTGAGGCGATCGTGCTACCCACTGTGTCACCATAGCACCCCAACCTGGAAACTGTATTACTGTATATACGACCCAACTTTACAAGCAGATTGATCTGCTATGATTGTAGAATGTCAAAATCCTGTTTTAGTCTTCAGTCTAATCGCGTGCACATGTGAGCCAGACATATGGCAGTGCGATAGGGTAAATGTAACATATGACAGGCCAACGACTGATGCTGTGGTACTGGAATAGAGAGATTAATGAATACAGCGGACATATTCCTCAAGGACGTTGCTCGTGTCCCTCCGTATGAAACAGATGTTGAGCCGGTGGAGGTAGAAAGCCACAGGCGCGGTGTGTTCCAGAAAAAAATCCTGAGTACAGATGCCTCTACCTGGGTCGTGCTGGTGTCAGCTGCCTCTCACATTCAGCAGCGTCCTCAGGCCAGTGAACCATCAGGGACTAGTGGAGAAAACAGATGGCAGACGCACCTACAAGGCCATGGTCAAGACAATATGCTGACTGTGAATAGTGAGGTACTATATATGATATTTACAATGTGGAATTAAGCAGCGTTCACACTAGAGTTTGAGCTTGTGAAATTCTGTCGTACAGTGCAGCGAAACGGGCCAAGATAAAAACAAGATGGGTAGACATTAAAGTACAAATGAAATCAAAACTAACCATATGATTTTGTTAGCTCACATTGCTAGTTTTGAGGTGCATGTCATTAAAGAAACTTTAATGTTTGCCTGTGTAATCTAAAATTAAAATCTATAAAATTTTTACAAAAACAAATATTAATTTGTTTGTTTTTTTCTCAGATTAAGTCCTTCAGAGATATTGGGCATGGCTATCAGCATATCTGTTAGGTTGTAATAACTCTCCCAAAACCCTTTTCATGATTTTTCTGAATGAAATACCTACTTTCCTACATCTAATCAGCTCACAGTAGAAAAACAAGCCACACCCACTGTTATCTCATTTAACATTCCATTTCTCTTGAAACTGATCACAATACAAAAAAAAAAAAGTAGCAGCTTCCTGTTCATGCAGACTTTTTTAAATATGAAGCAATCGCTTTATCAAACGTCTGTATGAGGTCATGTTTTGATTTTCTATTGGTCCCATGCAATCACGTTATGCAGCTCCAGTTCACCAAGCTTGAACTTTCGAATGCAACGATATGCCATACTGGTCACACAAACATGCTTTCTGGTCTGTTGCATTTGCATGCATATGAATGGAAGTCTATGGGGCCCGTGAATTTCCACGGGGTTACATTGAGGCAAAAAAGCAACCCATGTATTACATTCTGGGTCCGTAGATTTTTTATTATTTGTTTATTACTATAATTTCAATTCAGTTTGGCCCATCCTGTAAGCTGATTAAAGACCATTAAGACTTTAACTAAAAAAGTGCAAAGGGGGTTGCACACCGGATGCGCCGCTCTGTGACGCATCGCACCACAAAGCGCTTTGCATTTTAGAATTCTGAACATAATCCTGATTTCCATCAGGGTACACACTGGTGCCGCAAGTCGGCGGCCGCCCGCAGCGCCAAGCTAAAACTCAGGACACTGTTCATATTTCTGCAGCGCCACAGAGGGCCATTTGAATAGTTTTATTTTAAACAGCATGCGAATGTGCGTGTCTGGTGTGTGATACTTCCAACTGTCATATTTGATGCAAATTATAAATACATTTAAATATCCATGTAGCAAAATCATTTTGTTTCACTCATGTACATATTAAATATATACAACATACACACACACACATAAATATTATATCAAAACAAATATTCCAAAACAAGCTAATTTATTTTGGATGTGAATAACCATGATTAATCTTTGCCCAGCACTAATTTTAACCCTTATATTACTTTCTGTGTCATTCTAACCCATTTTGATTTTGATTTTAACAGGTCACTTGATAACTTTATGGTTTGAGGTACCCGTGTGAACCAAAAGGGGAAAAAAGATCTGAACTAAACATCAGCAGTACGTTTTCATGAATTTTACCAAATGTGAACAAACAATATGTAAAAGAATGAAGTTTGACTATGTTTGACGTTAGGTAAAAGGTATAGGTAATATCAAATAAATGGGATAAAAAGACAAATTTACTTAACTTCTAATAAAGTTCTTTCCTTCTTTTGTTTGCACACCAGTTTATTGTCTTTTTTGTATCCTTTTTCATTTGTACTTTTGTTTATAACTACTGTACTTAATAAAATATTTAACAGATTATACCCAATATTATTATATTTAATATAATAACAATTTTGTCATCAAATGATTCTTGTTTCAAATACCTAACAAGATATTTTAGTGTGTGTTTTTGTTTAAATCATTGTAAAGTTTGCTCCCAAAACAAAAACATCTTTGACTCATATATACTGCAGTGGAATCTTTTGGTAACATTAACTTTAATGTGACATCTTTCTAGGTGAAACAGGATATTTAAGGAGAGAGAAAAAAATAGGACTTGGAGGAAATCCTTAATCCTGAAACAACACTGAAGACCTTTGAAGAGGTCAAGTTCACCTTCAACAGCACCAGGAGGTTTCCTAGAGGTAACACTTCTATTTTTACAGTACTTGCTGTTGAGTATTTTATCACATTAATGAGCATTCAACTACAGTTTGCAAGCAGTCGTTCCTGAATAGGTTTAATTGGTAAACATTATTTTGTAGGCTTAGAGTTAAAAAGACCAAAAACTCATCTCACGGAATGAAGTTGTTAATGAAGGATTAGAAAGATAAAGTATTTTTTAATAACGTGCACTGATTAATCCAACCCATGCTCATTCTGAAAAAGTACCGCTATATACATTTCTAGAGAGAGCCAAATACCTCCCCGGTTGTTGTTTTTTTCGCAAATCCACTGACTAACCATCAACTAACTGACTGACTGGCCGATTGACTGACCCACCGTCTTCCATCCTTAAACCCAACCAATAGTGTTTTCAAATGCACAGATTGACCCGCCAACCCACTTCCCTAAAACCAACTGACAGTTTTAAAAAGCAATCTAGAAAAAGAAAAGCCCTCGCCTAATTTTTACCACATTTTCAGATTTTGCCACATTCTCACCCTGTTATTTACTTGTTTATTTTCTTTTTTGACTTCTGTTTTTGTCTTACTTGCTTTCTAGAACCATTCTTTGCTGGACTCGAACCCCGTTGTCATGGTCAACTCCTTTCTGCATCTCAAGTCCACTGACATACATAGCGAGCTAACTGGACAAACAGCGGGAAAGCCGTTCATACGGACATAAGCGGTCAGCTGGTAAGCACAAAAGGGAATGCCATCATACTGCCCTGTAGCGTTTGTTTTAAAGGCGAAATGCAGCCATACGTACTTCTGGCTACATAATTCGCGATCTCCAGAAATGTATATAGGGGGACTTTTCAGAATGAGCCTATGTTGGATTAATAATGCACATTTTAAAGACCATTCGGCTTGATTCCATTCATTCATTCATTTTCTTTTCGGCTTAGTCCCTTTATTAATCCGGGGTCGCCACAGCGGAATGAACCGCCAACTTATCCAGCATTTGTTTTACATAGCGGATGCCCTTCCAGCCACAACCCATCTCTTGGAAACATCCATACATTCTCATTCACACACATACACTATGGACAATTTAGCTTACCCAATTCACCTGTACCGCATATCTTTGGACTGTGGGGGAAACCGGAGCACCCGGAGGAAACCCACGCAACCACGGGGAGAACATGCAAACTCCACACAGAAATGCCAACTGGCCCAGCCGGGGATCGAACCAGCGACCTTCTTGCTGTGAGGCGAACGTGCTACTCACTACGCCACCGTGGCGCGGCTTGATTCCATATGTTTTTGAAATATAAATTTGGATTACAGAGGAGAATCAGAGCTCATCATCAGTGTCTTCACTCACACCATTCACTGACCCCTTTTTTCCTTCTCATTTTATTTTAGCGCTTCAAAGGCTTGTTTGTTTCACTGCATCCGCTGTAGTTTGTGTCAAATTACAAAACTTGAAAACCAACTTTCCCGAGGAAAACAAAGCCTCTCGAAAGTGCGAAAGAGGCCCAGGTTTATAATTCCCTATGGATAGTCTACAGTCATTATTGTCAGTGCTGAAACTCTCAGAGCACGAAACAAGATTAAAGCTTGTTTGCTCTTTGAAGTTCTTTCGCTTCTTCTGTGTCTTCTTGCTCTTAACAACACGAGGTGTTTTTACACTCGGAAAAAGGGGCGAATGACCCAAAACTGCCACCGCAAAAGGCCTTTCTGTGGCGCTCCAGCTAATGAGGAGATGCCCGATGATGATCCAGCCTCATCTTCACCTCAAAGCCTCTGTCTAACACTTACTCTCATTTATTCACAGCCCACACTGAAAAACAAAGCTTACATGGTTCCAGTGCTTCTCAGTGGCAATATGTGCATTTTTATCAATATACTAATGCTGCAGTGAATAACGTAAAACGCAGATGTGCATTTGCTTTAAAACAGCAAGTTCTGGCTTTGATTTTGGCCAGATTTCTAAGACTAAAATTCAGAATCAGATGGATACGTATGTGTGAAATCAACACACAATCTCACAAAAACGTTTTAATTTTTAGTACAATCTTATTTTGTTGTAGATTTTGGTATGAATTGCTCAATCATGAATGATAGTTAAGGACATGCCTCTTTATAAAAAATCATTCAGTCATTTTTACAAGACTGAAATTGCAAGAATTTGTAAAAATTAGCCACATTTTAATCGATATGTAAAATAGTAATGTTCTCTTGTGAGATCATGCTGGTAATAATGTGTATTTTCAGCAAAATGCTCATTTTCAGGATATTTTTGGTCATTTATTAGTTTTGGATGCTGAATGGGGTGCCACGGTGGCCTAGTGGGTAGCACGTTCGCCTCACAGCAAGAAGGTCACTGGTTCGATCCCCGGCTGGGCCAGTTGGCATTTCTGTGTGGAGTTTGCATGTTCTCCCCGTGGTTGTGTGGGTTTCCTCTTGGTGCTCCGGTTTCCCCCACAGTCCAAAGACATAGGTATAGGTGAATTGGCTAAGCTAAATTGTCCATAGTGTATGTGCATGACAATGTATGGATGTGTTTCCCAGAGATGGGTTGTGGCTGGAAGGGCATCCGCTGCGTAAAACAAATGCCGGATAAGTTGGCGGTTCATTCCGCTGTGGCGACCCCGGATTAATAAAGGGACTAAGCCAAAAAGAAAATGAATGAATGAATGGATGCTGAATGGCTTCCCTGAGGTAAATCCCTGCTTACTTTTGGCTCCCAGATTGTTCTGGGAACATATGTTTTTGGTTCTGGGAATGCTAGAACATTCTTATTTTTGAAGGATTGTTTTATTCCGCAAACAGAACATTAATAGGACATTATGTTTTCGTTCATATAACATTCTAACTTCAATCTAAATATGTCCAAATGGTATTGCAATGCTAATTTTCAATTTGTAGAATGTTTCCAACCACCTCGCAACATTCTGAAAACATTCTGATGGCATTTCTGTGTGGAGTTTGTATGTCTACCCGTGTTTGCGTCAGTTTCCTCTGGGTGCTACGGTTTCCTCCAAACACATGCGGTATAGGTGAATTGAATTGGCCGTAGTATATGTGTGTGAATGCAATAGTGTATGGGTGTTTCTCAGTGTTGGGTTGCGACAGGAAGGGCATCCGCTGTGTAAAACATAAGCTGGATAATTTAGCAGTTCATTCCGATGTGGCAACCCCGGATTAATAAAGGCACTAAGCCAAAAAGAAAAGGAATGAATGATAGTCAAGGACAGGGGCGCCGCTAAGGGGGGAAAAGTTAGGACGATTCTAAGGGCCCATGCACTCTAGGGGCCCCCAGAGATCTGCTTTATAATTAATACCAGTACTATAATGTAATATAAATTATTAATGTATCTCTAAATTACAAGTAAAACAATTTATTAGAAAAAAACGGCTTATATCT
This sequence comes from Danio albolineatus, assembly GCA_903798035.1. Lineage (NCBI taxonomy): Eukaryota > Metazoa > Chordata > Actinopteri > Cypriniformes > Danionidae > Danio > Danio albolineatus. Next base: position 11,251,346 of record CAIGQQ010000001.1, on the reverse strand, counting down.
GCCTCTCGTGTCTGTCACTGTCAAATTGCACCCCCCTCCTTTCACTCTATGGTTCAGTCCGTCAGTAGCGGGAAGAGAGTTGATGCTTTGATGAGTGCGAGCGATCGTCAGGTAAACTGTTAAAGCAGCGATGTCCTCGAGTCGAGGTTAACACAGATTAAATCCGGTCATCAAAAACGAAAAGAGAGGCTACATAAAGCACCGTGGTAAAGTTAGTTTGACGTTTGACATTCATTAGACATTCGGTTTCAGTTTCTTGAAAAGAAAGGTAACGTTATGTATATTCACAGAGCTTTCTTTTTGCGGTAATGACAGCTCCGCTATTTTAATTTACTTTGCTAATGATGAGCTCTCTCTCTCTCTCTCTCTCTCTCTCTCTCTCTCTCTCTCTCTCTATATATATATATATATATATATATATTTATTCCATGGTCTGGTGAAATACTTGATTCTGATTGGCTGGTGGGTGTGGTATATTTCGTTGAAACGCACAGGTAGTTCCAGTCAGTTTTGATCACAGTTGGAAATAAATGCGCTTCTCCCAAACATTTATAGTTACCATAGCAACTCACGTGTGCTGTGCACGAAACCGACAAGGGCTGTTAATGGCGGACGGGAAATCCACAAAATTAGGAAAATACTCATAAACTATGCTCCGAATTCAAGTTTTGAGAGTTTTTCAAGCGAGAATGTAGTTATTTTAAAGTCAAATCGGCCGTTTGTGTGTATGAAAAGCGCGTCTTTAAAAAATTTTGAAAGCTCCAGGCGGTCAGCGGCAGCTCAGCGAACGGCTCCCCCCCCAGAGGGAAGCTTCATGTCGGCCAGACCATCAAGACCCACGGCTGGATCTAATCTCCTGCATCTCTGTTGTTAAAACGGGATATATAATTAACCTTTGCTGTATCTTACGGTCAGTCTTTGGACATTTGAACCTATAATTTGTTCTGAGGTGTTTTTGACCGATCGCAAGTAAGTTTCATAATTAATTTATGACCGTAAATAATGTCATATCGCACTGATCCTGCGCGCTTGGCGGATTGCTTTTCTTTTAAAGAAGATAAATAAAGCAGAATGTTCTCCGACCTGTCCTGATATGTTTTTTCATTATGCAAACTTTACCTATATTTAACAGCAGATATTTCTGACACGTATTTATTTGATATGGCACCTTTTATACGATTTGTATGTTTATTATGAAATATAAATCGCGGAAATTCTGCTATACTGTACAGTAGGTATGCCAGGTATGTAAAGGTAATGTTCATGGGGAAAAAAAGCTATTATACAGATCCTCCTTCGTCACAGAAGTGGTAGAAAGACAAAAGAAACATGTGACTGGGGACTCGAAACACACTCCAGGTAAAATTAAATAAATAAAGCAGAATGTTCTCCTACTTTACCCGATATGTGTTTCTTTTCCTAAATTTCCCT
>CAIGQQ010000001.1:11213075-11249515 GCA_903798035.1 Danio albolineatus | reverse complement strand
ATACCATATCAGCAGAATAGTGTAAAACAATATCTCAATGTCCATGCAAGTTTTGAATTAATTATGTATCTTTTAAATATGTCATAGCCAGGATGCTCCTCAAGCCAGTCTTTAGAGCCTAGATTGTTAAAGTAGAGCCCATAGTGAATGGCGCAATTTAAATGTAATAAATCTGCTGAATTCTGTCTGTATTACTTTATGTACTCAGTTACACAAGCACGTGTGTAAACACACACACACACATACAGATATACACACATACAGATATTAGCCCCCCTTTTAATTTTTTTTCTTTTTTAAATATTTCCCAAATGATGTTTAACAGAGCAAATTTTCACAGTATGTCTGATACATTTTTTCATCTGGAGAAAGTCTTATTTGTTGTATTTTGGCTAGAATAAAAACAGTTTTTATTTTTTAAAAACCATTTTAAGGTCAAAATTATTAGTCTCTTTTAAGCAATTTTTTTTCTTGATAGTCTACAGAACAAACCACTGTTATACAATAACTTGTCTAATTACCCTAACCTGCCTAGTTAACCTAATTAACCTATTTAAGCCTTTAATTGATTAGAGATGAGTTATTAAAACTATTATGTTTAGAAATGTGTTAAAAAATCTTCACTCCTTTAAACAGAAATTGGTGAAAAAATAAACAGGGCTAATAATTCTGACTTCAACTGTGCGTATATATGCACATAAAAATGTAAAATTTTCAGTGAATATTTTATTACTGTATAACTACATCACGGACAAAGAGTTTGGATAGCTAGCTTGGTAGTAGGGGGTCCATCCTCATATTTTTTCATGGGGCCCAAAATTGCTAGCGGCGCCCCTGGTCAAGGACATGCCTCTTTATAAAAATCATACATTTTCATATGACTGAAATCGCATGAATTTGTGAAAATTAGCCACATTTTCATTCATTCATTCATTCATTCATTTTCTTGTTGGCTTAGTCCCTTTATTAATCCGAGGTCGCCACAGCAGAATGATCCGGTAACTTATCCAGCATTTTATTTTATGCAGCGGATGCCCTTCCAGCCACAACCCATCTCTGGGAAACATCCACACATTCTCATTTGCACACATACATTACGGACAATTTAGCTTACCCAATTCACCTGTACCGTATGTCTTTGGACTCTGAGGGAAACTGGAGCACCCGGAGGAAACCCACGCAACCACAGGGAGAACATGCAAACTCCACACAGAAATGCCAACTGACCCAGCCGAGGCTCGAACCAGCGACCTTGTTGCTGTGAGGCGAACGTGCTACTCACTATGCCACCGTGGCCCCCCACATTTTCATCAATATGTAAAATAGTTACATTTTCTTGTGAGATCATGCTGGTGATAGTATATGCGCAGCAAAATGCTCATTTTTAGAATGTATTTGGTCATTTACGAGTTTTGGATGCTGAATGGCTTCTGAGGTAAATCCCCTGCTTATATTTGGCTTTCAGATTGTTCTGGGAACATGTTTTTTGTTCTGGGAATGCTAGAACATTCCTATTTTGAAGGTTTGTTTTCATTCCACAGAAAGAACATCAATAGAACATTATTTTTTGGTATATAACATTCTAACTTTAATTTAATGTTCCCCAAATGTTATTCCAACAGTAGTTTTTGACTTGTAGAATGTTTCCCGAATGAACCACCTCACAACCTAAAAAGACTATTTTAAGTACGTTTATTATTTGCTTTGTTTAACAATGTTAGGAGAATGTTTTACGTGTTTGTTAGGAAGTAACATGTTACATATAGTTTACCAGATTTTTATTGACATTGTTTTGCTGTTAAAACACAAAATCAGTGATAAAATGAGACATGGTAAATTTAAGAAGTTGCACTTTTGTGCTGTTTTATTATACTGTTTTCCCACTAGCGCTCACAAAGAATTTACAAAACAAAACATAGAGCTTAAATACAGGACTGTCCCAGGAAAACTTCATTCACTCTACACTGTGCCTTAAAATCCCACTTGCACTGTTCCTGATTAATCATATTTTCTGCTTAAATTCTGGCACATTTCCAGTCCTCCTCCACAGCCATTTTGTTTAGCGTATGTTATTTTCATCCTCTTAGATGCTTTCGCGGGCTCGGCCTCGGTGTTTTTCAGTCAGGACGTTTACTGGAGAAACACAGTGCCCCCTAGTGGCCCACAGGAGGACTGCGACAGATTGATTGTACAACCATCATGTTGACAACGCCTTGGTGTCGTGCCAGCAGCTCAATAGGAGAGCCCTCATTCAGCATAAGATGCCAGACAATAGATTTCCCTGATTGGAGAGAGCTCTTCTTAGCTTGACAGTGGTTCACTGCGTGGTATTGAGTAGCTGTTTTTCCCCTTCTCAGAAGCAGGCCAATACACCAATCAATGATGCTAATTTTAATACTTGAACTCAGAAGATAACAGGGCTTGGTTGTAGGACTGAAAATCGACCCACGTCGGTCATATTCAGAGGGGGGTAGAGAAGTGACAGGATCGGATCAAATGAAAGACAAACATAACAAAAGACGGTTCGCAAGAAGTAAAATGTGAAATTGAAAAATATGACATTCAATGGTTTAAAATACACAGGGAGAGCTGTCAGATTATTTCAGATTTTCAAATGCTGCACTCTTTTAACTCAAATTGAGGTAAAATGTGGACAAAACCAGTCACCGGGTGGTTTTAAAAACAACACCAAGCATTTCTTTCAGCGTTTGCATTGTTTATTTTCTCATTACAATGCAGTGTATTTAAATGTATTACTGTCAATGTGCACATCAGATTTTATAAGTATATTTTATACTCATAAATACTATATACTTATAAATACTAAATGCACTTGCAGATAATAAAATAAGATGGCACTTATTTGACTAAACCAAATGTAAAGTACTGGGTTCGTAAGTTTAACAGTAGTGTGATTATTATTATTATTATTATTATTATTATTATTATTATTATTATTATTATATTACATCTGAAGTTCATTTTAATTGTTCGACACTGAAAATTCCTTTTTACTATTGCTTTATATACACATACATGTATATTACATCAGATCGTCCACAACCTCAACATCATGGTATACATTTTGTCTGTAAATATTTAGACTCTCAAATTCCTGATATTCATTCCCTTGGATTTTATAAAACACTATTTGATCCAATAATATATTTTTTATGGTCTTGGAATGGTCTGAGGGTGCATAAACTCACAGCAAGCTATCCTTTTATAAACTATATCACTTTCTGAGTACTTTTTAAAAGAAAAATATACCCAGAAGTGTACTTTTTTCACAAGGATTGTTTTACTTAATGGGGTGGCATGGTGACTCAGTGGTTAGCACTGTCGCGTTACAGCAAGAAGCTCGCTGGTTCAAGACCCGGCTTGGCTAGTTGGCATTTCTGTGTGGAGTTTGCATGTTCTCCCCGTGTTTGCGTGGGTTTCCTCTGGGTGCTCCAGTTTGTCCCACAGTCTAAAGACATGCGCTATAGGTGCATTGGGTGAACAAAATTCAGTGTGCGTGTGTGTGTGTGAGTGTATGGGTGTTTCCCAATACTGGCTTGTGGCTGTAAGGGCATCCGATACGTATGTAAGCCAGATGGTAGAATAGTTGGCGGTGCATTCCACTGTGGCAACCCCTAATAAATAAAAAATTAAGCTGAAGGAAATAAACGAATTAAGGCAAAAAAAAACTAAGAAAAAAAAGTCCCTCATCAGTGATGTTTGGGGCAATAAAGAAGGACTCACGAGACTGGACACGGTTTTGAGAGATGAGCAGGACAGCCTCGGGCAAAAACACAATCAAAGCAATCTCATCCTGGTTACTTCCGTGTTAGAGATTATGAAAGCAATATGGCTGATCTGTCAAAGTCCAACGTGACAATGAAGCCCCTTAGAGTGTTATAAACAATTCATGCCTCCTAAAAAAAACAGCCACTGCAGGTGAAGGAGGTAAATTCATTATGCAACCCAATATTTAAATGGGTAAAGTGCTATTTTACTGATGCCATGATGCATTACGGTGAAATCTCAGAAACGGGTCAAACGAAACCCAATTAAAGAGATCTAATCTGTAACGCAGCTACTGAAGCGTTCCTAATGTGCGCATGTTTGTGCACGAGGGCTTGATAGGAGCTTAAATAGTCTGACAAAGGAGAAATGCAATAAACCTCCGGCTTTCCAATAGATCATCCTGAGTGAATTTGCCAACATTACTCTTCCCGTTTCAAGCCTAGTAAATTAAAATTTATGCACACCTACTTTATCTTCCTTTACGTTCCCCATGAGGTGCCGGAGAGATATTCTCACCATAGGCAATATTCCCTTTCAGTAATTATATCAGTGTAGACTTCCTAATTAACATATGGCATGTATGTTCAGAGAGTACCGGCATAATGCTCTCGGTTCTCCACCGCTGCTCCCACTGTGTGATATTTTCTCCACTGACAGATATTCTGCATTGCTATTAATGTCAATCAAGCCCATTCTCTCTATTCAGGCGGCACAAATGCCCACAAATAGGGATCGGGCACAGCAGACGTGTCGTGACGTTCCCGCATCGCTGATGTATGAAAACAACAGCAGAGTGTTTATGCAAAACGAGGTTAGCAAAACAAGAGGAAAAGCCGAGCTCTGTTTTAACAAAGTGGTCTGACAGAGGAGAGCTGCTCACGCACATATACACATCCGGAAAAACACACACACTGACACCAGACAGGGCCCGAGGCTGTCCTGCTGCTCCAGGACCCCAACATCTGCTCTCTGGAATAATGCATGTTTCATTTCAGATGCTCCCTCTCCCTCTGTAAAACAGAGTGGTGATCTGCCTGTAAAGCAAAGGCCACAGATCATGCGGTAAACTCTGCTCTGGTAGCCTCAAAGCTGTCCTCGGGCACTCGCCGTCCAGCGAAAGCGATGGAGGACACTGGTGCACCATTAGTTTCCAGTGCGCTGAGTAACGGCTGCCACTGGGCTTCGCCACAAAGACAGACGGTTTCGGTCTAGACGCACAAAGACACACTCAGGCTGGTGCCCTTCTAATGTAAATGAACACAAACAAATTACAAAAAGCCCTGCAGCGTTTGCGTTGTTTAAGATTACGATGTAAACTAGAAAAAAAATAAAACGTCGCACTGACGTGGCGTAGTGAGTAGCACGTTCGCCTCACAGCAAGAAGGTCGCTGGTTCGAGCCTCGGCTGGGTCAGTTGGCAGTTGGCTGTGTGGAGTTTGCATGTTCTCCCCGAGGTCGCGTGGGTTTCCTCCGCGTGCTCTGGTTTCCCCCACAAGTCCAAAGACATGTGGTATAGGTGAATTGGGTAAGCTAAAATTGTCCGTAGTGTATGAGTGTGTATGGATATTTCCCAGAAATGGGTCTGCTGCGTAAAACATATGCTGGATAAGTTAGCGGTTCATTCTGCTGTGGCGACCCCGGATTAATAAAGGGACTAAGCCAAAAAAAAAATGAATGAATGAACTGTATCAAGAGGCAATTCAATCATATTTTCACATTAAAGCAGCTATCATAACATTATTTATCAATATGTGGCTTTTTTTGGATTCTTGGAAGCTATGGAAAATAAAACATGCTAAACAGGAAGTACATTAGAACCATTGTTATTGTTTACATTCCTCAAAATGGCCTATATTCAGCCTTTGTTCACCCGTTGCCTGCTTAGAATAATTTAAGTTGGGTGCTACCAAAAGAGAGAGATAACAGAAAAAAAACTGTAAGTTGTGCAAGGATTGTAGGCCAGTTTTGTTTGCCCCTTTGTGAAGAGTGCCACCTTAGACTGAGGTTCAAGTCTTGTGACTGCTAAAAGGTACAACTTTGAGGTATTATCACATTGTGCAAGCACTGGTCATGCGTTCAGCATGTGTAACAGTCGTGAGCACTGGCGTGTGTGATCTTTTTTTAATATTACATCTGAAGTTAATTTTAATTGCACAACACAGCAGCTTTTTACTATGTATTTCTGGTTTTATTCCGCACCCAACCACTCCCGCTGTATATTCAGCCTTTGTTTAACCGCTGCCCGCTTAGAATCATTTTCTACCCAAGCCGACCGTTCCCACTAAATTTAGTTCTGGTTTTCAAAATCTCACGTTTAAATTAGGTACTACCAAAGGCGAGAGATAGCAGAAAAAACTGTGGGTTGTGCAAGGATTGTAGGCTAAATGCCAGTTTTGTTTGCCCCTTTGTAAAGAGACACAAGTGCCTTAGACTCAGGTTCCAGTCTTTTGACTGCAAAAAATTACAACTTTAAGGTATTATCACATGGCACAAGCACTGGTCATGCTTTCAGCATGTATAACAGTTGTGAGCAATGGCTGTACCAGTGCTCAATAAGAATGAGGAAATCACAGAAATGCTGTTTCCGAAATAACGTCAGGACTTGGGAACGCTATATTGTTAGATCAGCCACTCCCATTCAAATTACACCTTACCTTAAATTACAGTTACTGACTGCTACTGCTTTTATTTGGAAATTTATTCCCGCACTGGAAGAAATTTGGTCGAGTCTCTCTAGTTGAAAATGTGTTGCTGTGCATTCGAACAGGGTTGGGAAACACTGCAGTAGTCAACATTTGAAGTGATTCAAACCCTTTCCTCAAAGTTGTCCTAAAATTACCAAACAACAGCATTTTTGTCTTTGGACAACTTTAAAAATCATTTTTGATCCACTACAAATGTCGCATTGAGATTTATGAGATCTCTCAACTGGCAAATATCAAAATATAAGCTTTAACTTGGACACATATAATTAAATACAGTAGTCCAGTGTTTCCCACCCCTGTTACTGGAGGAACACCAAGACTACATATTTTGGATGTCTCCCTTATCTGACCCGTTACCTTCAGGTTTTGAAGTCTCTTATTATGTTCTGATTCAGTTGATTCAGGTGTGTTTGATTAGGAAGAGGTTGAAAAAGTGTACTGTTTGTATGCCTTCAGGAACAGGGTTGGGAAACAATGGAGTAGACAACAGTAGCCAACCCTTTCATCATAGTTGTCCTAGATATATTGATGAGCACCCATTTTTATCCACTTCAAACGTTGACTACTGTATACATTAGTGCTTGGGCAGTTTTTCAGCAGTGATGGTTGCGGAAGTAATTTTCCCATTCATTTTGCCCAATATGATTAAAGTGCTATAAGCTATTAACCAAACCAAACAGCTATGAGGAGAATCACAGCAATATATACTTTGGTGTAAATATCTTACTGCATTTTTAAATAGACTGCATTCAGTGCACAAAGCACACCAATGGTCAAACAAAGTTTACTCAGCGTTAAATTTGAAGCAGCCATGGCCTAATGGTTAAAGGATTAGACTTGTGAATGAAAGGTTACAAGTTCGAGTCCTGGCAGGGATTTTAAGTGGTGGAAAAGAGACTGATCCCCCAACAATGGCTGCCCACTGCGCCGGGTGTGTGTGTGTGTTAACTGCTGTGTGTGTGCACTTGGATGGTTTACATGCAGAGCACAATTCCGAGTATGGGTCAGCACACTTGGCCACATGTCACGACTTTCAGATTGAAATTGTTTGCTTAATATTTGTATAACATCAATACCGCGCTAAATTTCTGTTCTAATGGAAAAGCTGTGATCACATATGGCCTTGTGCCATATAGCTGTGCAATTGCAAATGATCAGTCTTGCTTAAACAGCAGGGAAAATTGACAGCTAAACAATAAACTTGTAATGGTACACTGTAAAAAAATCCTGGTTGCCTTAAATCTTTAAGCTGAATCAAATTAACCTTATGAGTCCGTTGAACTTATATTATTTTAAACTGACTTAAAACAGCTTGCACAACTTATAAAATTAAGTTGATTAACTTAGGACGCCATGGTGGCGTAGTGAGTAGTTAGTCCAAAGACAAGTGATATAGGTGAATTGGGAAGGCTAAATTATCCGTAGTGTATGAGTGTGAATGAGTGTGTATGGATGTTTCCCAGAGATGGGTTGCAGCTGGAAGGGCATCCGCTGCGTAAAACACATGCTGGATAAGTTGGCGGTTCATTCCGCTGTGGCGACCCCAGATTAATAAAGGGACTAAGCCGACAAGAAAATGTATAAATGAATGAATGAATGATTAACTTAGTTTACTAAGTTCCAATAAACTAACAACCTATGCTGTCATGACTAATTGAACATCTTTTACAGTGTATAATTTATTCATGAAATGTATCAGTGCATTTTGGGTGGCTGAAATCAGCAAGATACACAGTATAGAAATCAATATGAAGGATTCCTAAATATTTATTCATATTTTTGAACACACGGTGACTTCTGGATGAACTGCTTTTTCATCAACAAAAGCTCTGTGTCTACTCTTCTTGGTGTACAAAGACAGTTGTGATCTTAATACTAGGGAAGTGCTTCATTGAGAGCCTTGTCTTGTGTTTGATTGATTTTGCTGACGTTTTGAATACAATACAGTGTTATCATGGTCGAGCGGGCGGCTCCCCTGACAGCTTTGGGCTTGTCGGTGCATTCGCCTCAGAGAAAGTAATTGAGTAACATCAGACTGAAACAGACTTGTTTACACTATCTCCTCGCCTCCTTTCGCAGGGAGTCCATATAGCATTCGTGAGGCGCATTAACGCCCGCCAAGCGCACAATCACTTGGAAATTGAGGCAACTGCTCCAGAATAATGGCTGAGCTTGACTGAGGGCTGTATAATAAATGACTGAGTCTCGTGGCACTTTTCAGTGGACATCCACACAGTCACCATTAGTTTCCTAAGTGCACTTTTCCCCGCACTTCCAAATTGATTGAAACAAAATGTCACAATTATGCCCTGTAGCTCAAGCTTTAATTATTCATCAATTAGCGTTTTCTCCCTCCCTTCTTTTTTTTTTCAGAGCTGATTTTTCATTCAGTTTGCAGAGATGTATGGTTCCCCTGCTGTTAACCAGTCCAAAGTCATTAGTTTCTGGCTTTGCAATTAAACCTGCTGCATTATTCATTAGGCCCAACTCGGTAGACTCTGCTCTGAGCTCAGGAGGTCTGCATGAGAAATTAATTTGGAGAGATGAAGTTTCCTCTCAGGTTAGAACAGATGCCATTGGCCCAAACAGAGGGGAAGGTATGGAGAGCACTCATTGTAGGGAATTATAATGGCAAGCAAAAAAACCTAGACTATAGAAAGGGGGGGAAATTTTAATAGAAAACAAAATGTCAGAATTAGTCATCGCCTATAAGCGAGCGTTCAGATTACTTTAGAAAAATCAGCTCAGTAAGAAGTGTATAATCATAATAAGCGTTAAAATAAAACATTTAATTTAACTGTAGTGAAAAAAGTTTGAGTGTTCTTTTCATTTGATGACTATGAGGATGGAAAGGATGGAAAAATGAATGATCGATGCGCATTATTGTCAGATTTATGCATAAATATATGAATGATTCCATTCAGCACGTCAGTCTGACAGCACAATCAAAGAATGTCAGTGATCAAATATTGCCATCTGCTGGTGTATTGCACAAACATTCATTCATCATTCATTTTCCTTCAGCTTAGACCCTTTGGTCCCAGTTTATATTAGGTGTCCTTAACTACCATGTACTTGCATCAAATAATAAATACATTGTTCTTACTGTGTTCATAATGTATTTGAGAACACTTATGGTATTCTTGAGTTGGGATAGGGGGAGGGTTAAGGACAAGTTTAATGGTATCGGTAGGTTTAAGGGTGGGTTAAGGTGTAAGGGACGGTCAACGGTGTATTTACAAATGTAATTACAGAAATTAATTACAGATGTAATTACATACAGGTATCTAATCAAGCATAAGTACAATGTAAAAACATGTCATTACACAATAAGTACATTGTAACAAATTATTAATTTCGGCATAATTACATATTAGTTAAGGCTACTTAATATAAAGTGGGACCGACCCTTTAGCCATCGCCATAGTGGAATGAATAAACTTATCCAGCATATGTTTACACAACGAATGCCCTTTCAGCTGCAACCCAGTATTGGGAAACACCCATACACTCTCACATTAATAACAGCCTATTTAGTATATTCAGTGCACCTACTGTATAGCACATGTCTTTGGAATGTGGGGGAAACCGGAGCATCCAGAGGAAACCCACGTAAAAACACAGGCAGAACATGCAAACTCCACATAGAAATGGCAATTGACCCAGCCGGGACTCGAATCAGCGACCTTCTTGCTGTGAATTAAATAGTAAATATGTATTCTTAAATAATAAACAGTAAATATGAAGTCTTAATAAAACATCATCGTCGTCATAGACACTCATGAGGTGAAATACAAAAGCATTTTTAATGTAATCGAACAAGTCCATAGTATTGGTGGTCATCTCTGTTGAAGCAGTCATAGGAGCACAGCACAACCCTCACTGGAACAGACTGAGAGCTTTTCATCCCCATGTGCTGTTCAAAGACAGTAGAGCAAGCACATTATGACACACTTTTAATAATGACCCAGTTGATTGATTGATTCAAAGGGGATTAAAGGCTAATTTACACTGCACAGAGGAACGCCAGCAAATAAGTCTTGGAGTCTGTTAGATTGGTGTGTTGGTAAGAGTTAGTTTTCACCAGACTGAACATGTTTAATCTGCATTTTCTGCATCGTGGAATGCCTGATGTGATATGACTTTCCAACAAAAGGCAACAAACTCTGACTTTATCTGACAACACTGCAAAAAATGCTGTTCTTACATGTTGATTCTTTATCTAGTCCAAATATCTACATTTTTTTAAAATCAAGAAGCATTCTCTAGACAAGCCAAAAATATTGGCCCAATCCCAATTCTATTTTTGTACCCCTTCCCCTTCCCCTTCCCCTTGGCCCTTACAACCGGGGGTTAAGGGGAAGGGCTTCAAAACTTACCCCTAAGAATTGGGACAGCACTTCAACACCTGCACACGTCATCATATGTCATCGTGATCTCTTGCTTCATATGAGATCAGACGATCACGACTGCTGTATTTACTCCAGTTGTGTTATTATTTGGTGTTTATCTTCAGGAAATCACTGAAGGCATATATTATGTTATCATAACGATTTAATGTGGCAATAAGATCGTAACTATACTGTGTATTTACACAGTGGCCATATTTATCTATGTAAACACACGAAAACAACATAAACATTACAGCAGACACTATAAAAAGCTCATTCCCAGCCACTAGACATTACTGACAGGGTATTCGAGTGTCATCGTTTGTCAGAATGTTGTGGGACTGCTGTACATGAGTTATGATTATGGATTATAGATCGCGAAATTTAGCGTTTTTTTGCATTTTTTTTTAAAGCATGACAGTAAAACACAAACGCGGTTATGAATATATTAAAACATATGTTTGTTTGTCGTAAAAATTCGTAATAGTGACAAAAAAACACTAATTTGTGGATCTCCTTACTTCCGGGTTCAGTTGTGGCAGGTGTATTCTGGGAAATTTTCTTACCCCTCCGTTTTAAGTGTGGTCCTGAAAAATTTTCGTTCGAAGGGGTGTATATCCCTTGCCCTTAGCCCTACGCCTTCAAGCTAAAGAAAATTGGGACACCACTACCCCTTGACGTGAACGCGCAAAACGAGGGGTAAGGGTAAGGGGAAGGGCTAAGGGGTAGAATTGGGATTGGGCCATTGTTTTGTTTTCAGAAATAATGAGTCAAAAATACGTGAGCTTTACTTAAAACAAGCTAAATAATCTGCCAATAGGGTAAGCAAAATAAACTAGTTTTTCCTTTTGACATAAGATTATTTCACTCACCTCATTGGCAGCTTATTTTGCTTGTTTTAAGGAAAAACTTATTTTTGACTTATTATTTCTGAAAACTAGACTTGACCAGACGAATATTTTTAGATGTCTAGAAAATGCTTCTTGATTTAAGAGTTTTTAGATATTTGGACTAGAAACAAGACTAAAAAAATAAGTAAAAGAAGCATGTTCTGCAGTGCAGGGACCAGATATACAGTAGGCTTCATGTCAATATCTTTTTAACCCTGAGAAGGATCATTTAATTAATTATTTAATTACTGTGTGTAGCAATTGTTGGAGCAATGTGAACAGTATTTTTTTTTCACAACATTTTAAATAGTTCTCTCTGTCTGTGTGGTGTGATTTGTGCCTGATTGATATATTAAATATATTTACAATGTTTATTTTGCTAGCTCACATTTTTATTCTTAAGGATTGAATAATTTATCAGTGAAGGTTAATCCGAAAAAAAAAAGTTTTGTTAATGAAAGTCTGACCGTTTGCATTTCACCAAGTAGGACATGTTCCTGGATTAACATCAATGTTGATCCTGGAACAACATTCCAATCAGCTAATCAAAAGTAAGGGATATGTTTACTGTTACATTTAGGCTTACGATTACGTTTATGTATTTCTACATGATTGTTATCCAACTATTATTCCCCTCTGATTTTGGGAATAATTTACAGTTACGGCTGGCTTTAGGGATTGTTGTGGTTTTCAATCCAGGATCGCATTGTATTTCGCAAAATCATGATGTGATTTTGCCAAATAAGAGATTTTGCCCCCCTTAAAGAGAATGACAGTTCACCCAAAAATGGAATTTAAATTAATAAGTTGATTTACTTCTCCTCGGGCCATGTCAGAGGTAGTTTTCCTTTAGCTGATCATTCCAAATGTTTTATTTGCCTAAGATTTAGATCTTTCATAAAAATATTTTTGGTGATTCATAAAATATGCAAGGCAGCAGATTCAGGCCCATTAAAAGTAAAAATAAAATACATTTACAAAACCTAAATAAAATTCATATTAAAAAATAAATAAATAAATCAACACAGTATTAATTCAAAGCTTCAATAATTGTCATTGGTCAATGAATGTTAATTTCATTAGCCTGTATATGGTTTTTCTTTTGTTTGTTTTTTTTTTGACTCTCAAAGTGTCGTTGACTGTTGACTTGCATATCATTAATTAACAAATCTTCCTTAATGTTAAATGTACCTACATCCTAAATGACCTGAGTGTAAACCAATTAAAGAGCAGATGTTTATTTTATGGTGAACTGTTCCTTTAACTACAGCACCATGTACTGCCACAGGCTCTGAATGCTGATCATTGGTGATAGGCAGAATGAACCGATACCTTCCTGGTGTTGATGAACTGCACACACTCCAGCCAGGTTGTGAGGAAGGGTTGTGAACACAGGGCACATTGACTCCAGTGAGACAGCATGTCCTGCAGCTCTGGGTACATTGGCAGAGATCTGGACACCGCTGACATTATATTAGTGCTCTCCTGGAGGATGAGCCTGGCTGAGAGTTCCTGAACACAATAAACTATGATCATTAGCACCAGTATAGTTCTGGTTCATTCAAAACTAAATAGACTTCTTTCTACTCAATTGTTTTCTCACTTAAATTTGTTCTGTTGACTATAAATACATTTTAAATGTCCCATGAAATTAAAATAAAGTTTTTTAGATGTTAGTATCAGTATGTTAATTTTAAAGATATCTATATGCTAGTGTGCTCCAAAACAGTGACAAAATTTGCATTTAGAAGGTATAAACATCTAAAGATTGCTTCTGCCTAAATGGATTAATTTATGGTTTAATTTTGTTGACATCACCTCATATTTCAGTTTCTCATCAAGTCTTCTGACCAATCAAATGCTCACTAGTATCTGACATGTCCCGCCCCCTTTAAGATGTTTCTCATTTGGTTTTCATTCAAAGCGCTTGATCTCAACCACTCTCATTGGCAGAGCTGTCATAAAAACCAAACACTATTGGCTGTTTTTTAAAAGGGGAGGAGCTACTATATGTTCCACGCAGTCTCTATGTTTCAGTAAAGATTACGTCAAACATCGAATAAAATGTATATCAAGGGACATTTAATGGCACAATATGTTCTCTTTTTTCATAAAATGTCTAGCTATGTGCTGCCATAGTACTTATGTACATTACACCAAATGTTTCAAAGAATGTTAAAATCAACAAAAATCGACAATTTTAAGCAGAGACACAGACCACATTCTGTCACCATACTAGCGAAATCATACACCCTTGATTTCTTTTTTGTTTTGTTTGAGAAAAAATTGAAATACCAACGATGCTTCAGTGTATTGTGCATTTTATTCGACTGCACAATGCAGCATTTAAACAGAACCTTAAAATCTATTTAGTATGATAAAACAACGCTGCTTCATCTCCGCATGATTCTGACCAAAAGAACTGGAAGTGGCTGACTCCAGCAAAACTTCTATGAATGTAATAAAGACGACATCTCCCATCGTTCAGTTATGGTGTCATTAAACTATGCTATTATTTGTTGTGAATATGCGACCACTAGCCGCAAAAATTATATACTGTACCATCAAATTATGTCAAGTAACCCTGATTAGAATACTGGTGATAGAATAAGCTGACAATACTTGCAGTAGAATGTCTAAGACTATCAAAATAGTATCTGCAAATTCATTTATTGTAATAATTTTGTCATCCACTAAGTGGCGCTATAAAATTAGAGCACCTGCGTAATGAGAAGGATTTGCGTTGGTAATCGGGAAACCAATCATTGACCATGCTAATGAGGATACAGCATGTACAAGCCAAAAAAAGTGTACTTACACACGGTCTCTTGCTTATTCTTGTAATTAATGAACAAAGTAACCATAGAAATGTTACAAGCTACTAATAATGTAGTTGCAAGTTACTTATTGAATGTTTTCACCTATGTAATGATTGTCAGTTACCTGCATGTGCAGCCATTATGAGCATACTTGAATGTAAACAACAGCATGGATTGAACAGTAATCTATGTTGTTCTGCTAAATTTATGCTGTGTAAACTACAGAAAACGTGTAAGCTGCCAAATCATATACAGTAGAGAAGGGCTTTGTAACAGATGAAAGACACTCATAATGATTTAGAACCACTTGAGGTAAATAATGAGTAAATTAATTTTGGGGGGGTGAACTGTCCCTTTAAGCAGAAACTATAAAACTCAACTGATTAGATGGTTTAATTTACTTCTAGTCAGCAGAATTTCTAGAGAAGACCATAGAAATAGTGCTTCCATCTTGTAGCAAATACTAAAGTGATTTGTGAAATAATGTCAGATTAACATTGAAGGTACCATATTAAAAAAAGAACAAATAAATAACTTAAGTTACCTTTAATGTGTGGATTTCTGTCTCTTGAATTGACTCCATCAGTGTGAATGGGACTAAATTGTTTCCTTCAAAGAACAGTTCATCCAGCATGAGAAACTGAAACTTAACGTTAAAGAGTAAAAAATATATTATAATATTTTATTTATATATATATATATATATATATATATATATATATATATATAGTATATAAATATATAAGTCTATTTCCATCTGATGTATTCATGGATATTAAAATATTAACATAAACCCAAACATGTATCAAGTTTACTAAACAAATTTATGACATTAAATTATGTTTAAAAAAATGCTGAAATATCAACTACATGACTTTTATTGTCTGAATGTTATAAAATTGTATGCTTTTTTCATGTGAAAGTTAAAATATAACTAAATTTTGCTGTCAAATCTATATATTTTTTTATCAAGTAAACTTTAGAAACAATTAATATTTTTGTTATATTTGATTATTCAATATCTCACTAATTAACATGTGCAGTTAGCTAATGTATTTTAATTATAACCGTTCAAATCATTTTTCTTCGGCTTAGTTCCCTTATTAGGCGCCACGGTGGCCTAGTGGATAGCACGTTCGCCTCACAGCAAGAAGGTCGCTGGTTCGATCCCCGGCTGGGCCAGTTGGCATTTCTGTGTGGAGTTTGCATGTTCTCCCCGTGGTTGCGTGGGTTTCCTCCGGGTGCTCCGGTTTCCCCACAGTCCAAAGACATGCGGTACAGGTGAATTGGGTAAGCTAAATTGTCCGTAGTGTATGTGTGTGAATGAGAATGTATGGATGTGTTTCCCAGAGATAGGTTGTGGCTGGAAGGGCATCCGCTGCGTAAAACAAATGCTGGATAAGTTGGCGGTTCATTCCGCTGTGGCGACCCCGGATTAATAAAGGGACTAAGCCGAAAAGAAAATGAATGAATGAATGAGTTCCCTTATTCATCAGGGGTTGCCAACCTCCAACTTATCCAGCATATGTTTTGCACAGCAGATTATTCAATTCACCTGTGGCGCATATCCTTGGACTGTGGGGGAAAGCGGAGCACCCGGAGGAAACACGATAACATGGGGAGAACATGCAAACACACAGAAATGCCAACTGACCCAGCCGGGACTTAAACCAGTGACCATCTTGCTGTTAGGCAACAGTGCTAACCACTGAGCCACCGTGTCGCCATTATAACCATCATATTAATATTATTATTAGTAGTAAATAAAAAGTTGTCAAAATGACTTACATCAAATGGAAACACAGATAAATGATTTCCTGCAACATCTAAGATCTTCAGGCTTTTCCAACCAAGAACTCCCTAAGCGAAAAAAAAAAACAAACACATAATGAACTAATATGCATAAACAGTGGGTAAAGTATAATGATGGTTCTCTCTCTTGCCTCTGGTAGTTCTGAGAGGTTGTTTCGGGCCAAGTACAACCTCCTGAGCTGTGATAAATCACATAACTGCTGTGGTATTTGAGTCAGTTTATTATTAGTGAAGTTAATCTCAAAGATTAATCCAAAAGATTATCTGTGACACTGATGCTTTGTAGGCGACACAGACTGTAAATAAACAAAGTGTAAAAATCAGACACCATGATAGTCAAAATGCTGTAAAAATGACTTGAATCCTCTTACCTTTTTATTTCTGCGGGAATGACTTTGATCTTATTGTGGTTTAAATTGAGAAGCTCAAGATTTTGTAAACCCTCTGCAAATACATAAAACACAGCTTTAGCACAGTTTAATGAAATAAACCTTAAGAAGGAAGAGTTTGAACTTACCCAGCACCTCTACTGGCAAACGGCTGATTTGGTTCCCATATAAATAAAGTTTACTTAGACAGCAGAGGTGTTTTAACACAGATGGAATCTCCTCAAGAACATTATTTCCCAAATTGAGCTCTGTCAACTTAAGACGCACATAAATAAATATACACTGAAAGTACATTTAAAACTCTACTTTAAAAAAAATCGTAAGCATAGAATAACATACTACTTTTGTATGTTTAAATTACATTATTATTTTTTTAGAACAACAACGTTACTAGATTTTGGATTGATTCTCTGTAATTTGTTTGTCGTTATATTTATAATTACTCCACATCAGGGTTCATACACATTTTTACTACTAAAATTTAATGACTTTTCCAGGATCTTTTCAGGACTTTCAAGTAAATTTTCATGACCTAATGTTTCACGTAATGTCTACGTTTACTTGGTGAATAATAAGAAAAATGACACATTTTCAAAGTTATTACAGCATATCATAAAACATGCAACATTTAATTTAAATGAATTTTTACATCTATGTATAATTTATCAAGATAATGTTCACACAACACTAATAATAGCACGTGTTTGACCATGGACAGAAAAGAAGTAAAGACAACTAACCTACAGTTTATCTAAGTACAGACATTTGTTAAACTGATTTCCAAGACTTTTACAAAACTTAGTGGGTTTTTCAGTTTTTCCAAAACATTTCCAGACCTGGAAAATGCCATGTCAAAATTCCATGACTTTTCCAGGTTTTTCTTGAATGTATGAACCCTGTCACATTGTAAATTTGAACATCTTGATTAGTGTCTAAAATGTTATCGAGGAGCAAGAAATTGACTTGCTGTTCAATAGGCTAAAATTCCAGCCACGTACAAATATGAATTAAAGTTGGTCTACTGTTGTATTAATATAATTAAAAAATATTTTTAAGGAAAAAACAAGTTTGAACTCACCTTCTGTAAACGCATAAATTCAGACGGCAGACCTGGCAGAAAATTATTATTCAGCTTTAGCACAACAATCCATGTCAGTTTATCAAGCGCTTCTGGGAGATCTGTAATTTTCGCAGAACTGAGATTGAGTGACTTTGATTTAGTTTTTAATGCTTTGATGATTGAATCGTTTGCCATCTCATACTCGCTTCGTCAATTTGAAGTTTTCCCCAAGTTACCATGGAGAGACGGATCGTGTTTACTGCGCGCGGTGGCGCCGCCTAACGGGCAAACACGACTATATCATGCGACAGATTATTTCAAATCTTTTCGCAATTAAAATATTAAAAATCATTCATTCATTCATTTTCTTGTCGGCTTAGTCCCTTTATTAATCCGGGGTCGCCACAGCGGAAAGAACCGCCAATTTATCCAGCATTTGTTTTACGCAGCAGATGCCCTTCCAGCCACAACCCATCTCTGGGAAGCATCCATTCACACTCATACACTACGGACAATTTGGCCTACCCAATTCACCTATACCACATGTCTTTGGACTTGTGGGGGAAACCGGAGCACCCGGAGGAAACCCACGCAACCACGGGGATAACATGCAAACTCCACACAGAAATGCCAACTGACCCAGCAGAGGCTCAAAATATTAATAATATGAAATATAATTTTCTAAAAGGCCAAAAGGGTTCAACATTTACATCCTTAGAAACGTTCTTTTTTAAGGTAAAAAAGGTACTTATGGTGTCATGTTTTAGATTATTAAAAAGTCCTGGAAAACAAACCAAAAATTTACTATGAACTATAAATCCCAATGGCATATTGGTATATTTATGGTATATTTAGAGTTAATCCAAAAGTGATTTAAAAATGTGTGCTATGACATTATTATGATTTATTTATCTTTTATTAGAATTCACATCAAGCCTTTGAGTGTTCAATAAGTATCATGCTCACACTTTATTTTGATGGTCCGTTTGTTGAATTTAAGTTACATTGCAACTAATTCTCATTAGATTATAAGTAGACTGTTAGGTTGGGGTTAGGGGTAGGGTTAGTGTAAGTTGACATGTACTTGCAAAGTTTCTTATAGTCAGTTGAATGTCTGTTCAATGTCAGTGTCAACAGATATTAAGCAGTCTACTAATACTCAAATGGACCATCAAAATAAAGTGTTACCAGTATCATTTGTTCTGCATCATAATTTTTATATGTATGTTAAACTATGTACAAATAGTTTTGCGAACCTAAAATTTGTGTTAAATGTAAGTTTAAATAAATTCAATGTGATGTCATTTGCTGCTGTTACATTTGTTTCTAGCAAAACTCAAACAGTGTGACATTTCACAGGAATCCTATAGAATTCATCCAACTCAGACAGTGATTTATGAACTCAAAGATTATAGTGTGCCATACACCTCTGATGTTCAGGCCACAAAGACACTACAATCAGAGCCTATCATGATCACTGTAACAGGGTTTTCAAAAGTATGTGTAATTTACAATATACACTCTTTAAAATATGTCCAAGAGTTTAATACACCAGTCTGTATTTGTGGGGATATCAGTGTTACATTTTCACATCCACCCAAAAAAAGCTTATTATTGATAGAAAGTTTTTATTCAATGAAGCATGACCACAATCCAGCACCTTTTAGAGCAAATTACTTGCAGATATGTGGTTTTTCAAGAAGAACACAAAGCAGTTTATTTATGAACAACTCTGTTATATTAAGCTTGCAACTCCACTGCAACTGAAGTGACCAGCGGGAGTTATTTCAGGATCTTCAATAAGCATCTGACCGAACAACCTCTATTCTGCCGATCCTAGCAAAATGAAATCCAATTCCACACGGCCCATTTCAACAGGCTAATTATGCACAGATGCATAAATTAATACGTGTCAGTGACCAGGTCAGCCCTCTTCCTCGTTTGCCAAATCTTTCAGAGGCTCTACAGAGTTGTAATGCTCTCCAAGTCCATACGCATGTCGCATATAACTGAAATAGAAAACAGCATAGGGAATTATTAGTACATTATTATCATTATTATTATTAATATTATTTACCTCCATAAAAGTTAATTAATTTACATGAGTGTGATTTTTGGCTTGTCATATTCTTCACCAATAGTAATAGAGGGGGACTCTGCCTGGATGACTTCTATGGGGAGCTGGAGGACCTGGGAAAGGGCTTTCAACTGAAAATATGAAGAAAAAAATTACATATAAAAAAATAGACAAATAGTTGATTGTAAATGTAACTTCTAATGTTTGTTGTTTGGATATCTAAGTGATAAATCTTACCTCTAACTGTCCTCCCCATGCAGCGGTGTCTGCAACATCACTGCAATATTTCTCAAACTCATCTAAAATTGAAATGAATCCACAGTCACTAACAGAATATATTTATATCATGCAACAAAAAAGCATTTTGATTTGTTTGATTATTATTATTATTATTATTATTATTATTATTATTATAGTATTCCGCTTAGAGTGTAATAGCCTTATTAGAGTGTAATAGCCTTAACTAGGTTAATTAGGTTACCTAGGCAAGTTAGGGTTCAAGTCATTGTACAAATAAGGTTTGTTCTTTAGCCAGTTGTAAAAAAAAATTGCTTATAATTAAAAAAAAATGTTTTTTTTAGGGCTGTCCAAAAATTAATCGTGATTAATCACATCCAAAATAAAAGTTTAACATAATATTTGTGTGTGCTCTGTCTATATTTATATTATGAATATATAAATACACAAATGCATATACTTGATAAAATGTTGGTTTATATTTAGATATCTAAAAAATATGTGTGTATGACACAAATTTTGGGGCGCCACGGTGGCCTAGTGGTTAGCACGTTCGCCTCACAGCAAGAAGGTCGCTGGTTCGAGCCCCGGCTGGGTCAGTTGGCATTTCTGTGTGGAGTTTGCATGTTCTCCCCGTGGTTGCGTGGGTTTCCTCCGGGTGCTCCGGTTTCCCCCACAAGTCCAAAGACATGCGGTATAGGTGAATTGGGTAGGCTAAATTGTCCGTAGTGTATGAGTGTGAATGTGTGTGTGTGTATGAATGTTTCCCAGAGATGGGTTGTGGCTGGAAGGGCATCCGCTGCGTAAAAAAATGTGCTGGATAAGTTGGCGGTTGATTCCGCTGTGGCGACCCCGGATTAATAAAGGGACTAAGCCGACAAGAAAATGAATGAATGAATGACACAAATTTTACATTTGAATATGATGTAACTACTTTGATGTAACTTTTTTATATATAGTTTTGGCTTCTATGAATGTGTTTATCACATATACATAATAAATATATATAACACACACACATATTATGTCAAAACAAACTTTTATTTTGGATGTGATTAATCACGAATAATTTTTGGACAGCCCTATTATTTTTATTAAAAACTGCTTTTATTCTGAGTAATAAAGTATTTAATAAAGGTAAAAGATTCTTGTTCTGAATATACTTGTAATCTCTTCTCTATCATTGAAAAATGTATGACTTAAGCCACCGTTTCACAGCACACGACAAACGACATGCGACAGACCGGAAGTCATTCATTTCAAATGGAGAGTAGTTCAAGAGTTCCGATCATCTCCAAATATGCATAATACGGATCCAATTAGAGGTGCGGATCCGTTAAAATATTTGAACTTCTGAGACCAGACCGTATGCGACCAGCCGACCAGATGCAATGTATTCCAGTGTTGTCCAATCAGGTCTGCATGCGCCAGGTGAGACTTATTCGTTTTTTGTTATTTCTTTTGTTACTTTTTACTCCATAAAGTCCATATTGAAAAAACACATTTCTATTAATAAATGAGTAACAAAAAAAAACATTTTGTTTATGCTCTGTCCACATTGCCTTTTGCACTCCTTTTCAGACCCCGCGAGAATCAGCCTCAGACAAAACTAAAAATTCTGTGCGACTGACCTACTCCAACAGTCATGTCTAAATGTCAAGTGCAGTGGAAATTGGGGGTGTGAACCTACCCTGGCCTCACAGTTCGGTTAGGTTACTATTATCATGCCATCGATTCGGTTCAAGTCGATATCTCGGTGCATCACGGTGCATTGACGATGCTTTCCATACATAATTAGATTTTTTATTCACAACACAAGGAAAAAAAAAAATCTAAAACTAGAAATATATTGATATTTATATATTATTTGTAATACAATTTTGTTCCCTAATACAACCAGTCAGATATTTGAACTGTACCTTTAATTTTACTTACTTAAAGAAAACACTCTTTTTGAATGTTTAAGACAAAACTCCAAAACATGCACAGAAGACAACATGAGCATTTACAGCGAATAAACCAATGTAAATATAATAATATTAACCCTCGTGCTTTATAAAGCGAGTTCTTACACTACTATGATCTGTCATTGTCTTCACCCACTCAACAGAAAGAGCAGCGATTAGCTTTAAAAATGAAAGCGCTGTTCACCGATGAGTGACACGGGAAGAACAGCCCCGGCTGCAGTCTATATGCGCATAACACGCGGTTATAACATGTAATCCATAATAGACTAAGTGGAAAAAACTCACACCACAGGCACGTGTCTAGATCCACAAGTATCGCTTTAACAGCCGAGAGGAGAGGAAAAGTTACCTGACGATGTCAAATGCCCAAAGTGAGAGAGAGAGAGAGGCAGAGATAGAGTTATACAGCATTTCACCCTAGAAATAGCAGCTCGTACTGTACCTTCTTCAGCTGCCAGCTGGCAGTGAGTTGTACACAATTATCTGCTATTTAAGTAGTATGAGCGTTTTATTTACTCGCCCTCGCCTCCTTCGCCATAGTGTTCTACCGCGACATAGCGCATAGGAGATAAATGACGTCAGTACATAATAACCGGTTAGGATCTATTACTGAAACGATATCGAATTGTCCTCATCTGCATCGCGGTGCATCGAAAAAACAATTCATTTTGACACCCCTAGTGGAAATGCAGGTCATTTCGTGGCACTCACCTGCAGTATACATATCTCCTGTATTAGGGTTTGTGAGGAAGGGCATGAAGTCGTCTGCATGGCTCCTCATGTACTGAGCAGTTTGATCCCGAAGCTCTTTAAGGCCAAGAGCGAGTCCTCTCTCCGTCAGCTGATGCTCCACAGCACGATACATACAGTGGCCATCAGAGGAGATCTCTTTAATCTGCAGGTGTCTCTCCACCAGTTTCTCCCGCAGCTTCAGACCCTCCTGATGACGAGAGCCGCTGAGATTTTCCACTTCTGCCTCCGCAATCCGCATCTCTCGCTCCTTCTCAAGAGCAGCCTTCTTGTCCTAAAACAACAATTGTTTTTTTAATCCAGTGTTCCCAAATGAGACTTAAAGGGATAGTTTACCCCAAAATTTAACATTTACTCACTATTTATAGTTTATCTCCTCTGTTGAACATGAAAGACTACTGTATTTTAAAGAAAGCTAAAAACCTGTAACCATTGACTTACATAGTAGGAAAAACAAATACTATGGAAGTCTATGGTTACAAGTTTTGAGCATTCTTCAAAATATTTTCTTTAGTGTTGAACAGAAGAAAGAAACTCCTCATAGAGGTTTGAAGCAAGTAATTGATGACAGAATTGTATTTTTCTTTAGGTAAACTATCCCTTTAAGCATTTAAAATGAAAAAGAACTCACCCGTCTCTTCTGGGCTTTGGATGTCCGGCTTTGCTTGCTTGGATCTGATTTCTCCTCATTATTTGCCACACTCATGGAATCCAATGCTTCTGAAACCTCTTCCACCTTGGAACAACGTGAGCATGAGTGAGCTGCTGTATTTTAAGCTGGCTGAAAGGTTTCCATCCAGGTTTTTTAAATCTCTAATAACATTTGTTTTTTATTTGACTTACTGAAGTAGTGTTCTGAAGTTTGAGCTCATTTTCATGTTTTTGAGAGAGTTCGGCCTCTAGTTTGGCGATGTCTTCTGTCAGCTGTTTCCTCCTCTTCTTGTCATTTTTGGGAACTGCGTTTTTCATGCTTTGTATTTTTGCTATTGTACAAAAAATATAGATGAGGATTAGTGCCAAGCAATAATAAAAATAAAATCTTCAGAGATTATAATGGCAGTTTAAACATGTTACATTTTAAGAAAAAAATACTAAATAAAACTCATTCAATTCTGAGAATAAAGTCATTGTGTTTTGGAAAAATTTTCCTTACATTTCAAGAAAAAAGTGAAATTCAAATGTTGAGAGTGAACTACTCAAATTCTGAGAATAAAGTGATGTTTTGATAAATTTACATGGAGACTATCTTGTTGAATGAGGACATTGTATACCATCTGTTGGGCATTAGTGCTGTTTCTCACGGTTCTACCATCCACATTATCCAGTTCAGCACCACCACTGTGGACAGCAGCTTCCTGCATTTTTTGTTTTTCTCAAGAAAAAAAAATCCTTCTTGGAATTGAATGAGTTTAATCTCGACACTGTATTCTGACTTTTTTTATTTTTAATTTCTAAACTTTTCAAATCTTTTTGTCTATTATAATTATAATTACTTTTATCTCAAAATATATTTTTATTATTGCAGCAATCTTTAAAATAATTATTATTTTTTCATCTGTAAGAAACAACAACACGTTTGGTATTTATTACTGTACAGTGTGTTTGGATTTTATTAAGGCAAGACATATTTTTTATTTACACAAGACAAAATATTTTTTCATGCATTTTATGTTGTTTTTATGAATGTTTTTTCAGTCTAATCCAAAATAGCCTTTTAAGTTATTATTTTGATGCACCTTAGATTTCAATTACAAAATATATTTTTAGGCTGTTAGACTGACCTTTTTCCCCCCTTCTTGGCCTGATCCATAAATTTTCAGTAGCACTTATAAGCAATAAAACACACATTCCACTACTATCTATTTTCAAAGATAATTTGCTTAATTTCATGAAACATTTTATTCCTAAAAACATGTTTTTTCTGACTGTTAGCATCATTTTCTGAATTATGCAATGGCAAAGACAAGATAATAATAATAATAATAATAATAATAATAATAATAATAATAATAATAACTTTTTTTTTTTTACCCAAGTTCATATATGAGCGCATATTTAATTAATATGGCCCCATTTGCATGTTTAAACCTTTTAGAAAACTTGTAATGCAGAATATCATTGCAAATCCTAATGTGAGCAATCAACTGGGGAATTATTAGCCTATTCGTCTGCAGTGTCTAACGTTACCGCTTATTAAAACCTCTGCTGGGAAATTTCTGCCTAATAATTTTTGTTTAAATATTTAGTTCTACATATAAAAGTGACATGTCTCTTACCTTGCAGGTCTTTCTTTTCCTTGCGATGCTGTTTGGCTAACAGCTCCTCTGCTGTCTCCACTTCCTCCATGACTAAATGTAATATATGTTCTGAGAAAGAGCGAAAATAAAGCTAAACACCAAATACACCATTCGTCACCATACTTTAATTTACAGCTTAGCAAGATTAAAATAGCTTTAGCACATAATAATCAGGTTAGAACATAATAATCAGTCATGATAACCAAGCATGGATTCAATGGGAGTACAGACTCTACACACATCCGGGAATACGACATTTCAAAATAAAGGTCTAGAAACATTGGAAGTTTTCTCTTTGATACTTTGATATAAAACAATACCCAGTCATTTACAAAATAACAATACAAAATAAAAGATTATTTCCATAGTGATTAAAAAACTATCTTGCTGAATTTATTCAACGCAAATTGCAAGCAAGACTAATTATTTTGAAATAATTTTCACTCGCCAAGAGGGTATCATCACCATTTTTTATAAGCATAATTACTGCTACTTTTTTACATATATTTTCTTATTAAAGTAGATCGTCGTGGATTGTAGTTATTAAATAATTTTGTATTATATTTTAATTTGGCAGTTTGGTCAAACTGAACTAAAAAATAGCCAGCAATATCTCCACTTTCTGTTCGTTTCCACAGCTAGTTCTGGCAACACCGCCAGACTCGGCTAATCGAAAATGTACAACGCTTACGATTTATCGACACGCTTGTACTTATAATGTCTGACGTACAGTTCATGCTGACAGCTCTAGCACACTGGCTTTAACACCACCTCACAATAAGATAAAATAAGGGACAATTCTCTAGCAGGAGCGAGGTTTCTGCAGCCTCGCAGGCGATGTTGGGAAGCCAGGGGATTCAACCTGTCACGTTGGTCTTTAATAACTCCAAGAACTGTTTTCTTCACCTGTCATCAAACTTCGCCACTCATCTCTGTCTGCATGAGGTATGTGTTCTGCTAGCTGCATTATAATACATACATAACAAATGCTAGCATTGTACTGTATGATTGATCTCCGTTTTAAGCAAGTGCTAGACGTTTTTCTAGTCTAACACTGTTGTGAATTCAGAACCAGATTTTGGAGCTGTCATGGGGTGTTTCTGCACCGGTGTTCCTCAGCTGGATCAGGTCCAGGTCTTCAGGTCCAGAGGACAGTGTTGAGATCAGCAGACAGCTGGGAGAGAAGCTCGGGCTCAGGGATGGAGAACAGGTTGGTCACAGGCTAAAAGGATGGTCCACCTGAAGGATTATTCTGTCAGAAATGTACAAATCTGCATGCATTTCTTTTATCAAACTCAAAAATAAAATATTTTTAGGAATGCTGCTAACCAAAAACGTTTTGAAGAACAAGTAAAATGGCAAGTTGTAAAAGTTTGGAACAACACATATTATACAGTATAATCATAATTTTCATTTTATTGGACACGTGTCACATATGATCACAAAGGGATTTGTGGGGATGTTAAGCAGAGGTTCTCACACAGGTGTATAGATTAAAATATAAATTAGAATTAGAATAAGACTAAACAGCAGTGGTGGAAAGAGTACTGAAAAATCATACTCAAGTCAAAGTACCATTACTTGCCTTAAAATGTAGTGCAAGTAGAGTAAAAGTATCTGTAGTAAATATTACTCAAAGAAAAAAGTGGACTTTTCAAAAGTACTCAAAAGTAGTGAATAGTGTGTATTACATTGTAAAAAGCTGATGCATTTACATGTAATTTGTGGATGTGTGTAAACGTGACATTCTGTAGTGCATTTAGTAATTGCCCAGGAGGCACACAATGTCATGAGGTTAGATTCCAACCAACCAGTTAGCTGCAATTCTAAATTGCCCATGTCTTGAGGTAGTTCATTATGATGCCAATTACCTTCTATGTGCGATTTGATTGCACTGGAATCACAGGAACGACCTTTCTAATCCCCATAGACAAGAAAAAATAAAATAGCGACTTATGGTTAAAGGAAAGTAGTCGAGTAAAAGTACCGATACAGCACTTAAAATGTAGTCAAGGGAGAGTAAAAGTACACATTTTTAAAACTACTTGGTAAATTTCTGAGAAAAACTACTCAATTACAGTAGTTTGAGTATTTGTAATCTGTTACTTTACACCATTGGTAAACAGGCATTAAAATTAACCAGGAATTACAAATAAAGATGTTTCTTAACCGAGTTTAAGATTTGTATATTAAATATGGATACACCTGTATGAGGAAGTCTTCATATTCTAGACCTTGATAAGTCTTGTAAAATATTAAACTGTTATTTCAAAAGACATTGTTAGTTCTTATATATTCTTATGTTTAGATTGAAGATTGAAATATGTTATTGTGTTTAGATTACACACGATCTTCCTTATTCATTAAATCACAAACAACTAGAAAAAAAAATCTTATAACACCAGAATTTTCACAGATAGGACATACTCTTATGTAAACATATAATGCTTATAAAGCTCAAAGGTTAAACTTATAAAGGTCATAATAGTACCCATTTTAAAGACATGTATCCTTAACTCTAATCATTTAAATCCTCATCATGATTTTAAAAAATAAAGTCTCTGGACTCAAAACATACTCAAAAAGTTTGAGAACCACTGATTTGGATGCATTTAATATGGTTTTGTTTTGTTTTAGGGGTATCTTCGGCCCTGTCTTCAGGTGCAGTCAGTGCAGCAGGTGTCTGTAGAGCCTCTGTCTCCAGATGATTGGGAGATCCTGGTGAGTTCATGATGTATATTAGATATATATTATGATGATATGATATCTAGATACTGTTCAGTCCCCTGATGTTCAGATAGAGATGCGTGCATTTTAATGCAAACAACTGGGGCCTTGTTTCTATTAGTATGCCTTAAATCACAAGATGCATATTACCATACTTTTTAAAGAGAGGTATTAGACTACTTATGTCTATTTTTGTCAGTACACTCTACATTACTGGTCCTATTCTAATTTGATCACTTTATTTGCACTTGCTGTCTTGCAGATTTACAATAGCCTCTGCATTCATATCCAAGACATCATGGATCTTTCAAATCCAATAAACTGACACTATACACTTTTGGATTTATTTTGCAAATATCTTCAATGAATTATCATTCTTACAGAAAAGTCCACTGCCGTCTCGCATTTACATCTGGGTCAACTCAAGAAGTTTTTCGGTGACCTTAATAGTCTTGTTTTCATTGTACTGTTTTAAAAGGTCATACGGTGGGTTAAATAAATATTGAACGTCACCACTTTTCTGAGAAAACATATTTTGTTTAGACTCTCAGTAGTGAATATTAAACCACACTGAACTGAACTAAACTGAACTCCAACACTGAAAACTGGACTGACACTGTTTCAATTTACTATAACCTTCTATGTGAAGCTGCTTTGACACAATCTACATTTTAAAAGCGCTATACAAATAAAAGTGAATTGAATTGAATTGAATATTTCTGAAGGTGCTGTTGACTTGAATTTTTTACCAAATGTCAGTAACAACTAAAGTAATTTATGTTAACTAAAGCAAACAAAACTAATTAGTTTAGAAATGAAATTATATGTAATAAAATCCATTCTACAAGAGACATCTTCAAGCTGTTATTACTAACAGGAGCATTTCATACAAAGTATTAAATACATTTCAGTAGTTCAGTACCTTCTCCGCGTGTCATTCAATTGTTATTACATATAACTCATTATTTCAGATTTGTTTTGGTTTGGTTTATTTGCATGTTCGGGTTGTTTGAGTTTTTACGAAAATGAGGGTCAATTTCATTCGTCAACATTTAGAAATATATTTTCAGGACAAATCATGACGTGTTCAATACTTCTTTTACCTCCGTATATCAGATGACAAAACTAAAACGGAGCATAAATTTCTTTTTAGTCTAAAACTGACTGTACTTTATTCCAGGAGCTGCACAGCTTGGCTCTGGAGCAGCGAATCCTGGATCAGATCCGGGTGGTCTTCAATGATGGTGTCTTTCCTGTGTGGGTGGACCAGCACACTGTCATCTATATCAGAATCGGTCAGCCAGCCAGCCAGACCTTTTTTAAATGTCTTTCATGATGTTTCTGGATATGAACTGGTCCTTTACATTAATAATTCTTTGTTTTTTGTGTGTTTTTAGCATCGCTAATTCCATCTGTACCGTTCGGCCGGCTGGAGCAGTTCACTGAGCTCATTGTTTCCCCAAAACTACACCCAGGGAGTGAACTACCCCATAAACCTCAATCAGAAGAGGCAAGACAACATCAAAACACTAATATCACATCATCTTCCACCTCAAATGCCTCTCAGGATCCACTCACTGATCATCCGGAGGGTTTGAATGAAGGCCATTGGGGAGGTATAACTGATCTGAAAGGCCTGGTTAGATATTTGTTTACAAGAGGACGTGAACCTGCAAAGGAGAATATTGCAGTTCCCACAATTCCTGCCATCTTGAAAGACTGTATCCTCCGGACTTGCAGAAGCCCACCTAGGTCTGTCAGCCATTTTGGCTTGTGTCATGGAGATGTCCATATACTCCCATGGAACCTTCAAGAGCAAGAGAACTGGAATCCAGGACAGTCTGCACTAACGTACGGCAGGCTCTCAAAGATCCTTTCTCCTAAAGAGGTCAGGGAGAAAGTCAAGCAGGCCATGGAGAAGAAGAAAACCAGAGATGCGTCCCATAAAGAGAAGGACACGGAGGAGGATATGGAGAATTCTGTTGTGGTCAGGATGCTTTGTCACAATGTAAACAGGCTACAGGAGGACCAAAAATTTAATAAATGCGAAGAAATTTACTCTGGAAGGGTTTGGGTAAGTGTTTTATTCAAATTTTATTAGATTGTTATGGAGAAATTGTTTATATTGATCACTTCTCAGAAAGGGAACTTTTGTTGGTAAGAAACATCTTAACCATTTAGAAAACTAGCAATTTAAATAGTTATTGTATAGCACTATGAATTTAAAAAAAACCTCCCCTCGCAATCATCTAGCAGTGCTCAGGTGGAACATTTAAATATGAAAATTTTAAAACATTATATAGAAAAACATTTAAAATGATTTACTTATTCAGTGTGTTTTTATCTAATGCTCACATAACGTTAACTTTTAAAGATACAGATAATTTAATAGCACTGTTATATGTTGAGTTGGAAATCTCATACATAGATACTTATAAAGGTCAATGGCAAAAAACGTTTTTCAAAAACAGAAACGTGCGCACATCTAAAAATCTCGAAGGCAGGTGCTCGTTCAAAAATATACTCAGTAGCAATCAAAAAAGAGAATCGGCACACTGCCAATTTAGCTCTCAAAAAATCTTTTAATGTGACAACGCTTCGACCTACATGGTCTTCATCATGGTCCTCACCTGATGAAGACCATGTAGGTCGAAACTTTGTCACATTAAAAGATTTTTTGAGAGCTAAAGTGGCAGTGTGTCGATTCTCTTTTTTGATTGTTAAAAAACGTTTTTCAATCATTAAAACAAGCAAAAAAAAAACTGTACATACAACGTTATTTTATGCATTTTTTATTACAATTTCAATTTAATTATTTAACCAAGAATGTCCCTTTGAGATACAGTATCTCCTCTACCAGGGAGTCCTGGTGAAGACAGACAGCATAAAACAAAAAAAATACATATCACATCAAATAGACACACACAAAAAAGTATAAAGCATAATCAATTGTTAAAACTTGAGCACTGCTTTAAATTGACAGTCTTTAGAATATTTTTAAAAATAGCGATAGATGATACGGATTTCATATGTAGTATATCTTGAAGCTTGTTCCATACTTATGGAGCATATGTAGAGAATGCAGATCGACCTAACTGTGTGAAAAAATGGCATCTTAAGTAAGAGTATATCTGCTGATCTGATATTATAAGTGTTTGAACAGTACTCCA
Source organism: Danio albolineatus (assembly GCA_903798035.1). Taxonomy (NCBI): domain Eukaryota; kingdom Metazoa; phylum Chordata; class Actinopteri; order Cypriniformes; family Danionidae; genus Danio; species Danio albolineatus. Next base: position 11,218,436 of record CAIGQQ010000001.1, on the reverse strand, counting down.
ACAAACTCGAAATATTCTGTGGTAATTTACCAACTAAAAAATGTAAAAGTAAAATTGTACATTTTTATATTGATCAAACTACACCATTACTCATTTTTTTACCAACTTTCAGCAAGATATATTTAATAATTTAACATATAAAATGTATAATATCATCATCATTTTGGCCAGAATTGTAATATCTGTACATCCCTGGTCAATTTAATATTAGCCAAATTTTCTCTCTCTCTTTCAAATAAATGAAACTGATAAAAATAAATGGAAACAGGTCTAATGTAGGTGGATAATCAGTATGATACCGATATATTGCAATATTATACATCCCTAGTTATGATTTTTGTTTTTGTTATAGATCCCAAAGATGCTGCAGAGGCGTTTGAAGATAGACCTTCACTCAGCTGTGAGGATTCAGCCTTTGAAATTAATGCCAAGACTAGCTGAAACAGTCATGGTTCAACCATTGCAACCGTTGGTAAGTTTTTCTTTCAAACATTAATTATTTCATAATAAATACTGTATTGTAAAGTTGTTGTTCTTTACTCTCTGCAGGCCCAGAGCGAAAAGGAAGAAGATATTCAAACAGCATTCCTCAATTGGTTGCACGCTCAGAGCCATCAGCCTTTGACCTGCCTGACAGGACGATCTAACGTCATTCTCTTACCCTGTGCTGAAGGTGAGAGGAAGAACAATCAATGATTCTCTCAAAGATACTACAACTTTTTCAATGGTACTAAAGTTATCGCAGACTAACCCGGGAATTCTCTGTTAACAGGAAAGGAAGAGTTTGTCTTGACTGTGCTGAAACCAGAGCAACAGCAAGAGGATGAATTGTTCTTCCTGTCAAACAGTTTACTAAGAAAAACAGACATACAGGTATTAGGTCATATAAATATTATATATTAGCTTATAAACTAAAATTGTAATTGTTGTTTTAATGATGCTCAAGCTGACATTATCGAGTATACACTCACTTTTTAACACAAAAAACATTCATTGTGTTATGAAGCTTATTATGATGCAAATATAATTCAAGTTATGAAGTAGATGTTTTTATATTTATAAGATATATTACAAGAATACCACTCAAGCAGAAGAGATGTTTATAGATTAAATATAGACCATTTTGAGGGATATAAACAAAAACAATGGTCCCAATGTACTTCCTGTTTCACATTTTTAATTTCTATAGCTCCCGAGACCCCAAAAAGAGCCACCTATTGATAAATAATGTTACGATAGCTGTTTTAGCAATAAGCTATGATTGAATTGCCTTTTGTTACAGTTATGAAATAGTTTGATGACAAGCAGGAATTGTAGTTGTAATGGTCTATATATATATATATATAAACATACAGATTTTTTCTTTATGCAGGCTGTTCGCTCTGCATGCGTGTGAAAGAGAAATTAGGAGAGAATGAACATGCGGCTAACTTTGCGTGCGGATATGCCCATTTATTTAACTTCATAACCGCCACTAATAGCAAAAGGGAACTTATAAGGAAAATTATAACTTAATTGAACACATCCTTTCACATAAGGTACAGTACACATATAGTGGCGTCCTATTGTGGAAAGGCAAAGCTGAAAATCTATGGTTAAAGTGCCACCCAGCAGCCAAAAGCTGTTGGCGCACGTAAATACCGCTGCCACGGCATCACGAACAGCGGTAAAACGGACGTTTTGAACTAGACATCTGTACGTGTATATAAATATTTATATATATATTTATATATATTTATTTATTTATCTTTAATTTTTTTATTCGGTGAAATTAGAAACAAATCCGATGTCGAATATTTGTGTGTCATGAATGAATCTGTTTTTGAACAAATGAACGAGTCAATGATTCGTTGATCTAGTCAAAAAAAGACTTTAATTATTTTTCATTTTTTAATTTCTAAATGAATTAGATGTTTTGACCGACTCATTGGACTTAATGATTCAGTGAATCATTTCTAGGTCAGGGACTTGTTGCCACCTACTGGCAGTTTTAGTGTTATTTTTATTAATCCATGATGACAGGAAATATATTGTTTCGTTATAATTGTGGAACAATTCCCAGAGATATTAAAATATCTTTTAATGTCAGTATAGCCTATCTCTGTCATTGTATTTTAAAGATTCATTTTCTTTCTCTTGGCTGCTCAACAAACCATCTTTGTTTAGATTGTCAGAGAACCACATGATTCTGCCCACAAAGGCTCTGATAATGAAAATGAAGATCCGTGTCTTGGCTTTTCCCCTCTCAGCTCTCTTGGGTATGCTCATTTTCAATATCAATGTATCATTTTTTAATATGATTAGCTGCACGCATGATTGATTCAGTGAGGAGTCTGTGTTGCTGCTGTCTGTGTTTGCTCAGTGGGGTAGAGGACATCAGCAGGTCTGCTTTTCAGCACATCTCTCATGCTCTGATGGGAGGTTCACTGTCACGTGAGCTCATCTCCACAGGACGGGGACTGAGAGGTGGAGCTCTGCTCATCACAGGTGCAAAGGTAACCTTCAGACACGCATGCAGCGCTCTTATCAGATATTGTTATTTTGTTATTATTGTTATTTTTCTCATTGTTATTTGGGCGTTCTTCGAGTGACCAAAAATTAACATCCTCTGAGTGACCGGCCTCAAACTTTAGGTGGGGATCCTCAAAGTGATCAGCAAATTTTCTATTAATTTTTTTAACAAATTTTCAACATTTATTTTGGGCTAAAAGTAGTCCATGATTGTCCAACTTGTTTTAGCCCAAAAAACGACATCGAAATGACATCTTGTGCTGATCGGGTGGTATCTATATGCTGCCATGCTTGCTTTACTTTATAAACTGTTGGTAAGGTGTTCTTGAAAGAAATCTTTAAGAAGGCTTTACATCTTTAGTGCTTGAATTGAATTGTATTTAGATGTAAATGCAAATATCACATCCAGATTATTACCATAAACAATGCTAAGAGCTTGTGGTGTAGAGCTTTGTTGTTTGACACATGCCTCAGTTTAAATAGCTCAAACGATACAATAGTGCTGCTGATGCCATTTGTCTTTGCTATTTAAGGGCACTTGAATAGATATAGTGTATGTGGTAGATTTCTGGCTTTTCTGTGCAGGGCAGTGGAAAATCTTCTCTGTCCAGAGCGCTGTGTAGAAAGGCCAGTGAAGACCTGGATGCCCACTTTCAAGTTTTGGACTGCAAGACACTGAAAGGTTGCCTGAGGTTTAACATGTCTTTTATCAATAGTTTAACTTGTTTATAATTATATTCTTACCGCATGAATTGCTTAGGTAAGAGAACAGACACAGTAAGGCAGAGGCTGGAGGAGGTTTTTGAGCAGGCGGTTTGGAGGCAGCCCTCAGTGGTCCTGCTGGATGACCTGGATCATTTGGCCGGTGCTGCGACTTCACCTGAACATGAGCACGGACCAGAAGCTGTACTGCGGCAGCACATCGCACAGAGTCAGACCTCATACACACACGCTTGCCTCTATGTGTATTAATGTATGGAGAACAGGATGGACATCTTTTCTCTGCATGTTCTCCTCAGGTCTGAAGGATTTGGTAGATGAGATGGTGCTTCGCTCCAGTCTCGTCGCTCTGATAGTCACAGCGCAGACTGAACACGCTCTTCATCAGACTCTGACTGTGGTGCAGGGCTCACACTTCTTTCAGAGCTTCTGCAAGATCCCAACCCCAGATCAGGTCAGTCCAAAAGAAAAAAGAAAACTTTATTTTGGCGGTTCATTCCGCTGTGGCGACCCCTAATGAGTAAAGGGACGACGCCGAAAGAAAATCATTCATTCATTTTCTTGTCGGCTTAGTCCCTTTAATAATCTGGGGTCGCCACAGCGGAATGAACCGCCAACTTATCCAGCATATGTTTTACACTGCGGATGTTCTTCCAGCTGCAACCCATATCTGGGAAACATCCATACGCACTCATTCAAACTCATACACTACAGACAATTTAGCTCACCCAATTCACCTATACCACATGTCTTTGAACTTGGGGGGGAAACCGAAGCACCTGGAGGAAACCCACGCGAGGAGAACATACAAACTCCACACAGAAATGCCAACACAATGGCGCCTGAAAGAAAATCAATTAATGAATATTCAAATTCTAAAAAAAAAAAAATAGATTCCCTGCCAGACGCCTATATTAAAAAAATTATAATAATCATAAAATATCATGGTTTCTCTTTATAGGCTCAAAGAGTTGAGATTCTGAGGTCCTTGATAGTGAAAAAGAGCTTCCAGGTCTGTCAGACTACTCTTGATCTGGACAGTGTAGCCAAAGAAACAGAAGGATTCATGGCTCGAGACCTGAACCTGCTGCTGGAGAGGGCCATCCATGCCAACACACTACACAACTCTGAAGGCAAACACCACCCACTTCATAATAGTCACATCTTTCTGTCATGCAGCTTTTTACCTCTAATCTCATTTTTCTGGATTTGCAGATTTGAGCTGTAAGGACTTCAGACAGGCTCTCCAGGGCTTTACTCCTCCGTCTCTGTGGGACGCTCAGCTGCAGGCGCCCAGCGGGGCCGGGATGGAGAGGATTGGGGGTCTTCATGAAGCACGTCATCTCCTGATGGACATCATACTGCTGCCGGCTAAGGTACTATTTTACAAAGAGTCAATTTCTCCAAACTTAAAATGACAAACTGTTGTTTATGTGCAACAAGTGGGAGTGGATGAACTTCGTTTTTCTCAATTAAAGGGCACCTTTTTTGAAAAGTCTACTTTTTAAGCTGGACAGACATGTTTGTAGGTATAGTGTATCGTCATATTGGGGTGATATAAACACACCCACAGTCCTTTTTTTCTTTTCAATTTAACAGCATAAAATTGGAGCGGTTTTGAGACCGACCACAACTTGACGTAGGAGTGCGGTCCCCTCGCCCACAGAATTGATTTACAGCTGCGTATTAACATGTCTCCGTAGTAACGTGTATAATCATATCAACAAGACAGGACGTGCGCAAAGTAACCGGGAATGAAAGGTGTGTTCAGTTTGCTAAGGTCATCAATCATCATCAAATGTGATCAAGAGTGAGTTTTACAAGTTTAAAATGTTTTAAAACAGTGCATGTTTGTGATGAACTACAGCGGTTTACTTCAGCTTTGCTTCATCACCACAGGCGCGTGTCAGCACAATTATAAAAGAAGACGCTTCAATCTCAGTTTGTGGATGTTAAATTTTATGAATGTTTATTGTCTATTTTGTACATTAACATAACAGATATCCATACAGCAGTGGGTATTTACCTGTAACCTATCACATATGCTTGCAAAAATAGTGCAAAGCTCAACGTGCGCGCTGTCTGTGTGTGTGTGTGTGTGTGTGTGTGTGTGTGTGTGTGTGTGTGTGT
>CAIGQQ010000001.1:11118996-11184372 GCA_903798035.1 Danio albolineatus | reverse complement strand
GCCAATCACTGATGACCTTTAAACTTACTAGCCACTCCCTAGCAACCAATTTCATCACCCTAGCAACTGTCCCATAGACTGTGACTAGCTGTTCTAGCACATGCTAATAGTTTTAATTCAATTCAATTCAATTCATCTTTATTTGTATAGCGCTTTTACAATGTAGATTGTGTCAAAGCAGCTTCACATGCATTATAAAAAATTGAAACAGTGTCAGTCCAGTTTTCAGTGTTGAAGTTCAGTTTAGTTCATTTCAGCGTGGTTTAATAGTCACTGCTGAGAGTCCAAACACTGAATAGTAATCCATCGATGCGCAGCCCTACAGGTCCCGAACCATGCAAGCCAGAGGCGACAGCGGCGAGGAAAAAACTTCACCAATTGGCGAAAGTGAAGAATTAAAAAAAACCTCGAGAGAAACCAGGCTCAGTTGGGCACGACCATTTCTCCTATGGCCAGACGTCTTGTGCAGAGCTGCAGTCTATGGCACCGGGGTTGGAGAAAGCTGGACATCCATCATGGAGAGACCACAGGCGGGTCACCGGCTGGTCAACAGGCTGGCCCTTTGGGAACAATGCGAGGACTCGTCTGTCACAGGGATCGTCTTACAGGAAACTGTCTCATGCTCTCCATTCCTCCATAACCACCACAGCAGCTGCTCAGGATACGGCATGGTCCAGGATTATGGAAACCTCGGGAATAATAAAAAACAGACTAACATGAGTGCAGATGCCATTCAAATTATAATGCGTTTTGGGAAGTGTTCCCGGCTCCGGTTGCCCTAAATAATGCAGACTAACAATCCTTTAGAGGATTTGGATTCCAAAGCATTTGTGTTTTATGTGTATGCTAATGTAAAGAGATGTGTCTTTAATCTAGTTTTAAACTGACAGAGTGTGTCTGCTTCCCGAACTGTGCTAGGAAGGCTGTTCCAGAGTTTAGGTGCCAGATAAGAGAAAGATCTACCACCTACAGTTGATTTTGATATTTTGGGAATAATTAATTGTCCAGAATTAATTGAGCGTAGCGGACGTGATGGGCTATAATAAATCAGGAGCTCCTGCAAATACTGGGGAGCCAAGCCGTTCAGGGCTTTGTAGGTAGTCAGTAAGATTTTAAAATTTATACGATATTTAATAGGGAGCCAATGCAATGCTGAAAGAACTGGAGTAATATGATCATATTTCTTTGTTCTAGAAAGCACTCTAGCAGCTGCATTTTGAACTAGCTGAAGTTTGTTTATCAGGCCAACTGGGCAGCCGCCTAGTAATGCATTACAGTAATCCAATCGAGACGTCATGAAAGCATGAATGAGCTTTTCCGCATCAGACATCGATAGCATGTGTCGAAGTTTGGCAATATTTTTAAGATGAAAAAAAGCAGTTTTACAGATGCTTGAAATCTGGCCTTCAAATGACAGGCTGCTATCAAAAATCACCCCCAAATTTTTGACTGAAGATGAGGACTGAACTAAGAAACCATCAAGGGTTAGACAGTGTTCTAAGTTTTTGCGTGTGAGATTTTTGGGACCAATAAGCAAGACCTCAGTTTTATCTGAATTTAGTAATAAGAAGTTATTAGTCATCCAATTTTTAATATCAGCTATACAATCTGTTAATTTAGTAAATTCAAACAAATTACCAGGTTGAGAGGAGATATAAAGTTGTGTATCATCAGCATAACAGTGGAAGCTAACTCCATGTTTTCTAATGATATCACCTAGCGGTAGCATATATAGTGTGAAAAGTAAGGGACCAAGAACTGAGCCTTGTGGTACCCCACAGTGTACTTTTGATCTGTATGATGTCTCTTCATTAACTGATACAAATTGATAACGTTCAGATAGATAAGACCTGAACCAGGCCAATGCAGTTCCTGTAATACCAACATAATTTTCAAGCCTATCAAGGAGAATATTATGATCAACTGTATCAAATGCAGCACTGAGGTCCAATAGCACTAAGAGAGAAATGCAACCACGGTCGGACGACAGAAGGAGGTCATTTGTGACTCTTAGGAGTGCGGTTTCTGTGCTATGAAATGCTCTAAATCCAGATTGAAATTTTTCATAAATATTGTTTCTTTGTAGGAAGGAACATAGTTGAGCAGATACGATTTTTTCTAAAATCTTTGATAGAAAAGGCAAGTTTGAAATTGGTCTATAATTTGCTAGTTCTTTAGGATCAAGCTGTGTTTTTTTAATAAGAGGCTTAATGACAGCTAGTTTAAAAGTTTTAGGAACGTATCCTAGGAGTAGGGATGAATTCAAAATGTTAAGAACAGGTTCAGAAACTTCTGAAAACAATTGTTTTAATAATTTGGTCGGTATGGGATCTAGCATAGACGTTGTTGATTTTGACGAATTTATCAGTTTAGATAATTCTTCCTCACCTACTGTTGAAAAAATTTGAAGTTTATCCATTACCGGTCTACAATGCTCTAATTGGGACGAGGCTGTAGGAGGCAGACTGTTGGTGCTTATTTTATCTCTGATATCATTAATCTTGCGTGTGAAAAAGTTCATAAAGTCATTACTGCTATGCTGAGAAATGCATGTTGATGCTTTATTTTTAGTTAGATTAGCTACCGTGGTAAACAGGACCCTAGGGTTATGTTTATTTTCTTCTATTAAAGTTGAAAAATAAGCAGATCTGGCTGACGTTAAAGCTTTTCTAAAGTTAAGCGAACTTTCTTTCCAGGCCAGACGAAAAACTTCTAGTTTTGATTTCTTCCATCTACGCTCCATTTTCCGGGCTGCTGTCTTTAAGACACGTGTGTGCTCATTGTGCCATGGCGTCGGATTTTTTTCCCTAATCTTTTTGAAGTGTAACGGAGCAACTATATCTAACGTATTAGAAAGGACGGAATCAATGGTTTCAGTTACAGTGTCAAGCTCTTCTAGACTGCCTGGAATGTTATAAAAATTAGACAGATCAGGTAGGTTACTAACAAAATCATCCTTAGTGCTAGCGGTGATCGTCCTGCCATATTTGTGAATAGAAGATGATTTTGTAGAGCTATCGATGCACAATAAACAGGAGATTAAATAGTGATCTGAAATGTCATCACTCTGCTGCACAACTTCAACATTATCAATATCAATACCATGTGATAATATTAGGTCTAAAGTGTGATTATGTCGATGGGTAGGCCCTGAGACATGCTGTTTCACTCCAACAGAGGCTAGTATGTCTAAGAAGGCCAGCGTTAAAGCATCTTTTTCATTATCTATATGAATATTAAAATCACCAACAATTATAACTTTGTCTGTGGCCAGAACTATTTCAGATAAGATATCAGCAAATTCTTTTGTAAAGTCGGTATGGTGCCCTGGAGGCCGATAAACAGTTGCCAGTACAAATTTAGATTGAAATGTATTGTTTAAATTGTTCACTGAAATATACATCACTATTACTTCAAATGAATTATATTTAAAATCAGATCGCTGAGTAGCACTAAAAATATTACTATATATTATGCCCACGCCTCCACCTTTGCCTTTAGGACGCGGCTCATGTCTATAATGATATCCTTCAGGTGAAGACTCATTTAGGGGCATGTAATCATCTGGTTTTATCCAGGTTTCTGTTAGACAGAGAGCATCTAGCTTTAGATCAGTTATCAAATCATTAATAAAAAGAGTTTTAGATGACAGCGATCTAATGTTCAATAATGCGAGTTTTATTTTTTGGTTAGCTTTATTTTTTATTTTTTGAACATCAATTAGATTATTACCTTTAAATGGATTTGGGAGTTTTTTATATTTAGAGGCTCGGGGAACAGACACAGTCTCTATGTTCTTATATCTAGGTGATTCTATGTGCTGCAGATTATTTGAGTTGGGTAAACCGTGGAGACTAGCAGACGGTTGGTTAAGCCAATCTGTCTGCTCCCTGACCTGGGCCCCAGTTAGTCAAATGCCAGCACTAAGACTATATGCCAGATTACTAGAGAGGAGAGCTGCTCCAGCCCGAGTGGGATGAAGACCATCTCTCTTCAACAGGTCAGGTCTACCCCAAAAACTTGGCCAATTGTCTACAAAACCTATGTTATTCAGTGGGCACCATTTTGACATCCAGCCATTGAGTGATGAGAGTCTGCTGTGAAACTCGTCACCACGATAAGCGGGCAGGGGACCAGAGCATATTACGGTGTCTGACATCGTCTTTGCAAGATCACACACCTCTTTAATATTACTTTTAGTGATCTCCGACTGACGTAGTCGAACATCATTAGCACCGACGTGGATAACGATCTTACTGAACTTACGTTTAGATTTAGTCAGTACTTTTAAATTTGACATGATGTCAGGCGCTCTGGCTCCAGGCAGACATTTGACTATGGTGGCTGGTGTCTCTATTTGTACGTTCCGTACTATGGAGTCGCCAATCACAAGGGCACTTTCATCAGGTTTCTCAGTGGGTGCATCACTGAGGGGGCTAAACCTGTTTGATGTTGGAACGGACATACGGTGTTTTCTCCCACTTCTAGTTTCCCTCACGGTGACCCAGCCGTCTCTCTGCAAAGACGCAACAACCGGAGCCGAACAATGTGAATGGCTTGCTAGACTAGTCACATCCAAATCCTTATCTAGGGACCTAGGACTCTTACTATCCTTAATTAAAGTTTGGATGTGTGTTTCTAATTCTGAGATCTTTAACACCCTACCGACATGCTAATCTTGCTAGTAACATGCTAGCATACTAGTACATACTAGTGACATGCTAGTCATGCTAGCACTTGCTAATTCATGCTAAAAACATGCTAGTAACATGCTAATTCATGCTAGAATCATGCTAGTAACATGCTAATTCATGCTACAATCATGCTAGTAACATGCTAATTCATGCTAGAATCATGCTAGTAACATGCTAATTCATGCTAGAATCATGCTAAGATCATGCTAATTCATGCTAGAATCATGCTAGTAACATGCTAATTCATGCTAGAATCATGCTAAGATCTTGCTAATTCATGCTAGAATCATGCTAGTAACATGCTAATTCATGCTAGAATCATGCTAATTCATGCTAGAATCGTGCTAGTATTATGCTAATTCATGCTAGAATAATGCTAGTAATATGCTAATTCATGCTAGAATCATGCTAGTAATATGCTAATTCATGCTAGAATCATGCTAGTAACATGCTAATTCATGCTAGAATCATGCTAAGATCATGCTAATTCATGCTCGAATCATGCTAGTAACATGCTAATTCATGCTAGAATCATGCGAAGATCATGCTAATTCATGCTAGAATCATGCTAGTAACATGCTAATTCATGCTAGAATCATGCTAAGATCATGCTAATTCATGCTAGAATCATGCTAGTAACATGCCAATTTTTCAACTAAATAAACTATTTAAAACTGGCTTTTCAAGCCACCATAAAGTTTGTCCTCAAACTTTACTATCTAGTTACAATTAGCCTACAGGTTTTACTGTAGTAACGTGTAGGCTGCTATAGCTGCTATGAGATAACTTACGCGCAGAAATATGCAGATTTGTAGCCCATCATAGACGTAGACATAGACCTTTACATTTCCGGGTTTAGAAATGTAAAGAACAAATTAGAAATACCACAACAAATTATTTCAAGCACTTTATGGTTCTGAAAAACTATAGGTCTATACCATTTCAATTACTCTAGTATTTTTCATGTGGCTCAACTGGCATGTTAAACAGAGTCGCAGTGACTCACGAAATTCATTCTCATAGCAACAAGCAAGCACTATTTGTATGTTAAAGTGTATATTATTATATTAATTGTATATTAAAGTGAAGCCGTAACAGTTATTCATAGATTACTCTATCTAGTGAGCCTTTTAAGAAAGAAATCTTCAACCAGTCTCCAGTATTTTTTTAGTTTGTCAAATAAAAAATAAAGTTCTCATCCATTAAATTCTGCCCACAAAACATAAATCCTGGAGGCTCTAGTGTTGCAGATGAGCTTTCTGTGTATGAAGCACTTTTTTTTTTTAATAAAGCTGCCAATTGGGAGCCTGTGAGTTGGCAAAATAATAGAGTTGTCCTCCTCTTGCATGCACAGGTGTTCATGTGAGCTTTCCACTTGTCTGTTTTACTGAAAGCCAGTTTATTTTTATGTCACAACAGTATAATATACTCATCAAACAGCCTTTATCTATCAGAGAGCAGTGAAATTAATTGTTCCTAGAGTGAGACATTTTTTTTTAAATCAAAGAAGCTGATAAACTCTTAAGTGTACGAGTGTGAATGAAGACAGTATTTCCAGCGGTATTTCACATTGGAGTATGGGATCTTGATCTCTGATCCTACAACCTCTGATGTTGAAAAGTTTTAAGTGACCTTTTATAGACATTTAGGATTTAGTAATATTTTTTTTGTTTGTTTGTTTGTTTGGCTTGGTCATGTAAATTCGTGTCCAGTGAAGGGATAATGGGTGGCACGGTGGCTCAGCGGTTGACAGAGCAAGGTCGTTGGTTTGAGTCCCGACTGGGTCAGTTGGCATTTCTGTGTGGAGTTTGTAGAGCCTGGTGCTCCGGTTTCTCCCACAGTCCAAAGACATGAGCTATAGGTGTATTGGATGAACTAAATTGGCCATAGTGGGCAACATAGTTGTAGTGGGTAGCGCGCTCACCTCACAGCAAGAAGGTCTCTGATTCGAGTCCCGGCTGGTCCAATTGGCATTTCTGTGCAGTCTGTATGTTCTCCCCGTGTTGGCGTGGGTTTGCTCTGGGTGCTCCGGCTTCCCCCACAGTCCAAAGACATGCGCTATAGGTGAATTGGATAAACTAAATTGGCTGCAGTGTATGAGTGGGTGTGAATGAAGGAGCTTATGGGTTTTTCCCAGTGCTGGGTTGTGGCTGGAAGGACATTCGTTGCGTAAAACATATGCTGCATAATTTGATGGTTCATTCTGCTGTGGCGTTTCTTAATGAATAAAGGGACTGAGCCGAAAAAGAAAATGAATTAATCAATGGATGAAATTGGCCATAATGTGTGTGTGTGTGTGTGTGTGTGTGTGTGTGTGTGTGTGTGTGTGTGAGTGAATACAAGAGTTTATGCGTGTTTCCCAGTACTGGGTTGCAGCTGGAAGGGTATCCACTGCGTAAAACATATGCTGGAATAGTTAGTGGTTCATTCCACTGTGGCGACCACAGATAAATAAGGCACTGAGCTGAAGATAAATGAATGAATGAAAGGATAACGAGCTGCCAGTATTGTGTGTTCAGATTATTGCATTGGATTCCTTTAATGTTCTTTTTTCTGCAATATATTTCTGCAAACGACTAAAAATGTCAGCAGCAAAGCTCCATTTTAAAGCTGAAACTTGTCAGATCAGATATTTAGGTCTTGTAATGCAACCCTAATGTTTAAAAACAAATGTTTTTCTCTCAAGCGATGGCACATTCGTGCGAATGAATCCAAGACTGGAAATAAATTCTCTCTTGTGGTACAATGCAAAGGGCATTTTGCTGCATCATTTCCACTCACTGACCTGAAACAGAAGCGAGCAAATATCTCTGTGTTTCGTCAGGCATGTGCCCTCCAGTGATGGTGAAAAGCGTTCTTGTCTATACTTGAAGGATGAGCTTAAATGGCTATCGATTGAAAAACAATTGCTACAGGGTGAAGACTGCAAATTGCAAAGACTCAAACAGACTGCTCAGATTCAAGAATAAATCAATTACACTTCACTAAATAAAAAAAAGCAGCAGCATATGGCTCGAAAGTTTCTTGAGGTTGAAACATCATCAGTTGGTGCAGTTGTTGAATTTTCATGATCTCATTTGTACAATTCAGTATGATTCGCTGATCCCCCCAATGAGGGTTGGATTTAGGGGTGGGGTTGGGTGCCATGCCTCCTTTTTAAATAGTTATGTTTCCTCATGAGATCAGGCTGGTTATTGAGGATTCACTGTTGCTAGTAATGCTAATGTTACACATGAGACTGCAGATTATTGTTATTGCCACACACAGCAATAAAGAACACTTTGGGCGGCTCAAAGTCAGCTTAGATTCAATCATTTAAGGCAGAAGGTTGAAATGGCCAGTCATTTATGTTTATGGGAAGCAATACCTGTAGGTAAGCCCGCATTGAATCTGCATGCATAAAAATATTTGAGGCCATCATTAACTCTATTTATTTACTTATGTTATTGTGTGTAAGTATATATTTATTCAGTTTTTATATAAATATCAGTCATATTATTGAATAATATGCAAATGTTTTATGGTTTTTGTATAATAAAGTTTTGTAAAATGATATTTTCTTTTTATATATGATATTTATATCTTATATTTATCTTTTAGTAAATACATTACAGTAGTCAACATTTGAAGTGGATGGAAAATTTCACAATTGAATGGTGGAATGGGTGTTCAATAGTTTTAGGACAAACTTGATGAAAGGTGATGATAAATTTCAAACGTTGACTACTGTATATGGGTAAATTGCTTTTATTCGCATTGTGCATTGTGAACCTTAAATAAAAGTCATGTCATGTCATTTTCATCTGCTTATCTGGGGCCGGGTCGTGTGGCAGCAGTCCTAGGAGGGAACTCCAGACTTCCCTCTCCCCAGACACTTCCTCCAGCTCCTCTAGAGGGACCCCATGGCTTTCCCAGCCCAGCCGAGAGACATAGTCACTCCAGTGTGTCCTGGGTCATCCCCCGAGGCCTCCTTCTGGTGGGACATGCCTGGAACAACTAGGTAGGCATCCAGGAGGCATCCGAAACAGATGCCCGAGCCACCTCATCTGACTTCACTGGATGTGGAGGAGCAGTGGCACTACTCTCCCAGGTGACAGCACTCCTCACACTATCTATAAGGGTGCGCCCTGCCACCCTGTGAAGGAAACTCATTTCTGCTGCTTGTATCCGAGATCTTGTCCTTTCGGTCATGACCCAAAGCTCATGATCATAGGTGGGAGTAGGAATGTAGATTGTAAATCAAGAGCTGTGCCTTTCAGCTCGACTCCTTTACCACAACGGACCGGTACATCGACTGCATTACTACTGCCGCTGCATCAATCCACCTGTCAATCTCACGTTCTATCCTTTCCTCACTCATGACCAAAACCCCAAGATACTTGAACTCCTCCACATGGGTCAAGGACTTTACCCCAAGCTGGAGATGGCAAACCACCTTTTTCCAGTGGAGCACCATGGCCTGAGACATGGAGGTGCTGATTCTCATCTCAGCTGCGTCACACTCGGCAGCAAACTGCCCCAGTGGATGCTGAAGGTCCATGTTCGATGAAGCCAACAGAACAACATCATCTGCGAATAACAGAGATGAAATCCTGTGGCCCCTGATCCAGACTCCCTCCAGCCCAAGGCTGCGCTTTGAAATTCTCCCATGACATCCCATGAACCCTCAAGCACCCTGGTGAGAGTATAGAGCTGGTCCAGTGTACCACGGCCTGGACGAAAACCGCATTGTTAAAATAAAAGTTAAAATATATATATTTTTTTATTCCATGTGTTAAGATTTTAGTTACTATACTCTCTAAATCATTCCACATGAATCTGAATAATAAAAATAATTTAAAAACATTTAAAAAACGCAAAAATTGTCCACAGATTCTGTTTGGCCCTCGTAATAAGCCATTGGATACTGCTCATCGATGATGGTCTCCTCAATGGTTGATGAAGGGTGATGGTTTCCTCAAATCAATACTGAATATTTTATACAAACTATATAATCCAAGCAAATATATAGTTAAGACAAAGCAGGGCATCTAATACTGTTCCTGGGGGGTCACTCTTAAATTCGAAATGCCATACCTTACCAGCAACGTTTAGTTCCAGCCTTGAACAAACACTATGAGGATTGGAAGGATTATTAGGAAAGATGATGCAAAAAAAAAAAAAAAAGGTTTGATTTGTAAACTGTATTGGAATCAATCTTTAATGTAAACAGCAGGATGTTGCATTCTTAAACCTATAACAAACATGAGGGGAGAAAAAAGAATAAATCATAACAATACCCACAATCTTAAATTAAATTAGTCATGAATATTCCGATGAAATTTGACGGCCCTGAAAAATAAAACTCCTTATTTGACACAGAAATGTATAATACTGACTACTTGGCAGCGATCACGAATATCACAAAAGTTTATACCAGCTTACAAAAACAGAAGCTCAATATTGCTTTGGAATGTTACAGCAGTCTGCCATGAGTCTGGGTGGATGGAGAGTGAAGGAAAGAGCTTTATATCTACACGCCTGCGGTATAGTCAGACAATGATAACAATGTACGCACAAAGCAGGTACAGTTTAAGACAAAAGAGGCAACCTCTTGCGTGACGCTGCCCATTTAACAGTCTACAGTATAAGAGGCATGAATGGGATACTTGGGGAAATTATTAAGAACAAACTTGGACGACGCTAGCAATGTAGCTGCCTCTTGTTGGGGTGAGAATTACACTATGGTGAGTGCTACATGCCACAGTCCCGCAGACTTTCTACACACTCCACAGGGAGCGTTCTACTCCAAACCACCAGAAACTTAGATTGGATGGAAAATTCTCATTTTTAAGCCAGAGCAGGTGGGCTGTTTGAGGAAGGAAAGAATTTGAAGAGAAATGACTAGGACCTGAGGACCAGTGTGTGGTGGTTCTTCCACCAGAACAGGTGGTTCATAGGCCTTGGAAGCCAAGTCCATTAAGTTCTGCAAATCCATTGTGATGAGGTGCACTACAAAGCCAAGTTTTAGCAGAAAAGAGTCCTTTTTTTTGTTTCTTTACCTTTTTGTAAAAGTCTTTCTTCCAGTACGCGTTTACCAAAAAATCAGTCAGTCCAGTGAAAGCCAAAGGGGTTAGTTACAATCATAAACAAAGTCATAATTGCTTGGCTCTTTGGGGATCGGGGGAGGAACTTCAGGAATCTGGATGTTCTCCAGGTCTAGCAGGCGAAGCTTCATTTCCATGTTGAGAAGAGTGTCCATGTCTGAGCGAGTGAACTCACTGCTCATCTCCTTCCCCAGCAGTGCATTCAGCCCATCTGTCCACACGCAGTACTGAAACATGGCCAGAAAGGATGACATTCAATCATAGCATGCAACCAAAATCACACCGAGGAGCTCTAACAGCTACCAGCTACCTTGCCGTTGATGGTTGCTCACCTCATGCTTGTCTGGGGCGATGAAGTTTAGATACTCATCAGACTCGTAGAGGACAGAGAAAGCCAGCTCTAGCACCTCCTAAAAAAGGAAAGAGAATTGACACCGTCTGTCAAATGCTAATGGGGCTGCTGTGTTTGTGGGCCTCCTATCGCGTGACTTTTGCAGTTCTTCTACGAACATATTACGACAGCAGATGGTCCAATCTGGGATGTGTGTGTGTGTGTGTGTGTGTGTGTGTGTGTGTGTGTGCGCACAAGAGCATGCATACAGGATTCTCTTGTCGGGCACCAAAAGACAGCAGTAGGATGATCAGCACAGGTAGTGCATTAATGCTGTACAGTGATAAGACACTTCAGTCTTACTGAATCGGCTCTCAATAGAAAACATGGAGTTGTTTTTAGAGTATCTTTCAGGAAATGTATCCAGTGCTTTGTCAATTGCATATCTTTTGTGCAACAATCCCGAACATGAGAGCAAAAATTGACCAGTTCTAATAAGAGGACTGAAAGCTTCTAGGAACTAAAATATCCCAGTTAGCTGTTTCTTGTATATGAATGCATTTGCCATGCATATTGAACACTTGGAAAGGCATTGCAGGTATTTTTGTGAGCCTTTCTTATAAGCAGTCCTTCAGCTCTTAAGATTCACTGTTCTCGCAGAGTTTAGCTCCAAATCTAATCAAACACAATCAGGGCCTTCAGAATCACTACAGCCTTGTCCCAAAGGACACGTTTTATATGCACTTGTAGCCACGTGGATTCCCATTGACCATTGTGTACATAGGTCCATTAGGTCCTTGAAACAGCATAGTGCCCTTCAAGTGAGACCCAACTGAGGGGATCAGAGCAGTGTTCTACCCAGCAGTGAAAGCAGCATTCTGTCTGGGTTTTTGCAATTTGAGACTAAACTTTGGAGGAAAATTGACCTGAAGAGGCGAGGTAAAGAACCTCTTTGGTTTTCATTAAATAGTCATATCATTGGCCTTATTAACGATAATGGATAGTTTAAACCAGGTATCAACAAACTTGTTCCTGAAGGGCCGGTGTCCCGCAGAGTTTAGCTCCAATCCTAATCAAACATTCCTGAACAAACTAATCAAGCTCTTACTAGGCATGCTTGCAGGCCCCGTTTACACTAATGCCTTTTTGTTTTAAAACGCATAAGTTTTGCTAAGGTTACACCATCCGTCCACACTACGCCGAGCCCCGAAAACGGAGCATTTTGGAAACGCTGGAGAGGACTTTATGCTTCTAAAACGCTGCTGCTCCGTCTCAGTGTGGTTGGGGGGAAACGGACACATCTGAAAACGGAGGCGCGGCTGCTGGACTCTGGAAATGGGAGAGTTGTTTGCACTATTGTCCGTTTTAGGCGCCATTGTGCAGTTAAACTCTGCCTTTTTTACTAAAACAGCTGCATATATTCGCAAGAGGCAAGCTATTGTTCGAGCACTTGCTAATTGCTTGCGTTTCAAGCAGCGTAAGCCCTATTTAGACTGCCGGTTTTGGGTTAGCGTTTGTTGACTAACAATAACCAAATGCCGAGCGATACACATGCTTCCTGTTTTTACTTGAACGCACATGCCCAGAGTGCGCGAATGGTCAAGTGATATACGTTTTTGCAGGAGTAGTGTGGACGGAGATATGTTCAGAAACGCTGGGTGAAACGATAGTGTGGACGTGGATCGTTTTCATGCTAAAACGCCGTTTTAAAACTAAAACGCACTAGTGTAAACAGGGCCTGAGTTCAGGCAAGTAGGACTCTGCACGGCTCTCCAGGATTGAGGTGGGTGACCCTAGTTTTAAAGATGCAACAGGCAAAGTGTTCTGAAGCTCTAATAACCTAGAGCTAAATGCTTTAGGGCAGTTTTACCATTCTGGTTGAGCACTCTATATTTTGTGTCTAACTCATCAATACATTAGCAGAGACTCTAAGAGTCGGAACTGGTGTGTCAGAAAAGAGAGACATGTGTAAATGTGGCACTCAGGGCCAAACCAGTGTTTTGAAACATTGTTTTTGATGCAGAGTGTTCCTTCTGGAGGGACGCAGCTCTGCACAGTTTAGCTTCAACTCAAAGTTACTTGGAATAATAATTAGTTACATTTATACTATCTAGCACTATTCTGGGAACTCAAACTTCTTTACAGTTTTCGGGGGGAAATCCACAACCAAGCATTTACCTGGAAGGCAGCCATTCTGCACCAGACCATACACCACACACTAGCTTATTGTTTCAAACGAGACAGAATGATGAAGCCAATTAAATGAAGCGGGGATGGTTGGGAGGCCATGATGGACAGATGCCATTAGAAAAGTTTGGCCAGGAAGCCTGGGGACAAACCTCTACTCTTTTTGAAGTACATCCTGGTATTTTTGAAGACCACAGAGAGTTAAACCTCGGTTTAATGTCTCATCTGAAGGATGGTGCCCACTGACAATATACTGTAGTGTCCCTGGTACTACTGGGGCACTTGGACCAACATAGACCACAGGGTGAGCACCCCCTGCTGGCATCCCCAGTACTTCCTCCAATTTTCCCATGTGGTCGCCCATTAAGAAGTTTCTAGAAATCTTATATTAGGTGTGTATAAATAGGGTTGTAACAAAACTGCAGAGTAAAGCCTCGGTCACAGTAGTTTGAGTGTGTGAAATTCAGTCGGATGGTGCTGCAAAAAGGGCCGGGATAAAACATAGACTCATATTTAAAATGTCTGTACGGAGAGGTAATGTTTTTAACTTCTATTAGTCTCATGCAATCAATTGATGTCATTTGGCAGGTCATAGTTCACCAAGATTTGAACTTTGCGAAATGAAGCGACATGCTAAACTTGTTGCTCAAAGTTGCATATTTAGTCTGCAGCCTTCGTATGCATATGAATGGAAGTCTATGGGGTGAGAAGTGAGGTATGAATGTGGCTTTAGGGCTGTGTTATTATAGCAGAGGTATGAAAAAGGGGCAAAGTCTTGTTATGGGTGTGTTGGTTTTGGTGCTTTCAAACAACATTGTTTGACAAAAATCACTTGGTGTACTTAAAAGATAAACCTTGTAGAAAAACCTACAAAAACCAGTCAGTGTCATCAAGACTAAGGGGATGCTTGTGTTTATGTCAGAAAGTGGCCCAGCTATACTTGAAATCCTGTCCTCTAGTTTAATACATTTTATTCAACAGGGAGTCTTCTTTTTAACAGTTGTGGCATAAATTTGACATCGCCTGCTTTGTTCTGTGTGGGAAGAAGAAAGGGTGACTTTGAAACTGAAGTGAGCTGATGTATCATTACTCACAGAGCTACAAGGCATAACTAATGCATCCTTTGTCACCAAGCCACAAACCAGTGCATCAAAGGAAAATTTGATCTTTTGATATTCAAGAGCATTTTTGCTCTCCATCATCAAGCACACACAAAAGGACTCACCTTGTTCTGCTTCAGAGCTCCCTTTTCCTTCATGTGCGGACAGTCTTTACCAGTGACAACAGCTTTGATATCAGCCACAGGAACTGCCACGAGGAACAAACAATAATTAATTCACTCTCTATTAAGAGAATACCAGCACTTCACCATGGCCAGAAGGTCAGAAATACTCACGCTTGTCCTGTAGGGAATCATGGGGTACTTCTCCCTGAGGGCTCTCCTCCAGATCTCCATAGTGGAGAACTTTATGATTAGGCGACAATCGACAGTACCAGAACTTGTCTGCAAAGAAGCAGAGAAGCCGATTAGTCTTTCACAATGTATTCATAACAAGTTCAGTGTACAATGCTTGACATTCTTTGGCTTTTCCTTGTGGACTGGGTAAAGCCGTGACTGGCAAATAATCTACCGAACCCTTCCCTGCACTTCCTCTGCCACGCTGAAAGCAGACACAAGTGATCACTGCCAGAGCTGCTCACATATAGACTAGAAGGCCATGGCTGGCACTCAACCCTGGTGCCGGAATCCAAATCCTAATAGCTGGGAATAGCAGTTTGGCAGAATAAAAAAAAACATTGTGGGATGAAAGAGCATCCTGCAGGGTGGCACTTCACAGGCTACACACACACACACACACACACACACATCCAGAGACTGCACGTTTTCTATACCTTCAGCTTACCAACAAATCAGCTCAATGGGCTGTTTATCCACCACTACAAATGTGCGATGAACAACCAGCCGATACTGCAGCCAACAGCCATCTGTGAGCTCATTCTGAGATGTCAGAACAGATATGTGCAGAATGCTTTTATATGCATGCTGTGCCACATGCCAGATGAAAAAAAATGGCTTTATTTGTAGATGGCTATGCTGTGGTTCTGATAACACACAAACAAACACACACACACACACACACACACACACACACACACACAAGTCATAAGACAGAGTGCAATGTGGATGAAGAAAGAAGCATTTTTGTATCTAAAAGAGGTATGGGGAATGCAAGTGCTGCAGTGGGCCTTCTTCAGACATCATTGAAATCCAAAATGAACCCAATGCAACCAGTATGGGAGCGTTATAAGCAAAGGCAACATCAGCATCAAGTTTGGATTCCTTGCCTTTGCTGCTAAAGGCTGAAAATCATAGGTATTTGTTTTTATGGCAAACCATGTCTTCTTCTTTTTTTTTTAACCAAAAAAAGTTTGTTTGTTTTGTTGTTTTTACGAGAAAAAAGGCCCAATGTATTCCAAAAAGCACAGAAGCCCTGATAAAGATCAGGCCTGTAGACTGACGTGTGTATTTCGGAGGTCTACCAATTAGTCATACCTTGGAGTACCTCTTAACTGCTGATTGGTCAGTTTGAGTGTCTCAGATTTGGCTTTTGGCCACAGTCAAGTAAAATACAAGATAAGATTGTAATTGTTGATCGGCCTCTTTTGGCCTGTATGGCCGAATGGTACAGTACAGTTTGGTTCAGTTATGCTTTTATGTCTGTTTCCACTATCAAAAGTTACCAAAAAGTGAACCGTACTGCACAACAAACGGGTAGCAAAAGGAAGAGCTAGACTCACAAGTGAATGCTATTGGTTTACCGAGAAACATCACTAGTGTGCAACAAACCAGGAGAATGAAAACAAAGGAAGCCCCATTTTTAAATACACAGCCGAGACATTACACCACTATATTATATACATATCTTGATGAACAGCCACAAGCCAAGAAGAGAAGAACCTGCTGTGTGTCCTGTTGTTGTTTATGAGACGTCTAAAGACAGGAGTGTTTTCACTTTCTCTTGAAAGATTATCTCTATTTGCTGCACTCGCCCGTGTGTATATTTGAAATAACAAATTTAAGCTCATGATAATAACGTGTGTGTGAATACTGAAGTGCTTCCAACATCCTTTCAGAATTGTACAAACGCAAAAGTGACGTGTGAAAAACGAGACGCCCGAAAAAACAAATGAGCAAATTACACTTTCAGCAAAGTAAAATATGAACAAACTCATCGCCTTTTGGATTATGAATGATGGACTTTTTAACAAGGTGCTAACGTTATATGTTCTGGTGAAGAAAAAAGGTTTGTACTGACTGTAGCCTATATGTTTCGTATCGTTTACGAACCCAAATAATGCCTAAATGTACTGCATGTTTTGGATATTTGTTTTTTTCCCTTGTAATTGGTAACATTTCAGAGACTGTAATGCCCTGTAGGTGTTCATATATGTTTAATTTCGATTATTTTATATAATTGCAGATGTTACAGTAGGCTATTTCACATTATCATTGATCTGGAGCTATAATCAAATCCTGTTGATAGTTTGGCACAATTAATTAAACCTTTCTGAGCCTGGTTTCTCTCAAAGTTTTCATAAATCGGTGAAGTTTGTTTCTTACCACTGTTACCACTGGCTTGCATTGTTGGTACTTGTGGAGCTGTGCATCGATGGATTTGCTCCTCGGTGTTTGGACTTTCAGTTGTGATAATTAAACCAAACTGAACTAAACTGAACTGAACTCTGAAAACTGGACTGACACGATTTCAATTTACTAGAACTTCTGTGTTAAGCTGCTTTGACACAATCTACATGGTAAAAGCGCTATAGAAATAAACATGAACTGAATTGAATTAATTAACATTTATACGCAAGTATTTATTTATGTGTATAAAGCATGTTTAGTAAGAAGTGCTTCTCATACGATATGGGAACTTCAAGCGAGAATGATGTCGACTGCAACTTTCTGTCATACACCATGCCTACCAAAAGGGTACCATTGGTACCTGTTATGAACTGCACATTGTTTTAGTGTGTGTATTGTGTGCATGTTCTTTCTGTCTCTATCTTACTCTCTCTCTCCCTGCCCTGTCATTTTTCACAGGTACCACCTACTGTACTTCGAAACACTATTGGCTGACAGGACTGCCAATCTTTATTAACCGTCTGATGATTTCTCTTCTCTCTGCCAATTGCGCTCGGTGCAGAGCCCTTTAAATCTGAAGCGGCAACGGGAAGACATCAGCTGTTGTTGTTTGGCGTGTTGTCTGTTTGGTGGTGTCCGTGTGTTTTGTAGCTGATCCTGATGTGATTTTTGAGTGAGATTTACTGATGTTGATTTTGAGTGAGATTTACTGATGTTGACTTTGAGTGAGATTTGTTGTTAGAGCTCTGACGTGTGTTTTTACATCTTTAGCCAGCTAATGCTCCATTCAACTATTTCTCTGACTTGCAGACGAGAGATCTGGACCAACATAGTAAGTCACGTGACATACATACCTCGCACGCAGGATTATTGATGTATAGACACACTAGTTAGCGAAGTGCACTAATTTTGTATTTCTATTTTTAGTTGGAGTAAGTTCAGGGCGCTTTTGCGCTGAAGACTTTTCATATTTTTCTTCCTTATTTAGAGGATTGGGGAGGAGATTAAGGGAATATTTTTGTTATATTTATTTCTTTGATTTACTAGCGCAACTTTCAGTTCCCTCTGCCAAATGTCTTGGTTCTTTTCAAATTTATTATTGTTTGTAAATATTGTAAATGCTGTGGGAGCAGTCTCTAGGTTACTCCTTTTTAATTCCCTAGACATATTTCCATCAAGGCTTGTAACAGTACCATTTCACAGTGGAGACACAAGCCTGATAAAGGTGACACGTACCGAACCAAACTGTACCACTCAGTGGAAATGATACATTTTTCTCTATAGCCCTTGCTCTAATCTAGCAATGTTCTCTTACATGTTTTCTATTCCAAGTGTGCTTACTTACATTGTTGGTATATGACGGCATGTGGTTTTGGCCACACAAATGTACAGTTTTTACACCATCATGCTGATACAGTAGCATTTCTTTAGTCATTCGGCAATACTACAGCTTGGACCACTGCAGTATAAGCTGCCTATCAGCTGCCTTGTTTAGTTGAGCTCTGCAGAACTGCCTTCCACTTGAATCGCATTGTGCAACACTGACATTGGTATTGAATTGAATTAATTCAACTCTGGACAGCATCAGGATGAGGAAAACAACACTGCTGTCCTTTGTGGAACTGCTGAATTGTGCCATTTTTAATGAACAGATTTTACAATTCTTAGTGACAATTGATTCTATAATGATTATTTGAGTAACGCTGCTTTGATTTAATCTGTTTTGTTTAAGGCACTGGAGAAATAAAAGGTAACCTGACAAATCTAAAGTGATTTAGAGAATTAAAGACAGAAGGATTTTCGCTATCATTCTGAAAGCTCAGCCTCAGGCAACCTTTGTGATACTTAAGATTCAAGGTAAGATGTGGACTGTTCGTTTTTGTACACTGTGAGGAGAGAGCTCTGCTATAGGCGAACAATAGAGAATACAAATGTCAACGTAGCACCTGTCACAGTGAAAAGCCACAGGTGCGCTTCATTCTGTCGTCTGAGAGCAGTCCTTAAAAGCTTGTTGAAAAGGTTAGTTGTGCACGGACAAAAGCAATCGTCTGACATTGGGTTAGCTTTGGATTGAAGATATCTGAATTGTGGTGGCGCCAGTGTGGAAACTCATTGTATAGATTGTATTAGGGAGCAGAACAAACCCGAATGTCACAGAGCAAGCTACTGAAATGCCACAAATGCATTCAGTGTCACTCAGACTTGGCTGAAAAGGTATTGACAAATCAAGGTTACTATAACAATCATAAACTAATCATGCAACACTGCATTAGAGTTTATTCCGCAAATGCATTTCCATCTCCCATTATTTGCAATAACCTTTGGCTAAAACCACCTCAAGGGAGTGTTTTTTGTGGATTTTGTGAATTCTTTATTAGAAATGTTACGTTTCCATCACACATTTTCCATGGAATATTTCAAAGGGTGATTGACAGAGGGTGTGCAGAGATGTGCATTAGGGTGGCACAGCTAGCATTCAGCAGTTTCACAAAAGACAGCAATATTGGGTAACAATTTGCTTGAAGGAGGTATTCGTAAGCCCTTTATTACATTGATTTTAAATATGCTTATGACAACTGTCATTAAGTGTCATTAGCTCACCAATGTCATTCATATGCAAAGATGGCGTTATTTGAGATTTTTCTAGGACAACTTGACAATTACATCATAACTTGTCTTTGTCACAATAATAATGAATAATTCCTTTCATTTATATAGCGCTCAAAGTGCTTTACGAAATTTGGTGGGGGGGGGTTACTAAACACCACCATCATCCTGGTGGATACTACACCACAACCAGTGTGTAGTATCCACCTGGATGATGTGACGGCAGCCATATTGCGCCAGACCGCACACCACACACCAGCTGATTGGTGGAGAGGAGACAGAGTGATTAAGCTAATTATGACATGGGGATGGTTAGGGGGACATGATGGATAGAGGCCTGTCCAGGTCCCCTACTCTTAAATTCCTAATCTTTTTCAAAGAAAATCCTGGGATTTTTAACGACCACTAAGAGTCAGGACCTGCCGAAAGACGTCGCTCACTGAGCAGTATAGAGTCCCCTTCACTATACTGGGGCGTAAGGACCCACACAGACGGCAGGTTAACCCCCTGACCACTTCCGGCAGCAACCTAGCTTTCCCATGTGATCTCCCATCCAGGTACTGAGCGGGCGCAGCCCTGCTTAGCTTCAGTGGGCGACCATGTGAGAGATACAGAGAGCTAGCTGTCAGTGCATGACAACTTGACATTACCAGGGCAACATAACTTGTCATAAATCATAAGGCCATTATAACTGTGTTTTGAATTATAACAGCATCATTAACGTTTCTTGAACTCAACTACAGTGGTACAACTGGAATTTTCCATTAAAAAGTCATTAAACATTAAAGGTGCAGTAGGTGATCTGCCAAAATGCTATCCGTTTAGCATAATATATTTGAAACACACTCCTTCCTCTGATATCATGAACGCAAACATTAAAGATGACAGAGACAACCCACTAGATCATGTCATTCACCAGGTAGAAAACTTAAAAGTACGTGATAATACTACAATTCCGAACAAAAAACTGTATTATATTTAGCAAGTTTTCAGTTGTGCAGCAAGTAAAACATGTCATAGGATCGCTAGTCTCACTCTCTCACACGCTTTGTCCTAAAGCGACTACTGTATGCTTAGTCATTGGCTGGGACGGCGGCGTGCAGGAAATAAGAAAACACTTATTCCTAAGCCATAATTACATGCTATTTCAGACCGAATATTCAAAGTAGCATGTAAACAATATAGGGAGCGCGTCACAGGTTGTCATTGTTCAAAAACGAATCAATGTGAATATAAAACCTTAGTAAACTTCACCTCAGTAAAGCAGGCTAAGTGGAAAAGCGCTATTACTTATGTTTTGTTGTTAAACTAAATAAACATCTACATTATCAATGCTGTAAATGCTGTACCCTGAAATTGAACATAGTCACATCAATCTTTCGCCGAAAGATTTCAGTGGCTGAACGACACTTCTGTGCATATAACGCAATCGTAAAACAACACAATCTACATAAGCTTTTCGTGACTAAAATAGTTTTAAAACATAACATCACCTGTCTAAAAGAAATACTTCAGCCATGGTGTCGTCCTTCCTCCAGCGTGCAAAAGTAACTGCAATATTCATTCAGGATTTTAAAAAGTTGATTCAGAATTAGTTTTTACTGCAGTAACTCTCTCTCGCTCTCTTGTGTGCAAATGAACGTGCGGGCCACGTGCACGTGCAAATGGCAGATCTGTGTGAACGGGTGTGCAGATGTACAAATCTACATTTGTTGACAGACACTTTGGGCAACTTATCAGAATAATTGGAACTATCGGCCCAAAACATTTTAATTGGACGAACATTGTTTAGTCTTATACCTTACCAAGAATATAAAAATACATATAAATACATTTAGATCATTTACTTTAATCAGTACTATTGGAATGTGAAGAGACTTTCAACCAGCACAACCAAAAATGTTTCTGAAGACAATCACCTACTGCGCCTTTAATGACATTGACCATTATACAATTATTTGAGGATTTTTAATGAGAAATTAATGACAAATTCAGTTTGATCCACTGAAAAAGTGATCAGAAAAATAATCAATGCATAATTGTAGTGGCGCAAAGACAATCATGTTTATGACAGATTTATGACAAGTTTTGCTGTGATGACAAAGACAGATTGTGATGAATTTGTTGTCATAAAGACATCTCAAACATTGTGACCTGAGCATTTAAAATGACACAACTGAGCTAATGACACTTGACACTAAAGCATGCATAAAATCTTCATTTTCATGACGGGTCATGTCATTGTTATAAAGGTGTCATGACAGTCTTAAAAATCACCCCCTCAAGCAATTTTACCATTTTTCTTTTAAATAAAAAGAACTGACATTTCTACTTACAGTATTTCTCATGAGAAATTTCCAAACGTGCATCAACACTAGTATTCAGCAGTTTCACAAAAGACAGCAATGTTATTTTAAATGCACCATTCTGTGTGAGTATTCTGTTTACTGACACCGATGACATCTTTCTTGTCCTCATCTGAAGTGTGCCTTTTACTGCTAACCTCTGCCAGGCTGCTTCTCATCCACAGAGAACATTACAATTTACAGGGACCTTCACTGGCCACATTTTTGTTGTTTATTTCAGCAATCTCTTAGTACAGTAAATGTAATGCTAGAATATCATGCGCATGAAAGCTTTTACCTAACTATCTTACAGAAACACACTCTGAAAGTTATACGTCCTATGAATATTTTTATGAGCGCTATTATTAAACCGTCAGCATGATTTAGCAAATGTGAAAAATAGCCTTGTCCTGTGCTGAGAGAGCGGAAGTATGGAGCTAATATCAGCGGTGGGACTGATAAAGCTTACAGCGCAGATTGGAGACTTAAAGGATCGTCAAATATATAATATAGCTTTTTTTCACAGGCTGGTTGAAGAGGAGGGCTGTCTGTAGAGCTCAGAGGGAGGCTTTATCAGTTAGTCTGGATAATTTAACAGTCTTCACACTTCACCACAGGATTAGATCATTCTGAAGACTAGACACCTTGTCTGTCTCTTGCTACGTATCCGTCTGCCTCCCTCTCCCGTTCTCCTTTCCTCCTCAGTATCATTGTTATTCTTCGAAGGTCCACATTTTTCCAGTAGATCCCCTGCTCTTGCTTTATCTCTTCTATATTGGCTATATTAGGCTGATTCATTTGCTGTTATCTTCTTCTATTATGGACCTCATTTAAAATACACAAATACACAACTGAATTTGCCATTATTTTTGTGCCTCAAATTGTTTCAGTGCTTCAAGGCTGCATAAAACTCCTGAAAAAAATAATACTCAAATCTAATAACTAATACTAAATGTGCTGTATGTAAGTTATTGACTCCTCTAAAGCATAAAAATACCATATGTTTGCAAATATTAAAGTATGCCCGAATGCTGTCTTTGTTTTGGTAATTTTAACCTGCTCAATGCCAGTTTAGCCAATTATATTTCAGCACCCCGAGTTGCCTTGGTGGAAAATCACATAGTTGTTTGTTTGTTTGTTTCATTCATTCATTCATTCATTCACTCATTCAGAAAGGCTCTGAAAGCATGCGTCCGTGACCGAAATGCGACCTCCGGTGGACAGTAGCAGACTCCGAAATGAGATGCTGATTCAGTTCCACATGAGGTGGTTAATAATTAGCAAATAATATAAATATTACGAACATAAACATTAGGCGAGCAGGTTACATAACAGCCGCGTGTCCTAAAAACAGGCTTCGTTCAGTGATGAGCAATTTGGCTGTTTGCACCAGACGAAACACGACAGAAATTTAAATACAGCCATTCAGAAAATGAATATGCACTCACTCACAAAATGGTAGGGTTTATAATCCAATTAATACATATGAAAACTCTTTAACATTATTCAATGTAGATGTTGAACCACTCATATGTGTTTAGTTCTAAAGTTTAACTTTAAACGATTTATTTTATTTTCAAGATCTGAGATTAACTATCTGCTGCTGCCAATGCTGCTTTAAATATATGGCAATAAATGTCATGTAAACTGACATTCAAACTTACATTATTAGCATTTAACACTGAATAAAGTACACGAGGTGCATCTGAGGTGATCATTGACATTACTGTTGTTTACCTGTAAGACACAGAAGCCGTTTCTAATATATCAATTTGAGGTGTTGGTAGGACAAATATTCCTTCTATCGGATGCCGTTGCTTTTATTTAGAACACGGTTTAAATCAGTCGCTCCTGTGCTCAATATGGCAACCTGCGCTTACGTTTGTTTTGATCCAGGAGTGCAATACCTAGTTCAACCACTGGGTGTCAAACTTGTATACTGTACTTTTAATGACTAATAATAATACTAATAATACAAAAATAATGTGGTAAAACAGAGAAGGTCAGTTTTTCATCGTCAGTCATGCTGTTTTCTAGGAAATTTACCCAAACCTTTTCACTTTTATATAGTTATTTATTTTACTTTTCTGTCTCAACTTGCCTACAAGTAAGATACAAGATTGAATAAAAAAGTGAAAGAGCTATAAAAAGTAAAATAGTTCAGCAAATTTTTCTTCTCAAAGTGCATATGAACTATAAATCTATTCTTGCTGCATTCATTTTTTGCTGAAAAAAAAATAGCTGAAATCTGTTTAACATATTAAAATAAGCTAAAGCCACATACATATATTTGTTGTTTTGACTATTTGTCATTCTTTTTCAGAGTGTGAAATGGTATTGAAGGTTTCTCTTTGCCCTATATACAGTATACATCTTAATGAGATTTAGCGTACGCTCAAAAAAAAAAAAAGAAGACTTAAACAGGTTTGGTACAACCATCCCTTAAACCATATGCTGCAGTAGCTGTATTGTATATTACATTCCAAACTGGCAGGATAATATAAATTGCTGTTTGTATTTAAAGTCAGTGGTTTAATCTTCATTGGAGTGATGTTTCTGGAAGTACTGTGCACATTTTTTATGTCTAGGCGACTTCTGCTCTTTCATAGCAATCGCGTTCAACCTCATTCTCCTCTATTTGTGGGGTTACAGTGAATTTGTTTGTAATCTATGAGTGCCTTCTTGCACAACATTACAAAAAATAAATGTTACTTTCGACTGGTTGCACATATACGCAGCAGGAAAATAACTATTGGACGTCATGATTTATTTTTAGTTCTTATTTTCTACTGGATTTACGTCAGATAATGGCGTCTGATGCATTCTAGCAGCTTTGTTTTCTTTTTCTGAAACCAATTAAGTGTTTTCTTGGCTGTTTTTGGGATCATTTCATTTTCTTACACGGCTTACTTCCTAAACTAATTAGTTTGGTTTCTTTGTATGGATGGATTACAGTGATATATCTGTGGTTGTGGCTTAATGAATGTGGACTGGGCTACTGACATGCAGAAACAAAACTTAAACCAAACAAATAGCTGCTAGACAGTACAGAAACTTGGAGAGTTGAAAAAAAGAAAAGAAAAAAAAAAGTGCTTTTACCACTTCAAGCTTTGTTACAGCACTTTGTTGCATTATGACATAGCATCGAGTCTCTGGAGTCAGAATAAAAACGACAAAAAAGGAACAAAAAGGGCTTCCTGAACCTTGCGCTTAAGTGCGTGCTTGATTCTTACCCTGTCTCCTTCTGCTGCTGATCTTCCTGAAGCAGGTGCCCTCGCACAGGCGATTGAGACGCTGCTGTTTGATCAACTCCATGATCTCTGGCTGGATTTTCTCCCTAAGCTCCCTGGAGAAACATCAGAGCATCACACAATTTAAAGGACTGATCTGGCTTACACTGAGAAAGTGTTTACACAGAGAAAAACTCAAAAACATGACCGTCACATTGAGACTTGGTCTTTATATTTCTTTGTACCACAAGTCTTTTATGCTAGAGTTTTGCTAATGCTACTGTCCATTATTGCCACTGCATTAAGCTGATTAATATGTAAAGCATTTTTATGAAACTGATTTAAAGCTTTCATTTAAATTATGTTATTTATCCATCAAGACATTGGCAAGAAATCCGTATTTTGCTTGCATTACGTGGCAATGAAGTAGCTATTTTCAGGTTTGATACTGTCAGAAATTACAAATTACCCTTCTCAAGAACAAAAGTATATATTAAAGTGGATATTAAGATTTTTATTAAACCATGACTGAACCATGTTACATATTTTTGCGCTAATAACTTAAGTCATTCTTCCCCAACATTTCTGTTCATTTAAATACTTCATTTATCAACAAAGAGTTGAGTTTTAAAATATTTTCATTCACTCAGCTGATCTCCAGGTCTAACAGGAGCACTTTGATACAAAGGGCTCTTTTGTAATGATCTAGGCGCAAAGTCTAAAGTGCATAGTGCAAAAGCATTAAGGGTTTATCCACTTTTGCTATTTTAAGGACAGAAAAATAAGCTTTGTGCCCTGGCGCATGGCCTAAAAGGGTTGTGCTTGTTCTCTTAATGAGTTATGGGTGTGTTTTGAGCATAACGTGCATTAAACCAATCAGAGTTTCATCTCCCATTCCCTTTAAGAGTCAGTTGCATCCCGCCATGGCGCATTTGCTGTTTACATGGCGGACTTTGTAAGGAGGATAAAGAATGAGCCTCCTCCATTCGGTCTCTTTAATTTTACTCTACTTTACTCCTTTACTTTTGTGGACAAGGAAATGAAGTTGTACGCACTCCACTGAAGACATCCATTAGCCTAAATATTTGATTTCTTTTGATAAGCGCAATAATTTGTTTCAAAACAATTTTAAAATTCAGTTCTAATTTCCAGCAAACAAATAAATCAATAATAAAAACAATAATAACAAAGTGTGGTCACAAAACTGAATTATAGCCAAACACACGTCCTTTTCTTATGCCCCATAGAGTGAACCCGACAGGTGTAACATTACATACAAATACACATGAACACAAATGCAAACTGAAAAAAAGCCCCTCGACATGAAGGCAAGGAGGCAGTGGTTTTTATATTTATATAGAAAATAACAATTTTTGTAACATTTTAATCCTTTAATTTTTAAAGATATTTGTGTATTGCTGTACATCCTGTGTGTATTAAGCAATGTGTAAGCGTTTGAACCTGCATAGGTGGAATTCTGTTCGAATTCTGTTCGAAACTCTGCACTAGAATTTAGATCACATATTAGTTGGTCAACGGCACGGTCTATTTCAGTTCTTTAAAACAGCAATGCACCAACAATGCGCCTTAACACACTTGTTAATGGATTTGCTATTTAAACAATGTGGTGCAAAACATGAAAATTAGGGTTGCACTGGTCTAAAAATAGCAACAAATTGCACCATAAACCTCTTACGCTATATTGTGCCAGGTGTATGGCCCAATGAGATTACAGAAAAATCAAGCTTTAAATAGAAAAATTCTTTTTTGAGATTTTTGAGCGAGATGCTAATGGTCTTATCTGATTCAATGATCTATGCTAAGCTAAGCTAAAATGTTCCTGCCAGACCTGGAGAAAAGCTGAATGCCTTCAAAAATTGGTAAAACCCAACTGTTTAACTCTATGGGACATGTAAAATGAGCTTATTTTCAAAAAAATGTGAAGTGTTCCTTTAACAAGCTCTGGAAGTTCAGCACGGACATTTCCATTTCACTGTTATTACATGTGGATGTTACAGAATGTTCTCTGAGATTGTACATTTGTGCTCAAATGAAACTACTGTAATGCAGTGGGTAATTCTTTAATGGAGTCTCCTCTTAGTTTAATGAGTTATGAAAGAATGCCATTTTCATTCCCATTATTGCCATTGCAATTTCGGTGGAAATTGCATTTAAAGGCTTGTTTTCAATCAGGACTGGGACCCAGGTGCAATACACATGGAGCAAACCTGTCTGAGCCTGATTGGGGGAAATAACGAATATGTGAAGAGTTTCCAGAGACTCACAAAATGGGCCGGGATTGGAAATCCTCCTGGTTCATCCTCTCAGACTGGCGCAATTTGAGGATCTCAGTGTAGCTCAGATTTTGCAGACGACTTTTAAACTGATCCAGAGAGTTAGGCTTGATGGTGAGAGCTCGAGTGATCTGTTCCTTCACCACCTGCATCACCTATAACACACACATACACATTTCATCATTTAGGAGATCACTTTATACATTCTGGAAGGCAAACTTTTCATTATTATTCATATAACTTAAAGGTTTATTAGTACAGCATTTGAATAAAGATCTGACCGTGTACAGAAACTCCACAAGGCCAGTATAATTGCCATAAAAAGACAAAAACTACTCATAATCATGATCTTATTAATCAACATGTTGGTAGTATACATACAGAGCATGATTATAGTTTCTGAATAGACAAGGAAAAGAGTGAATGCTGGAAAGGAAAAGATTTAATGTAGATTTTCTAAATAAAACAAATCTATTAAGCATAGAATCTATGGGAATAGACTCCTGAATGTCCACACTCACACAATGAGAGAAGATAATTTCATATATACTCTTTCCTACCAAATTCTCTTACATTATGCCGTGCACTATCAAGCAACTGTACAGACATTCACACGCTCATTAAACTTCAGATGAGGAGCTTGGAAAACCCTCAATACAATACATCCTTGAACAAAGATCAGTTAATACCTACCCCAGACTCTACTGTACATGCATCTTAAATGAGACACACTAACGCTCCTTTAATCACCGTCCAACAAAAGGCGAAACGCAATAACTGTCAGCAATAGAAGCAAAATTGCTTCAGAGCTTTTGACTGTTCTAAAAATCACTTCATAAAAGTTGAGAATGAATTGAGTGTGTGTAAATGGTGAGGAAATGTTCTTTTCTGGGTGAACTATACCTTTATTTAGCATAAACTGGGACTTAATATACAAAATTATGAAAGTTTGTACAGGAAGTGCAAATATAGTTGGAATAAAACTTTAGAAACCTGTAAGTTAAAAGTGCAATAGGTGATTGCCTTTCGAAACAAGTATTATTATGTTGATTGAAAGTTTCTGCACACTCTGAAAGTAATCATGAAATTCAGTCATCTAAATGTATTAATATGTATTTACATTTTCTGTGGAAGGTGTAGGACCAAGAAAAGTTTGGGAAACACTTTATTTGGATGGTCCATTTGAGTATTAGTAGACTGTCTGCTTAACATCTGTTGATATCGCTGCTAAACAGACATTTAACTGACTACACTCTCGGAAATAAAGGTACCCGAGCTGTCACTGGGGTGGTAGCTTTTCAAAAGGTACACATTTGTACCTAAAGGGTCCATATTAATACCCCTAGGGGACATATTTGTACCTAAAAAGTACAAAAGTGTTCCTCTTAAAAATTTTAGGTACTAATATATACTTTTGAGGTACCAATATGTACCCTTTAAGTACAAATGTACACCTTTTAAAAAGGTACCACCCCAGTGACAGTTTGCATACCTTTATTTCTGAGAATGTATAAGAAACTTTGCAAGTAAATGTCAACTTACATTAACCCTAACCCTAACTCTAAGACCATCCTAATAGTCTACTTATAATCTAATAAAAATTAGTTGGCATGTAGACGCAATGTAACTTAAATTCAACAAACAGACCATCAAAATAAAGTGTGACAAAAGTTTGTCCAATCAAAACATTCGGTCTGAACCTTATGATAGGCTGTCTTACCTGCCAGTCAAAATATGCTATTGCATTTTTATTTATTTTATTACAATTATTTAATAGTAATAAGGAAGTCTCATTGAGATTTCAAATCTCTTTTACAAGAGCGATCTGGCCAAGGTAACAGCCATACATTAAACCTATTTTAAAATACATGAACACCACATAACAACAACAAGAACAACATTTTCTCAATCCTCTAAACAAAAAGAAATCACATGCTTCCAATACCACTCTCTTTATAATGCCTTTAAATTCACCAAAAGACACAATTTAATTTAGTTTTAAATCTTTTTGCTAATTATTCCATGCCCAAGGTGCATAATAAGAAAACGCAGTTGTCACTGGCGAGTTAATAGACGCGGTTCACACAAAGAACGGTGCTATTTCAGTGCTATCATGCTAACATTAGCAGTTTCCTATTGCACGATTAATGAAGTGATGCAATGCCTCAAGCTTGACTTCTCTAATGACAGAAATGGGTTTGCATCTAATTGTGACAATACATACACACATTTTTGTGTAAAACATGGAGTACAAAGTATACAAGTCTTTAGTTTTTTGCATTCAGGTACTGCTTCCGCTACTGAAGAACACACAAAAAAGTAGCCTTAGCCCTTTATGTGAAGACATTGGGAGGTTAGCCAAACAAACATCAAGAATTGACAGCCAGAAATGGACTATGACCCAAGATTTCACCCACACTTCACTACAAGCAGACAGCTTTCCTTCATCCTCGGATGCAGAGACGCCCAGCTGCAGTGACGCCTGAATAATACACACCTCGAAATCAAAAACAGAGGGTCGGTGTATGCACCAAGCCTTGGGCTACAGATCATATGCTGTGATTAGATTAGCTGGGGAGCAC
Source organism: Danio albolineatus (assembly GCA_903798035.1). Taxonomy (NCBI): domain Eukaryota; kingdom Metazoa; phylum Chordata; class Actinopteri; order Cypriniformes; family Danionidae; genus Danio; species Danio albolineatus. The sequence continues at coordinate 11,154,370 of CAIGQQ010000001.1, read as the reverse complement.
TGCGAAGGATAAGTCGGGAAAGCTGGAACTGAGTCCAGTTGCTATTCAGGCATGCATCCCTCCCAGTCATCCAGAGAAGCAGGTGCCGCTGGCTCACGCTGCAGGATTAGATGAGGTTTAATTAGTGATAAGACTGGGCCAAGGTCAGAGCCCCCCTCTCAAATCACTAGGCTGATATGCCCGTACTTGAAGAATGAGTGGAAAAATAAACCAAGACGGCTCCATTCAAATAACAGAGCTGTGTTTAAAGGGGAGGGGTGGAGGTTTGACAGCTGCAGGTGGGGGGATGAAGACGCGAACGTCTCCACTTGAAACAATCCCTTATGGCGGGGGAAGCAATTTTCCGAGCACATTTGCAGATATTTCACGGTTCAAAATTAATTAATCCAAAGCGCTTTCTCACTTCCTTTCTATCAGCCTCTTTAAATCAAGTCGTGATGGCTGAAATAGAAGCAGACCTTTTATTCGTGAGGATGAGGTGAACTGTGGAATTTCAGCTGCCGATGTGGTGGGTGGTGATATTTGTGAATAAAGCGGAAATGGGCCTTTTTTTAGACAAGTGTGTCACAGCCTCGGTAAGAAGTGTGCGAGTCTTCGACTGCCCTGCCATGCTTATTGTCTTTCTCTCTCTCTCGCCTCTCCGGAGCCTCTAAATGCACAGAACACACTCGCCCACTGAGTGTCAGCCTGCGGATAATACAGAATGACAAACACAAGAGTGAGTGTGTGTGTGTTTGTGCACTAAGACCAAGACCAAGGCTGTTATTCTGTATATTTTATGATTTGTCCTGATAAATCAGAGCTATGATTAAGCTCTCAAAAGCACCTGCATTATGTAATGCGTTTGAATGTCAAAGCTACAATGCTATTAAACAAATCTACTGCATCTCCTAGGCACAACAAATGAGGGATTCATCTTAATATTAAAGTGTTTTTGAATCATCTTTGGAAAGTGAGTGGGTTTTGGGATCAAGCCAGAGCCATTAAAGGCCATGGAGAGAGTTAGCAAATATATTATAAAATATCAGAAAATGAGCTTTTGTATAGCACCGTGTTGGATTACACTTTGAAAACAGCTTTGAAACAAATTTCAGGGCCCTCACTGTGTTGTAACAGATATTTATATACATTCATAACTTTTATAAGAGATAAACTGATTGCTAAACAGCTGAAAAAAAGATAAATAGATTTTCTGGCTTATTACAGTGCAAAACTAATTCATCCATTGGAGTCCAATCCAAACAAATTGCTGCCAAACATGGAGGAGAAACAGACAAACAAACCCAACTGCGGTTAACTAGACTGTCAAACGCATCAAGCAGACTAATGGTGATGTATGTAAATAAGGTTTCTTTTCTTTTTAGCTACATCATTGCAAACTATACAAATCAAAACATGAATGAACGATTATTAACAGAACAAAACGAATAAAGGAAAACTATGAAAAGTATTCCAAAATAAAAAAAGTAATTCATCATGTTTGGCATAAGACATGTGTGCGCTAACAAGGATGCTAATTAGCGTAGCATTTAGCATTATTTGGTAGTGCGCCACTTGAGGCCAGAGGTGTTTAGCTCTTTCTAGCTGGCCTTCATTAAACATAATCTTATCCAGCACCAACGCAATTAATCTGGTTCTAATTACTGCACCACGAGTAAGCTTAAAGATCATGGCGTTAGCCTAAAAAACTAAAACAAAACAAAGATGCAGTTTTAATGCAAAGATGCTTGTTGTGTCTATGTGAACACAAAGCAAAAATTAAACAAGCATAAGCCTTGATGATATGGGTGAGTGCTATTCCATATACAGTATGACCTTTGAGAAATACATTACCTCTTGCAGCATTTCGTAGTCTACTGGCAGCATTTACAGTAACTTTTGCAGCTACAGCAGTTTGCCAAATCAAAGCACAGTTGTGCCTTGCGAATCAGGATGGCAAGATTTATCACTCCCATCCTATTTTAATTGCAACTTCGCACAGCTATCCATCATAAATTCATATTTATGCCTCTCTGCTACACACCAGCACATTATGAATAGTGATATTTGTTTCCTAACCGTAATTATGCAAAGGCCATTATTCAGTTACATCAAAAGAGTGTTTTTTAAAAAAAAATAGATTTAGGAAGATAAATCACATACAACTTTATAAGCTGCTTTGCTGTAAACAAAGCCTAAAAGCCTTTTCTTTATTTATGATCCTGACATTTTGATGCAGTTTGAAGGATATGATACACAGAAACTGCTGTAATAAATATTCTGTGAGTGTTTAAAGTGAATTTTCTTTTAACATACTATGAACAAACTTTACACTCTCAATAGCTCGCTCTCTTTACTTACAACAATATGTACATTATCTAATAAGGTTGTCACAATACTGGAACTCGATAGCAATCGGTACTGTAAATTTAAAAACTCCCATTTCCCGTGAACATTTGAGAATGTTCTTAAACACCGCTGATTTGCCATTGTGTTTACATGCTCAAAAGAAATGGCTGTAGTTGCATCCCAGTTCACATACTTAAACTATGTCCTAAAAGTATGTTCTTTTTTGTAAAGGTAAAAAAATATATACTTTTGAGTGTGTAACAGAAGATAATGCAAGCTTTGGGACATACTACTTCCTCCTTCACAGATTGTTATGTTGCTTAGTTATGTCCCGTGTCAATCATCTTGACTCATCATCCACATTTCTTTCATATCTAATAACCTATGTTATTGGAGATGCAGCAGCAGCAGGAAAATCTGCCATTTGCAAGTCTTTCATGCAGAGAAATTTCCTCTGGTCTATGAGTAATTACGCATTCAGAAGTTAAACTTTACCGAAGCCTCTCTACTTGATGATTGGTCTCGTGTGTCCACCATGTTTGTAGTTTGTTTACACTTTCTACCCAAGTTTGTAGTTCTAATCGAATTCACATCCAACGGGCAATGTAATGTGGGCAATATTAGCTGTTAGAGTATAGACGCTTCTACACTTCAATTTTTTACCGGAATTAGTAAACCATTGGGGAACCTTTGGGATATTCTTTTGAACATACTATGGTTTGGTACATATTAATACTATTTTTCGAATACTATTTAGGATGGATAGTATGCGAATTGGGATGCAGCATGTGATTGGCAGTGAAGGTCATCAGTTCACCAAACTCACCGCTGTTTACTGAGTGTAAACACAGATACAGGGACACTGGAGCATTTCAACGTCACGTCGATCAGCTGGTTTGTCTATACGCTGACATACGAGCGATCCACTGATGAATCACAGCTTTAAAACGCTCCAGTGTCCCTGTATCTGTGGTTACATGCAATAAACGGCAGAGAGTTCGGTGAATTGATGACCTTGACAGCCAATCACAGTAACTTCTGTTGAGCACGTGAACACCAGAGCTGTTTAAGAACATGCTCATCAGGGCTTAAAAATGTCACTATCGATTGTAAGCGAATTCCAGTATCATGACAACCCAATTATCTAATATATAAACATTTTAAAATACATAAAGAGCGATAGAGATGCACTTGCAATCTTAAATGCATTTTGTAATCTACGGAAATCTGAGGTGAAGTGTATATTGTTTAGCTTGAATGTGGCTATAAAGGTCACAGAAATGATAAAGTAGAGTGATTTAACATTAAATAAAGCATATGTTAGTTAGGACAAAAGCTGCTTAACATGGCATGGCAAAGATGCATTGTATTGTGTGTCAGAGCATTGCGTCTGGTTGTTGGGATCAAACCCAAATCCTGCTTATTGTCACAGTTCTCCAAAGACAAAACTGCTTAAGCTGACAAAGTCACATTAACACAAATCTTTGCCACAGCTACAGCAGCCATTTAGCACTCGTCAATCTCCCTAACGGTGTTTAGATAATAAAACCCATAAAGGAACAGAAAACAAATTCACAGTACAGGCTGAGAAGCATATCCTGCACATGTCTCTGTCATCCCTCTTCACATTCATTCTGCTTGTTATGGTCCATGGACCCAACGGGGTAATCAGGCACGAAAAAAGAAATGGGGCATTTATCCATTCCACAACTGACATACTAATTATGCCATTTCCTCCCCTTAACGATTTTCATAACAGTTAATAATGATTCGCATCTCAGAAATGGGCACTGCTTCGAAGAAAACAAATAGATATCATTAAGGGGGAAAAATATTTGCTGGATACACTGACCGCAAAGACAATGTGATGCATTTAGATGCAGTACAGTCTGGAATGACTGTTTTTTTTTTTTCATAAATGCTGGGAATAAGCCGAGTAGTCAATCATAAAACACCTGTGCATGCATATGCATGCCAGGAGAGAGACCTGCAGTCTTTCATGTAGTAGGTTGCTGGGGTGGATTCAGCCAAATGGAGAAGAGATGAAATAGTAAATTATGTGACTAATGATAGCGCACAGGTCTATCAAAACTTTTCTAATGTTTTCAACAAATCTCATTGTAACATTAGAGAAATTGTACTGCTAGCTAGAACAGTTTGCTGAAAGGTTGTTAAGTGTTGGGAAGTAATAGGCCTGGCACAGGACATGGTGTCACGGGACACAGAGGAACTGTGCTTGCCCATACAACCTGCAGTCATCTGTGGAGTGATGACATCTGCCAGGATTGAGTGCTTCATTTCCCCTAAAACTGATCGTCTTTTTTAAACAGTACATACACCACTGAATTGTCATGGCACATTTTAAACGTGTAGTCTCTCAACAGTTGATAGGACTAAAAATAACTAATGTGGCAAAGTTGTCTAAAGCCCTGCTCACACTGTGAGATTTCAGCCAGGACCGGGTCATCAGACAAATTTGGGAAATCCTAAAAGATTCCTGAAATCTTAGGCTAAAATATGTGATCTTTGATTGTTGGTTTTACATGTTCACAGACAGCCGTTAAATGGCTGTTGTGATTCATTCAGTCACATTAGCACAGTTCTTTTCCAAAGAGGATGACCAAATAGACACTCACTGAAAGACACTCACAATTACCAACTGAAAACACACAGTCGAAACACACAGCACCTTCAAACTATATTATTTAAAACATAAAATTATGAAAAACACCCCCAAAATTTCCCAGGCTATCCAAGCCAGACCCCAGTAAATGGCATTACAACATATGGTCCAGTTGCACTTCAAGTAATCGGGAGTTTGAGTCCTGGCTGTATATCATTTCTCAAGCTAACTTCCATTACCCTCAAAAAGGTCAAAAATACACCAATAAAATATGTCTTGGAGCACTCTCAGCAGGTGGAAGTCAATTCTTTTGGGTTATATCGACACATTCACTCCACTGACAGGAGCAGAACGAGGAATTCTTTCACCATGGGCCATGTTGAAAGCATGCAATGCATTAAGGTCACTTAAGGTCTCAGGAGACTCAGCTCATAGCATCTTCGAGTGTAAGAATGTACAAGCAAAACAAAGCCAGAAAGGAGGGAGAAAAGCAAGGAGGGTAAGACAGAAAGGAATGGAAGTAAAAAATTATTGATAGGAATGAAGAATGGTATGAAGAAGTTAATGAAGAAGGTTGGAAAAAGGGAAGAGGAGACAAGGAAGAAAACAGGGGAACAAAAATGGAAGAGGAAAGAAGGAAATAAAAAGTGATGAATGAAGGGAAGAAACAATGATAATTCCTAACAAAAATCTGTCTCTGCAAGGGGAAGTAGGGAATTGTGGACCAGAGGCTTGGGTGCGGATGCTGAGCACGAGCAAACAACACCTCGAGACATCATTCACTTTATGAGATCTTGCAGATTTATGCTGTGGAAAAAACTATCTGCGATATTACCGTAATCAATCAACGTTAGGAGCTAGCTGACAGCCCGTCACACAATTCACAAGTGCTCTGAGAATTTTTATTGTCTTTTTGATCATCCACGAAAGGTCAATCCTGTGAACGCCGAACCCACGAAGAATGCACAAAGGACAAGGCTGTATACAAAAGAGATTAACCTCAATACAAGATGAAAAAGCAGCAGTGTTGATCTCACCATGTGCACGTGGGATGCATGCGCAAATAATGCAAACACCGATGCAAGCAACTAGAGGTCAATGTGCCACGGAGAGTGGACTGATGGAGAATGACACATTAAAGCGCTCATTCATAATAAGTGCCCAAGGAGGGGCCAGGCTACGGGAGGAGAGCGCAGGTTGTAGCGCTGGCTCTGGATCGCTTCCTCTTTAAACCGCGAGATGAAATCTGCCTCTAACCTGATTATCACAAGCAGCTTCACACAAAGCCTGCCCATCTGTGCGTCTGCTTCATCTCCCGTTTCCCCTCAACATCCAGACAAAATTGCAAATGATCCTTTTCATCTTTGCCATTCAGTCATTTTCCCCGATGTGATCTCTTTAGCGCTACTCACATGCCATTGTCAGCTCCATGATTGGGAGCGCGGCTCCACGTTGGTCCAACCCAGTGTAGCAAAGGAAATACCCTGACCATGTGCAGGGATGATCCAGAAAAAGATAAACACAGCCGGCAGATGATTCCTGGGTTGCTTTTAACGTGTGGGTTTGCTGCTGATGAAAATGCACCAAGCTTTAGCCAAGGCTTGCTTTCTTCAGGACGCTCATGCCCATCAGCACTCTGAAGTCTGAAAGCATCTCCAAGCAGCTCAGTTTATGTCCATTTCAGCGCTTACGCCTGATTGGCCAGACGCCACAGCTGCTTCAGCCAATGACGCGGTGACTTTACAGATCATGTGGCTTGTGTATAAGGGAGAGGGAGAGACTGGGAGGGGGAGGGGTGAGGGTTGTGCTTGCTTAAACAGAGTCACTACATCACTACTACTGCACTTGGATGCACCGAAGTGGCCATTTTAAGTCAGGTGTCGTAGCTGCCTCCGTCAGAGCTGATTGGGTGGAGAAGACAGCTGTTTATGAACCAAAACACACACACAATAGCTGGAGCGGGGCGAAGCAGGAGCGGGAGTAATTATAATGTGGTTGCCATGGAAACAGGCAAACCATTGCCCGTCAGATTTTTTTTTGTTTGCCCCTTAAGCATCAGCAAGAGTAGACTTGCCTCCCACTTCTCATCTCCACACACACACACATACACACAGATGGACAGACAATATTTACAGGATGTGACAGGCCTATCATGAAGGAACAGAAAGAGAAAGAGAGAGAGACAGTGGGGGAGGAGAAGAATAACATGCGTATAAAAATTAGACGTGTGTGCGTGTGAGAAGAGAGCTGTGAGGTGCAGTCATCTGAAAATGGTGGAGGTCCATCAGTGCCCGATAGTGACAGTGAAGCCTCATAATCGTTTTAAAAGTATGTCTGACTGGACACAACATCAAGACACAAGCACAAAATGGAGAATTTCGGTAGCCTACAGCTCATGTGTAAGATCACACTTTCAGACCAGGGCTGTGTATACAGCTATGGAAAAAATAAATAAAAAATAGTTAACTAAGTATGTGTTTGACTATTTTTTATTCAACAAAGGTTTTATCTTAGTGTAAATATATAAAACTGGCTTCAAGCAATGCTTTAAGAGCTCAGCGAGAGTGCAATAAGCTCAGGGGAGGCAAAAAAAGATGCTACCTTCCTTTGAACCTTACAGAAATGTATTTTCTTTCATATTTTACTGCTGATTATTTATTCATTCACTTTTTCAGAGGGAGGCTTTACATGCCTCCTCTGAGAAAACATGCTGCAAACATATTATTATAGAAACTGGAGCAACAGTGAATCACAAAGGTTATAATTTATTAGCAGTGAGTATTCTATAGCAGTGTTTCTCAACCACGTTCCTAGAGGACCACCAGCTCCACAGCTCCAAAAATTGCATACTTACATACTATGTAGTACACTAAAATGAGTATGCGAACCGAGTAGTACGTCTGAATGCGAGAAGTACTCGGATGATCTACTACTTTCGGCGAGATTGTAAAGTGCGCATCCGATGCACTGCAAGAGAATTCATGAATGAAAGTGAATCAACGCAACTGACGCTGGTAGGTCACATAATCTTGACAAAACGGTGGATGTAGTACGTCTGAGTTCCATTCATACTACTCACATTCATACTGTATAGAACTTATTTCTTAACAGTTGAGTAGTACATTTGAATTCAAACGCAGAACCTACTGAGCAGTTTAGAACGCAGCCCAAGTCTTCTTAAGCAAACACACCTGATTCAGATCATCAGCTCATTACAGAGACTGAAAGACCAGTAATGGGTGTGACAGACAAAGAGGACATCCAAAACACGCAGTGTTGGTGGTCCCCCAGGAACCTGGTTGAGAAACACTGATCTATGGTATTAAAGGCTTAAAGAGTTATTTGATGCTATGCTATCTCATGATGCACCGCAAGAAAATTCATGAATGGAAGTGAATCGACAAAACTAATGCTGATAGGTTACATGATCATGACAAAATGGTTGACGTACTGTAGTACATCCAGTTTTCACCTTTATTAGATAGGAAAGTAGAGAGAATTGACAGTAAAACATGGGGAGCAGAAAGAGGGGAAGAATCGGCATAGGACCTCAAGGCGGAATCGAACTCGGGTCGCTGCGAGCACCAGAGTTCATGTGTCAACGCACTAACGACTACACCACTGGCACCGACAGAATCTATTTTTCAACAGTCGATTAGTACAATTAAATTCAAATGCAGTACCTACTGAGCAGTAGGCCATTTAGGACGCAGCCCAAGTCTTCTTAAGCAAGCACACCTGATTCAGATCAACAGCTCATTACAGAGACTGAAAGACCAGTAATGGGTGTGACAGACAAAGCTGACATCCAAAACATGCAGTGTTGGTGGTCCCCCAGGAACCTGGTTGAGAAACACTGTTCTATGGTATTAAAGGCTTAAAGAGTTATTGGACGCTACGCTATGATATTGGACGCTACGCTATCCCATGATGCACCACAAGAGAATTCATAAATGGAAGTGAATCGACGCAACTGATGCTGGTAGGTTACATGATCATGACAAAATGGCTGATGTAGTACTGTACGTCTGAGTTCCATTCATACTACTCACATTCATACTGTACAGAACTTATTTCTGTAACAGTCGAGTAGTACATTTAAATTCAAATGCAGTACCTACTGAGTAGTAGGCCATTTATTAGCAGAGAATGAAAGATCTGTAATGGGTGTGACAGACAAAAAAGACATTCAAAACTTGCACTGTTGGTGGTGCTCCAGTAACATGGTTGAGAAACACTGTACTATGTATCAAAGACTTAAAGAGTTTATTCCTTATGTATGGATACAAAGCCGACATATTATTAACAACTGTTTTGAATACATCTAATAATATTTAATACTCTCATTTTTAAAACAATGCCAAAGTTAAATCTGCTAGAAGGCGACATATAAACAATGACATTGAGAGAACGATTTACTCTATTAAGCCCAACACCTAAGGTTGGTGGGAGAGATGGATCTAATCTCCTTCACTTGAGTCATGATTGTGTCCACAGCTGACTTGTAAACACATGGATGTCAAGACTTGTGTGTAATACAATTATTTTCTAAAGAGGAAAAGGATTAGGCTACATTTTGTAGTAGATTTCACTTACAGACATTCAGTCATTCCAGTGATTATATCGTCACCTTAGAATTATAAGGTTCTATCTGAGTTATTGACATATTCTTATTAAATTACAACTTATTTGCATTACGTGATGTTTTTATAAGTTGTTTATATTTTAAGACTTTTTATTTTAAAAAACAAAATGGTTTATCTACAAAGTTGAACTCTAGCTTGGCTCCATAAGGTTCTTTCTGTTAGCCAATCAGCATTTTTAATGCACGCACGAGGACCTATCAGGATCAGCTTTCTTTGTAATTTCACCCGACTGCTCCATTGACAGCGGGAAAGACCAGAAAGACAAAATCACACAAAATCAGAGTCGACTAAATAATACACCACACAAAATTAAGAAAGAAACCTGAAACTGAAAAGATGTATGTCAATGTGATGATTTAAAAGCATTTTTGGACATTGAGATGAAATGTTATATTTTACATTGTTGAAAAAGAAACAGTTATTAAGAAAAAATATATGTGAAATATTTTTATTTGTGCATATATAATCAGTGAAACCCTTTTCAGTGTTTATTAAACTCATTTGCTCATTGTCTGTTTTCTTTTCAAAGCACTATCAAAGTCTTGAAATTTGATGTTAAGCCTTGAAGAACAAATCCTCAATTGAATTCATAGGGCAAATAATCCAATAAATATAATTCAATAATTTATATAAATTGATATGATTAATTTGAACAAGAACAAATGTTCATCCTAAAACATTAAATAAATGTTATAGAAAGCAGAAATTGATTTTTCAGAATTAGAAGGTTCTATCTGCATTTACAGCAGCTTGTTCACTCTAATTTGCTAATGAAAGAGAACTTTGATCATTTACATGTAGAGTACATTAAGGGTCTCTGTCATATTAATGTGTGTAAGAGAACTGTTACACACATATTTTTTTGCTATATGGAATGCAAAAACTTTGAAGCTCAATATCTCAAATCGCAGAATCCTATAATTATACAACCTTAGAACCTTATAATTTCAAGGTGACGATATATTAACAGTCTTAATACCAGATGCATGCAAGAAATTATGGCTGGATATATTGATATTTAGGAGATCCAATGGTTTACATTTTCCCATATTTGTGTATCGTCCCAATGTAAAACTCATATATACTCATCCACAATTCATTCCATGTGAAACAACTGCTTGACAGGACTGAAGCTTTGATTAGTTCATTTCACCATCTCAACCTTTAATCCACCATCAAAAGAACCTAAAAAGATCAATCTATCAACAGCAGTGTTTTATCCTTCCTGTTACATTTATGATGGAGACTATTTTCATTCGTGCCCAATACCAGAAAACTGTCAGAAAGAAAGAATTGGAAGAGTTCTGATCACCAGATTAAAAGCAGTTTTATCTCTATATTCAGCATTTCTATTTATAATGAGACGGAGAGCAACACCGACGAGGGGCAAAAGCGAGCAAGTTTTCTCAGATGTGCTGCTCATGTAAGAAAACAAAGGATGATGAATTTAATCACAGTGTCCAGAAAGACGTGCTCCATGGAGATATTTTAAAAATGCGTTTTCATGTCTATGAATCTTAATTGAGCTCAAATATATACAGCTTTTCGCAAGAGCGTCTTTTATCCCATGCTACAACATGGCGACAAGTTTGCTGTGTGATTATCATAATTACACAAACAACAGTCTAGCAAAGCTGCTTCTTTTACCAGAAGAAAAAAGTTTGCTACTGCCAAGAGTCTGAAACTGCTTTCATTCCCTTGCAAATGGTAAAACTAACTTCAGCAAGTTCAGCATTTCGAAATGAAGTAGCCAATTAGCTACTTCAAAATCTATCCACACACTTGTCAATGCACATATAATGGGAAATGTTTTAGGGGTGCACAAAATTATCAGAAAGTTCTAGCTTTATTGGAGATATGTGCCTATAAATTTGTGAAACGTAAAATACGTTGCTCTGGGTTGGTTTTGTAGAACGTTTCAGGAGAAAAATCCACTAGAGGTTGCTGTTTACATTCTTTTCAAATCTGTAATACATTATTTAGGGTAAATTTGTGTTATATGTTTCAAATACATGTCCTTTTTGTACATGTCCACAAGAAAGCAGGGCTTGTCAGACAGATCACCTAGGGCAGTTTTTCCCAACCCTGTTCCTGGAGGCACACCAACAGTACATTTTTTGGATGTCTCCCTTATCTGACCCATTCATTTCAGATTTTGGAGTTTCTTCTAATGTTCTGATGAGTTGATTCAGGTGTGTTTGATTAGGGAGAGTTTAAAAATGTGTACTGTTGGAGTGCCTTCAGAGAACAGGGTTGGAAAACACTGACCTAGCAAACCACTGAGCTAAATCCTTCCCTAAAACCAACCAATAGTGTTTTCTAAAGCAAATGTAAGAGAAAGGTGCACTGCAACTATGTAGTTTTACCTTGATTTTACTCTCTTGCATCAAGTACAACCCCATACAAAGTGAGTAACTGAACAAACTGACCACGCCAGAATATTTTTCCATATGAACATAGATATGTGGGGCTAAATCATTTACAAATCATAGACATTGTAAAGTAGTTAAGGCATTTATTTGTTGTTGTGCAAAGAACTGTATGAAATGAATTCTTCATTCACTGATAATGTCCCCATAAATATCACCAGTGAAAAATGAAACAAAAGTCGATGGGGTAACACCTAAAAAACTGCAGTGAAATTTTTGTTCAAGTACCATTTTTTGATTACACAAAAATGTAGCCTGAAGCAGATATTTCCAATGAGCCTGTGTGGCAGCTTTCGATTAACTGTCTTGAATGGCTTGAAATGTAAACATTAGAAACAGCCAAATATGGAAAGTTATGCCAATTATGCAATGAGCCTGCAGTAACTTCCTAATCTGCCAGGAGTGCTAGCAATAAGATCAGGTCAGTAGTCTACTTACTCTTAAGTTTTAACATGCATGGCACTAGGCATGGGACGATTACCGTTTTCAAGGTATACCGTGGTATGGAAAAGTCAAGGTTTTCATACCGCCAAAGTTTTCTGCTATACCGTTCCTAAGGTATGAGTAAGATTTTTTTATTTACTTTTTTTTCCCGTTTTTTACGTGTAATTTGTAAAGACATCTGTGTTTTTGAAACAAATGAAGACCGCAGAAGTCAATGATTCACTTGAGTTATTTAGCCAGACATGATTACTGGCCCAAAATATTTAAATGTTTCTCAAAATAAAATTTATTGTAATCAAAGAGGGAAAAGGTTTTGTTTTTTAGACAGACATTTAAAAATATATATATTTTAGAGCAGTAATCACAATACCGTCATACCGTGAAATCGTGATATTTTTATCCAAGGTTATCATACCGTCAGAATCTTACACCGGACCATGCCTACATGGCACTTTAGATTCATTTAGATTTATTCATTTTGGATTGCTACCTTAAATTATGAACGAGTTGTAAATTACCTATTTGAGTTTATTTCTTCAATTGAGAAAGCCATTTATGTATGATTTTCCATATCAGGCCATTGCCAGTGGTTACATTTTAAGCCTTTAATGGCCAATTTTAAATACCATTGTGCATCTATACATTTTGTGTATCAAAACCTCATGTTGAGCACTAATGTGACAGAAAGGAAAGAGAATGACACAGAAAAATGCATAAAAAAGCCAATGAGCAAATGTTGTAAGGACTATGAGTACTAAGGTAGAGCCTCAATTGAACATGCACTCACTTTATTGAAGTCTTCAGAAGTGGCTCTCATTTCTTTCCAGGTTTTGTTGAGCAGCTGGATACAGATGCAAAAAAACTCCTCAAACGAGCGGTCATGGGTGAAAAACATGGGGTGGAAGTCATGGCAGTTCTCGCTGGCTGTGAGGGGGAAAAAAGAGGACAAAGTCAGTGTTTCAGTTGCCACATGTTGCACCCTCATCCACCTGACCACATTTGATATATCAGGTAAAGAAGGAATATCTGTATCTCTTGACAAAACCATGCTTTATATTTTGGTTGATCAGTCTCAAGAACTTCTGACTCCAAGAGGTATTTTAGCATGAACTTTTATAGAGGCACACATGTCTGCTTTCTTAGCCAGCTTCAGCCCTCACGTGGGCTTCTCATGCTCTGACACATCAGATATGGCTGGGAATGAGTGGTGCCACCTCACGACGCAACTCTCTGAAAGAGCCTCTTGGCAGAGTAGACGATTATTCTCAAGCAATAGAAGCACGCGCTTGGCTCTCAGGACACCTACACATTTGAATGAATGTGAACAGTTGGCTAAAAATGGCATTTTTCGAGCTATGTTGTCTTTCAACGCATTCCCCTGCCAGCCAGCCACTGGTCTTAATTCAGAAATCCAAAACCCCCATTGAAATTGTCAAGAAACTTTTCAATCCCTCAGAAAAAAAATAAAGTTGGGTAGTTAGGATTCTGTTAAACTTGTGACTCTAGAGTTATGGTCTTGATCTTGTGAACTCATTGTCTTGATTTTGTCTTTAAAGTCATTAAACATCTGTTGAGGTAGACTTTGCAAAGTGTCTTATCTATAACGATGGCACAAGTTGGACAGACCATCCAGTGGCTTTACAATTCTGGGCTCTATGTGAAGGTTTCTGCTCTGGGCTCTGTGTTCATATTTAATCAGTGGTGGAGACCACAGGTGAGAAAGGTCACTATGAATCAGCTTCAAATTCAACTTAAAGTCTGCATGAACCAGAAGTTGCTGAAACTTGTATTTCAGTATGCTGCACTTCCAACTTAAATTAAATGTTGATTAGGGGATGGAGCTTTCTTTTTCTACATCATTACCTCATAGCAAACTAACAGTAAGACGGCATAGTTAAAAATATTGTGACCACTGCAAACGCTCAAGCAAATGATCAGCAGATTTGCAGAGAGTAATTATTTATCAAAAGAAGAACAATGTGTGTTAGCAAAATAAATATTGTAAATTTTGATTTCACATGGACTTTAAAATTGCTGTCCTGTTCACAACTTATCTTTGAAACATATTTTTTTGTAATGAACAAGACTAGTGTAAAGGCTGATTTATACTTCTGCATCAAGCGCACACATATGGTGTGGCGCAGCCTTTGCGCAGTCGCATAGCCCTCGTCTTGGCTGATGTCAATGCTGATGTGCACCTCTCAAAAAAATCTAACTATGCATCGCAACTACGCATAGCGCACACTCTGTGATTGGTCAGCTTGGTAGCTGTGACGAGTGTAGGCAGTGCTGAGAGCCGAGAGCCCGATGGAGCAAGTGTCCATTGTTTTGTGTTTACCTTATGTTTAAAGTTGTTGCACGTCCACTGGCTCCTGCCTCTGAATGAGAGAGTTTTAGCTGCTTATACTTTAAGGTGGCGTTCAGAAAAAATAAAACACCCTCAAAGAAACTCGACCAGAGGAACATAAATACCTACTGTCTGCTAGCTTTTCGGAAGTGTTATTGCAGAGCAACACAAACAGCATGCAGAAGTATAAATGCACGACTACGCGCAAGGCATGTACCATGGGTCACGGCGATCACTCAATGCAGAAGTATAAATCAGCCTTAACGCTACAGTTGGTCACTTTAGAATTATACGCTTCTATCTGACTTTTTGGTCAAAATGTAGTTATTGACTTATTCTTATCAATTGAGAATTTATTTACATTATTGGATGTTTTTTTTACAAGTTTTTTTTACATTAAGACTTTTTATTCAAAAAACAAATGTTACACACGTACTGTTTGCTATGGAATGCAAAAACTTTGAAGCTCAATATCTCAAAATCCTTCAGAACGCAGATAGAACCTTATAATTCCAAGGTGACAATATGTCCTGAATGTAATTTGTGTGTGAGTTTGTGTGTCTAGGTCATTACAATACCCCGTCTGGACATTGCGAGCAAAAAGCAGAATCCCATGGCCTTCTCTGAAAAGTTTACTATACTAAAATCTCATCTGTGAACATTTGACTTGGAGCTGTTAACCTACTTAACTCTCAAAAGTTTTTTATAAATAATCTCTTCATCTCTTTCTGTTGTCCCATGGTGTCTCATACTTTTGTACTTTTCTAAGCAATTCTAAAACTTCCCATCTTCATTTTCAATTACAATGAATCACTTTGTTGTATCCCTCATGTGAATTTGAATAAGAGCATCTGCTAAATAAAAAAAAAGCTCGTAAATGGTTTGTCTCTCATTTTAGAGTCAGTCAATTCAACATTTCTCACTTTCAGTTTATTAAAGTGGCTTTTGGGCCGAGAGGTCATAAAGGTCTAGTTTTGTTCTAAAACTCAAGGGGATCCAATATGGGCATGAAGCGTCTTGCTCGGTCTCCAACCAGCCTCTTTATTAATGTTCCAAGCGCATTACACATTACATAACAGCAAAACAGAGATGCCATCTAGATTGATGAGATGCTGGCTGATTACCCTTATAAGAGACTTTCACTATCTCACCACTTCATAAATGATCCTCAAAGATTTCCCCTCGGGATATTACTAAAGCAGGATTAAGGAATGAGAGCTCCACGATGATCTATTGTGCAAGATTAGTGCTTTATAAAACAGCTCAAATCAAATCAGAATGGCTGCGTGGGAAATTAAAGTCTGGATGAGCGCTATAAAAACTAAAGGTGTCATTACTGTGTTCATAAACAGCGGCAGTCAAGGTGAAAATGAAACCGAGGTTTTCACCCCGAGGCGGCACGCACCTACAGGTATGTGTGTTTGCTATTCCACTTAAATACAAACACTACTCGAGTGGAATGGTGCTTTGGATGAGAGCCTGTTTGAGCTTCTCATTTAGACGAATTGAAGCTTCGAAGTACCGCCAAAGCCCCTACAGAGGGCCAGTAATTGCATTGGCTTGGTTGAAATTGAAACTTCACAGCATAATGAATGATGCCTGAAGGGGCAATGGAGCTTTCATTGAGAGTGACGTCATCTGACCGGTCAATCTGAGACTCAATCCACCAGACCGCCCAAGCCACAGGATCTGGTCCATCGGGATGCCTCCAACTGATTCATTGTAATAGTTTCCCTCTCCTTCAGAAGTCAGAGAAGTTCAAGGTTGTGCTCACGGGGAGGGAAGCACTATCAGCTCCAGCCTGCTGAGGAATGAAATGTCAGAGTCACTTTGGCTCTCACCTAAACCCTCAGCTCACAGGTTTGGACATTATTAACAGTCTGACGCAACTCTATAAGTCTTGCTGGCAGTCATGGTGAATGCTGGAATCTCATTAAACCGGGATATTCTCCCATTTTGTATGAAATTAAAGGATCCTCAAGGATCTTCCTGAACTTTTATCTTCAAAGTGGTGGGATTAACAAAATCCTTCCATATTCGTCAAGATGTCAAGGGACTTTGTGCAAATACTCACACTAACACAAAAAAATGCTGGTTGTTTTCACTCGATATTGGTTCAAATATGGACAAACCCAATAGTCTTGGGCTAAAATCTAATAGGTTCTAATAGATTAAAAACAATTTGATAAAAAAAAAAAACTAACCCAAAGATTGAATGGATGAAACCAGTGATTGAATTTGTCAATATTTAAAGGGTCACGAAACACCAAAACACATTTTTTGAGCTGTTGACAGTCATATATGTGTCCCACGCTGCTATAAATACTATTAGGACACATATAATTGACTAAAAAGTGAAAATTGGTTGTTTTTGGGTTATTTCGAGCAAATTTGTTCTTTTTGAAGCTGCGTCACGCCGATAAGATCCATGCGTGTATTCCAACGTGGAGAGTGGACGTCTGTACTGGCCAGTGCATCCCGACGTCTTATGAGAAAGACTTGGTTCAACCAACCAGCATGCTCTATTGTGTATGCGGCGCAACTTCGTTAATATTCATGATCGCTTCGAAGATAGTTTGTACCTGTTAGCGTTCAGACGGCAAGGAAGCGCCACGCTGTGTTGCTAAAACAAGTGGAAGAATAATAATCGTTTGGAGACACAGGTCGCCAGTGTTGTGTTTATGTGCTGCAAGGAAGGTTTTGTTTTCATTTCCCGCTATGAGAGCGCAGCTGGACTCCCACGCGCTCGCAGCAGAATCTTTGTTTTTTCACCCGAGAGCTTTTCGCATCTGGAAATGGTAAAATCTGGATTTGCTGCTCGTCTCCTTTTAAAACAGACACGGCTCCAGTTCATGTTGACTGTCCTGTTTTTGGTAAGTACGCGATCTGTGCTCTTTGTTTGTTTATTCAGATGGGAAAGTTAGTTTCGTCAGCAGTACTGTTTCAGTGTTTAAAGAACCTTAACCTTAGTCAAAATGATTAGAACTGTTACTGAGCGTACAGCGCTCTAACATCACTACAGTATTATAGACTGAAAGATCTGCTGTAAATGCTGCTCGGGGAGGGGTTTTTATTTCTCTCATAAGCCGCGCGGTATCAAACAATCCATTAAAAACGCACTCTTAGCAGTTTCTCGCATCTCACAGGGGCATGCAAAAAAAATGTTCCTGGATTAAACAGAAAGTGCCGTTAAAGTCGACAGATTAATAATTTGGCAAATAATTCGATTACTGATGTCCATGCAAAGTCACAGTCACAGTCTTTCTTCCCCTGCGTCTGTGTTTGTTGTGCCTCTGTGTGAAAATGAGCGCGTGCACAAATGGAGACTCCCATTTTTATGCAAAACTTTCCCTGACACTCCTACCTAAACCAAGCTGGACACACCCACTTTCCTGAGCTTTTCCAAACTAGAGGTGTGAAAACACCTTGATGAGACTGGGGGGTATTGTGGCCCTTTAACATATAACTGGGTATAACACTAGATTAAAAAAAAAAAATGCACCTAAGGGACTCATTAGCCTCTGTAAGTACATTTTGGAACTACAATAAACCGAAAACCCAAGTTATTTTATTTACAATGACTCGAGTTCTCGTGAGAAAAACAACATTTAAATTTCAGCAATGATATACTTTCATGAATACTGTAGTTTAAGATGCATGGGAATGCTTGTTCAGCTGTTATAGACCAACTTGTGTCCATTATATCCACATCCGGAAAAGCAATTACACATTATAACATCATTACATCATATTACTTCACATAACTGAGGAGGCAGACATGTGATGTGCATGGTGCGATTATTAACATGGTCTGTGTGCCCTCCGGCTAACAAGCACAGCACAGTGCAAAGCTGCACTGTAAACAACTTACAATTCAACATGTCAACTGGTTCATTGGGTAAGCAGAGGAGCTGTCAGAAAAGCGCTGCGATTTTTATGCAACAGATGAGATCAGACAGTGCATGACCTTAATCCATCAGCCATCACATCTGAACTCCTGTACTGCCTCCACGTGCCTGTCATGAATCTGCATTATATCAGCATTCAGTGCTGAATAAGTTATGATACCGCTAATGGCTTTGTGTGAAGATGCATGGGTTATATGGTTGCTATTATGCTTTTTACACTTTCAACTTCCTTCAGTACGCAATATTGCTCTCAAAGTGAAGCGGAGGCCAGCTAGAGAAATGCAAAGCTCATTCCTCAGACCTCTAAAGATGCTCTAGTGACAGACGCTGAAGGCCATGGTCTTAAGCCTCCTTGTTAGAGCAACCTACTCCCATACGGAAGGTTGGCGGTTCGATCCCAGCTCGGAGCAGGTTGGTTGGTGTAGGATTAGCGGGGTTACATTGGTGCCGTGACCCGGATAAGAGTGAGGTTTAGGGCAGTGAGTGTAATGGAGGGCAACTAGAAGTGCTGTTCAGGTAAACCACACTCCTCTGACCTCTAATAGGGGCTCTAGTGACAGATGCTAGAGGCCAAGGAATTTAACTTCCATGCGGAAGGTCACCGGTTCGATCCCAGCTTGAAGCGGGTTGGGTGGTGTAGGACCGACAGGGTTGCAAAAGCATAAATAAAAACTGCATAGTCCAAGCTAAATCAGGGGTTGTAATTTATATTGATAATTATTCCTTCTGAATAACTCAACTGTAGTCCTGAAATGTATTCTGGTAGTGTACACATCACAATATTCAAGTCATAAATAATAACACAATAATAGGCATAGGACCTATTTTTAAACCTATACATAACTAACATACCAGAGTGGTATCTAACTATACAAACTACTAAATATAAATATAAATATAAATATAAATACTAACTATAATAAACTATAATAACTATAATAACTACAATATCGATGACTTTTTGGGGGGGAATAATTTCTACCCAACGGTTAAACCATTTTTTTAACAAGTCAGGCAAACTTAGTTAGGAATTTTTTGCTGTATCAAGACAAGCAGCAAACTGGTAAGTGAGACGCTAATGGTCTAATCTGATTCAATGATCTATGCTAAGATACATGTTCTCCTGCCAGACACAAAGAACAACTGATGGATTCAAGAATAGAAAATCTTCTTAACTCTAGGGAAGTTGTAAGAAGAGCCCATTTCCTGTTTTTCTGTTACCTAACTTAAAAATGAACGAGACCGGTTGTGTTTGTACTTTGTCATTTCACAGATCGAATACTATAGTCTGATACATATATGCAATTTCTTTTCCCAATATAGGAACAGCATTCTTCTACAGGGACACTTGAACAATTTAAATCTGCGAAGATCAGTCAATTCATCAGCGGATCGCTCGTATGTCAGCTCATAGAGAGACCAGCTGACCTTCACAGCTTTAAAATGATCCAGTGTCCTGTATCTTTCTTTGCACTCGGTGAAGAGCAGTGAACTGATGACCCTCATAGCCAACGACAGTCATTTCTGTTGAGTATGTGAACACAATGGCAAATCAGCTGTTATTAAAAACATGCTCAACAACACTTAAATATTAGCGGGAAATTAAAGTTTTTTTTAAATATTAGCACCGAAGTTCATCTTGACCACACTAGTGTCTGGACACTTAAAATACTACACATCAATAGTGGCCATCAAAAGGCATTAAAACACAACTGTTTGCTTGATGCTGTTGGAGTAAATGAGTCACAGAATGTAAATGCTCCGCCCTTTTCTAGAAAGGGAGAGGGCAGCAGTACAACCTTGCAGTACAAGCTTGCAACCCCCTCCTTAAAAAGCATTCGCATCAGGGTATAATAAATGTTCCTGAAGTATTTTGAGCTGGAACTTCCCAGACATTCTGTTGAGAACTGACGATTATAATATCTTCTAAATAGGCATAATAAGACCCTTTCAACATATGGCATCACTGACTTTGTCAGGTCGTTTTCCAATTTACTTCAGAAAAAGTTTATTTTAGTATACATTTATGCATTTTATATAATTGAATGTATTCACAGCAATCATTACTGGGCCTGCAGACACATAAATACAACTTCAACTCATGTATTGTTTATAAAGAAATTATGTAATGGTATGGTCATCTGTTCATCCCTTAAGTCACATGACGAGGTATAAAGTGCAGAAGTGAATAATCTAAGGTGAACTCTATAAATCACTGCTGTGCAAGACACAAGGAGGACGTCATACAACTTGCATGAGTGTTTTGATAACTGAACAGTGCTTCATCTTTGAGACATGTGCATCTTGACATAGAAAACCTTATACTTCAGAGTACATGCTCCATAGAGACTAGTCTGAGTGGTCTTCAATGAAGACATATGATACTCCCACATACTTGAAATCTTTCCAAGAATTTTAGCCATATGTCCATGTCATGGTGCATCTACAGCAATGGTCATAGTATTATAGGACTGACAGATTCTCTGGCCACCTCTGTCTCTCTCTAAATCTAACATGATCATGTCACTTCTTGATGTTCTGCCACAGATAATTATGGCAGACACAAAGACACATCTTGGGGGAGGGAAATAACAAGCAAACTAAACAGTGAGTAGAATGCTAAAAGCCCCAAGGATGACATTCAAACATCACTCAGAGAACAATGAGATGTCAAGGCAAGATGACAGCAGCGAGAGGTCATCTTCAAGGCAAAAGCTGTGCTCAACTGACGAATATACAGTGATGGATGCCATCCTGACTGTTCAATGCAGAGGAAACACTCTTCATGGAGAATTAAATAATC
Organism: Danio albolineatus; assembly: GCA_903798035.1. Lineage (NCBI taxonomy): Eukaryota > Metazoa > Chordata > Actinopteri > Cypriniformes > Danionidae > Danio > Danio albolineatus. The sequence continues at coordinate 11,132,842 of CAIGQQ010000001.1, read as the reverse complement.
AGTGCTATCAGACAAAACACACTCTGTGACATCTACCAAGGGGAAAAGACCTTTAAAGAAAACTTGAAAGCATGCTTTTAACTCTTTACCCAACGTGACTTTCCACATTTTGACAGTTTTGTAGTTGGGAGCACTACCAAGGATCTTCTGAAACACTAAAGCATGTCCAGATCCCCAAAAAAAGTGAAGAAAAACGTGCAAACGAGAAGTTCACTGTTCCAAATGGTACTGGGAACTTGGTCATGTAGACTTGCAATGGTTGGCACATAAAAGTCTCCATAAAGTCAACAATACTGAGGGGCAAGGGTGACCAATCCTGCTACTCGATATCTATCTACTTGCAGAATTCAGATATGATCAAACTTATGACTATAGATTAAGGGTGTAACAGTACACTTTAGTCACAGTTCGGTTTGTACCTTAGTTTTGGGGTCATGGTTTGGTACAGGTATGATACAACAGGAATAAGCAACAGCAACTTCAAAGCTTTTTCTATTTTGAACAGGCAGACGCGTTTTGTCACAATCAGCTACAGAACTGAAGAGCTTCTTGTGATGCAAAAGTACAGAATAAACACAATAATGAAAAAAAAAACTTCATAATTAGGAAACTGTGTATTAAATTTTTCAAAGATTAAGCTCAGCCCTCTCCTAAAACAACAGTTATGTACAATAATAGTGTATTAAATTTAAGATACAGTAAGCTTCAAAACTGAAATCTCTTTTAATGACACTGTGTGTATCCATAATAGCAGGGGCAGCGGACAACAACTGTTCAATATTATATGTAGAGAAGAAACTCACTCACAGACTGACTTGTGTGTTAACAAGATGAGACGGTATCTTATATATATCCATTGTTCGACGGATGTGCGTGACGGTTATATACATTCATCTTTTGCAGCACCTCATTTTATAGAAGGCGTGTAAAGATAAAACAACTGCAACTTTCACTCACACCCGCTGTCAGTTTCAGAGCAGTGGACCAATCAGATGAACTTGGACGTGGGACTAGTGTTGCACACTTCTATTTACAGGGTAAAAAGTTGACAAGACAACGACAGCAGGGCAGAACTACTCCTGAACACTGCATCTCTCAGGCGTTTACTGACCCAAATACACATTTTTGCGAATGATTCCTCAGTTGTTGCAACACTGTGGTCTTTACTGTCTAACAGTGACTGCACATCTGGACTGACTGTATTCGTCATGAGAGTAGAGAACCGAACAATGAGCGGATGCGATGGTAGACCCAACTTCTGGTTGAAATACCCAATAATCAATCTTTATGGCCAAATTGTTCTTCGGGGAAGTGGGCTGTACAGATTCCCTTTTTCATTACTAGAAGCCCTGTCATTTGCTGACTACTGTGTGCCTGCGTTGATATTCACAGGAGAAATTACATCCATCCCATCACATATTGTGTCCTTCCAGTGTCATCCTCTTGTTTTTTTCTGTGGGTTCAGTTTCTGTTCTTCAGTAGTTTGTAACTACAACCTCTGGTTACCATTGAGTACGTTTACATAGACACCAATAATCAGATTTTTAAATATGATTAAGACAACACTCTGATTAAGAGTCTACCATGAAAACAGCGATTTTTCATTATCCTAATCCGACTAAACCACCTTAATCAAACTATTACTGTCGCATAGGAATTTTGCTGCATTGTGTGCCAGGAAATTCCATACACACGTGGCTGTTTGACCCTATTCTCTGCACCTACCTAGTCAGTAAAGGACCACAGACACTCACAACAAAAAACGTGAAGGATTTTTTTTTTCATTCAGCATGCGGTATCAAATTCCTTTAAAAACAACACTTTTCCACCAGTCCTTACTTCATACGCGCATCCAATACCTCAGTTTGTCACGGCGGCATGCATTAAATGTTCCTGAATGAAAGTGAAAGTGCCAAACTGCAGTTAAAGTCGACAAATTAAAACTGAAACACCCGAAATTACATGAAACTCCGGAGGAAACGTGGATAGCATGATGACGCAAAGATGTTAATCAATCTATGTGCTATAACATGTACAACGGGATCATGAAAGGAACATTCAAAAAGCAACTAAAGTAAACACCTTAATAATATTATTGTCTTATTCAGATTAAGGCAAATAATTTGATTAATGATGTCCATGTAAACGTAGTCACTGAAACAATATTTGCATATATGTAGTAGCTAGAGCAAACAAGCACAAACAATATTGTGACAGATCGCTTCAGATTTTGTTGCAGATTTGAAATACATAATTCGGTTTTCCAGAATTCAGGATTGTCCCATTCATTTAGATTAGGCTTTGGTCTTAGATGTACTGCCTGGAGGAGTTGCAAATATGGCAACAGATTGAACAGACTTTCCTTGAAAGAGACTTTGATCATCAAACTCACCTGTCTGCAGTCAAGCTGGTTCAAGTGTGTTTAATCAGGGTTGGAGCTGAACTCAGAGTAAATCTCAAGGAACAGGTCTGGACACCCCACCACAGCATGTCACATTCATCTTATTTAGCTTTCAGAATGAATATCGCATTTGTGGGCAGAACAAAATAAAGCCTTAATATGCACTTCTGCAGAGCCCGCATTGAGCAGATTTCTATCAGATAAAAAACCAGTCAAAGCTGAATTATATAAGAAAAGTGTGAAGCCAGAGGAAAGACCATGAGGGTTTGAGTGGACAGAAATGGTTTACGCACAAGACAGAATTGAATCAGATCCTAAAGTTCTTAACAAAATATTTGATCTAATTGTTGTGTGTTGACAAAAATTGTTATGCTACAAAATAGTTTTTGGCATGTTCTCTCCATGTTCGCCTGGGCTCCGGCTCCGGTTAGCTTGCCCAATTCACCGGTTTATAAGTGAATTGGGCAAGCTAAATTGTCCGTAGTGTATGTGTGTGAATGAGTGTGTATGGATGTTTCCAAGTGCTGGGTAGCAGCTGGAAGGGCTTCCACTGTGCAAAACATATGCTGGATAAGTTGGCAGTTCATTCCGCTGTGGCGACCCAAGATTAATAAAAGGACGAAGCCGAAAAGAAAATGAATGAATGAATTAAAATAGTTTTTGCTATAGCTTTCACTGTTTACATGTTCAAATATTTTCACAGTTTCAGAGCAGTGGACCAATCAGATGAATTTGGAAGTGGGACTAGCGTTGCACACTTCTATTTACAGGATAGCAAGTTGGCAAGACAACGACAGCAGGGCAGAACTACTCCTGAACACCGCATCTCTCAGGCGTTTTCTGACCCAAATACACATTTTTGTGAAAGATTCCTCAGTTGTTGCACTACTGTGGTCTTTACTGTCTAACAGTGACTGCACATCTGGACTGACTGTATTCGTCATGAGAGTGAAGAACCGAACCGTGAGCCAATGCTCAGCATAACTGTCAAAGCGATGGTAGACCCAACTTCTGGTTGAAATACCCAATAATCAATCTTTATGGCCAAATGGTTCTTCGGGGAAGTGGGCTGTACAGATTCCCTTTTTCATTACTAGAAGCCCTGTCATTTGCTGACGACTGTGTGCCTGCGTTGATTTTCACAGGAGAAATTACATCCATCCCATCACATATTGTGTCCTTCCAGTGTCATCCTCTTGTCTTTTCTGTGTGTTCAGTTTCTGTTCTTCAGTAGTTTGCAACTACAACCTCTAGTTACCATGGAGTACGTTTACATGGACACCAATAATCTGATTTTAATACGATTAAGACAATACTCTGATTAAGTTTTATCTGATTTTCACCGTTTACATATTTATAAAACATAACATTCTGGGACCATGCATGATTTGTGAATATGTTCAATAAATCTGCCAACTTAAAGTAATGGGCACATGTGGAACACACATGAAATATGGCATTTGAACATTTTCATTCATTCATTCATTCTCTTGTCAGCTTAGTCCCTTTATTAATTCGGGGTCGCAACAGCGGAATGAACCGCCAACTTATTCACATTCATACACTAGCTTAATTTAGCTTACCCAATTCACCTATAGCATGTCTTTGGACTTGTGGGGGAAACTGTAGCACCCGGAGAAAACCCATGCCAACATGGGGAGAACATGCAAACTCCACAAAGAAACTCCCAGCCAAGGCTCGAACCAGCAACCTTCTTGCTGTGAGGCGATTGTGCTACCCACTGCACCACTGTGAACATTTTCATTAGGAGAAAAATGTGATTGTGTCAATATTTCACATCGAACTGATCCAAAAAACATTTCATGTGCGTTTCACTTCTGATTTAAACACGTGAAGCTCATTTGATGCTCATGCAATTGCTCTTATGTTGAGCTTCATTTGAATTGTCCAGACAAAAAGGTCTTGTGCTTCACAGATGAAAATAGAAGCCATTAAGTAAATGTTCAATAATGGTTCAGCAGGAGAACTGAAGGGAAATAAAGGAGAGATGCTACTCCTAGCAGGTTTTCCAACGTGATGTAAACAACTGATGATGCATAGCAAACAAGACAGCTGCCAAACTGTTCACTTGTCTCATACCCAAACGTCAATTTAGAAACCATCACAAACACACTTCAATCCACATTGTACAATACACACAGTGACAAACTATAAAACAAGTCCATCTACAAACTGTCATATACAACAATAAACTGACTATTGATTTCCTTTACAGATAAACTAGACAAGCACTCATTTCACCGCGCGCACACACACACCACAGGATCTGTCTGTCTTTGTAATATAAGCACAGCAGATGTTCTGCTGGACCTGCACCTCAGTGTTTGTGTGTCTGAATGTGGGTGAGATGCTGACAGCAGCTGCATCTGTTCACTCATATATTTTGCATGAGAAAACTTGACCACACCAGTAGCACAGCTGTCTCTCTTCTATTCTTCATTTCATCCCAAAAAGACCTCCCAGCAGTCTGACATTTCGTACAGCGTTCTGAAACTAACCATCAACATGTCTCCAAGATGGCACGATGTTATGCTTTACTTCGACAAGGAGAATGTGGCAAAAACAAAAGCTGCCTGGCAGTTATTGAATTGTGCAAAAAAGCGTTAGAAGTAAAAAGTATAGGTCAGCCAAACATCTAATTTCTGTCATTATTCATTCACCATTACATTGAGTGATTATACCTTATTTTATGTGAACACAAAAGATGATATTTAGATTTTTTTTTTCATAAAGTGTTGACGTAGTGCCTAACAATCACTACATGGAAAAGATAAATAAATTGCCCCCTCTAGAAATTAAGATAAGAGATTATCTTTTATCTTAATTTAACTTTAAATTAAAATCTATCTACAATACTTAACAAAAGTCTTGACGTCGATCCCAGTTGTAGAAGCAACAAATAATAACTTCACTTCTAGTTGATAATTTGGAAAAGTGGCAGAAGGTAGATTTTTCTGATAAATCATCTGTTGAACTGCATCCCAATCATCACAAATACTGCAGAAGACCTATTGGAACTCGCATGAACCCAAGATTTTTACAGAAATCAGTCAAGTTTGGTGAAGGAAAAATCTTTGTTTGGGGAGAGCTCTGCAGAGTGGATGGCAACATCAACAGCCTGATGTATCAAGACATTTGTACTGGCCCTTACATTACAAACCACAGGAGAGGGCAAATTCTTCAGAACGATAGCATTCCTCCTCATACTTCAGCCTCTACATCAAAGTTCCTAAAAAAAAAAAGCAAAGAAGCTCAAGGTGCTCCAGGATTGGCCATCCCAGTAACCAGACATGAATATTATTAAGCATTTCTGGGGTAAAACGAAGGAGGAGGCATTGAAGATGAATCCAAAGAATCTTGATGAACTCTGGGAGTCCTGCAAGAACTTTCTTTGCCATTACAGATGACTTTATTCAGTTACTTGAGTCATTGCAGAAATGTATGGATGCAGTCCTCCAAGCTCATGGGAGTCATACACAGTATTAATTCTCTTTCCACTGCACCATGACTTTATATTCTATACTGTACATTATTTCTGTTAAGTGACAAGACTTCTGTCTAAGCCAGACCTTCAGACTAAGTCAGACCTTACTGTCCTTATTAAATTATTGACATGATCATATTTTATTTTGTTAAAATAGGAGTAATCTAGAGGCCAAATGATCAACTAGAGGTCAAGTTATTTGTTGTTTCTAAAACTTGGAGAGGTGACAAGACTTTTGTCAGGGAGTGTAAATTATGTCTGAAAGAAAGCTTCAATAAAATGCAGCAAATTAAGTTATAAAATATTAATAGCTGTACATGTTAAAATATAAACAAAAAAACTAAATACGAGAAAGATCAGAAAAATAAATTATGTGCATTTTGAGGGTTCTAAAAATATATATAATTATAATATTTATAAATAATATTTGACATTAATTAATCTCTTCTGGATAAAAATAAATTTTACTACATTATGACGAATAATTTGCAAGTCTTTACAACTATGAATCTTTTACATTTTTTTTGTCTTCTTATTCATAAAGTAATCCTGAGTCTCAAAAAGTTCAAACACGCTGTTTTAAACAGCTACTTTTAACTTCGAACAGAAGTTGAAATAAAATACAGCATGCGAGTTGTTCTATTTGAACCTATTTGAGCTGTTAATGGGACCTTATAATCTGGATCAGCCCCAGGGATCACTTCAAAGTCAGTGTAAATTTCCATTTAACTCAGCTTGTCTCTCTGGTGTCCATCATTCTCTGCATGTAATTGCCCTCTGTGTGTATTTCTGTCAGCATTTGTGCATTGTGCTACGAGCGGTCTTATGACCAAGCGCAGCTGAAACTGAGGTCTAACAGTACAGCCTGTCAAAACATCCACCTTTAATTTCTAAACAAAGGTGGAAAAGAGGCTCAGTGAATACTGAAAGAGAAGATGCTTTTCCATGCATTTGTCAATTTTGAGATTTGGGGTTTTTAATTAAGTCTTTTTTTCTATTCAGTCTAATGCAAAGAGAATATTAAAACACTTTGTGTATTTGTGTAGGTTTCAATCATAATATATATTTTTAACTAGACTCATTTTTACTGTATATTCTGAAGGTGTTTAGAGAGTTCTTTGTTCATGCATAATATTAGATACATTTTACTTGACAAAAACGCTGTTTGCAAATTATTTTTGAATCACGGAGGGATTAAAAGAGATTCCCAAAATCCCCCGTATAAAAACCTTTTGCTCTAATATAACTTCCAATCCAACAACAATATTCGATATTCAATCCAATATTCAGATTCTGTGCTAGAAATAAAAATGGATGCAAATCACTGGATAATTAATTCAATAATGCCTCATTTACATATTTAAACACACTTTTAGAAAACTCTTAATACAACCCCTCCCCTCAAAAAAAAGAGAAAAATTCTACAAATCAATCCATCAATGAAGAAACTGTGATGACAAATCGTTTTATTTTGCTCTAATCACTCCATGTCAGCATTCAAAATAAATCACTTTTTTTGCAATTGTATCATTGCTTTCAACTTGATTTCTACAGCAACTAGAGCAATGCAAAAATAGCATAAAAACTCTTAATTTGTGTCTGTAAATTTCAATCACAATATATATATATATTTTAACTGGACTCATTTCTACTGTATATTCTGAAGGTGTTTAGAGAGTTATATGTTCATATATAATATTAGATACATTTTACTAGACTAAAACGCTGTTTGCAGTATTTTTTTGAATCATGGAGGATTAAGAGATTCCCTTAATCCCCAGTGTAAAAACCTTTTGCTCTAATGTGACTTCCAATCCAACAACAATATTCAATATTCAATCCATTATTCAGATTCTTTGTTCTGAAAATAGAAATGGATGCAAATTACTGGATAATTCAGTAACGTCTCATTTACATTTTTAAACATACACTTTTAGAGAACTTTTAACGCAACCCCTATTCTCAAAAAGAAAGAAAATTGTACATTTAATCATCATGGATGGAAACTACAATTACAAATAGTTTTTATTTTCACATTGCTCTATTCACACCATGTCGACACATAAAATGAAGCACTTTTTTGCAATTGCATTATTTCTTTCATCTTGATTTCTACAGCAACTAGAGCAATGCAAAAAGAACATAAAAAACTGTAACACTTTATTTTGATGGTGCATTTGAGTATTAGCTGACTGTCTGCTTAATATCTGTTGATACTGACATTCAACAGACATTTAACTGACTATAAGAAACTTTACAAGTACATGTCAACTTACACTAACCCTAACCTAACAGTCTACTTATAATCTAATGAGAATTAATTGGCATGTAGATGTAATGTAACTTAATTCAACAGATGGACCATCAAAACAAAGTGTGACCTAAAAACACTTAATTTGTCACTGTAGGTTTCAATTACAGTATATATTTTTAACTGGACTCATTTCTACTGTATATTCTGAAGGTGTTTAGAGAGTTATATGTACATACATTATATTAGATACATTTTAATTGACAAAAAGGCTGTTTGCAGTATTTTTTGAATCACAGGAGAAAGAGATACCTAAAATCCCCATGTAAAAACCTTTGGATCTAATACAACTTCCAGTCCAACAATAGAATACAACATTCAAGCCAACATTCAGATTCTGAGCTAGAAATGTATGTAAATTAGTGCATATATATAATTCAAACATGCCTCATTTACATATTTAAACATACAATTTTAGAAAACTTCCATCGAACATCCATGAGTGACGAAACTATGACGACAAATAGATTTTTTTTACATTTAAATTTGCTGTAATCACTCCATGTCAACACACATAAATAAGCTCTTTTATTTGCAATTGTATCATTGCTTTTCCACTGGATTTCAACAGCAACTAGAGCAAACAGAAGCACAGTCTGGTTTCATCCACAGACTTAAAGTTGATCCCCCAGGCATTACACAGGCTTGTCCAGGCATGGCGCCATGTGCCCGTCTTAAAAGTGTGCCATATCTCAGTAGGGAGCCCATGATGGAGCAGCAGGGATGTCAAAAACATCATTGGAGAGGTGTGAGATAATGCGGACACTCGCAGACAAGCCTATTCCTGATGCTGATAACCTCAAAATCATCTACAGGCAGCTGAGGATCACTGAAGCTTGGTGTGCATTAGTGGAATCAAACACCATGAACCTTAAAGTGATCTGATTAGGCAATGCTCACTGTGATTGTTGTACAATTCATAGCACAACATATTAAAGCACAAAAATAGCTGGAAATCAGACCTTTATGGCACAACATTTGTAATCTAGATGCCTAATAATTGAAATATACTTACAAATGAGCTTTTGCAATAAAATGATCCTGAGATTTCATTTAGCAAAGATGCATTAAACTGATTTTAACATAAGACAATATGAACGTCATTCATTCATTTTCCTTCGGCATAGTCCCTTAATTATCAGGGCTTGCCACAGGCTTGACATGACTTACCGGTTATGATCTATTACTGAACCGATCCCGAATTGTCCGTGTCTGCATCGCGGTGCACCGAAAAAAACAATTCATTTTGACACCCCTAGAACTGTGGGCTCTTCTTGAAGATTAGACTGAGTGAGTCATTTAATTATTTTTTTTCACTTGGTGCATAATAATGAAGTGAACTGAATAGCGATTGTTCATACGATTTATGTTTGCAGCTATATGTTTTTATTAACCATGACTGGCCTATAACGTTTTGGCACAAAAACGTGATGCTCTTTTTGCACTATCACTGTTTAATGACGTCGTGTTTTTCCTGACGTGAATTTCCCTTTAGGGGAATAATAAAGTCAAACACACAAACAAACGAAAACTGAAATTGTGTGGTGGACGTCGATCACAGTGACTTTTATTTCCTGGTTTTGCTCTGGGAATTATTCATTTACAAATTAAGCACTGTTCTGAGGTAACTACTTGGTTGGGAATTCCTGAGCTTCTATAACTACCTGGTCTGAAAGCCCCTTTTGATGTCTTAAATTCAGCAATGAACAGCCTGGAGATCTCCTATTGCATATTTACCAGTCCAGAAAGAGGTCTAAAACCACGCCAGACCTGTGAACGCTCTGAAGACTGCAGCAGTGGTTGCTCATTTGATGTTAATTAGACTTTCACAACGCTTGTTTTAGATTTTAGACCATCATTTCCCCTCAATTATGCTGACAGAGTGCTCTGCTGCGGGCAAACAATTCTTCCTGAGCCATCTTTCAATACCCTGTCAATTTGACCCAACTGGCGATAGATTTTTTTTAAAGACGTTTCCCACATCACATTTAAATATGTTTTATCTAGCAGCGGCACAAGAGTTTCTGTCCGAGCGGCACTTCTGTGGTGAATTATTCATGAGGAGTCCAGGTGTCCCTGCTTCACCTCCTCAGAGAAGCGCTGAAAGTTTTATAGCGTCCATGTTTTTCCTGCAAAAGCTTTAATGGAATCTGCGGTGGTCAGGCGCAATGCGAAGCCTTCCTATTTCAGCTTTTAAAAAGGCGTATCTAATATTTATGAGCAGAATCAAAATGGCTACGTGCAGAAACGTCCTTGCTTATGGATTTATAGTGTTCTTGCACTTTTACTGGGGAACAGAGTGCTTCATTTCCATCTTGTGAATGAACAGACATATTAATAATGGCTCAGATACTGCGTATTATCCGGCCAACGGCAGAGAGTTGAAATAATCATGAAGAAAACAGAGAGCATATCAGTGAAAAGTGTATGGTTTGGAAAATATGTGCATTGATTTCACAATAAACATCTTACAAAGATTAAATTCGCATACCATCTATACCATATCCAATCCATCCATATTTTGCAATTACATTTTTTATGGCCTAAAACAGGGGTGCACAAACGTTTTCCATGTAAATGGCCAAAAGCCAAATATCATTATGAGCCGTGGGCTGAAACTATATTACATTAAAGTCGCCAGGGGTAATTTCCTAATTTATTTCATAATATGTCAAATAAATAAAAAAACTTATTAATCGTATTAACTAATGCAGTATAACTTTTAAAATCATAACTTATAGCAACACAAACATAACAGTGGAGTTTAATGCTGAATCAGCCTTTGCTTTGATTTGCTCACCAAAGTCTGCATTGTCCTCTATCCATCAGGTATGTACATTTAAACAAAATTTGATTTATTTACAATATTTAATTGAAACATTTAATTTCAATTAGCTTTTAACAATAAAACAAACAAACAAAAGATTGCATTAGATTTGAAAAGGCAATTTCTAAACTTCTCAGAAAGGGATGGCGGGCCAAATCAAAGCTCTCGGGCACTAGTTTGGGCATCTCTGGCCTAAAATGACTGATTTTGTGATGGCTTTTGTTAAATATGGCATTATTTGCTTGTTTTTAGTTACAAAAGGTTAACACAACAGCTTTTAAGGCAATCGTTTTACTTTTTTTAAACTAGTTTAACTAATTGCTTTCTAAAGCATGGACTAGTCACTAGAACAGTCTCAGTCAATGATTTTTCCCCATACTAGACATCTGATATAAACTTTGCTCATGCTTTTGATGCACCAATATGCACTTAGCACATTAAGACAGCTTGGGGTATGGATTTGAATGAAGAAGTAGCTGATGAGATTTAGGAAGAAGCCCTGTCGACAATAAAGAAAGGTTCAATACATTTGAAACATCTGTTAATCCAATGTAAAGTTTTACATCGCCTTCAGTAAAGGTAAAATAAGTAAACTGAAGTACTTAAAATATTTAAACTAAGTAAAATATTTCTTTCTGTATCTCCTAAATGTGGCAGATGGGGTGGGGCAGAAGGCTATTTGCACATTTATTTTGGTTTTGTCCTGTTCTTTATGACTTTTGATCCAACATTTTTAATTGTTTTCCAGTGCTTATGGAACCAAAATCCAACCTGACAACAATTTAGCTATTTTTGAATATTTTAATATAGTAGACACCTTTCAGTTAACCCAACAGCAAGCCCTGATGGTTGGTATGAGATCTGAAATAGACGATCTTACTTAATTGGAAATCTCCAAAGGCTCGCGGTTATCACAGATGGCTGAATGAGTTGCTTTATGTTATTCAAATGGAACAACTACGTCATGAAACTTCACAGAAAAAAAGCTAAAACCACATGGGGACCTAACTTAAGACTCTTGGGAATCTAGCATTTTAAGTTTGTAAATGTTCATCTTTATTTCTAACCATATATTCATGTCACTGGCTTTGTAAAAATGTGAGTATTGTCATTGCTTGTTCATGTGTTTGCTATATATGCTTCATAAAAAACATTATAAATAAAATAAAATCCACAACATTAATAAAAATAAGGATGGTAAAAAAGGTTTGCTTACTGATGCTGTAAAAGAACCATTCTGTGTTCCCTAAAGTCAGAAAATATCTTAAAAGCATGTTTGTTTTTTTCTAAGCGCATCATTTTAACCTTTTTACTCTATAAAACAACATTATGTGTAATAGAACATTTCTATAGACATTAAAAGGTTCTAGATGGAAAACTGTAATAAAAAACATTTGGTCACACTTTACAATAAGGTTCATTAGTTAATGTTAATCAATGCATTTACTAACAAACAATTGTTACGGTTATTTAAGATGGAAAAGCTAGCAGTAAACAATACATTTATTACAGTATTTGATCATGTTAGTTAACCTGTTAGCCAGCACCCAATTTTGGGGATTTACACCTACAGTATCTAAGTTTAAATAGTAACGGTTCCTGACTCCAGTTAGCTACAAACACAAACTAGGTATCATTGGAAAGAAGACACTTTGAGCTTTCACTTTGAGCTGGGGTAAAATGGGAAGTTACATGCTCAAAAATATAAAAAGTTATACATTATGAAGTTATGGGAAAAAAAATTGTATTGTGTTCAATATTTGTTTTTCCATATACAAACACAGGAAAACATTAACGTTAATGAAAATACAGTCGTTCATTGTTAGTTCATGTTAACTCACGGTGCATTAACTAATGTTAACAAGCATAGACTTGGATGTTAATAATGCATTAGTAAATGTTCAATTATGATTAATTAACACTGTACAATGATGTTTGTGATTAGTTCATGTTAGTAAATGCATAAACTAATGAACCTTATTGTAAAGTGTTACCAAAGATTTAATTGTAGGCCATTTTTTCGACTAGTATTAGCACCGCCAGCAGGAACTTTGAAGCGTGCAAATAAAAATTAAAAGTTGCTGTGATCTTTGCACATTAAAATGTATTTTTTAAAGATGTGCATCACTTCAATAACACTCATAGCCGATATACATCATTCACAGCGACATTAACTCACATACAGCATCTTCTGAGGTCCGTGACTGCACTCATATAAATATCTGTCAAACGGAAACTGAAAGACTATGTAAAAGTGTTCTTTTGGTTAAGACAAGCCCTGGTTTTAAAACACACACGTTACTTTTAAATGAGGAATTACATTAACCTTTCTCAGCAAGTTGGTTTAATTAAGCTTCCGATGACAGGATGGTGGAGCAAACTCCGCTGAGAGCATCCTTGCCGTTCAATATTGCCCAAAAGCTGTCAGTGAAGTTTGTGCTAATAACCTGTTCTCTGCTAACTTGAATCAGAATACCAAATGGAGTTTTTAAACAATAAAATGCTCTGCTGGCTGCTCATTACTCTCTCAATATTGCGCTTAATAAACGTGATGAATCACTCCAACTGTGCAGCATTAAATGGTGCGTGACTGAATATAGCAGCAGATTTACGGTTCTTTGTGATTCTTTAACACTCTAGAGAATTAAGGATGAAAAAGAGACTTTGTTTTAGGCTGGACAAATTGATTTGAATTTTAATTGTTTTGATATAAAAAAACAGCAATATTGTGTATATATATATATATATATATATATATATTATTGTGTATATATATATATATATATATATATATATATATAT